>CM061747.1:209519566-210719566 GCA_030979885.1 Lolium multiflorum | reverse complement strand
AATTATCATAAACATAGTCTGAGTAGTATTTTGAATTAATTTTGTAGTATTGGCATCCGTTTTCTACTATGCGCTAGTCTTGTTATTGAGATAGAAATACTGTTAAAATCTGACAAGAAACTTTACGGATTGGTACCGTATTGTTAAAGAATCAAGAATTGATTAAGTCCTATTGCAAACTTTTAGTAAACCTCACATTGTTGATTCAAAGAGCTAAGGTTTCAATTAGTACCTAAAGTTATCTTGTCTCCGTCAAACTTGAAGTTCAAATTTGTTTGAAAAGTAAGGAGCTGAAAATTTAGTTTTCAGAAATAATCAAGGTATGAGATATATGTGATATCTAAGACCTTATTGCAAGATGATAGAATATATTTTGGTGAGACTACATAAACTCATAAGTTTTATGGGAATGTATGAAGGTTGAAGACGCCAGCGTCACAATCCTCCAACTATTGGGGCACTAACAATATTCGCATATCCATGAAGTTATCATCCTTAGTATGCACCGTTGCTAAGACTCGTCGTATCGAAGCATCACGTGATGATCGGGTGTTATAGATTCTACGTGTGCTTACAACGGGTGCAAGCCAGATTTGCACATGCGAATACTGAGGTTAAACTTTACGAGCCTAGCATGTACAGACATGGTCTCAGAAAGTCATCATGATACAATGGATAAAATTATGAGTGAAATTGTTCATCATATTACAAAGTTACTAATAATGAAATCTGGAACACTTGTCATATGATGATCAACTTCAAAGTAAGAACCTCAAGGTTATTGGTATTTGACCAACAAACCTAGAAGTTATTGAATGAAGTGTTTTCTGAATAATGAGGAAAGCTAAAAGAGAAACTGCAAAAGATATTTTGGCAAAAAGAAAAGAAAAGACTAGAAAGTCTAGCTCAGGTGTATATAAATGATATACATGTTATGGTTGTATTCCTAGTTAAGTCACACTATGAAATTCTTGGGTATTAGTACTATATTGGTTGGTATGAAGTGTCATACAAAACAACGCAATACAAGAATACAATGGCCTAAGTGACTGACAAGGAATATGATAGGAATGCACGTCTGGAACAAAATAAAGTGTTATTATGTTCGTCGTTGGCATTCTATCTAGCCCTTAGAATTTATAATAAAGAACTTAATAATTGTTATTTTGCTCTGGTCAAATGAAAACAATGAGTTGTTCAAATTATGACATTACTCCATGTATGATGGATAAGTTATTATAAATCTTAATGGTGAAACACACATACATAACACTGACGCTAAAATGCCATAAGGCAAATGATTTGAATTCCACTTATTTGTGGAACCGCCATTTAGGTCATGTTAGAAAGGAACGCATGAAGGAACTCCATGCAAATGGATTTTTGGAGTCATTTGATTTTTGAATCATTTGGCGCTTGCAAATCTTTTCTAAAGAGAATGATTAAAATACCGTTCATAGGCCAAGAGTTGAACGGGCAACTAACTTAGTGGAAAAATACATGATGATGTATGTGGTTCACTGGGCATAGTTGTGTGCGGGAGATTCTTCTACTTCATGAAAACTTTCAACAATGAATTGAGTATATATATGTGGATATATTCAATAAGGAAGAAGTTTGAAACATTTGAATGGATTCAAATAAATTTCAGCATGAAGTGGAAATCATCGTAATAGAAAAATCAAATATCTATGATTGGATCATGGTGAAAATATTTGAATTACGAGTTTTAGCGAACATCTAAGAGAGTCATGAAATTGTTCTACAACTCACATTTCTTGGAGTATCATAATGATGATATAGTATCCAAGAGATGTATCCAAACCTTGTTGGATTAATGATGAGATAAAATATTATGACGCCATTATATTTTTGTGGATTATGCTTTAGTGACTACCGCTTTTACACTGAATAGAGCATCATCATGATCCGTTGAAATGACACCATACAAGTTATGGTATGGGTATAAACCCTAATAGTCTTTTCTTTAAATTTTGGTCTAAAAGTTTACAACCAAAATCGGATGAATGTCTTTGTTGGTTATCCCAGAGATTTAATTGGGAATTCTTCCCACGAGACAAAGACAAAAGTGTTTGTCAATGTTTCTTATTTCCGAGAAATTGTTTCTAGTGAAGTATTTGAGTGGGAGGACAATATAATTTGATAAGGTTTATGAACCTGAGCATAATGATCAGAGTAGCGCAGCATCGGAATTGGTTTCGGAAGCGGCCACGACGATCATGGCTCCCATGACTACAAAGTGTTTTAGCCATGGAGATCGAAGTACATATTGAACCTTGTAGGTATGGTTTACTTTGTGATCAAATAAATGATTTGTGGACAAAGGATTGATTTTGAACAATGATAAACCAACTACAAACAAAGAAGTTATGATGGGCCCTGACTCCGTTAAAATGGCCATGCGCCATGAAATCCATAATAGATGAATACTTTTTGAAAGTAAATGGATCTATAGACTTGGATGAAATATCATTGAAGAAGCTCGACTTGTCGAAAAGTTGTTTACGACAAAGTTCAAAGAGTTGACTACGATAAGATTAGATCTTCCGTAGCAATGCTTATAGTCTATGTGGATTATTCTAGTAATCACTACATATTTCTTTTATGAGATATGCTAGTAGGATGGCAAAATACACTACTTAACAGAAGTGTGTATTATGTATACAAGATACAACCAAGAGTTTTGCTGGTTCGTGGAATACTAGATAGGTATACAAACTTCAATTGGATGAAGTGAGTATTGCGGAGTTGGAATCTTCACCAGATGAAATAGTCAAAGAGTTTTTGATTTCATCAGAGACGATGAAGAGGCTTGCATTTGCAATAAATTAAGTGGGAGCATTGAGACATATTTATAAAACTTATGTAGATGACATATAGTTGGTTATAAATTATGTAATTATATACTTGATTAAAAGGTTTCATTGAAAATTAACTTCAATGAAAGGATATGGACTGAAACAAATTTAGTGTCAAGATCTATGAAGATAGATTGAAACACATAAATAAGTTTAAGTCAAAGTACATAGAATAGATATTGAAATAGTTCAATATAGAAATATTAAGAAAATATTCTTGTCATGTTAAAGTTTTAACAAGACTTGAGTGTATCTGACACTCAATGAGTAAAAACACATGAGTGATTATAGATCACGAATAATATGTACACAATCAGATATCATGTGCTATAAAGTGTTATGAGCATATACCAGAATGATTCATATGATGATCATTGGACGACAGTAAGAATATCCTTGAGTACTTTAGAAGAACTAAGGATATATATTTTTTTGTATGAAGAAATGACAAACAAATCGCTGTAAGGTGTTACACCGATATTGGTTTTGTCACATATAAAATATAATTTCAATCTCAAATTAGACTAAGTGTTGTTTAAAAGGTAGCACAATGAGCTAGAAGTTGTCTATGCTAGATTTAGAAGAGTTCTAAATATTGTGACGGATTCTACAAAAGAAGGCAGAGTATGTCATTGTTTTGACAATGACAAAGGATGTTAAGTCAAGAGGTTCTTTGAGAACTTGGTGTAGTTCCGACAGAGTCAGAACTTTGAAGCTATATTGTGTGTGACAATATTAGTGACATATTTCAGACCGCGGAATTAAGGTTCCACAGAAGACCAAACATATTTAATGCCGACTCATTTGGAAATGAGTGATGCGTTGAGACGCAAATGAATTACAAAATACATACGTTTCTGAGCGTGTCAGATCCGTTGACTAAAACCTCTCCCGTGAGCAATACATGATAAAGCACCGGAAGGCCAAGGTGTTATATCTTTACAAATGTAAACTAGATTATTGACTCTAGTGCAAGTGGGAGACTGTTGGAGATATGCCCAAGAGGCAATAATAAAATGGTTATTATAATATCTTTGAGTTTATGATAATGTTTACATACCATGCTATAATTGTATTAACCGAAACATTGATACATGTGTGTTATGTGAACAACAAGGAGTCCCTAGTAAGCCTCTTGTATAACTAGCTTGTTGATTAATAGATGATCATCGTTTCATGATCATGAACATTGGATGTTATTAATAACAAGGTTATGTCATTATGTGAATGATATAATGGACACACCCAATTAAGCGTAGCATAAGATCACGTCATTAAGTTATTTGCTATAAGCTTTACATAGTTACCTAGTCCTTATGACCATGAGATCATATAAATCACTTATACCGGAAAGGTACTTTGATTACATCAAACGCCACTGCGTAAATGGGTGGTTATAAAGATGGGATTAAGTATCCGGAAAGTATGAGTTGAGGCATATGGATCAACAGTGGGATTTGTCCATCCCGATGACGGATAGATATACTCTGGGCCCTCTTGGTGGAATATCGTCTAATGTCTTGCAAGCATATGAATAAGTTCATAAGAGACCACATACCACGGTACGAGTAAATAGTACTTGTCAGGAGACGAGGTTGAACAAGGTATAGAGTGATACCGATGATCAAACCTCGGACAAGTAAAATATCGCGTGACAAAGGGAATTGGTATTGTATGTGAATGGTTCATTCGATCACTAAGTCATCGTTGAATATGTGGGAGCCATTATGGATCTCCAGATCCCGCTATTGGTTATTGGTCGGAGTGAGTACTCAACCATGTCCGCATAGTTCGCGAACCGTAGGGTGACACACTTAAGGTTTGATGTTGAAATGGTAGAACTTGAATATGGAATGGAGTTCGAATATTTGTTCGGAGTCCCGGATGAGATCCCGGACATCACGAGGAGTTCCGGAATGGTCCGGAGAATAAGATTCATATATAGGAAGTCATATTCCAAGTTTGGAAATGATCTGGTGCATTTATGGCAGGTTCTAGAAGGTTCTAGAAAAGTCCGGAAGAAATCACCATGGAAAGTGGAGTCCCGGAGGGACTCCACCTTGCATGGCCAGCCAACCCTAAAGGGGAGGAGTCCAAGGTGGACTCCCCAAGGGTGGCCGGCCAACCCCCCTCATGGAAGGGGGGAATCCCACCCCAAGTGGGATTCCCACCTTGGGTAGGTTTCCCTACACATGGAAGGTTTTTGGTTCGGGTCTTATTCGAAGACTTGTAGTCCAACACTTGGGGCTTCCACCTATATAATGAGGGGCATAGGAGAGGGGGCTGACCACCACAAGCCCATAGCTTGGCCGCACCCCTAGGTGGCCGGCCACCCCCTCTCCCAAACCCTAGCCGCCCCCTCTCTCCTCCTCTTCTCCCGCACGCTTAGCGAAGCTCCGCCGGAGATCTCCACCGCCACCGCCACCACGCCGTCGTGCTGCCGGATTCAAGGAGGAGCTACTACTTCCGCTGCCCGCTGGAACGGGGAGAAGGACGTCGTCTTCATCAACACCGAACGTGTGACCGAGTACGGAGGTGCTGCCCGATTGTGGCACCGTGATCAAGATCTTCTACGCGCTTTTGCAAGCGGCAAGTGATCGTCTACCGCAGCAATAAGAGCCTACTCTTATAGGCTTTGGAAATCTTCAAGGGTTAGTCTCGTTCATCCCCTCGTTGCTCCCATCTTCTAGATTGCATCTTGGCTTGGATTGCGTTCTCGCGGTAGGAAATTTTTTGTTTTCTATGCAACGAATCCCTACGGTGGGACAGTCTTCGACATCAACTGCATCATCATCCGCATCAGAGATGGCGGAAGATCCAGTCACGTACGAAGATCTGACCGAGGAGCTCAAGAAGAAGTATGACGATATCAAAGCTCTCTTCGAATCCGACCTCATCGGCTCTTTCCAGAGGACCCACTCACACGGCATCAGGTGGAAAGGGTTCTCACCAGAAGGCGCTCGATGGAGTGGATCTGTCTACTCCTTCAGAAGAATCTCTGCGTCAGGAGGTTAATCACATGGTAGCTCATTCGCTACACCGCCATTCTGAGAGCCTGGTGAACACTTTGAGCGTGTCGCGCCGCGTGGTCCAGGAAATCATGAAGCATCGTACTCCGTCAGGACCTGCTCTAGGGACTCACCAAGGAGAGATACTCCAGACCCGACCACAGCTGCCATTCGCGCTGGCAGCACCAGAAGTGCCGAGTTCACCGGCATACGTCGTCTACAAGATCGGTGGCGATCCTAGTGATTACCAGTTCTTGTATGAACCGCCTAAGGAGATCCCGCACGGATACATGTGCACATATGTGCCAGACTGCAGTAACTGGGCACGCACGAACCAGACTGCAACAGCAGGGGTTTCTGGAACAGCAGGAGGGGTTTCTGGATCAGATCCCGAGAAGCAGGCGTGGCTAGCTAAATATGCCACTCCGCAATTCAAAGCTCGACTCCCGCAGCTAGCATCGTGGATCAGATCGTGCAATCTTGAGAGACCAGTTCGGCATGGTGCCGAAAAGGAGGACAATCGGCTATTTCAAGCCGTACCCCAACGAGTATGATTTGATCCCACTACCACCCAAGTATCGGCTCCCTGAATTCTCCAAGTGGGTTAAACCACAAGGTCCTGCAAGAGGGTTTGACTTCGACGTAAGCAAAGCTGAGAAGATTTTCGACCTCTTACTCAAGGAGAAGCAGCTGAAGTTACCCGAAGGCCATAACATCCCTACGGATGCAAGAGCTGAACGGGCCATTGCAAGTGGCATAACACGTTCACCCATACCACCAACTACTGCAAAGTGCTGCGTCAGCAGATCCAAATGGCGATAGAACAAGGCCGCCTAATTTTCAGCCAGTACGCCATGAAGGTTGACACGCATCCATTCCCCGCTGTTAACATGGTGGAGTGCACTTACCCCGGGAGGTGCCAGCTAGGTGTCTCGTTCAACATTAACATGGTAGGACCTGTGTACCACCCTGGTAAGGACAAAGACGAGAGCAGCCGATCTCGTGCCAAGGAAAAAGAGGAGGCCGTTCCACGCGACCGGCCCCGACACGATGGAAAGCGCTACATCACAGAGGGAGAAGTGAGGAATGTGCGATACCAGCGACCTCTCTCTGAGCATCTCCTCAACAAATATGAGCGCTCCACGACCTCAACGCCGGCGATACAACAACGACGACGAAAGAGATCGTCGGTCTAGTGTGGACAACAGGAGATATCGTCGGCATGATCGAGACGACGAAAGATATGAGCGCCGTGCCAAGGAAAAGTCAAGAGAGCAGGACGACGTGGACAGGCACTGGGATTGTCCTTTCTTCAAACACTGCTGGGATTCATGAATGAGCCGATTGCCTACAATCGGCAACTGCCCAGAATGTAGATAGAAGAAGAAGGACGCAGGAGACGTGTCAGTGTTCAAACATCTAGGGCCTCTCCCATCTCGGAACAAGCAAGATGAGTCCTCTCGGGTGCAAGATCTCGAAGAGTTAGAAGACGAAGAGGAAGAAGAAGAAGAAGAAGAACATAAATACCACCGGCCAAGGTGGTGCCCTGACGGACTCAGCCACTGATACGTCTCCGACGTATCGATAATTTCTTATGTTCCATGCCACATTATTTATGTTATCTACATGTTTTATGCACACTTTATGTCATATTCGTGCATTTTCTGGAACTAACCTATTAACAAGATGCCGAAGTGCCAGTTCCTGTTTTCTGCTGTTTTGGTTTCAGAAATCCTAGTAACGAAATATTCTCGGAATTGGACGAAATCAACGCCCAGGGTCCTATTTTGCCACGAAGCTTCCAGAAGTCCGAAGAGGAGAAGTGGGGCCATGAGGGGGCCACACCCTGGGGGCGCCCCCCCCTGGCCGCGCGGCCCTCGTGGTGTGGGGCCCTCGTGCTGCCCCCCGACCTGCCCTTCCGCCTACTTAAAGCCTCGGTTGCGAAACCCCAGTCCGAGAGCCACGATACGGAAAACCTTCCAGACGCCACCGCCGCCGATCCCATCTCGGGGATCCAGGAGATCGCCTCCCGCACCCCGCGGAGAGGGAATCATCTCCCGGAGGACTCTACGCCGCCATGGTCGCCTCCGGAGTGATGAGTAGTCCACCCCTGGACTATGGGTCCATAGCAGTAGCTAGATGGTTGTCTTCTCCCCATTGTGCTTCATTGTCGGATCTTGTGAGCTGCCTAACATGATCAAGATCATCTATCTGTAATTCTATATGTTGCGTTTGTTGGGATCCGATGAATAGAGAATACTTGTTATGTTGATTATCAAAGTTATGTCTATGTGTTGTTTATGATCTTGCATGCTCTCTGTTACTAGTAGATGCTCTGGCCAAGTAGATGCTTGTAACTCCAAGAGGGAGTATTTATGCTCGATAGTGGGTTCATGCCTACATTGACACCTGGGACAGTGACAGAAAGTTCTAAGGTTGTGTTGTGCTGTTGCCACTAGGGATAAAACATTGATGCTATGTCTAAGGATGTAGTTGTTGATTACATTACGCACCATACTTAATGCAATTGTATGTTGCTTTGCAACTTAATACTGGAGGGGGTTCGGATGATAACCTGAAGGTGGACTTTTTAGGCATAGATGCATGCTGATGGCGGTCTATGTACTTTGTCGTAATGCCCAATTAAATCTCACTATACTCATCATAATATGTATGTGCATGGTCATGCCCTCTTTATTTGTCAATTGCCCAACTGTAATTTGTTCACCCAACATGCTGTTTGTCTTATGGGAGAGACACCTCTAGTGAACTGTGGACCCCGGTCCAATTCTCTATACTGAAATACAATCTACTGCAATACTTGTTCTACTGTTTTCTGCAAACAATCATCTTCCACACAATACGGTTAATCCTTTGTTACACAAGCCGGTGAGATTGACAACCTCACTGTTTCGTTGGGGCAAAGTACTTTGGTTGTGTTGTGCAGGTTCCACGTTGGCGCCGAATCCCTGGTGTTGCGCCACACTACATCCCGCCGCCATCAACCTTCAACGTGCTTCTTGGCTCCTCCTGGTTCGATAAACCTTGGTTTGTTTCTCGAGGGAAAACTTGTTGCTGTGCGCATCATACCTTCCTCTTGGGGTTCCCAACGAACGTGTGAGTTACACGCCATCAAGCTCTTTTTCTGGCGCCGTTGCCGGGGAGATCAAGACACGCTGCAAGGGGAGTCTCCACTTCCCAATCTCTTTACTTTGTTTTTGTCTTGCTTAGTTTTATTTACTACTTTGTTTGCTGCACTAAATTAAAATACAAAAAATTAGTTGCTAGTTTTACTTTATTTGCTATCTTGTTTGCTATATCAAAAACACAAAAAAATTAGTTACTTGTTTTACTTTACTTAATATCATGCATGTTTTTATTTCACTAGTTAAGCATAATGGAAAACAACAAAAATATGAGAGATCTTTATGAACTTTATCTTGAATTAGGACATGATGTGTTTGAAGAGAGAATTAAAAAACCCATGGAACTTTATATGCATGCTAATGGGAATGTTATTACTATGAATGCTTTGAACACCATTGTTGCTAATGCTATGGAAAATTCTAAGCTTGGGGAAGCTGGCTTTGATGAGCATGATCTTTTTAGTCCCCCAAGCATTGAGGAGAAAATTTTCGTTTATGATTACAATATGCCTCCTATATATGATGATAGCCACTTTGTTGAATTTGCTCCCACTACAACTAATAAAATTGATTATGCTTATGTGGAGATAATAATTTTATGCATGAGACTCATGATAAGAATGCTTTATGTGATAGTTATATTGTTGAGTTTGCTCATGATGCTACTGAAAGTTATTATGAGAGAGGAAAATATGGTTGTAGAAATTTTCATGTTACTAAAACACCTCTCTATGTGCTGAAATTTTTGAAGCTACACTTGTTTTATCTTTCTACGCTTGTTGCATTATGCTTCTTGAACTTGTTTATTTACAAGATTCCTCTTCATAGGAAGCATGTTAGACTTAAATGTGTTTTGAATTTGCCTCTTGATGCTCTCTTTTGCTTCAAATACTATTTCTTGCGAGTGCATCATTAAAACTGCTGAGCCCATCTTAATGGCTATAAAGAAAGAACTTCTTGGGAGATAACCCATGTGTTTTTACTACAGTACTTTGTTTTTATTTTGTGTCTTGGAAGTTGTTTACTACTGTAGCAACCTCTCCTTATCTTAGTTTAGTGTTTTATTGTGCCAAGTAAAGTCGTTGATAGTAAAGTTCATACTAGATTTGGATTACTGCGCAGAAACAGATTTCTTTGCTGTCACGAATCTGGGCTGTTTTCTCTGTAGGTAACTCAGAAAATTATGCCAATTTACGTGAGTGATCCTCAGATATGTACGCAACTTTCATTCAATTTGAGCATTTTCATTTGAGCAAGTCTGGTGCCTCGATAAAATTCGTCAATACGAACTGTTCTGTTTTGACAGATTCTGCCTTTTATTTCGCATTGCCTCTTTTGCTATGTTGGATGAATTTCTTTGATCCATTAATGTCCAGTAGCTTTATGCAATGTCCAGAAGTGTTAAGAATGATTATGTCACCTCTGAACATGTTAATTTTTATTGTGCACTAACCCTCTAATGAGTTGTTTCGAGTTTAGTGTGGAGGAAGTTTTCAAGGATCAAGAGAGGAGTATGATGCAACATGATCAAGGAGAGTGAAAGTTCTAAGCTTGGGGATGCCCCGTGGTTCACCCCTGCAT
Organism: Lolium multiflorum; assembly: GCA_030979885.1. NCBI lineage: Eukaryota > Viridiplantae > Streptophyta > Magnoliopsida > Poales > Poaceae > Lolium > Lolium multiflorum. The sequence goes on along the minus strand of CM061747.1, from coordinate 210,708,952 downwards.
ATTCTAAGAAGACTCAAGCGTCTAAGCTTGGGGATGCCCAAGGCATCCCCTTCTTCATCGACAACATTATCAGGTTCCTCCCCTGAAACTATATTTTTATTCCATCACATCTTATGTGCTTTGCTTGGAGCGTCGGTTTGTTTTTGTTTTTGTTTTTGTTTTGTTTGAATAAAATGGATCCTAGCATGGGAGAGAGACACGCTCCGCTGTAGCATATGGACAAGTATGTCCTTAGTTTCTACTCATAGTATTCATGGCGAAGTTTCTTCTTCGTTAAATTGTTATATGGTTGGAATTGGAAAATGATACATGTAGTAATTGCTATTAATGTCTTGGGTAATGTGATACTTGGCAATTGTTGTGCTCATGTTTAAGCTCTTGCATCATATGCTTTGCACCCATTAATGAAGAAATACATAGAGCATGCTAAAATTTGGTTTGCATATTTGGTTTCTCTAAGGTCTAGATAATTTCTAGTATTGAGTTTGAACAACAAGGAAGACGGTGTAGAGTCTTATAATGTTTTCAATATGTCTTTTATGTGAGTTTTGCTGCACCGGTTCATCCTTGTGTTTGTTTCAAATAAGCCTTGCTAGCCTAAACCTTGTATCGAGAGGGAATACTTCTCATGCATCCAAAATACTTGAGCCAACCACTATGCCATTTGTGTCCACCATACCTACCTACTACATGGTATTTTCCGCCATTCCAAAGTAAATTGCTTGAGTGCTACCTTTAAAATTCCATCATTCACCTTTGCAATATATAGCTCATGGGACAAATAGCTTAAAAACTATTGTGGTATTGAATATGTAATTATGCACTTTATCTCTTATTAAGTTGCTTGTTGTGCGATAACCATGTTCACTGGGGACGCCATCAACTATTCATTGTTGAATTTCATGTGAGTTGCTATGCATGTTCGTCTTGTCTGAAGTAAGAGCGATCTACCACCATATGGTTAAGCATGCATATTGTTAGAGAAGAACATTGGGCCGCTAACTAAAGCCATGATCCATGGTGGAAGTTTCAGTTTTGGACATACATCCTCAATCTCAAATGAGAAAATTATTAATTGTTGTTACATGCTTATGCATAAAAGAGGAGTCCATTATCTGTTGTCTATGTTGTCCCGGTATGGATGTCTAAGTTGAGAATAATCAATAGCGAGAAATCCAATGCGAGCTTTCTCCTTAGACCTTTGTACAGGCGGCATAGAGGTACCCTTTGTGACACTTGGTTAAAACATGTGCATTGTGATGATCCGGTAGTCCAAGCTAATTAGGACAAGGTGCGGCACTATTAGTATACTATGCATGAGGCTTGCAACTTGTAAGATATAATTTACATGATACATATGCTTTATTACTACCATTGACAAAATTGTTTCATGTTTTCAAAATCAAAGCTCTAGCACAAATATAGCAATCGATGCTTTTCCTCTATGGAGGACAATTCTTTTACTTTCAATGTTGAGTCAGTTCACCTATTTCTCTCCACCTCAAGAAGCAAACACTTGTGTGAACTGCATTGATTCCTACATACTTGCTTATTGCACTTATTATATTACTCTATGTTGACAATATCCATGAGATATACATGTTATGAGTTGAAAGCAACCGCTGAAACTTAATCTTCCTTTGTGTTGCTTCAATGCCTTTACTATGAATTATTGCTTTATGAGTTAACTCTTATGCAAGACTTATTGATGCTTGTCTTGAAGTGCTATTCATGAAAAGTCTTTGCTTTATGATTCACTTGTTTACTCATGTCATATACATTGTTTTGATCGCTGCATTCACTACATATGCTTTACAAATAGTATGATCAAGGTTATGATGGCATGTCACTCCAGAAATTATCTGTGTTATCGTTTACCTGCTCGGGACGAGCAGAACTAAGCTTGGGGATGCTGATACGTCTCCGACGTATCGATAATTTCTATGTTCCATGCCACATTATTGATGTTATCTACATGTTTTATGCACACTTTATGTCATATTCGTGCATTTTCTGGAACTAACCTATTAACAAGATGCCGAAGGGTTCTGCTATTTTTGGTTTCAGAAATCCTAGTAACGAATATTCTCGGAATTGGACGAAATCAACGCCCAGGGTCCTATTTTGCCACGAAGCTTCCGGAAGTCCGAAGAGGAGACGAAGTGGGGCCACAAGGGGCCCTAGGCGGCGGCCCCCTTGGCCGCGCGGCCTGTGGTGTGGGGCCCTCGTGCCGCCTCCCGACCTGCCCTTCCGCCTACTTAAAGCCTCCGTTGCGAAACCCAGTACCGAGAGCCACGATACGGAAAACCTTCCTGAGACGCCGCCGCCGCCGATCCCATCTCGGGGGATCCAGAGCCGCCTCCGCACCCCGCCGGAGAGGGGAATCATCTCCCGGAGGACTCTACGCCGCCATGGTCGCCTCCGGAGTGATGTGTGAGTAGTCTACCCCTGGACTATGGGTCCATAGCAGTAGCTAGATGGTTGTCTTCTCCCCATTGTGCTTCATTGTCGGATCTTGTGAGCTGCCTAACATGATCAAGATCATCTATCCGTAATTCTATATGTTGCGTTTGTTGGGATCCGATGAATAGAGAATACTTGTTATGTTGATTATCAAAGTTATGTCTATGTGTTGTTTATGATCTTGCATGCTCTCCGTTACTAGTAGATGCTCTGGCCAAGTAGATGCTTGTAACTCCAAGAGGGAGTATTTATGCTCGATAGTGGGTTCATGCCTACATTGACACCTGGGACAGTGATAGAAAGTTCTAAGGTTGTGTTGTGCTGTTGCCACTAGGGATAAAACATTGATGCTATGTCTAAGGATGTAGTTGTTGATTACATTACGCACCATACTTAATGCAATTGTCTGTTGCTTTGCAACTTAATACTGGAGGGGTTCGGATGATAACTGAAGGTGGACTTTTTAGGCATAGATGCATGCTGATGGCGGTCTATGTACTTTGTCGTAATGCCCAATTAAATCTCACTATACTCATCATAATATGTATGTGCATGGTCATGCCCTCTTTATTTGTTAATTGCCCAACTGTAATTTGTTCACCCAACATGCTGTTTGTCTTATGGGAGAGACACCTCTAGTGAACTGTGGACCCCGGTCCAATTCTCTATACTGAAATACAATCCTACTGCAATACTTGTTCTACTGTTTTCTGCAAACAATCATCTTCCACACAATACGGTTAATCCTTTGTTACAGCAAGCAGGTGAGATTGACAACCTCACCTTGTTTCGTTGGGGCAAAGTACTTTGGTTGTGTTGTGCAAGTTCCACGGCGCCGAATCCCCGGTGTTGCGCCACACTACATCCCGCCGCCATCAACCTTCAACGTGCTTCTTGGCTCCTCCTGGTTCGATAAACCTTGGTTTCTTTCTGAGGGAAAACTTGCTGTGCGCATCATACCTTCCTCTTGGGGTTCCCAACGAACGTGTGAGTTACACGCCATCAGCCACTCCCAAAAGCATAGGGTTCAGTCACTACGTTGCTTGGAGGAAGCCGATAGGTTATACCTGCACACGTTGAGAAAGCGCGGCCCGATCTGGCCGCGAACTCTGGACGAGGAGGGTCGACCACGAAGAAAGAGTGGCGCCCCAAAAAAGAAAGCCGATGATGAGACATCGGCTGGCACAAACATGGTGTTCATTCTTCCGGCGGAGTTTGTGCCTCCTGGAACAGAAGAGGCACCCGTGGCACAACTTGACTGCGGCCCACGGCCAGTTATCTTTGAGAAGCCACGAAAAAGGAGCTACAAACACCTGAAGGCCCTGTACTTACGAGGTTATATCAATGGGCAGCCTGTCAACAAGATGTTGGTTGACACCGGAGCGGCAGTCAACATCATGCCATACTCCATGCTACGTCGTCTGGGACGCTCTAGCTCGGATCTGATCAAGACCAACGTCACATTGAGCGATTTCAACGGCCAAGCATCAGAAGCACAAGGTGTTCTGAACGTGGATCTGACCGTAGGAAGGAAGACCATCCCTACGACATTCTTCATTGTCGATAGCAAGAGCACCTACGCTGTCCTGCTAGGGAGAGATTGGATTCACGCCAACTGCTGCATTCCATCCACGATGCACCAATGCTTGATACAGTGGGATGGAGATGAAGTAGAGATCGTCCACGCAGATGACTCAGCCGAGATCTCAAAGGCTCGCATGAACATTTGGGAGGCGGCAGGCCAAGAGCCACTCTCCGGAGTCAGTTTGGACGACTGCGAGCGCATCGACGTGACAAAAAACGGGGTGAGGCTGGTCTTATCCACCGGCCTGACAGAGTAGCAAGAGCAAAGGCTATGGACGTACGTGGCAAGGCCGATCCCTGCGATCGGCCCCAAAAAATAAAAAGTGATGATCTTGTCTCAAGCATGTCACGTAGTCGTAGTAAAGCACGAACAAGATGTAAACCTTCATTGAGCAATGCAATCAAAATGGGGGCCGATTCCAGCAATCGGCCCATATTATCCTCGCCATACGTTTTGCCTGTGTTCAGCATCGATCTAACAGGAGACGGAAAGCTAGGGTATGGGTTTACATCGGCTGATGAGCTAGAAGAGGTTGACATTGGTCCTGGGGATAAGCCACGACCAACTTTTATCAGCAAGAAGTTAGATCCACATCTCAGGAGCCAGATGATAGCTCTGTTGAAAGAATACCCAGATTGCTTCGCATGGGATTACACAGAGATGCCTGGGTTAGACAGGAGCATCATTGAGCATCGGCTCCCTCTCAAGAAAGGATTTCGGCCATTCCAACAACGAGCACGTCAGATGAAGGCCGAAATTCTTGAAGAAGTCAAGAAAGAGATCGAGAAAATGTTGACCGCCGGGTTCATCAGGCCATGCAGGTATGCTGAATGGATTTCTAGTATCGTACCTGTAGAGAAAAAGGACGGCCGATGGCGTGTGGCCATAGATTTCCGAGATCTCAACAGAGCCACTCCAAAGGATGAATATCCAATGCTTGTGGCAGAAAAATTGATCAATGCAGCTGCTGGCCATAAGGTGTTAAGTTTCATGGATGGCAACGCCGGCTACAACCAAATTTTCATGGCTCCAGAAGATATACACAAGACCGCATTCAGAGTACCAGGATCAGTGGGCTTGTTTGAATATGTGGTCATGACTTTTGGGCTGAAGAATGCCGGTGCAACATACCAAAGAGCCATGAATTACATTTTTCATGATCTGATCGGCAAGTTGGTGGAAATTTACATCGATGACGTGGTGGTTAAGTCTGTCTCCATAGAAGGACACTTGGATGATTTGCGACGCATCCTAGACCGAACTAGAAAATTTGGGCTGAGAATGAATTCAAAGAAGTGTGCCTTTGGTGTGACGGCCGGTCAGTTCCTAGGTTTTTTGGTTCATGAACGTGGAATTGAGATCGGCCTGAAAAGTCAGGAGGCAGTACGTACCATGCAGCCACCAACCACGAAGAAGGAACTCCAATGTCTTATCGGCAAGATCAACTTCGTCCGACGGTTCATCTCTAATCTGTCAGGACGAATTGAGCCGTTTATGGCATTGGTGAAAATTAAATCTGATGACGAGTTTCACTGGGGGGCAGAGCAGCAGCGAGCGTTTGACGAAATTAAACAGTATCTCATGACGCCGCCTGTGTTGGTTCCACCTCAGCAAGACAGATGTTCTATATCTACTTATCGAGCTGACACGTCCATCGCTTCGTAGTGGTGCAACTTTATGATGGTATAGAAAAGGTCGCATTCTACCTCAGCATAAGGATGTTGGATGCAGAGACAAGGTATCCCGAGATCGAGAAGTTATGCCTCTTATTTTTTTCACCTGCACCAAGCTTCATCACATCTTTCTGACGGCAGAAATTATCATCATATGCAAGTCAGACGTTGTCAAGCACATGCTGTCGGCTCCTGTTTTGAAAGGCCGACTTGGTAAGTAGATGTTTACGTTATCAGAGTTTGATCTCCGGTATCACCTGCGAAAGGCCAAGGGACAAGCGTTATTGATCTAATAGCTGAACGAATCAATACTAATATAGCAGCACTATCTGTACGTGCATGGGCTATGTTCTTCGATGGATCGGCTTGTGACGATGGTTGTGGCATCGGCATTCTGCTCGTGTCGCCCCGGGGGGCAACATATTCCTTCTCCATCAGGCTATCTACCCTTGCACCAACAATGTCGCTGAGTATGAGGCAATACGCAAGGGAATGGAGTTGCTTTTGGAAGCCGAAGCGGTGGAACTTTTTGGAGACTCTAAGTTGGTGATTTCCCACTCACGGACGAATACAAGTGCGAGAGTGAGTCACTCATCCCATTATGGATGGAATGCCGTGAGCTGATGGCACAGTTTCGGTACATCAACTTCAATTGGGTCCCAAGGTCTCAAAATACCGAGGCCAACGATCTCGCACAGATGGCGTCAGGCTACAAGGACATACAGACGGTCAGAAGTTCAGGTGCAGTTCCTGGAACAGGATGACTGGAGAGCCGATATCTTCAATTACTTGAAGGATCCGGCTCGGGGGCACCTAAACGGATAAGGTACAAGGCCATGAAATATGTCCTTATAGGAGATGACATGTTCTACAGGACGTTGGAAGGGTTACTCAAATGTTCTGGGACCAACCGAGTCTAATCGGCTCTTACACGAGGTATAGGCGCCTGTGGAACTCACCAATCGGCTCATAAGATGAAGTGGCTGATCAGGCGATCAGGGTTTTACTGGCCCACCATGCTTGAGGACTGCTTCAAATACTACAAAGGATGCCAAGCGTGTCAGATGTTCGGGAAGATTCAGATGGTACCCGCATCAGCAATGAACCCCATCATCAAGCCTTGGCCATTTCGAGGTTGGGGCATGGACATGATCGGCAAAATCCATCCTGCGTCGAGCAAAGGCCACGAGTGGATTTTGGCCATTACAGATTACTTCACTAAATGGGTGGAGGCCGTCCCTATGAAGAAGGTAAAATCAGAAGATGTTATCAAATTTGTGAAAGAACACGTCATTCATAGATTCGGGATTCCCCAAACCATCACGACCGATGGAGGTTCGGTCTTCACTTCTAAAGAATTCAGAAAGTTCTGCGACGCATGGGAATTAAGCTGATCCGATCATCTCCATACTATGCTCAAGCCAACGGGCAAGCTGAAGCGTCCAACCAGAGCCTTATCAAGCTGATTAAGAGGAAAGTTGACGAGAACCCTAGGGGTTGGCATGAGGTATTGTCAGAAGCTTTGTGGGCCTATCGCATGTCATGCCATGGAGCTATAAAAACTTCGCCATACCAGCTGGTCTATGAGCAGGAAGCCGTATTGCCTTGGGAAATTACGGCTGGATTGAGACGTGTTACGTTTCAGAATGACCTAACAGCTGAAGAATATGCAGCCCTGATGAGTGATACTATTGAGGAAGCAACGGAACTTAGACTTTTGTCGTTGGAGAAGATTAAAGAGAACAAAACCAAGGTAGCTCGCGCATACAATAAGAAGGTGAGACCAAAGGAGTTTCAGGTTGGTGATCTAGTATGGGAAGCCGTGTTGCCATTAGGAACTAAGGATAAAGCCTATGGCAAATGGTCTCCTAATTGGCACGGTCCGTACAGAGTCGACCAGGTTTTGAAGGGTAATGCATACATGCTTGAGCAACTAAACGGTGTTGAATTCCCAGTAGCTGTCAATGGTCAACATCTCAAGAAATATTTCCCAAGCATGTGGGATGACGAACAGTGAAATATGGGGGCCGATGCATAAAATCGGCCAGTAAAAAAAATTATATACAAATCACAGCCGATGCACAGACATCGACTTTAGAAATATGGATACCAGTACAGCCGATGCACGGACATCGACTTCAGAATAATAAAAAAGCCGATGCATAGCCATCGACTCTAGAGGAACAAGCGTAATTGAGCAGTTAACAGATCAGTTTCAGGCCAGAGACCGTGGCATTTGGGATGATTCTCCCATTGGATTCGCTGAGGAGTTGAATCTGTGCGTTTGAGATTTAAAGTTGGCGTGGACACGGATTGGACCTGTTTGAACGGCAATTTGGGGGATCTGAGTTTATTCTCTCAAACGAAGTTTGCAGATGACCGTGTAAATAGGCAACTGATTTGGCCTTAATCGCGTTTTATGGTAAAGGCCGATTCCCTGCCATCGGCTCTTTGCGCGTTGACTTACTTTGGCAATCGGCAAATTTGATGTGAAAGCAAAATCGACAGAGGAACATTTTCTTCATTAATAAGAGGGATTTCTACAAAGAAAGAGCCGATTGCTCAAGGGTGGAAGAACAAAAGAAAGGTCTATTGACCAATCTGCTACTACTACTAGACCAATACTAGTAGATGCTACTCTACGGGCTGTCGCTGCCCTCGTCGTCGCTGTTGGAGCTGCCGTCCGGCATCGCCGCTGGCGGCTCCTCGTCGCTGCTCCCGTGAGCCCATTGGGAGCCTCCTCCTCCTCGTCGTCGTCGCCGTCATCGTCATCCGACCCGGCGCGGAAGCTTCGCCGGCGGGTAGTCTTCGAGGGAGTCGTCGTCCTCCTCTTCCTCCTCCTCGGAGGAAGTGTAGTCGTCCTGTGAGAACGAGTCGTCCCCGCTCTCCGCTTCAGCTCCCCATCGGCAAGGAACTGGAGGTCATCGTCTCCGCTGGTCAAGGACTTGTCGTCCCTCACCGACGGAGGAGTTGTGGTCCTCCTGGTCCCATTCCTCCGGGGCGCGGTGTTGGCGCCGTCTCAAATCCCACTCCGGCGTGGGTTCGCGGGAGGAGGAAGATGAGGAAGAGAAGGATTGGGAAGAAAGATCCGACGAGGCGGAGGAGGAAGAAGAGGAAGACATTGCTACAGGAGATGGGGATTTTTTGGTGCCGATGGCTAGAAGAGAGCAAGGGGATGAAGAGGCGAACTGTTCGGCGCGGTTAAATAAAAGGGGATATAGTGGAGATTTAATGCCACAGCAGTTTCCGAGGAAGTGGTGCCAAAGAAAAAAAACTGTCAGATCACGCGGAGAAGTTGAGAAGGCAAGGCATCATGATGAAGGATACTGCGACGGTTCTGCTCTGCCACGACATGACCCGACGAAGAAAAGGCAGAGTGGTTTTGGAATTATCATTACCAAAACCAAGGGGGCATGTGTTATCACCAGATTTTAACCAAATCAGAGGTGGGCCGTGATTGAGATGGGCTTGGAGAATATACACGGAAAATATGCATGAATCGGCCTTGTACAAGAGTTTGGGCTAAATTGCCCGTGTATCTGTAAATATAGTAGGATACGTGTCGGTTAGGATTAAAAGAGTTTAGCTCGTGCACGGTTGGGATTATTCCCACGTTAGAGAGTCTACGTACTATAAATATGTATCTAGGGTTAATGAGAAAGGAGGACGATCACGTTCACAACAAATCAATCTAGGCGCATCGCCACCCCTTGTTTCGAGGGTTTCTTCCGGTAAGCATATGCTGCCTAGATCGCATCTCGCGATCTAGGCAAAGATCGAGTTTATTCGTTGTTCATGCGTTGCTCGTGCTGAAGCCTTGTTGATGGCGAGCAACGTAGTTATCGTAGATGTGTTAGGGTTAGCATTGTTTTACCTTGATATATGCTTTTATCTATGCTATCCCTAGACGTCTAGCTGCCTTTACACCTATCTTAGGTGTAAGGGCAGCACCTTGCTTGATCCTTGTCTAGTAGATCCGATCCGTTATGATTGCTCCTTGTTCTTCAAATATTAGTTTGATATCTACATAGTTAGGCCTTGCAAACAGGTTGAAGGATCCAGTAGCACGTAAGGTGTAGTTTGCTAGTCCTAGAGAAGATGTTCCGGGAATCAACGCCATGTTGGTTTTAGGCCTTATCTAGGGCTGGTTTATTATCATCTTTCGCGCCTACCAGGCTCAATTACATGTAGGATGTTCCGGTTATGTGGTGAAAACCCTAAATCGTCGTAGGTCGTTCTAACCTAATATTGATCAAGCAGGACCACCATGTTATCGTAGATCTCATACGAATCATGGGTGGATCGGCTCCTTGAGCCGATTCACATGACAACCTGAGAGCCGATCGAGGTCGTATTTAATGTTTACGTGTATGCCATGCAGAAACTAAGCGAAGCAATCCATCACCTTCCCGACAGGTATAGGTCAGATGGCACACCTGCACCAAGACGGACGTGCAGCCGAGCATTGCGGGCCGTCGCCTGAGGGACCAGGGCCCACCGCAGTTCTGGGAGCCTCCCGGCTCTACGTGTTGCCCGTCGCTACTCGCTGGTGGGTTTTGGTGGTCAACACCCGCCGAGCTCCCGTGCGCGTGGTAGCGGCGGGATCGTCATCCGCGAGCCCTCGACGGTGCAACGACGGCTCCGCCCCAATCGCGAACCCGACACCTCCGGCCAACGGAAGCGCAAGCCGGCGAAGGTGAAGGTGGATCAAGGAGGCCAAAAGCGCCGAGGACGCCGCCATCCTCGAGGCCTTCATGGAGAGGTCCCTCCAGGACCTCGCCCAGCCCGAGAACGCTGCCCTCGACCAAGGCGCGCCTGGTCGAGGAGCGGGAGGGAGGAGGCGGAGCGGCAGGCGAGGCTCGTGGACGTCGCTCGCTACCGCCGGCCTGCGACTCCTCCATCCGGCGCCGCCGTCCCCGTCATCGACCTCGAGGAGTCCGACGACGACCTGTACAAGTCGCCGTCCCCGCCTCGCACCAGTGGCCGGTGGGGAGATGCCGGCCAAGGCAGCAGCCATGCGGCGTCGGCGCCACCGTAGTTCGACGACGATGGCTCCGACGATGATGGTGCCGGCGGCGACGGCGACTACACGGTGTTCTACCGCCATTTGGGCATGTAGAGCGCTGTGTTTTAATATTTAGAGTTGTATTCCCCTGGCCGAATTCGAAATATAGTCGAATTCGGCCCCTATGTATGAAATTCGCCCTCTATATAGTAAATATCATTTAAGTTTGTCTAAATTCAATCTTTTTTGCCGTATTTTGTCAAGTTTCCGTTTTTCAAATTTAGATCGACGTCTTCGCCTGAGATCGTGGCTGGGAAACTAGTCCTCCCCACGCCAAATTTACGTCTAATCCAGACGTAAATTTCCCCGGATTTCGGCGTGGGGAGGGCAAACGAGTGGAGATGCTCTAAGTTCTTCACTGTTTCTTGAGGTCCAATTTTTCTTTGTTTTCTGCCCAATCATGTTCGCCATGTTCTTCTGTTGATAGATAGATTGACGACCCACAGCGAAGAACAGTTGACGGGATTTGTACGGCCGGCCAGGGCTGACGACGGCTGTGCCTATGCAAGCTCCTCCTCCACAACCCTAGCTCCTCCGGCTTATTGTATTGATGATCCACAGTGAAGAACAGTCGACGAGATTCGTACGGCCAGCGTTGACGACAGTTGTGCCTATGCTATCTCCACCTCCACAACCCTCGTCGTATCTGATGCTGGTCGATCTCTGACGGCGTTAGTCGGGCAACGTGATCAGCCACGGGGATCAATATCAGATATCTGGCGACATGAATCGGTCGGAAGGTTAACTTCATATGTAGCAGATGGCAAGGTAGACATGCTAGCCTACCGAGACCATAGGGCGGCGGCTTGAAATAAATCGTTTTTTGCCTTTTCCTCTTGGCCGGATGGATTTGAAGACTCGTGTGCTCGCTCGATATATAGGCGTGTATTGAGCAGAATCCATTGCATTGCGTTGTAGAAGGATAGAGGGTGATGGGGATATGCCCATAGGGGGTGGGTCGCCAGTCCCACTCGCTGTGAAGATGGAGGCCCAGGCGGACCGCTAGTCGCCCAAGCGACTAGGCCCTAAGGCGACTGGGCCGTGATTCCAAGGAGGTGATCTGCGCGACTGGATAAGAAGATTACTTGCAAGAGGGTTAGCGGATCCCGGATTAGTAGCAACTGATACGATTCGGAGTTATCTCCATGTAACCCTAGATCGGGGGTGCCTATATAAACCCCCGAGCTTAAACCCTAGAGGACACCTTATTCGAGATCTAATCTCCCCCTGGTAAGCTCTCGGCGTAGCCGCCGACTCGAGCCCCCCATTGTAATTCTCCACCGAGCAATAAAGATCTAGCAGGACGTAGGCCTTTTACTCTCCGGAGGGGCCGAACCTGGGTAAAACCCTTGAGTCTCTTGCACCTCGACCCGTAGATGGCGATGTTCCCTTCCCCTCGCATCAACGAAGTGCTACCCCCTTAGCATCTGCCGTGGTCACATCCACGACAGTGGCGCCCACCGTGGGGCATGGGACATCAAGCCTCCGAGCTACGGCGAGGCCCTACTCGCCAGTGCGGCGGCCGGTTGCTTCCGGCAGGATGATCGCCACCGGCAATTTCTTCCACATCCAGCCAAGCACCTACCGGCCCGCCTCGTCGCCCCTCAAGCACGCCTGGATGGTGCCGATCGGCTCCATCAACCTCTTCGTTGGGCTCGCTGGCATCAGCGACCCCGCTGAGCCTCGCCCCGACGGTCGCACGACCCCTTCGCGCCGGGGCAGCTCCTCACTGCTACTCGCCCGGTCACCGGCGAGGTATACGCGGAGGCTGAGACGGCCCTGGAAGACGACGCCGAGTCGGCGGTCGTGGCACCAACCGCCAACTCCACCGTTGCCTCGACAGCCGCCGATTCCGCCGACACCGTCCCAGCCGCCGACTCCGCCGACAACGTCCCAGCCATCGACTCCGTCATCGCCGCAATCGACGCCGACTTCACCGACATCATCGCTATAACGTCGGTTGCCGGGTCCACCGCTGCGTCCCCGACTGCCCGCTCTGTTGCCACGGCGTCAACCAAGGACTCTATCTCCTTGGTCTCCCACCCAAGCGACTTCGAAGGTGGCTTCGAGGACGACTCCATCCTCTCCCTCTTCGGCAGCGACTCCGACTCGGACTCCGTCGAGGCCCCGCGCTACCGCTACCCGACCGCAGTCTTCATGGCAGGGGGCGAAGAAGAGCTTCCAGTCGATGCCTTCACCACTCCCCTCCCTGCAACCGCCACCGCAACCGAGATCGAGGCGCACCGGGCGGCCCTCGAAGAGAAGAGGAAAAAGGAGCTCGCCGAAAGGCAGAAATTTCGTCTCGAGCAAGATGAAGTGAGAGCCGTATCCCACTATCGTCAGCAGCGAAACCGCCGGCGCATGGAGCGCGCCCGTGCGACGACTTTCCCCAGCGCGCGCCTTAACTTCGACGACCCAGACGGAGAAATCCGGGTCGCCCGAGTCCAGAACCCTCGGAAGGAAGTCGGGCTGTCCAGCTCCAGAGCGGCACCACCTCCACCGCCACCCCCACCGCCACCACCCGAAGTTCCTCGAGCAGAAGTCGACGCCAACGGCCTACCATTGCACTCGTCTCCAGCCGACAACGTTGCAGCTGCACAGGCCGTCCTCGCAAGAATCCCCGAAACGGGAGACGGTGCAATCCTTGTCCAGCACGCCAAGGCTTTGGTAGCCAAGGCATTGGAGCAGCAGCACGCCGCAGCCGACTCGCAAGGGCGACTCTATTCGCGCACATCCGCCAGTCGCGCGGCGTCGTCGGACGCGGCAAACCGCGCAATCGTCAACGCCAACAACGAGCCGCCGCCAGCACCGCGCGCGGCCCACTCGTCTAACAACCGAATCGAGCCGCGCCCCGCGCGGGTGATGGTCGCCGCCAACGGACAGCCAGTCGACGCCCGAACCCACATCGTCAACGACCAAGAATGGCGGGCGCGAAACCGGCTGAACGACCGCCACGCCGATGAAGCCCCGCGCCAGAGCGCGTTCACCCGAATCGGCCCCGCTTGCTTCGGGCCAATGATCAGAGGCGAGCCGTACCCGTGGGGTTCAAAGGACCCCGCGACATCGAAGTACGACACACATATCGACCCTACGGTCTGGATCGACTCATACGCCATGGCAATGGGGATCCAGGGCCACTCCGAGCTACTCACGCTACCCGCCCTCTCATGATGGACGGCGCCAATCGCCACTGTTCAACACCCTCACCGTCAACAGCATTGACTCCTGGGAAGAAGCCCGCGCCGCATTCATCCAAGACTTCGCCAGCGATACACCCGTGCCACAATCATAGAAGACCTGACGCGCCAAGGCCCAGCGACGCCGCCGAGTGGGTGCAGCGCTGGCACATGTGGACGACTCCAAATGTATCAAGACGGACACGACAATCTATTGCTTCCGACGCTGCTGCCGGTACGAACCACTAAGCGCCAAGCTCCGTCGCGTCAGCAGGGATAATATCTCAATCTCCGAGCTCTTCGACATCGCCACCCGCTACGCCGACGAAGACCCTACAGCCGACTCGGACGACGAGTACGGCCACGACGCAATCGCCGCCCTGTGCACACGGAGCCCCGGCGTGGCGACTACCGATTCGCCGGCCGGTCTAACAGCGGCAAGCGCCGCGGAGAGGGAGGACACAACGAGCTGGTCGCCACCACCGATTACGAGCAGCGCGAGCCAAAATCGTTCCGGCGCGACACTCGCGCACCACGGGAGGATCGGCCTCAGCCCAAGCGCTTCGACGCCCGCAGCCTCCTAGATGCACCATGCATCTATCACAGCAAGGAGGGCAAGCCCGCCAATCACACGACGGGAAATTGCTACTCCCTGAAGCAGATAGAAAGAGCCCGCCGCGCCAAGGAAAACGACGGCGGTAACCAGCACAAAGACCGCGCCAAAGACCAAGACCAGCACAAGGGAGAAGGTCGCAGCGCCGGCTCGCTCCACACCTTCACTGGGGTCGGCGACGGCGGGACAGGAATGTCCTCGCAAGGGCAGTGGCGGTACACGCAGTCATACTTTCTGACGTGCCCCGGTGGCTTAACTGGTCCGAGCAGGGCATCACCTGGAGCCGCGAAGATCACGCCCCCCGCATCGAGTACCCCGGGCGAGTGGCGCTAGTCGTCAGGCCCAAGGTCGCCGACTACTGGCTACCAAAAACCCTGATGGACGGGGGAAGCTCCATCAACATTATGTACTATGAAACCTTCCAGCGACTCGGTTTACCAAACTCACGCCTCGAGAACACCAAGGTTACGTTCCACGGCATCGTCCCCGGGCGGAAGGCCTTCCCGATCGGCAAGGTGACGTTGCCAGTCACCTTCGGCACGCCCGTGAACTACCGCACCGAGCGGATAACGTTCGAGGTGGTGAACTTCCGCAACTCCTACCACTGCGTACTCGGCTGACAGGCGTTCGCCCGCTTCATGGCGACCCCCCACTACGCATACAACATGATGAAGATGCCAGGGCCTCGAGGCGTCATCACCGTCCACGGCGATCCGGAGATGGCGCTGGAGGGACGACAGCGCCAAGCTCGCCGACGCTGTCATCGCCGACGAACAAGACAACTCCGCCGAGCTCGCCAAGTACCCAGTAGACCGCAACGACCCCGCCATCCTGGAGAAGCCAACCGAGCTCGACTCGTCCGCAGCAACCTTCAAGCCCGCAACAGGCACTCGCCAAGTAGATCTTGTAGAAAACGATCCAAGTAAGCAAGTTACCATTGGGACGGGCCTGTCCGCCCACTAGGAAAGCGCGCTCATCAAGTTCCTCCGTGAGAATCGAGATATCTTCGCATGGAAACCGTCCGACATGCCAGGTGTCCCGAGAGAACTTGCTGAGCACAAATTACACGTCGATCCCTCCGCGCGACCCGTTAGGCAGGCAATGCGCCCTGTAGGAGAAGAACGGCGACGCGCAATCGCTGAAGACGCTGCCGGCTTCATCATAGAAATCAAACACCCAAAATGGCTGGCAAACCCAGTCCTGGTGCTAAAGAAAAACAAGACGTGGCGAATGTGTATCGACTACACAAGCCTCAATAGCGCATGCCCCAAGGACCCATTCGTCCTACCGCGAATCGACCAGATTATCGACGCGGTCGCCGGGTCCGAGTCGCTATGCTTCCTTGACGCATACTCCGGGTACAATCAAATAAAGATGGCCAAGGAAGACCAAGAGAAGACAGCATTCATCATGCCCCTAGGCGCCTACTGCTACACGTCCATGACCTTCGGCCTCAAGAACGCCGGAGCAACGTACCAGCGGTGCATGAATAGCTGCCTGGAAAGCCAGATCGGCCGCAACGTGCATGTCTACATCGACGACGTGGTGGTCAAATCGACTCACCAGACCGACCTCATCAATGACCTCGCCGAAACGTTCGCCAACTTACGGCGGTACAAGATCAAGCTCAACCCTTTGAAGTGCACCTTCGGGGTTCCATAACTGTTAGGCTACGTCGTCTCCAAACGAGGCATCGAGCCCAACCCGGAGAAGACACTGGCGTCATGCGCACCAAGCAGCCGACCTGCTTAGTCGACGTGCAGAAACTCGCCGGCCGAGTCGCCGCCTCGCCGTTTCATACCCCCGGCCTCAGCGACAAGCCATGCCACTCTACCGCTTGCTCAAGAAGTCGGAATCATTCAGTCGACAGATGAGGCGCAGCAGTTTGAAGAACTCCAGCACGCTTTTCGAAATGCCCCCATCCTCGTGCCCCACCGCCAAAAGAGACTATGCTCCCATACGTCGCATGCGAACCGCGCGCTATAAGCGGTCATGGTCAACAATGAAGGAAGAGGAAGGGAGAATCGGTACAACGCCCCGCCTACTACATCAAGCCTAATCGAATCTGCCAGCGTATCCGCACTACCAAAAGTTGGTATACGCAGTGCTCAGGAGGCGACTGGCCCCTTATTTCCACGAGCACCCCATCAAGGTAGTCGCCTAACGCCACTTCGCCGACATCATCCGCAATCATACGCAATCGCCGGACGCTGGCAAGGGCCGAGCTCTGCGTCCACAACATCACCTTACGAGCCGCGCCACGCTCATCAAATCTCAGGCACTCGCCGACTTCCTCGCCGACCGGGGAGGAGGCCCAAGAACAAGCCTTCCCGCGGACCTTAAACACACACTGCACTTCGACGGCTCTAAAAACCTCGAAGGGGCGGGCGCAGGAGTCGTCCTCACATCACCAAAGGGCGACACAGTGAAGTACGTCGCCCTGCACCAACAACATGGCCGAGTACGAGGCGCTTCTACACGGTATGCGAGTCGCAAAAGAGATGGGCGCAACACGGCTGCGCTCGCTCTGCGATTCGACTCTGGGTCGCTGCTCGCATCTCCAAGACCGCGACACACCGACGCCAACATGATCCCAGGGACAAGCGTCGCCGCCACCAAGCCTGGCTGGCTTCGCCGGCCATGTCGTCGAATGGGTCGACAGCGCAAGAATGTGCTGGAAGCCGATGCGCCGAGCCCCAGATCATGGCTACAGAGCCCAACAGCGGCCTCCTCCTCCTACAGGTCGTCATCGGCGACCATCACTCCGACGTCATGAACACCCGCAAGCGAGAGTACTTCGTCTACGACGTCCGCTCAGGCACCCCCTCGCTCACGCACCTCCCGCACAGTGGCAACCTTGGATTCAACCAAACCTCGCTCGCCATCGTGCGCAAGTGCAACAAACGCAGCGACAACAACCACGACGGCCATGGAACCAGTGAGGAGGACGACCACGACTGCAGCAACTGCGACTACGTCGTTGCCGCACAGTGCCATGGCTTCGGGTATGGAATCTACCGGCCAACAGCCCACGTAAGCATGCAACAAGGCTGTCCGTTCGTGCGCTCGGTGCCAAAAAGTACGTAAGCTACGACATGCCAGGGTCGGCTTGAAGACCATTCCCCACCCGGCCCTTCGCCGCCCTGGGGGCATGGACATGGTGGGGAAATATAAAACAGCCCCCGGCGGATATACTCACCTCCTGGTTGCGGTGGACAAGTTCACCAAATGGGTAGAAGCAAAGCCCATAAAGAAGTGCGACGGGAAGACAGCCACAAAGTTCCTACGCGAGCTTATCTATCGATATGGCTACCCCCACAGCATCATAACCGACAATGGCACCAATTTCGCCAAAGGGGAGATGGCTGACTTCTGTGAAGAGAAGGGCATCCACTCGACCTCGCCTCAGTCGCCCACCCCGAGTCAAACGGCTGCGTAAAGAGTAAACCAGGAGCATCCTTCACGACTCAACCGCGCCGTCGTGCCCCCGGGAGCTGCAAATGTTGTCGCGTAATATTCTCTTCGTACTATGGGGCATCCGTACAACGCCAAACAAGCCAACCGGCTTCACGCCTTTCTTCCCGTGTATGGCGCCAAGCCGTATGCCCACGACATCGCCTACGATTTCGCTGGCCGCTAACTACGCTCGAAGAAGACAACGAGCGAGCCCCGCCAAGATGACGTCGACCTCCTCGACGCAGGCCAGCGACCTCGCACTTCCGTGTAACCGCTATATCTACCAAAGCCAGACTCCTCCGTTGCCTACCACGGGGCCGCCGTGTTCCTGAGTCGCTCCTTCCAAATCGGCGACCTAGTGCTAATCCAAGACAAGAAAGGCATGCACAAGCTGTCCCCGCCCCGGAAGGAATTTATTCGGCGTACTCGGCAATGACTCCTACTACCTCATCGACGTCCGCAAGGACGACAAAGGCGAACCACTCACCAAAGAGGTGGAGCGCCCCTGGAGCGTCAACCTCCTCCGACGGTTTTACACCTAAGGACAAAAATGTAGCCCGCAAATTCAGAGGTTAAATAAAACCGCATTGATCTCCAACTCCGACTGCCTCTCCTTCATCCGCTAGATATCCCCATCTCTCATCCCGGTACATACCGGCCCAGTCGCCGCGATAAGCGACTCGGTACTGAGAGACCTTCGGTCGCCGCTGCTGGAAGAGCGAAGTCCACGATCGGCCAAGTAGCCGGGCTAACAAGGGCATGGCGGCGTGACCGGACGCAACACCAGGTCCGGCCACCCACCACCCCTTACGCCGTCGGGTGAAAACGGCGACTGGAACCCACAGCAGGGCCGCATGCTCGGCCAGCCCCACGGGCCACGGCGACTGCCTTGTGCTACAATATACAGCACACCAATGCCCTCCTCTACCTTAGGCGGGCGACTTGCGTGGCTACTTCACTAGGACCCCAGAACGGACCCGCGGCCCGCCAAGGAAAATACGCCCGCAATGACCCCCTTTGGAGTCGCCTAGCGACTGGCCCCGAGCCACGACGAGTGGCGCGCTACATCCGAACAGCGCAAACTACAACTTACCGCTACTCCACCCATGAGGTCGCTATTCGTACTCTCATAACGACCACGCATCGCGATCGGGGACGCCCAGCTCGAAAAGGAAAACAGTCAAGTCGATAGCCTTCATCGGGGTCGCAAGGCGACTGGCCTGAAGGCCATGGATAGTCGGAACCAACTCCAAAGCATCGCCGCCACAAATAACATAAATTCAAAAGCAACCACCGAATTATAATTAAGCAAAAATTATCACTTTATTTACAACTGACACCCGCTCGCGGGAATTCAAGTTACTTCTTACGCAGGGACTCAGAAACCTACGAGGACGGCCCCGGAGCCCCCTCTACAATAGGCTCGGCGCCATCGTCGCCGTGACGAAACTTCGGCGTGTACAGCACGACCGGATACGTAGACAACGAGCCGGCGGCCGCAGCATGGAAGAGGCGCTCCGCGGGATAGTCCACCGGGCCTGGCTCCTTCTCCGCGTCCCCAGGCGCCGCTTGGCTGGGGATGTGAGTCTCCAAGTCCGCAGTGCCAGTACTGCCGGCAAAGGGCGCACCGCATCCATCAAGCGCAGCACTTCGGCAACGTCGAACTCGCCAGTCTCCGAGGGGAAGCCAGCGGTGACCTCCTCCACGTCGAATCCCTCGGAGTAGTGCGCCAGCACCATGCTCAAAGCCATGGTAATGCCAACACGGCAGGAGGAGCGGCGAAGCCAGTCAACAACGGCCGGAATATTGGACACGGCCCTGAAGACGGACGGCGTGTCCCGCGGAATCACCTCCCGCGGACTCAGGTACTGGAGCGCAGCCAGTATCTCCCCCGCACACGCAATGATACGCGCAGTCGCGGTCGACAGGCATTCCCGCGGAGTCGCCGTCTCCATGAAGTCGCACGTACCTGCAACCAACAACAAAAAGGAAGAGAAAAATAAGAACTCGTCTTCGACATCGACTCGCCATGCTCGGGGACTGGCCCCCGAAGCCGACTCACCATGCTCGGGGACTGGCCCCCGAAGCCGACTCGCCATGCTCGGGGACTGGCCCCCGAAGCCGACTCGCCATGCTCGGGGACTCCCCGCCATGCCTCGGGGACTGGCCCCCGAAGCCGACTCGCCATGCTTGGGGACTGGCCCTCGAAACCGACTCTCGCCACGCTCGGGACCGCCCCCGCCGACTCGCCATGCTCGGGGACTGGCCCCCGAAACCGACTCGCCACGCTCGGGGACTCGAAGCCCCGGCAAGTAAACAGCAAGCGCAAAGACAGGAACTTACCAAGAATCTGCCGCGACATCTCTCGGACGAAAGCCTCGAAGTTGGTCTTCTCGGCCTGCACCGCCAGGACGATGCCTTCGGACGCCTCCTTTTCGCAGCCAACTCCTTGGCGTGCTGCTGCTTCAAGGCCGCAACCTCCTCCCGCAGAGACGCGGCAGCCCCACGCGCGGAGTCCCGCGCATCAGTCGCGGCCTCCAGCTTTACCTTGTACTCGGCGATGACGTCTTCCAATTCCCGGCCCTTCTGCTCCAGGACCTTCGTCAATTCAGCCACCTCCGCTTTCGCCCTTTTCCGGGCCTCTTCGGCCTGCTGCGCCCGGAATTCGGCTTCGCGGTAGAAAGATTCCTTGACGAATCCTTCCCGAGCATCGGCAAGAGCCTTTGCCTGCGCCTCTGCTATAAAAAAAAGAAGACGGTGAGAACGAAAAGGGCTAGTGATACCGAGGGAGGAAGGCAAGCGGGCATGACTTACTGCCCAGAGCAATCAACTTCCGGTTCTTTTGCGCCGCCTCCTCCACGAGCGCGGTCAATCGCTTAACCTCCGCCTGCAAAAGTCCAGAAACATTGCCAAGGTCAACAAAAGAAAACCAGACGGACAAAGGAGACTCGACTCGCCCTTTCAGACCAAGTCGACCCTCGGGGACTGGGGGTGACTAGACTACGAGTTCAGAGACACTCACCACGTGTGCTTCACCAAGCGCCGTATGGAGCTCAGTGAAAGTCAAGGTAGAAGGCGGGGGATGGCGCGACTCGGCCGCCTCTCCCGCCTGCATCACCGCCTCAGTCGACGGCACCTCGCCTGCCCGCGCGTCGGCGTCACTGGGCGGGGCTCGGTCCCTGGCGGCTTTGGACCGGCGCTCCTTCAGCGGCTCCGAGAGGCCGCCCTCCTCGACGATGTTCTCTTCGACCTCGGGCGCCTTCTGCCCCTCGGTCGACCCGACGTCCGCCGACCCCTCCTCCACCACGGGTGGAACGACGTCCGGTCCCATCGCTGCGCTCGCCATGCCCCCGCGAACCATGCTGGGTAGAGGAAAGACTTCGGCGGTGGGCTCGGCGTGGCTGGCGCCCACCTTTTCAGCTTGGCTCGCGGTGACAGGCTCTTCCGGAGCCGACCCCGCGCCCCCAAGGTCGGATGGCGCCGCTTTCTTCTCCGCGGCCTTCTTCTTCGCCTCAGTCGCCCTCGTGGCCGCCACCCCAGTCGCGGCCGGTTTCGCCAAGGTCTTCTTCTTGGACCTACAGGGAGGCAAGGTGAGTCGACACCCAATCCTGCCACAAGGAGAACAAGTTTGACAAGGAGCACCTACCTCACCGTGGGGATTGCCTTCACGCCTGGACCGGCCCGAGCTCCCGCGTCGATCGCGTCCTTCAAGGGGCGCTGAAGCCTCATGGAACCTTCCAGGAGAGTGGGGCGCAGTCGCTTCGACAGCGGCTCGGCCCCTTCCTTGGGAAGCTCCGCCTCGCCCTCCGGGCGAGAGGTCGCCTCCTCTTCAACCGCGCCCTGGGACGAGGACCCGGCACCCCTCTTCGACCCGCGCGGGAGTCTGATGAAGTCCCGCGCCTCGGAGTCCGACTCGGTGCGCTCCTCCTCGTCGTCGACCTCCTCTTCTTCGCCTTCGGTCATTTCCGGAGGCTCCTTCCCGGCGAGGGGGGGAAGGTGGTCAGCGATCTTCTGCCAGCGCTACATTCAAATCAAGGAAACAAGTCAGAGGAGAAGAAACGCGGCCAAGCCGTGCGGAGTCGCCGTACAAAGCATTACCTGAGGCGCCGGGGTTTCTTCGGAGTAAGGCTGCAGGCCGTCCTCGAAGGAGGTAAAGGTGGCCGTGGTGATCTTGGCGAGCGCCTTCCGGTACTCGCTCTCGTCCCACTCAGTCGCCGTCGACCGGGTGCAGTCGTTCTGCCCCCGGTATTCCCACATGGGGTGAGCTCGGCACCGCAGGGGATCAGCCGCCGGCCAAGCCAGCAGTTATACACATTGACCGCCGTCAGGCCGCTATCCTTTAGCGCCTGGATCGCCTGGCGCATCTCCTTCACCACTTCCTCTTGCTCGCGCGGCAGCGACCGGACGTTGAGGCGTCGCGGGACGCTGGGCTCGGGGCTGAACTGGGGGATGCAGACCTCGCCGGGGGGAGTGTACTCCTTGGCGTAAAACCGTGCGGCGCCACTGCGATGCGCCTTCTTGGGGAGCGCCATGTCGATGAAGTTTTCCCCGGACTTCACCTGGAAGGTGATTCCGCCGTTCGGGATGAGCGCTCGCTGTTCTTGCTGGCCCGAGTCGCCCGCCCGTGGAAGATTGATACCCACAATGGGAAATAGGGCGGACAGCCCAGGTAGCACTCGCACAACGCCACGAACAGCGAAATCTGTTGGACGCTGTGCGGCCCGAGGTCGGAGACCTTGATGCTGTAAAGCTAACAACTGCCGGAGGAAATCGGAAGTGGGGAGAGCGAACCCGCGGTCAAGGAAGCTCGGATCACGAACTCCCCGGGCCGCGGGAGGGGTTCCACTCGTTCGCCGGCGGAACTCGCCACCGCTCTTGCTTGAACTCCGGGATGACCCCGGAGGCGACACGGGAGGAGACTCCCGCGTGACCTTCGACTTGCCCCAGCCTTTCGCCGCCATGGATGCGTGTGGAGCTTGGAATGAGGATGAGATAAGGAGAAGATGAGAGAAGAGTGCGGAGGAGTGGTGAACCCTAATCCCAGGGGCAGCCCTTTATACCGCCCGCACTCGCTCAGATTAAGGATGAAATCCGTTCGTTAATTCGTCCCGGAATCGCCGCCCCGTAATCAACGGTCAAGATTTGCACCGGCTCCGGCTGAATAGCCGTAAACTAGCTCAAGTCACGCCAGGCCCAACGGTCACACATGGTTCTGCGCCTCGGTCAACGTGAAATCTAGCCGTTGGCTCTTCCACGTGTCTCTATGGTGAATGTGGGCGACCGACACGGTTGACAACCGACTGTGGGACGCCGACGATTGTCATACGCCGACTGCCATGGCTGATCGCAAGCTTTGCGATTGAGACTGGCACCAAGCTCGCAACTCTATCTTCGGGAGCCCGGTGGCGATTCATCTTGATCCATCACTGTGCCTTTCCAAGACTTGCTCTAGACCCACGCTTCATCACCACCGCGCTCGGGGACTACTGATGGGGATATGCCCATAGGGGGTGGGTCGCAGTCCCACTCGCTGTGAAGATGGAGGCCCAGGCGGACCGCTAGTCGCCCAAGCGACTAGGCCCTAAGGCGACTGGGCCGTGATTCCAAGGAGGTGATCTGCGCGACTGGATAAGAAGATTACTTGCAAGAGGGTTAGCGGATCCCGGATTAGTAGCAACTGATACGATTCGGAGTTATCTCCTTGTAACCCTAGATCGGGGGTGCCTATATAAACCCCCGAGCTTAAACCCTAGAGGACACCTTATTCGAGATCTAATCTCCCCTTGTAAGCGTAGCGCCGATCGAGCCCCCCCATTGTAATTCTCCACTGAGCAATAAAGATCTAGCAGGACGTAGGCCTTTACTCTGAGGGGCTGAACCTGGGTAAAACCCTTGCGTCTCTTGCACCTCGACCCGTAGATGGCGATGTTCCCTTCCCCTCGCATCAACGAAGTGCTACCCCCTGTAGCATCTGCCGTGGTCACATCCACGACAGAGGGAGAGAGATTGCGGAATATGATGGATGTTGTATTGAGCCTCTCGGGCGAGTATATATAGTGGTACAAGACTTGGAGGCTAAGATAGCTCTCCTAGAGATACGGTAGGTAGAGATTACAAATCCTAGACTACCTAATATATCTATACCAAATATATCTCTAACACCCCCCGCAGTCGTAGCGGTAGTGACGTGAACAATAGTAGCGTCGCGGACGGTCAGACCGGAGAGAAGCCGAAGGTAGGAACCAACGGGCTGACACTCCCCCGCAGTCGTAGCGTGAGCGTTGTGGACGATGTCGCGTCGCGGATGCTTGGACTGTAGAAGAAGCCGAGGTGCTCATGTGAGGTGATAGCCCTTGTGCCGATGTCGGGTAGCTGAGAGCGTGGGTGCTGTAATCTTGGTCGAGCGCGAGGGATTGCCGTGGTCGATGTCGTGGTCGGGTGCCGGTGTCGAGGTAGCCGCACATGAAGCCGCAAGCACATAGTGAGCGAGGAGAGTGACGGAGACGCGTCGAGACAGTCGTGGAGGTTGTCGATGCCGAAGTCGATGCAGTCCGAGCCATCGAGGACGAGGTGCTACCCTAGTTTTGCCAGAACTAGGCGCACATCGGGGACGAAGGCATACTCCAGTTTTGCCAGAACCGAGTACGCAAGACGAAGTCGAGGAAGGCGAGGCTCCGATCCGAGCTTGCCAGGCCCGGGGACGCGTCGGGGACGAAGGCACGCGGCGGTGTTGCCAGCACCGTGCATGCGTAGGACGGGACCAGTACAAATGGCGCGCCATGTCGGAGTAGACTTAGCAGAGGAAGACTCAACGACAGTTGTCGGAGTAGAGTAGCAGGTGTCGTAGTCGGGGAAGATGCGAGGACACTGGCGGCAGAGATGTAGTGGACGAAGACGTAGAGGGCGGCTAACTCAGCGGTGACCCGGGGTGGTCATGCTGGACGCCTAGACGGGCGTTTGCGGTGGTCGGCGAGCCCAGCGCGACCTGGAGTGGTTGCCGAGCCCAGCGGTGACCTGGGGTGGAGGCGCGACGGTGGTACACGAAGTAGGCGAGGAAGACCCGGCGGCGTGAGGAAGACCATGCGCGGACGGAGGTGACCCGCGCCGAAGGGGCGGCGCTATTGTGGCCTCGGACGTCTGTGCGCGGGGGACGGAGAAGTAGACTGCGTGCGGTGACGTCACGGCCCGAGGGGCCGGCGTGGCTGCACGATGCGAGTCGGTGCAGCGGCGGGAGGCCACCGGCGACGTACATGCCTCGGAAGGCACGTTGGAGGCCGGTAGCATGGACCAAAGGCGGCGGCGCTGCGGCCCGAAGGGGCGACGTAGCGACAACCCGTAGCTCGATCAGAGGTAGGCGCGTGATGGGGGACTTGCTTGGCGGAGACGTGCGCGCTATCGGTTGATCAGACCGACGGCAGCGCTGTACGCACCATGGCGTGGACGATACGCAGATCAGAGTCGATGGCGGCGTTGTCGATGTAGTCCCGGTGATGACGGCGAAGATGAACCGGCGATGGAGACCGTGTAGGCGAAACAGCCTGTTGCATCGCACGTACGGGTGCCCCGTGTGCGGCGCGTGCGGTTGTGCCGTACGGTTGATGGCCGGTGCAGGTCGATGCCACTGTTGGAGTAGAGGCGCAAGTGAACGATGGCGATGGGTGACTCAATCCGATCTATGATCGGTAAAGCAAAAAAGAAAACGCCGGTCGAGCGACCGGCGATGCAAAAAGAAACCAATCTACGGATTGGAAAAAAAAGACTCGACGGCAGCGGATCAACGGATCGGCAAACGAACCCTCATACGGGTTGTGTGGCCCCCGGAGTAGATCATGGAGATCGACCTCCCCAGGGGCGACGCGGTGTGGAAACTTTACGGCGGCTAGGTCAAGGAGCGTGCCGCTCTGATACCATGTAGAAGGATAGAGGGAGAGAGATTGCGGAATATGATGGATGTTGTATTGAGCCTCTCGGGCGAGTATATATAGTAGTACAAGACTTGGAGGCTAAGATAGCTCTCCTAGAGATATGGAGAGAGACACAAATCCTAATACCCATACATATATCAAATGTATCTCTAACATGCGTGGTTGGCTAAGATAAGACCGGACGTAACTCTGCGATTAGGAAGAGTCAGCACCGGCCACGGTAAAGCACGAGAAAGCTTTGGATGACGAACGAAGGCTCTGCGACCGGTTTTTCTGGAAAACTTTTAGCACGGAAACTTTTAGCATTGGGACTCCCGATTTTTTTTTACGGACGAAAATTTATTCCGGTTTTTTTTGACCTACCAACACCACCGATCCGTAACTTATTAGTAGAGATTATTAGGTATAGATATAGATATAGACAGTGGCGAACCTAGAAAGAATCTTGACTGGGGGCGTATTATTTGACTGTGGGCACTTCTTCTCTAATTTTGCCAAATTTTAATGAATCTTCTTCAAACTATTTATAAATACCAAGAAAATTCAAAATGCTATACCTGGATCCGCCCCTGGATATAGACTAGTAAAAATACCCATGCGTTGCAACGGGAGAGAAAAAAAGCTACGGTGTTTGGTTGGTGCCCAAATGTGCGCTGCCAAAAAATTTGCAACCTATAAGATACTCGTCTCAATTGTTCTGCAAGAGCCATAAGCAGGCATCTTATAGTCTCGCGACCAAAACAAAAGATGCTAAGTTCAGAGAGTACTTCATAGAGATTTGGATAAAACTTCCTTATGCTAGCACCTGTGCTCGCATGCCCCAGTGCTGCGCTCCCCTGCTTATTCATGCGCTAGCGCGCTCTATAGCTGAAGCCGCGCTCGTGCGCTTGTCTGTCTCCTCTCGGAATTTTGTCGGCCGCTTGAAAATTTTCCTTCAACCACACCCAGCAGTTCCAAACTTGAGATGCACCTGCTGAACTTGATAAAGGACCTGAGCCAAACTCTAGGCAGCGCCGATCTCGTCCAGCGCGCGGGCAGCAACAGCGGACAGGAGGAGAGTTTTCATGTGATGGCGAGCTCGCCCGACAGACGGTGCGACCCCCACGCGGTCTAGGTTCCGCGATGGAAAGCTCACTAGTATGGGTGCGACCGCCAAGCTCGCCGGCAGGGGGTGCAGCCTCCATGGCAAAGGAAAAAACAATTGAGCAAGAACAGGAAGAGATATCGATAAGAGTAAGATTGGCGTTCCACATGTTTTTGCTGCTCCTCCAATTGTAAAATTCCTTCCCAACAAATCTGAGCTCTATCAATGCAGCCTGGAGATTTTGCTTCACCAAGATCGTTCTGGGGGATATTAGAGATGTAATACTGACACGTATACGAGATGGTGTAGTACACCACTCGTATAGGGGTCCAACTCTGTATTGCCCTGCGAGGGGCTATTCCTCGCTAATATTAACACGAACCCGGTGGACCGAAGGGTCACACCGTTCCACCCAAAAACAATTGACGATAACATGGTATCAGAGCCCCGTCCTCTTCCCATCGTCCGCCGCTGTCGACACCTCCCTCGTCGGCCTCAAGGATCAGAACCTCAGATCGCTAGATCGATCCCACCAGGGCGTTGCTCTTCTTCCCCTGGATCAATTCCCGTCGTTCTTTTTTCTCTCGCCCCAACATCTTCGTTCCTGCTCTCGCTATGTCTGCCGCCGGTGCTCTTTTCACCGTCGACGCCAGGACCAGGAACCTCCGATCCTCAGATCGGTCACACCAAAACAACGATCTCATCCTCCTTTACCAATTCCCAACTTCCACTTCCCCTCCAAACCCATACACAAAATCTTCAAAAATCTGATCGCAGTTCTCGTCAAACTCCTCGATGGCCTCGTCCTCGACCGGTTCTGGCATGGGTGTTGTTGGGGCCCCTCCGGCAATCAAGCTGACCCATGAAAATTTCCTCTCCTGCCAGGCTCAAGTGCTTCCTACGCTTCGCGGTGCCAGGGTTATGGGCCTTCTCGAGGGATCCGACGTGGCTCCACCCGAGATGCTTGATGCTGAGGATGCAAACAAGAAGAAGATCTCGGTTCCCAATCCTGCCTACGACACTTGGATCACTCGGGACCAGCAGGTGGTCAGCTACCTCGTGAATTCTCTCTCCGGGGATATCCTCTCCACCGTCTATGGCCTTGTTCATGCCGCTGAAGTCTGGAGCTCTCTTCATGCGCTTTATTCCTCTCAGTCCAAGTCGCGGGTCTCCACTCTTCGTGGCGCCCTCACCAACACGAAGAAGCTGGACATGACCGCCCAACAATACATCACTAAGATGAAAGGATACGCCTCTGAACTTGCTGCTACCGGGAAGACGGTCGACGATGATGAGCTCAAGGATTACATTCTGAATGGCCTTGATGGCACGTTCAATAACCTCGTCGCTGCGGTCAACGCTGTTCCGTCTACCACCCTCAACGACATGTGCTCTCAGCTGCTTTCCTGCGAGAATCGTGATGCCATGCTACAATCCACCGGCCAAGCTACTACGGGTTTTACCTCTTCTGTTAACGCTGCCTCTCGCCGTCCTCCTACCTATGGAGTTGCACCTCCACGCCCACCACCACCTCAGCCATACATGCCCCCTACACCAACCTATCAGCCCCCATATATGCCTCCTACACCCACCTACCAGCCACCATACATGCCTCCTACGCCATACCAGCCACCATACATGCCTCCTACACCATATCAGCAGCCATACATGCCTCCCCAATACCCGCAGTAGCCGACATATCCCCAATACCCGCAGCCGTACATGCCTCCACAACCATACCAACAACCATATATGCCCCCACCAATGCGCCAGCCTCCCCCACCGCAGCGCCCGCCATCTCTTCCCCAAAACCGTGGACCACCTAAGCCGGAGCAGCAGCGTCGGCCCAAGGGAGGACGCGGGAAGAAGGATCGCGTGGCCACGCCTTGGCAAGAGGGAGTTTTCTGTCAGATATGTAAGAAGGAAGGACATCAAGCTGGTGATTGTTGGTGGCGCTATGGTGATGATGATGATGAGGACACCACCAAAGGCGCCTATGGGGTAGACACAAATTGGTACATTGATACTGGAGCGACAAATCATGTGACTGGACAACTCAACAAGCTTCACATTCATGAGCCTTATCAGGGACATGATCAAGTTCACAATGCTAGTGGACAAGGTATGGATATTGCACATATTGGTCATTTAGTTTTGCACACCCCAAATAGTTCTATTCAACTTCGTAACATTTTACATGTTCCTGATGCCTCCATGAATTTACTTTCTGCTCATAAAATTGTTCTAGAAAACAACACATTTCTGGAAATTCACCCGTTCTTTTTCTTGATTAAGGATCAGGCAACGAAGCAACTCGTGTTTAAAGGTCCTTGTCATGGTGGTTTATATCCTCTAGTTCCAGTTCCTTCGTAGTCTTCCAAGCATGCACTCGTCACCATCAAGCCTTCATCCTCCACGTGGCATCGTCGTCTAGGGCATTCATCATCCTTTATAGTTCAGCAGATACTTAGGAAGCATAATCTTTCATATTCCCTAGAAATAAATCCTTACATATGTGATCCATGCCAACAGGCCAAGAGTCATCAGCTACCATATCCCGTCTCTACTAGTGTTTCCGCAGTTCCTTTGGAACAAAAATTTTCTGATGTATGTGGTCCAGCTCCTCTCTCTGTAGGCAAACATGCATATTATGTAAGTTTCATTGATGATTTCATTAAGTTTACTTGGATATATTTTCTTAAGAAACGTTCTGAGGTGTTTCAAGTGTTTCTTGATTTCCAACAATATGTTAAGCGCCAATTTGGTAGAAAGATTCTCACCATGCAAACTGATTGGGGTGGTGAATATGCGAAATTAAATGCCTTTTTTCAACATGTAGGCATTGTTCATCATGTGTCATGCCCTCATGCTCATCAACAAAATGGCTCTGCTGAACGCAAACACCGTCACATTGTTGAAGTAGGCCTTGCTCTACTCGCTAATGGTTCCATGCCTCTCAAATATTGGGATGATGCTTTTATCACAGCCATTTTTCTCATAAATTTGCTTCCTACAAAAGTTCTAAATTTTGAGACTCCCAGTGAAAAACTCCTTCAGATCAAACCCAACTATGAGTCCCTACGTATTTTTGGTTGTGCTTGTTGGCCCAACCTTCGTCCATACAACAAACACAAACTTTCTTTTCGTTCCAAACGTTATGTTTTCCTTAGCTATAGTCCCGTCATAAAGCTAGGAGTCAAATGTCTCGATATCACCAGTGGTCGTGTTTATGTCTCCCGTGATGTTGTGTTTGATGAGCATGTATTTCCGTTTGCTGCTCTTCATCCCAATGCTGGCCGCCGCCTTCGTGAGGAAATTCTTCTTCTTCCATCCCAAGCATCTCCTTCGGATATCATTGGTAGGGGTGTGCATGCTAATGATCACTATTTGCAAATTGTCCCTGTTACTAATACTTCGCAGGTACAAGTCAGCGCTAGTCCTGAAAATTCGGCTCAAAATTTCGAAGAACCAGCTTCAAACGACACATCAAATAATGCCCCAGCAGTGCAGAAGAGACAACAGGAGACATCACGTTTTCCTGTGCAGATTCTCCCGCTCCGTCTCGGATGAAGAGCTGGTCGTGGTGTCGCCTGCGAGTGCCCCCATCGTCGCTGTCCCGCATCGAGTTGCCGTGTGGGTCGCCTCCACTCACGCCCGTGCATGCAGCAACTGGCTCCGGGCCTGATGGGACGAGCGACAGCCCTGGCAGCGGACATGCTTGCTCTCCCATCGTACAAAACCTGGGCCATGCAGACCAAACTGCTGCTCACGACAGGAATGGACAGCCTCATGATGATTTGCATGTACCAGAGATTCCCGTGGGATCCTCTGCTCCGCGCACACATGCAGTCCCACCTGTTGCTGCACCCGGAGTTCAAACTCGCTTGCAAAAAGGTATCCGTCACCCGAAAAAATATACTGATGATACTGTCCGATATGCTTTACTCACATCTACAGGAGAACCAACAAAACTCACTGAGGCTTTAGCTGATCCAAATTGGAAGCATGCTATGCAAGATGAATATGATGCTCTTATTTCTAACAACACCTGGCATCTGGTGCCTCCCAGTTCCAACAAAAATATTATTGATTGCAAATGGGTTTATCGTATCAAGAGACATGCTGATGGCACTATTGACAGGTATAAGGCACGTCTTGTTGCAAAAGGATTCAAACAACGGTATGGTATTGATCATGAAGATACTTTCAGTCCTGTTGTTAAAGCTGCTACTATCAGGCTTGTTCTTTCTATCTCAGTTTCCAGAGGGTGGAGTTTACGTCAGCTAGATGTAAAAAACGTGTTTCTACATGGTGTTCTGAAAGAGGAGGTTTATATGAAGCAACCACCTGGTTTTGAGTCTTCCGCTACACCCAACTACATATGCAAACTTGACAAAGCTCTTTATGGTCTGAAACTGTAGGATAACGTTGCATAGAAAACAAAAAATTTCCTACCGCGAACACGCAATCCAAGCCAAGATGCAATCTAGAAGACGGTAGGAACGAGGGGGTATCGAGTCTCACCCTTGAAGAGATTCCAAAGCCTACAAGAGGAGGCTCTTGTTGCTGCGGTAGACGTTCACTTGCCGCTTGCAAAGCGCGTAGAAGATCTTGATCACGATCGGTTCCGCCACGAACGGGCAGCACCTCCGTACTCGGTCACACGTTCGGTTGTTGATGAAGACGACGTCCACCTCCCGCTCCAGCGGGCAGCGGAAGTAGTAGCTCCTCTTGAATCCGACAAAGCACGACGGCGTGGTGTCGGTGGCGGTGGAGAATCCGGCGGAGCTTCGAAGCTACGCAAGATATGGAGGAGAGGGGGCGGCTAGGGTTTGGGAGGGGTGGCCGGCCACTTCAATGGGGCGGCCAGCTTGTGGTCTTGGGGGTGGCCGGCCCCCTCCCTGGGCCCCTCATTATATAGGTGGAACCCCAAGTGTTGGACTCAAGTCTTCGAATAAGACCAACCAAAACCTTCCATATGGAGGGGAAACCTAGCCAAGCTAGGACTCCCACTAGAGGTGGGAGTTCCACCTCCCATATGGGGGGTGGCCGGCCCCTAAGGGGAGTACACTTGGGACTCCTCCCCCACTAGGGTTGGCCGCCATGGAGGTGGAGTCCCATGTGGACTCCACCTTCCTTGGTGGTTTCTTCCGACTTTTCTAGAACCTTCTAGAACCTTCCATAGAACCTTCCGCGACATTTTAATTCACATAAAATGACATCCTATATATGAATCTTATTCTCCGGACCATTCCGGAAATCCTCGTGATGTCCGGGATCTCATCCGGGACTCCGAACAAATATTCGAACTCCATTCCATATTCAAGTACTACCATTTCAACATCCAACTTTAAGTGTGTCACCCTACGGTTCGTGAACTATGCGGACATGGTTGAGTACTCACTCCGACCAATAACCAATAGCGGGATCTGGAGATCCATAATGGCTCCCACATATTCAACGATGACTTTAGTGATCGAATGAACCATACACATATAATACCAATTCCCTTTGTCACGCGATATTTTACTTGTCCGAGGTTTGATCTTCGGTATCACTCTATACCTTGTTCAACCTCGTCTCTGACAAGTACTCTTTACTCTACCGTGGTATGTGGTCTCTTATGAACTCATTCATATGCTTGCAAGACATTAGACGACATTCCACCGAGAGGGCCCAGAGTATATCTATCCGTCATCGGGATGGACAAATCCCACCGTTGATCCATATGCCTCAACTCATACTTTCCGGATACTTAATCCCACCTTTATAGCCACCCATTTACGCAGTGGTGTTTGGTGTAATCAAAGTAC
The DNA here is from genome assembly GCA_030979885.1 of Lolium multiflorum. NCBI lineage: Eukaryota > Viridiplantae > Streptophyta > Magnoliopsida > Poales > Poaceae > Lolium > Lolium multiflorum. The sequence continues at coordinate 210,676,099 of CM061747.1, read as the reverse complement.
CTTTCCGGTATAAGTGATTTACATGATCTCATGGTCATAAGGACTAGGTAACTATGTATCGAAAGCTTATAGCAAATAACTTAATGACGAGATCTTATGCTACGCTTAATTGGGTGTGTCCATTACATCATTCATATAATGATATAACCTTGTTATTAATAACATCCAATGTTCATGATTATGAAACTAATCATCCATTAATCAACAAGCTAGTTTAAGAGGCATACTAGGGACTTCTTGTTGTCTACATATCACACATGTACTAATGTTTCGGTTAATACAATTATAGCATGATATATAAACATTTATCATAAACATAAAGATATAAATAATAACCACTTTATTATTGCCTTTAGGGCATATCTCCTTCAGTCTCCCACTTGCACTAGAGTCAATAATCTAGATTACATTGTAATATACCTAACACCCATGGCATTCCGGTGTTGGTCATGCTTTGCCCTAGGGAGAGCTTTAGTCAACGGATCTGCTACATTCAGATCAGTGTGTACTTTGCAAATCTTTACTTCTCCATCTTCGATGTATTCGCGAATCGAGTGGTAACGCAGCTTGATATGCTTCAGCCTCTTGTGTGACCTTGGCTCTTGTGCATTGGCGATGGCACCCATGTTATCACAGAAGATGATTAATGGGTCCAATGCACTAGGAACCACACCGAGCTCTACAATGAACCTCTTCATCCATACCGCTTCGATGAAGCCTCCTGAAGCCGCTATGTACTCCGATTCCGTTGAAGACTTCGCCACCGTGCACCGCTTCGAGCTTGCCCAGCTTACTGCAGCACCATTCAATATAAACACGTACCCAGATTGTGACTTAGAGTCATCAGGATCAGTGTTCCAACTTGCATCGGTGTAACCACTTACAACGAGCTCTTGGTCACCTCCATAACAAAGAAACATATCCTTAGTTTTTCAAGTACTTCAGATATTCTTGACCGCTGTCCAGTGTTCCATTCCGGATCACTTTGATATCTCAGTCAAACTAATAAAGATGTGCTATATCCGGTCTAGTACATAGCATGGCATACATGATAGATCATACTGCCGAGGCATAGGGGATTTTACTCATCCTTTCTCTTTCTTCCCGTAGCCGGTCCTTGAGTCTTACTCAAGACTTTGCCTGGTAACATAGGTAAGAACCCTTTCTTACTTTCGTCCATTCTAAACTTCTTTAGAATCTTGTCCAGATATGTACTCTGTGATAGCCCTATTAGGTGTCTTGATCTATCTCTATAAATCTTGATGCCTAATATATACGATGCTTCACCAAGGTCTTTCATTGAAAAACTATTATTCAAATAACCTTTTAACACTGCTTAATAGTTCTATATCATTCCCGATCAACAATATGTCATCTACATATAATATCAGGAATGCTACAGAGCTCCCACTCACTTTCTTGTAAATACAGGCCTCTCCATGACACCGTATAAACCCGAAGTCTTTGATCACCTTATCAAAGCGTCGGTTCCAACTTCTTGATGCTTGCTTCAGTCCATAGATTGAACGCTGAAGTTTGCATACTTTGTCAGCATTTTTAGGATCGACAAAACCTTTGGGTTGTACCATATACAACTCTTCCTCAATGTCTCCATTAAGGAACGCCGTTTAGACATCCATCTGCCAAATCTCATAATCGGAAAATGCAGCTATTGCTAACAAAATCCTTACAGATTTTAGCTTCGCTACAGGTGAGAAAGTCTCATCGTAGTCAACTCCTTGAATTTGTCGGAAACCCTTTGCGACAAGTCGAGCTTTATAGACAGTAATATTACCATCAGCATCTGTTTTTTCTTGAAGATCCATTTATTCTCGACAGCCTTTCGGCTATCAGGTAAGTCTACCAAAGTCCATACTTTGTTATCATACATGGATCCCATTTCGATTTCATGGCTTCTTGCCATTTGTTGGAATCTGGGCTCATCATCGCTTCTTCATACGCGCAGGTCCTCATCATTGTTATCCACAATCATGACATTTAGACAAGGATCATACCAATCAGAGTGGTACGTTCCCTTGTCGATCTGCGAGGTTCAGTAGTTTCCTCGTTCGAAGTTTCATGATCATTATCATTAGCTTCCTCTGTTGCCGGTGTAGGTGGTACAGGTACAACTTCCGGTACTGCGCTACTCTGTTCAACGAGTATAGATTCATCAATCTCATCGAGTTCTACTTTTCTTCCAGTCACTTCTTTAGTGAGAAATTCTTTCTCAAGAAAGGTTCCGTTCTTAGCAACAAAGATTTTGCCTTCGGATTTGTGATAGAAAGTATTCCGCATTTCTTTAAATGCATGCCAAACTCATAACTCAGATATTCACCTCCACGATCAGATCGTAGAAATTTGATCTTCTTGTTACGTTGATTTTCTACTTCACTTTGGAATTCCTTAAACTTCTCGAAAGTTTCGGATTTATGTTTCATGAAATAGATATACCCATATCTACTCAGATCATCTGCGAAGGTTAGAACATAACGATAACCACCGCGCGATGCTACGCTCATTGGTCCACATACATCGGTATGTATGATTTCCAATAAGTGTAGCTCGCTCCATCATACCAGAAAATGGAGTCTTTGTCATTTTTCCCATTAGACATGCTTCGCATCTATCAAGTGACTCAAAGTCAAGTGATTCAAGTAATCCATCGTATGGAGTTTCTTCATGCGTTTCACTCCAATATGACCAAGACGACAGTGCCACATATAAGTAGAATTATCATTCAATTTAATTCGCTTAGCATCAATGTTATGTATATGCGTATCACTACTATCGAGATCTAACAGAAATAAGCCATTCTTTTGTGGTGCTCGACCATAAAAGATATTATTCATAAAAATAGAACAACCATTATTCTTAGACTTGAATGAATAACCGTCTTGCATTAAACAAGATCCAGATATAATGTTCATGCTCAACGCGGGTACAAAATAACAATTATTTAGGCTTAAAACTAATCCCGAAGGTAGATGTAGAGGAAGTGTGCCGACAGCGATCACATCGACTTTGGATCCATTTCCAACGCGCATCGTCACTTCATCTTTCAGAGTCTTCGTTTATTCTTTAGTTCCTGTTTCGAGTTACAGATATGAGCAACCGAACCGAGTATCAAATACCCGTACTAGAACGAGAACCAGTGAGATAAACATCTATAACATGTATATCAGATATACCTTCTTTCTTCTTCTTGACAAGGCCGCTCTTTAGATCAGCCAGATACTTGGAGCAATTACGCTTCCAGTGTCCCTTCTCCTTGCAGTAGCACTCAGCATCAGGCTTAGGGCCGTTCTTAGGTTTCATAGGAGGCGTGGCAGCTTTCTTGCCACCCTTCTTGAATTTTACCTTAGACTTGCCCTGTTTCTTGAAACTGGTGGTCTTGTTGACCATCAACACTTGGTGCTCTTTCTTGATCTCAATCTCAGCAGCTTTTAGCATGCCAAAGAGTTCAGGTAACTCCTTGTTCATTTTCTGCATATTGTAGTTCATCACAAAATTCTTGTAACTTGGTGGCAGTGATTGAAGGACACGATTAATCCCCAGTCTGTTAGGAATCACTATTCCCAAGTCACTGAGTTTCTTCGCATGTCCGGTCATGGTGAGCATGTGCTCACTAACGGAGCTGCCTTCTTCCATCATGCAGCTGAAGAATTGTTTCGATGCTTCATAGCATTCCACGGCCGCATGAGTCTCAAAAATAGCTTTCAGCTCTTTCATCAACTCATGAGGATCGTGGTGCTCAAAACGTTTTTGAAGATCGGATTCCAGACTGCACAGGATGGCACACTGAACTTGAGAGTACCGAATTTTCCGAGTCTCGTAAACAGCTTTTACTTCATCGGTTTCAGTTTCTGCAGGAGGGTCACCTAGCGGTGCATCAAGCACATATTGCGATTTCCGCCGGAGAGGAAGATCCTCACATGACGGAACCGGTCGGTGAAGTTGCTACCGTTGCTCTTAAGTTTCTCTTTCTCTAGGAACTGATTAAAATTGATTGGGGACGCCATCTCTACAACATATATTTGCAAAAGTTTAGACTAAGTTTATGACAAATTGAGTTCAAATTTTAATTCAACATAATTAAAAATCTAGGTGAACTCCCACTCAAAACAATATCCCTCGCATTGTCTTAGTGATCACACGAACCAAATCCACCGCACCTATGTCCGATCATCACGAGACAAGGTGTGATTTCAATGGCGAACACTCAAAGTGTTCATCATATCAACCATATGATTCATGCTCTACCTTTCGGTATCACGTGTTCCGAGACCATGTCTGTACATGCTAGGCTCGTCAAGGCCACCTTAGTATCCGCATGTGCAAAACTGTCTTGCACCCGTTGTATGCACTTGTTGATTCTATCACACCCGATCATCACGAGATGCTTCGAAACGACAAGTCTTGGCAACGGTGCTACTAAGGATGAACACTTTATTATCTTGAGATTTTAGTGAGGGATCATCTTATAATGCTACCATCGCGATCTAAGCAAAATAAGATGCATAAAAGGATTAACATCACATGCAGTTCATATGTGATATGATATGGCCCTTTAGTCTTTGCGCCTTTGATCTTCATCTCCAAAGCACGGACATGATCTCCATCATCTTCGGGCATGATCTCCATCATCGTCGGCGTAGCGTCAAGGTCAATGGCGCCGTCTTCATGATTGTCCTCCATGTAGCAACTATTACAACTACTTTGAAATACTACTCAACATGAAATTTAAAGACAACCATAAGGCTCCTGCCGGTTGCCACAATACAATAATGATCATCTCATACATATTCATCATCACATTATGGCCATATCACATCACCAAACCCTGCAAAAACAAGTTAGACGTCTCTAATTTGGTTTGCATATTTTACGTGGTTTAGGGTTTTCGAGAGAGATCTAATCTACTTACGAACATGAACCACAACATTGATACTAATGTTTTCAATAGAAGAGTAAATTGAATCTTCACTATAGTAGGAGAGACAGACACCCGCAAAGCCTCTTATGCAATACAAGTTGCATGTCGAACGAGGAACAAGTCTCATGAACGCGGTCATGTAAAGTTAGTCCGAGCCGCTTCATCCCACTATGCCACAAAGATGCAAAGTACTCAAACTAAAGATATCAAGAGCATCAACGCCCACAAAACCATTGTGTTCTACTCGTGCAACCATCTATGCATAGACACGGCTCTGATACCACTGTAGGATAACGTTGCATAGAAAACAAAAAATTTCCTACCGCGAACACGCAATCCAAGCCAAGATGCAATCTAGAAGACGGTAGCAACGAGGGGGTATCGAGTCTCACCCTTGAAGAGATTCCAAAGCCTACAAGAGGAGGCTCTTGTTGCTGCGGTAGACGTTCACTTGCCGCTTGCAAAAGCGCAGAAGATCTTGATCACGATCGGTTCCGGCGCCACGAACGGGCAGCACCTCCGTACTCGGTCACACGTTCGGTTGTTTATGAAGACGACGTCCACCTCCCGTTCCAGCGGGCAGCGGAAGTAGTAGCTCCTCCTGAATCCGACAGCACGACGGCGTGGTGTCGGTGGCGGTGGAGAACTCCGGCGGAGCTTCGCTAAAGCTACGCGGAAGATATGGAGGAGAGGGGGCGGCTAGGGTTTGGGAGGGGGTGGCCGGCCACTTCAATGGGGCGGCCAGCTTGTGGTCTTGGGGTGGCCGCCCCCTCCCTTGGCCCCTCATTATATAGGTGGAACCCCAAGTGTTGGACTCCAAGTCTTCGAATAAGACCGAAACCAAAACCTTCCATATGGAGGGAAACCTAGCCAAGCTAGGACTCCCACTAGAGGTGGGAGTTCCACCTCCCATATGGGGGTGGCCCCCTAAGGGGAGTCCACTTGGGACTCCTCCCCCACTAGGGTTGGCCGGCCATGGAGGTGGAGTCCCATGTGGACTCCACCTTCCTTGGTGGTTTCTTCCGGACTTTTCTAGAACCTTCTAGAACCTTCCATAGAACCTTCCGCGACATTTTAATTCACATAAAATGACATCCTATATATGAATCTTATTCTCCGGACCATTCCGGAACTCCTCGTGATGTCCGGGATCTCATCCGGGACTCCGAACAAATATTCGAACTCCATTCCATACTCAAGTACTACCATTTCAACATCCAACTTTAAGTGTGTCACCCTACGGTTCGTGAACTATGCGGACATGGTTGAGTACTCACTCCGACCAATAACCAATAGCGGGATCGGAGATCCATAATGGCTCCACATATTCAACGATGACTTTAGTGATCGAATGAACCATACACATATAATACCAATTCCCTTTGTCACGCGATATTTTACTTGTCCGAGGTTTGATCTTCGGTATCACTCTATACCTTGTTCAACCTCGTCTCGACAAGTACTCTTTACTCGTACTGTGGTATGTGGTCTCTTATGAACTCATTCATATGCTTGCAAGACATTAGACGACATTCCACCGAGAGGGCCCAGAGTATATCTATCCGTCATCGGGATGGACAAATCCCACTGTTGATCCATATGCCTCAACTCATACTTTCCGGATACTTAATCCCACCTTTATAGCCACCCATTTACGCAGTGGTGTTTGGTGTAATCAAAGTACCTTTCCGGTATAAGTGATTTACATGATCTCATGGTCATAAGGACTAGGTAACTATGTATCGAAAGCTTATAGCAAATAACTTAATAACGAGATCTTATGCTACGCTTAATTGGGTGTGTCCATTACATCATTCATATAATGATATAACCTTGTTATTAATAACATCCAATGTTCATGATTATGAAACTAATCATCCATTAATCAACAAGCTAGTTTAAGAGGCATACTAGGGACTTCTTGTTGTCTACATATCACACATGTACTAATGTTTCAGTTAATACAATTATAGCATGATATATAAACATTTATCATAAACATAAAGATATAAATAATAACCACTTTATTATTGCCTCTAGGGCATATCTCCTTCAGAAACAGGCTCCTCGAGCTTGGTACTCTCGTCTCAGCTCAAAACTTCATACTCTTGGTTTCATTCCAATCAAGGCTGACACCTCGCTGTTCTATTTTCCAAGGCAGGGATCACTGTGTATATTCTCATTTATGTTGATGACATTATTGTGACCAGTTCTTCTGATCAGGCCATCTCAGCTCTTCTTCATAATTTGAGTTCAGAGTTTGCTCTTAAGGATCTTGGAGAGCTTCATTATTTTTTAGGTCTTGAGGTTCACAAACAGTCCAATGGTTTGCTTTTGAATCAGGAGAAATATGCTACAGATTTATTACTACGTGCTGGTATGAGCTCGTGCACACCATTCCCTACACCACTTTCCACTACTGAGACACTGAACTTGACAGATGGTTCTCCCCTTGGCCCTGAGGATATTACTAGATACAAGAGTCTCGTTGCTGCTCTTCAGTATTTGACCATAACTGGACCTGATATTTCCTTTTCTGTTAATAAGGTATGTCAGTATCTTCATGCTCCTACAACTGCACATTGGACTGCTGTCAAATGGATTTTGAGGTATATTCATGGCACAAGCCGAGTTGTTCTAACCTTTCAGAGGTCTTCCTCCACTCTTCTTAGTGCTTATTCAGATGCAGATTGGGCAGGTGATTTAAATGACAGACGCTCTACTGGTGGATTTGCTATCTTTTTTGGTCCCAATCTTGTTTCTTGGACCGCCAGGAAACAACCTACTGTGTCTCGTTCCAGCACAGAGGCTGAATATAAAGCGCTTGCAAATGCCACGGCTGAGCTTATTTGGGTTGAAGCTCTTGTTCGCGAACTTGGTGTGACACTCAAGGAGAAACCATGTTTGTGGTGTGATAATCTTGGTGCCACCTACCTGTCTGCTAACCCAGTTTTTCATGCTCGCATTGAGATTGATTTTTTCTTTGTTCGGGAACGGGTTGCTCGCAAGCAACTTGATGTTAGGTTCATCTCCAGCAAGGAACAGATTGCAGATGGCTTCACCAAAGTTCTATGTTCCAGGAAACTAGATGAGTTTAAGCGTAAACTAAACCTCTCCCAGGTCTAGATTAAGGGGGTATTAGAGATGTAATACTGACACGTATACGAGATGGTGTAGTACACCACTCGTATACGGGTCCAACTCTGTATTGCCCTGCGAGGGGCTCTGATACCATGTTACCGTCAATTGTTTTTGGGTGGAACGGTGTGACCCTTCGGTCCACCGGGTTCGTGTTAATATTAGCGAGGACTAGCCCCTCGCAGGGCAATACAGAGTTGGACCCGTATACGAGTGGTGTACTACACCATCTCGTATACGTGTCAGTATTACATCTCTAATAGGGGAGATCGCCTTGCGTTAAACAATGGCTGTCCATGGGGATCGGTGGCTGCAAAGCTCGATCTGGCCGTCGGGTGCTTTGATCTGATCGACGGAGTGGTAGATCTGGTTATCATGGAGCTATTTCCGGTCGCCATGAAGATGGCTAGGTCTGCTGCTCGGCAGGTTATATGTAAGCAAATGGAAATAGAGTCGTAACGATGTCATCTTCGATCGATCGAGGTCTAAGGAGTTATGAGGTTGTGGTTCTACTATGCCCGACTCGTGTTTGTTTTGGAGTCTACTCCTGGTACGGCATTATTTTGGCGCTAGAAGGGAACGAGCGAGGTAGGAATCCAAAAGAAAACAATCCATATGAAGGCGTAAAGATGGTTGGACGAAAGCTTCATCGATACCGTACGCACGACTGAGTGCGGAAGTGCTGCTGGATTGCAGCACTGGATGATCGACTACATCAACAACGAGATCTAATCTCGTAGGCTTTGGAATCTTCGAGGTTTAGTCTCACATACATCTTGTTGCTTCGATCTTGGTAGATTAGATCTTGGCTTTTCCATAGATTAGATCTTGGATTTATTCGTCTTTGCAGTAGAATTTTTTATTTTCCATGCAACGAACCCATCAATGATGACAATCTTTCCTGTTCTTGACGAACATGATTAATCCTGAAAAGGTGAGCGTCGGAGTTTCTCCCTTCATCTACTTGTAATAATTTAAACTTGAAAAGATGGTTGACACCGCTTCTATTTTATTTAAACTTGTTCATTTTTCATCTTCATATTTTAGTTTCCGCAGGTTTGTTAGGATGGTGGGAAACACCTGTGTATATTCTACATTTTGTGTCGCACACAAATGTCTAAAACAGTGATGGATGGGAAGTAAAAAAACATCTTTTTGATGAAAATAGTCTGTGCTAAAAAAAATCTCAAATTCGATAGGCCCACCAAAACCCATACCTAGTATTAATATTTTCCATTTAATCTACTCCTTCTCCTCCTTGCCACCAAAATGCCTCTACCATGTCTAAATTTAAATAAAAAACTATATAATTCTAGGATGGAGGGAGTACAATATTTTATTCCTTTTCTTGAGAACTATATAGTATTTTTATTTAGTTTAATGAGTATATGTAATGGGCCTATTTCTCTCTCTCTCTCTTCCCTTTATTACTAGGTATAGATATAGATACTAGCACAAAGCCCGTGCGTTGCCACAGCGCCACATTGAATTTGATTAATCTATGTGTTAAATCCGTGCCACAAACAAATTTAAATTGAGGGAGTCCTTGACTGATATATCTTTTGTATTGAGCAATATATAGTTGAAATAAGTGCAGCGGTTTCAAAATGAAATATCCATACAACATTAGCACAAGTTTTTGATCCGGCTTCAACACCCATGTACACCAAATTTAAAACTAAAATATCCAATGTCAAATCTGAAACGAAACACCAAAAATCTGTGTCCGTTTTTGTCCCAGGTAAAAGAGTTACACTTGATTATGTGATGCATGGTATTTATCTTCTCTTTAAGATTAAGCACTGGAGGAGGTGCTGGGTCAGGAAGATGTTACGCAAGAGACGCGTGAACAGTAAAAAATATTTAACGTGGCTAAGGCTGATTGGAGGAACAGTGCCCATTTAGCAAAGGGGTACGGCTTTTAGATAGGTAATAATGACGTAGACCCATGAATGCGCATGTAGAGGCGGTCCTTTATTTTACTACCAAATTAAAAGTTATTTTATACGGGAGTGTTGTGTTTGGCACACAGGATGATACGATCTATTTATTTTGAAATGTATCTTAGATACATTTTTTTGAAACAAAAAAAATCACACATACATCTTCACGTATTTCACGTCCACAAAGTTGTTTGACGAAAATGTGTAAAAAGACAAAATTCAGTGCTAAAATAAGGCTTGTCACAACATACATTTTCTCTTTATTATATAGAGCACAAAAAATATCGGTTTTTCTCGAAACTTGACAGACACACATATATTATGAAGATGTATATGTAAAAGATTTGTCAATTTTTTTGACATTTCGAAATATATTTTCTTGGTAGAGGGAGCATACGTATCTAGGAGTCTGATTGAATTTCCGGTTCAGAATTATGAACTCTAATTTTTTACTCAATCATGGAATGTAATTTTCTGTTATACACACATATTGCTTCCCGTTAGTTCCTGTCTTGCGTTCGGCCGACCGAACGGAGGAAAAGATCGGTTGTTGCGTGCTCCGCCGACGCGTCACTGTTTCCGGTGGGCCCGCACACCACGTGCTGATGTGCCCTCTCTCAACCTTATCTTCTCTTCCCTTCCGTTGAGTTCATCCATTCTTTTTCTATCCACACAAGGCCCTGCCTCTTCTCTACGGGAGAGCAGGAGATCCAGCGAGGCCGGCCATGCTCCTCCATTGGCGAGGTCGCCCTGCTTCTCCCCCAGCGAGGATGCCCTGCTCCTGCCATGTCTTGAAGCTGCAAGGGGCTCCGCGCCTGCACATCGATGGCGTGAGGGGAGGGGATTCCGGACGCGGCCGTTGCTGCAAGCCGGTGCCGCCACAGTACGTGTCGCGCTGCCTCCCACTGATCCCCATCGCCACGAGCTGCCTCCCGCCGCCGCTTGGAAGACCGCCTGTGTGGTGACCCGGCATACCACTGCATGGTGTAGTATGCAGGTCTGATATAACACCAATGAAACACCGTTCCACTAGTATTATATCGCTCAGAGTGGTACAACACAAACATATGCGGGTCCAAGGTATGTCTATAGAATTACAACATCGACTTACATAAGATCATCACAGCCTCCTACTTTACAGTGAGGTAAAACTGCAAATAAACTCCAGAAGAATGACTCGTAGTCTAATCTTATCACGAACTCTATTTGTAGAGTATTTATCTAGCTACAGAGGCTAAGAATAGATTCTAGCTAATTAGGAGCTAGGTCTAGGAAGCTAGTTCCCTTCTATGGCTAAACTAGGTTTTCTCCTTGATGGATGTGGTATCTGACTCCTCTGATAGGGTCCTGTATCTTGAAGTAGTTGTTGACTCCTCGGTCTTCGAGTTGCGCTGTAGATCCTCCTTCGATGCTTCCATATCTAAGCAGGGGATTTAAGAGTGGGATGAGTACGAGCGTACTCAATAAGTTCATTATAGGAAAGAGGTGTTTAATGCACTAGCTACGGCATTAGACCAGAAAGTCTAATACCAATGCAAGTTTTCATAACCATTTCTTCAAAAGGTTGCTTTTATTCAAAACTATGTCCGTCAGCCTTCACCGGTTTACTAGAACTTCATGGAGCTCCTTTCCTGCCGCGTTCGCAGTTCCATATCCCGAACAGGAGTGACAGGTCACGATTCATTACACTGCTGTGTGTTGCTTTACCCATAAGAGATCTTAACCTTGGTGCCAACCGGATCTTCCGTCCACACTTCCTATGGTGTGAGGCCCGGTATAAGGTCATAGCCAATCATATTCCTCCGCTACCTCGCACACCCACCCATTGTTGCAAACCCCGACCCTGGGTCCTCGTCGGTCCACTTACACCATTTAAGGACGGACCCCGACCACGACAACAGTCTGGGATCGAACCAAACTCCTTCGCCGGTAGCTGCAACCCATCATAGACCACATTACCGTGGGGACTTAGAATGGGTTCCCCACCCACAAGTTGTTCCGAAAGCCGCAACCGCTACGGTATGCACAGCATAACCGTGGGGACTTAGAATGGGTTCCCCACCCACAAGTTGCTCCGCAAGATACAACTGCTACGGTAAGCGCATCCGTTGATGTACAAGAGGTGGAAATACGATTGACTAGTCCGTCCCATTTCAGATCTTATGGTTAACACGATTATTACGGCACAAGAATCAGCGACATTTGTTGTTTAATCCTAGATGGATATAAACCCTTGCAATGGAACCTCCACCATATCAACACAATCCATGGTTCCATTGCCCACCACATAGTCATATTCATAGTTATGAAAGTAGTGGTTTTGGTTTTTATGCAATAGTGTTAACCATAGTACTTTGCAATTAATTTGATAGAAATACTCAAATGACATGAGCAAGTGATGAACTTGCCTTTCTTGACATTATGCAGGCAAGGTCTTCGATACGCAATAACTCCAAATTCTGAAATAGCATCATCGTCTGGTAAGGACGATGTTTAAAAGATTGACAAGGATGCAATAATGCATAAGTATGAGATGCAATCGCTCTAAACGTGACCTAACCCCGATGATTTAGGATCAGTGAGTTGTAATGATTGGTTTAGGGTGTGTTGCACTTTTAGAGTGATTCACATATATGGTTCTTATTTAGGTGTGATTACTTGGTATTATGAACAGGTAGATAATAAAGCATAATAATCAATTGATCACACAAGGAATGATAATAGGCATAATGTTAACAAGTAAAGAACGGTGGTCAGTTTTAGTACGATATGGCATGGTTAATGATTGATTATCTTATACTTTAAAAGAATAACTTTTGAAGAACATGTATATTGATAAAGAACAAGTATGTTAATTAGATTTGTGGTTTGCTATAATTTATTCTGGTTCTAAGTAATTTCTGGAGTAAGTATAAGATGGATCACAACATAGTTGGATTCATCAAAGGCTATAATTTGTAAGGTTGAGCTAAGCCTAAGCATCTAAAGCAATTAATTATTCATGGTTGCTATCAAGGTTGATTCCTCTTGCTGATGATTGCTAGCTAGGGTTTATAGGTTCTTGTAAGTAGGGTTGATGATGATTCCTTATTTTCTTCAAAAGAATAACTTTCGAAGAACATACTTCTTAAGTAATAAGAAGTATCTCAATTAGAGTTGAGGTTAACTAGGTTTTATTATTGGATCCACTAAAATAGGAATGGTGGTTTCCTAAATAGGATACTTAATAGTTATCTCATACTAGCAGGATTTAGTGGAACAGGGTATGTAGTGCAAAAATAATAGGTATGGTTACTATTAGGGTTCATCACCATGGTGTGAGGATGAATATGGATATATAAAGTTGTTGCCTCTAAGTATAGGAACTAGGGTTGGTCCTATTTGATCATCTAGGTTGGATAGGGATGCCTACATGGACTACCAATTATTGATAATAGGGCTCCTACAATTTTATGTGGCATGTCAAGCATGTAATTGCTATTATGGTTCTATGTATGAAAATTAGAACACCAAGATTATATGAGAGGATCTAGGATTTAGGTTTTGGAAGCAAATTAGGTTTCAAATGAATTATTGGACCTAGGGTTTCTAATTGGATTAGGGTTTTAGGATTTCACATGAAATGATGAATTCCTGTTTTTCTACCATATGGAACTAGGTTTTTCTAGTTACCCTATAATTCTTGGATTAATAACTTCAATAAAGAAATTGAAGTTATTAATAACTTAGAAATAAAACAATGTTGGGTTTGGCATTTTATTATTTTTAATGAATTAATAATTAGGATAATTACTAATCAGGGTTTTAAATCCTTCTAATAAGGATTTAATAAAATAATAAAGAAAAATTAGTTTTAAAGTTTTCTTTATTTATTTACTGGTTTCAATTTAATTTTTAAAGTTTTCCTTATTTATTGAATTTAATTGAATTTAGAATTAATAAATAAGGCTTAAATAACAAGTATTAAATAATTAAATTTTTATTAAAAATAAAAATTTCATTTTATATTTTTATTGGATAGAGTTTACTTTTCTAAGAATTTTAATATCTTATTTATATTTTTCTGACTTAAATTGGATTTTCTAGATTTATTTGAAGTTGCAGAACTTTTCTGGAATTAAATTTAAACGGAATGACTAAAGGTACCCAGTTAAACTACCCAGAGAGTCACTGATTAGTGGGCCTTAGGCCATGTCAGCTGCCAGGTGAGATGCTGACCAGGTCAAATCGACCAGGGGTCCCACGAGACAAGTCTCCCCACCGGCGGTTAAACGCCGGCGAGTTGACCGTCGACACTGGTGCTGCTCTAGGGCTTGCGGGACTCCGGGAAGAGCGGCAATCGGACCCCCACTACACGCGGAACCAATCTATAGCGGCGCCCCCGCGGAATGACCACCGGAGTTACTCCGGCGAATGCGTCTGCGGCGGCGAACTCCGGCGAGATACTCGAAATAACGCCACAGTTGATGATTAAGCATGGATTCGGGCTCTAAAGATGCGTAAGGATCACCTGAAGCCGATGAGCTGCTTGATGAACTCGCAGGTGGTCGGAGACGGACGAATCGTCCACCTGTCCGACGATCACCGGCGAAAGGGAATGTCGATTTTCCAGGAACTGAGGCTTCCCCTCCTCGATTCCTTCCTCTAGGTGGATCATCAAGTCACTACGGATCTCGGAGGCGACTTATTTTACCTTGGGGTGGTCTGAAACGCCGGCTAGTCGGAGTTTCTTCCGCCAGCAACTCCCGGCCAGTGGGGAGGATAGCAAGAGATTGGGGATTTGAGAGGGATTTTTGGGAAGCGGCGAGCGTCTAGGGTTTACTGACGAAGCTCCTCGTGATTTTATACGACGAGGCGAGGTCGGCAGCGATGATTCATCGCCGGAGACGGCCGGGATACATGGCGACGTCGGCGAGTGTGGTTCGGGCACGAATCGTGGCGCACAAGGGCACTTTCGGACTTGTAGGGATAAGGTAGAGGCGATGGCTAGTCAACAGCGTTCAGGAGGTCCACGTCGACGGCCGGCGACGTGGAGACGCCGTGGTGTCGAGCATGCCTGCGAGGAGGAAGACGAGTTCGTCTTCTCGCTGGTTTTTTTCTTTTGTAACGTGAAACGGTATTCGGGCTGATTCCGGCGGTGGTTTTGGGCTGCTGTTGGGCTACTGCTGGGCTCGGTGGCCGACTAGGTAAGTCAGGTGAGCCCTTTTTTTCTCTGTTTTCTTTTTCTTCTTATTTTCTGTTTTTAAATTCTGTTTTGAATTCTGTTTTGAATTCAAATTTGAATTCCTTTTTATCTTGCAGGTCTGGCTTACTTGAATCATACAAAGATTAGTACAAATTGCTGCACATACTTTAGGGGTGTATTAGAATGTTAATATGGGTATTATATCATTGGTTTAGTTATTATTATATGAACTTGAATTTAATTACCCATATGGACATGGATTTGAATATTATCTTTGTAAATACTCAAATTGTTTTCCAGTGATAATTTTCTTACTTAGTGGTATATAGAGTTTTATTTGGTTTCATCTTGTAAGAAATAATCTCAAGGTAATACTGATTTATGGATTTCAAATAAGAAAGTGATGTAGTGACATGATTTTATGTGCTAAATATCTCTAAGGATTTGACCTCCTATTTGATAGTGTTGTCACTTGATTGTTATTTTATGTGCAGAACTATGTGCTAATGAATTGGAAACTCTACTTAAACTCCTCCCAAGTTTAGTATTAATATTGTGGTTTAGTAACACCTTAGAATACCTAGAGTAGGTACTACTCTCATCATGGTTTGGTTTTGGTTATCAAGATAAGTAGTTGATCACCACCATGGGTTTAATCATATAGTTTAGCTAGTGAGGAATTCTAGGGTTCTAATTATATTTACTTACTGGCAAATGGTTTGGAACTCAATTGTGAATTAGGTTTACTAGTCAGCAACCCGTGCTCCTGCACAGGCTAGTTATTTAAATAGTATATTGAAAACACTTTTGGCAAAATAATTATATGCACATTTTACAAATGAATATTTTTTATTTATTACCTAATAGTTTTTGTTTCATTTATAGTGAAAAGGATGTCTACATTTCATTTAAACATAATATAGTTTTTACCAATGCCAAAATATCTAAAACCACAACACTTATTATGTATCGTCCCGAGTATAATTACATCACTGTGTACCAAAAGCTGATGCTAAAACCAAAAAATTGGAATTATCGTATACTTCCTAGTAAGTTCGTTACACTTCTTTAATTAGTACATCGAATACATGATAAGTTATGTGGAGAAAGAAAACACACGTTTATTATTGGATCCAATAAATTGTGGAAATATATGCCCCTCTTTTTCCACATATAAGGCATATTGATTTTTTTCCATAAATCAAACTTTTAAGGTTCATCAACTAAAAAAAATCATGATTAATCCACTGATATTGACTGGTACTGCCTTTGTGTTGTATTATGTGGAATTATAACGGGAAGCATACACCAGAAGAGTGCCACCAGTAGACACCTCCTTTGAAGTACAACTAACTTCAGTAGTAGTTTCTATCAAAGGTCACTTGATCAACATATGTACTTGTAATGCATCAAAAGAATTATGATTACTCTTACTATCTTCAACTCAGCTGACCAAGTTATAATCTGAAGCATGTAGTTCTTCTCAGCAAAAAAAAAAAGCCACAAAAGATAGCTGACAGTAAGTCTGATTATTGGAATCTTCACTTCGTCAAACACATGACACACTCACATGTATAGATGGCAACTTTGAGTGCTGACGGTTGGAGATCAAAAGAAAAACATCTGAAAAAAACGATGAAACGAACGGTCGACTTTGTATCATCTCAGATAAATTTGTCTCAATCCAAAGTACAATTAGTAAGTTATTAAGAAAGTTGAACTTTTCCATGTCATATTATTCTGGTTCTAGGAAACAATACCACTTTTATCCATCTGTCCTGCAACAAATTTTTGCTCACCAACTGTATTAGAAATCAAATAAGCTAAACAAACATTCACTAACCTTAGCAGGGTTCGCTTACTGGATCAAACAGAGAAAAGCTTACTTGCACTTAGCGTCATGGCCACACTACAGCTGAACACCCTCTCTAATTCTTCTAGACAGTGCATATCGGCCAGTCTTGGCATTAAATCGGAAAGGTCAAATCAATGTTTCCATGTACTACGAAGAGCCACCACAACTTCGACCCTGTTGAATATCCCAACCAATTTAGATCAGGAGCTCACCTAAGATTAGGAACGCCGAGCATAAGAGTGGGCGCCAGTTCTTGCTGCAAATTGTTGTGTAATATCCACCTCGCGCCGTTATAAATGAAATCAGCCAGAGGCCGGGACATGGGATGTCTGCGAGAGACAAATCATGTACAGTACATCATACAAAGAAGAAGGCGACTGTTGGAGATATCTATAAGCCTTACTCAGATGTGGGACGTGGCAAGGATAATGCAGTTTAAGAACGCTTAAAACATGTAGCCTGTTCGCCCATGCGCTTCATTGGTTACAAAAACAGCTGCTGATGAATCGCCAGCCACACGTATACACCTTACTCAGATGAATCACCAGCCATTCTTTTTGCTGGCGCTGATGCAAACCGTCTGAGGCATCTCCTCTTGAGTGAGGTAAACTGAACCGGCACCGCGCTGATGCATCTCCTGTCGGATGAGACAAACTGAACCGGCACCGATCAAACCTGCGTGTGCCGGCCAGTCGCCAGGACATGGAAGAAGCTTAGGTTCCAGGGCCAATGCACCAGTGATGGCTCTCCATCAGTCGCCTCGCCGCAGTTGTCGTTCGTGTTGTTGTGCGCGAGGATCGCTTGACTTCCGATGAGAGCACAGTAGATGGAATTCAAAGAAAAAAGTACTGAGATATATCGATTGTACCAGAAGCCACATGGCGGCGGCGTGGGAGACGTGAGGAGTAGCCGTCATGGATCATAATACCTAGAGTCCAAGGAGATAACGATTCACGTTCATGGAACTTGAGGCCGCATGAGGAGACCAAAGAGCTAACGACTCACGTTCATGGACATCATGTCGTATATATATCATGATTCATCTGATGGCTACCGAGCACCGACACAATATAAATTATACGGATGGCGGTTTTTCTTTTAACTTCCAAGCTTTTACGTGCAACAGAAAACAACTTCAACGTGCCAACATGACTTTCTATGTCCATTATAAATCACGATTTTTAGATTAAATCTTAACCATAAATTTTAGATCTAAGTGTCTTCATTAATTCTAATGATGTGGATTAACGTGGAGGCTTTTACGGTGCCTCCAATTAGTAAATATAAGATAGTGGTGATCACCAAAGTGATGCATAACTAATGTTGGGATATAGATTAGGGTTTTACTTGTGATCACCAAGTAATTCACAAGTTAACTTGAGACATGGATATAGGTTCTATGTGGCTTTCAACTCCATCTTACCTTGGCTAGGATTGCTCTACCTCCCAATTAACTTCTATTGCTATTCTCAATTTATCATTAAAGTAATTAGGGTGGCTATGGTTCTTTTTATAGTTAACTTTGGTTACATTGATGAATGGTTCCCACCATATAAGGTATAGAGTTTGGCTCTAAGGTTTTCTTAGGTTCTTTAATTTATGCAATATAGATATGGTAGGATTCTACTTATGATCACCAAGTGATTCATCACAAGTAAAGGTTGGGATATAAGTCTAGGGTTGCTTACTAGTGATCTCCCTATAATTTCCTATGGGAATGAGATCTACTTATTCTAGTAGGGTTTAACTTATCCTCACATATCTCAAGAGCATGATCATTGATTAGGCATGATCAACTTGTTCTTAATATCTCTACCTCAAGTTCTTAGGGTTTATGATCATCACTTAATTTATAATGATCAAGGTTTGGCTTCCTAATAAGGTATCTCTCATTAATAGGTTTCTTACTTCCATGATCAAGCATTGTCTTGATCAACTAAATATAGTTTCTTTCTTTTACTATATTGTATGGATAGGGTTACCTCAATAATTTCTATCCCAGGAGAATGCCTGAGATAATAACTTATAGTTCTACTTAAACAATGATGATATGATCATCTGGTTAAAGAATAGTTCTCTCCCTTCAATTCAGGTGTTGCCTCATCTATCTTGAGTATAATACCAAAACTTGAGCTTTCATATAGGTATAGTTATTCTAGGTTTTATGGTGTACTCACAAGATCTCATTATGTACGAAAGGTTATGTCTTTACCTAGATGACTTAGTTGAGTTAGTCTCTACTTTCTTTTACCAATTCATGGATATAGTCTTGTTCCATTTGATATTAGGTTATCCCATCATTTCAAAGTGAAATGGTTTAGGTCCTAATACTTTAGTTCAAGAATTGTCCTTGATTCTTAATTAGGTAAAGCTAGGATTAATATGAATGCTCTCTCTCATTTGGGAAAGACTTCAATAATATCCTAGGGTTCCTCTTGAGGATGATGTTGTGATCATATGGATATTTATATCCAAGGTTTGCCTCTAGGTTTGTCTTTGCTTCCTTAAATGAAATAGGACTCTCACCTCTCTAGGTTTGATACTTAACTATTTGGAATAGAGAAGAATATATATTTCTAGAGTTGATCTCCTTGTCATGTTTCTAAGAATGAAGTAAAATGAATACCATGAGGTTCATGGTAGGATCATGGATTAGTTTAAGACATGGAAAAGATAAGTGAAGAATGGTTTCTCCATTTTATTGTTACTTGGTTTGCAATTGAATTGGTGTTCATATGTTATGACAAGGATTACCTTATTATGATCTGTTATGAGATCAAACAATTGATCATTGATTCAAGTGTTGTTGTGTTGATTTTAATTCCATTTGATCTAACCCCTTAGATCAAATCATCTCTACCCAAAACAATGTTTTAACAAAGTCACATTGAGGTTTATAGCGCTTGACTTGATGAGCTACTTCAATTCCACCAAGGTCAAGTGAAACTTCAGTTACTGTGACTGTTTTACTTTAAAGCGCGAAAATTCCCCAGATTTTCTATGCATGAATGCAATGCACACATCTGTTTCCTCTATTTTTGTAACCCCAATACCTGGGATATTACAGCCTGCCTCGTGTCGCAACCGCACCAACTGCAAGCCGGCGAAGCCTGTTGCAAGCTGGGCAGCAGGGGGCCACGACCACTCACCAGATGTAAGTTTGCAAAGGGATTTCATCATGGGAGATTCTAGTGTTGAATTTGCTAAAATAAGTTGTTGGATTCGTTTGAGATTATTGTAGAAAATATCTCTGTAATTTGTTGTACAATTATTCCACCGTGGGAAATTCCTAATGTTTACATATTTAAATTATTAAATTATTTTGTTGTTTTCCTTGATAATTATTGTGGAAAAATTCTATGTAATTTGTTGTAAACTGATTCCCACCGTGTAAATTCCTAATGTTTACATATTTAAAGTATTTTGTTATTTTCCTTGATAATTATTGTACAAAATGTCTCTCTGATTTGTTGTAAAGTGATTCCCACGGTGGGAAATTCCTAATGTTTACATATTTAAATTATTTTGTTGTTTTCCTTGATAATTATTGTGAAGAATGTCTCTGTAATTTGCTGTAAGGTGATTTCTCATGGGGGAAATCTGATGTGAAAATTGTTGATTTTTTTGTTGGATTCATTCTTGATTATTGTTGTAAACTCCTTTTGTAAATTGTTGTAAAGTGTTTTTCTCGGGAGAAATTATAATGTTTGTTTGTTAGTATTTTTTGGGAATTAGTGGCCATTGTTGTGCTTTTTTTTTTGTTGCAATTTTACAAAAAAAATCAACCGATCGGACTATTATATGTGTTGTGAGAGCAAAACAGGATAAACAAACCGTCCGCCTAGGTCCACCTAGTATATCGCTGGCAGGAAAGCGACGTTTTCTAGCATATGAAATCGACGTTTCAGAAAAGAGGATCCAACGTACTTGATTGCCTGATCCAACGGTGGATGGGACGACCGATTTTTCTCCCGGATCAGTCGCCCGACGCCTAGCACGGCCCTTTTACTAAACATCATAAACCCAGTGTAATCGGATATTCTTTGACGAAGCTGACATATTGCTTCCCATTAGTGGCGTCGATGGCAATGATTTGTGCTCCTACTCTTATTCCTCTTCTTACCGCACGGATGCCAGGAGAAGTAGCAAAGGCTAGGGAGGAGCCAGATCGCTGGCTGCCTATTCCCATCGTCGGAAACTCCAGGAACGCCCCGCCGACGGCCAATCACACACCCTGCCGACGGCCAATCACCCATGTCCGATCTAGAAGCAGCGATCGGATCTTGGTGGCTGGGCTCAGGGGCAGAACCGGCGGCTGTCGGAGACGGGGATTGGGCGTGAGGACCCGTACGGCTAAAATAAGGCTTGTCACAACATAAATTTTCTCTTTATTATATAGAGCACAAAAAATATCGGTTTTTCTCGCAACTTGATAGACACACATATATTATGAAGATGTATATGTAAAAAATTTGTCAAATTTTTTTGACACTTCGAAATATATTTTCTTGGTAGAGGGAGCATACGTATCTGGGAGTCTGATTGAATTTCCGGTTCAGAATTATGAACTCTAATTTTTTACTCAATCATGGAATGTAATATTCTGTTATACACACATATTGCTTCCCGTTAGTTCGTGTTTTTACTAAACATCATAAACCCAGTGTAATTGGATATTCTTTGACGAAGCTGACATATTGCTTCCCGTTAGTGGCGTCGATGGCAAGGATTTGTGCTCCTACTCTTATTCCTCTTCTTACCGCACGGATGCCAGGAGAAGTAGCAAAGGCTAGGGAGGAGCAAGATCGCTGGCTGCCTATTCCCATCGTCGGAAACTCCAGGAACGCCCCGACGGCCAATCACACACCCTGCCGACGGCCAATATCACCCATGTCCGATCTAGAAGCAGCGATCGGATCTTGGTGGCTGGGCTCAGGGGCAGAACCGGCGGCTGTCGGAGACGGGGATTGGGCGTGAGGACCCGTACGTGCGGGCCTCTTGGCGGCGGCCGCGTGCACGCAGTACTGTACACTACCGGAAATCTGGACTCTGCCGTGTGCCTAGGACCCACGGCAAACACATTAATCCACACGGCAAACACTTTGCCGTGAGTTAGCGCACGGCAAAGAGCACACGGCAGAGAAGGCCACGGCAATGAATCTTTGCCGTGCGCATACGTAGACCCGCACGGAACAATTTCTGCCGTGTGTCGTGCCGAGCTCCACGGCAAAGTAAAGCACCTAACGACGTCCCCAACGTCGACGGAACCAGACGGTAGGTCCGTGGCGCAGTCTGCCGTGAGCGTCGTCTTCACCGTGCGTCCTAGTTTTGATGTTTGCCGTGCGCCCTTGCTTCGCCGTGAGCCGTTCCTTCGCCGTGCGTCAGTCTATGCCGTGAGCTAACTCTTCACCGTGTGACACTCTTCGCCGTGAGCCGGCGATTTGCCGTGCATTTATCTATGCCGTGTGCTTCCTGGAGAAAGACTCACGGCAAAGCCTTGTCCAAGGATCGCATGCGCGCTCCCAGGCGCATAGGTGGGCGACGCGTGGCCTCTTTGCCGTGTACTGGCTCACGGCATAGGCCATTTGGTTTGTTTGCCATGTGCTGGCTCACAGCAAATAAACATTGTTTTTTTCTTTTTTATTTGTTTACAGGAATCCCTGCAATTAAAATAGAGATATTGATAGAATTGCATCAAAGCCAACAACAGTGGCACCACAGCAACATATTTGCATCAAAGCCAACATAGATTTATAATACATTGACAGATAGTCCATAACCACAAATAGTGCATAATACATGTTCCATAGCCACAAATAGTGCATAGCAAGTGCATAGATTCATAATACATTGACACATTGCCCAACACCCGAAGATCTAAGAGTTCATCCTTCGTGTTGAGGTTTCAAAGCCGGCGGACGATGCCGAGGTTGTTGAAGCTAGGTTGTCCCCCTGTAGGCGGCGTCATCAAGTTGTCATTCCCATCCTGATTGGATGGCCCATGGAGCTCAATGTTGTTGGATCCACCCGAGGCATGTAGCTACAAGATAGAAACATGAATAGGCAGTTGCACCTCAGCAATCAGGTTTCCGATTATTTTTTATAGATAATAATCAAGGGCAGCAAGTTTATTGGATACAACTTACCCATGTGTTGATGTCAAAAGGAGGTGGATCAGTAGGAAGAGTGGTGCCACTCGGCATAGAGGCCTGCAAATCAAGAGATGATACTGTGAACCTGGTTGGAAACAATATTCTGTGTAGCACATATGCACCAGTGAAGTCTATTTTGAGCTCATACACCACTCTCTGCTAAGTGCCAATTCCAGTTGTTATCATTTGTGAGTAGTAACTATGATTGTCCTCTTTTAACTTATCTTACTTTATCACTGGAATATGCATTTGCTCTTTTAACTATGACTGCCAATTGACAAGTTAACCAATTGACTGCTCTTTTAAATAAAAAAGTGTGAAGTATACAATTCTTATTGACAAGTTAACCCTTCCAAGCAGTATGGTTAGGCAAACATTTTGCGGGTGAACAAGAACTCACCGATAAGTGGGCATCGTGGGCACTGAGCTTCCGTGTCATCCACAGCATCATCTGCTGCTGCATCGCCATCTGCTGCTGGTTCTGAGTAAGGAGGGCCTCGGCCTTCTCCCTCTGTGCCTTCTCAGCCTCCAATTCAGCCTACGTTGTGTCATCGGAAGGTCATGGATGTTGCAATAGAAAAAAATGAAGTGTAGGTGACCAAGGAAGAAGAACATACCCGGATCGCGTCAATGGCTATAGACGACGGCGTCGGGCGGGGCTCTACGGCAGGCGAGGAGCTCGTGTTGCCACCTTTTATCTGTCTCAAAGACGGGATGGTCTTGGGATCGACGGCCCCATCACAGACAAACAAGCGACCATGCTTCTTGCCCTCTCCCGCACGCATGGCAACCTTTTTTTTTAGATAAAAGGCACTAGGTGCCCGACTTTAAATTAATAAAGCCCCGCAAGGTTCAGACATAGTTATTACATGCTGCGGCATACAGCTTAGCCAAAGAAGGAACATAACGGGGTCGGCCTCCCCTAACAGACCGAGAACCCAAAACGACTAGACAGGGGTAGATGTCCGGCACCAGCATCACGATTCGAGCTTCACGGATCCGCAGGAATGAGCTGGGCATGGATGCTTCTTAGCGCCGCGATCAACCACCTAAGCCAGGGACGGTCCGCTGGCTTTGCCACGCCGAGCCAGTGCTGCATAAATAACATAGTTTTAAAGGTAACATCAGCTGGGTGTCGGATAAGTTTAGACTCCATAGTAAGCTTATTTCTAATCACCCATAAGGCCCAAGATTGTGCAATGAACAGGCACCAGATCGTCCGCCTAGCTCTACCAGCAAAGTTGGAGATAATCGCAAAGAATTGGGGAAAAGAGGCTGGGCACCAGCTACAACCCAGGATCTCCCTAATGACGCTCCAGGCGAACCTCGCCAGAGAGCACCCGAAGAAAATATGGTCTGCAGTCTCCATCTCTCCACACAGGGCGCACTTTCCATTACCCGGACCATGTCTGGATAGGATGTTGGAGCTAGAAGGAAGGCGGTCAAGCACCAACTGCCAGGAGAAGATGCGGATCTTTAGCGGAATCTTAGCGGCCCAAACATCCTTGAAATGAGCAATCGTCGCCCCGCGCGACAAGCGGGCATACATGGATTTCACCGAGTAAATCCCATTCTCCTCCAAGAGCCACGAAACCGTATCCTGGCCCTGGGAGAGAGTGGTTGATCCAATCAAGGCAATAAGCTCGCCGTGGTCACCCGTGAGCTCCAGAGGCAGTTGTCTACGGAAACGCATCGGCTCCAACCTGGTACACACCTGAGCAACGGACTCCATCTGATCTAGAGCGATACTAAACAGGGCTGGGAACCTGTCTTTCAGAGGCCTGTCACCCGCCCATCTGTCCATCCAGAAGCTCGTGCGTGTGCCATCACGGACGCAGTGTCTGGCCCCAAGTTTGAACAAATGTTTGATTCTGTGTAAGCTACGCCAGAACTGGGAGCCCCTCACTCCCGTGGAGGCGTAGAAATCGTTCGATCTTAGGTACTTAGCGTTGATGATCCTTTTCCAGAGTTGATCGCCCCCTTGGTACAATTTCCACACCCACTTGAGCATCAGGGCAATATTCTTGAGTCTCGAGTTGACCAGCCCCAAGCCTCCGACCGCCTTGGGTCTGCAAACAGCTGGCCAATTGACAAGGTGGTACTTCCTTTTGGTGCCCACCCCTTCCCAGTAGAATTTGGCTCTATGAGTGTCGAATTTGGCGTGAATACCGTCTTGGAGCAAAAAAAGTCCCATGGCAAACGTGGGGAGGTTGTCTAAGCAGGTGTTGGATAAGATTAGACGCCCCCCTGACGACATAAACTTACCCCACCAGGGTTCCACTCTAGCCGCCAGCTTTCTAACGAGGAACAACCACTGTTCCATCGTCAGCCTCCTATCCGAAATCGGGAGCCCTAGGTAGATAAAAGGGAACTCACCCAACTTGCAATTCAGCTTATCTGCCACAGTCTGCTGGCGCTCCGGGGAAGTCCCCATGACTATCACCTCGGATTTGTGGTAATTAATCTTGAGTCCCGACATGTCTTCGAAGCAGAGCAAGATGAACTTAAGGTTAGCCAATTGCACGTCGTCGTCTTGGATCATGATGATAGTATCATCGGCGTATTGGAGATGCGTGATTCCCCCAGGAATCAGGTGAGGGGCGATCCCGGCAATGTGCCCAGCTTCGTTTGCCTTGGACAGAATAACTGAGAGCGCCTCCGCCATGAAGTTAAAAAGAAGCGGGGAGAGTGGGTCTCCCTGCCGCACTCCCCGCTTGTTCCGGAAGAAGGGCCCGATCTCCCCATTGATCGAGATCGCAGTCTGGCCTCCCGCCACCAGCTGGGAGATGCGGTGAACCACCCCAGCATCAAAACCTTTGCAACGCAGCACCTCCGTGAGGAAATCCCAATTAACCCTGTCGTAGGCTTTCTCGAAATCTAGCTTAAGCAGCACACACGCCTCTTTCTTTGACTTAACTTCGTGAACCAGTTCGTGCAGGGCCAACACCCCATCAAGGATAAAGCGACCCTTGATAAACGCTGTTTGGTTGGGACTAATGACTCTGTTCGCAATGGGGTCCAGCTTAGTAGCCACCGCCTTAGAGACAAATTTGAAAATCACATTGATAAGAGCGATTGGACGGAATTGAGTGATCTGGTCCGCCCCGGGGACCTTTGGTATCAGAGCAAGCACCCCAAAGTTGAGACGAGCAATGTCAATCCTGCCAAGGAGGAAATCATTGATGATATGCAAAACCCCCATCTTGACCAGTGGCCAGAACTTCTTGAAGAAGCTAACCGGGAAGCCGTCAGGGCCCGGGGCCGTGTCAGTCTTCATATCTTGCAGCAGGCAGTCGAGTTCAGCCTCCGAGTATGTGCGCATCACCTCTGCATTTTCATCCAACGAGACCCTTGTCTCCTCACCCCAAGCATTAGGGTCCAGCGAGCACACCCTAGCCTCGGTGGAGCCCAGCAGCTGGCGGTAGAAGTCGTAAATATGCTCTTGAATGAGGCTTTTCTCAGTGATAGGGCCCTGGTTAGTTACCAGCCGCAGAATATTACACTTCCTTCTTCTGCCATTAGCTACGGCGTGGAAATATGCAGTGTTGGCGTCCCCTTGTAACAACCAACGAACTCTGCCCCGTTGCCGCCAATATTCCTCCTCTGCCCTGAAGATGGAAAGGATTTGGTCCTCCAGGTGGTAACGGAACGCCCATTCGTCTCCGTCAAGTCCCACCGAATCGGCTTTGTCGTCCAGCCCTTTGATCTGCTCCAGCAGGTTTTGTTTGTTAGCCCTTAGCTCAGATGTTTTGTTCGCACTCCAGCCCTTGAGTCTTTGTCTCAGGCCCCCACTCATAAAGTTCCACCAGTCCAAAATATCTCTTCCCCTCACCCTGGCAGACAACACACTCCAGAACTCCGAAAGCGTGTCCGGAAAGTTCTCAATCTCATACCAGCCAGCTTCAAAAAAGAATCTGTTGCTTCTACAAATCACCTCGTCCCCAGAATCGAGGA
Organism: Lolium multiflorum; assembly: GCA_030979885.1. Lineage (NCBI taxonomy): Eukaryota > Viridiplantae > Streptophyta > Magnoliopsida > Poales > Poaceae > Lolium > Lolium multiflorum. The sequence continues at coordinate 210,648,936 of CM061747.1, read as the reverse complement.
TCAAAGGGGTATGATCAGAACCCAGGCTAGTCTCAGCAAAAAGGGAGCAAAGAGGGAAGTGGGCCTCAATTTCTGGTGCGATGAACACCCTGTCCAGCACACAACGGGTCGGGTTAAGCCTTTTATTAGTCCAAGTGTACCTTGCGCCCGTGCGAGGTAACTCATGGAGGCCCCAGTTAGCAATGTTCTCGTTGAAAGCCTCCATCCTAGCCCAGTTCACTCTGTCATTGCTCTTATCCGCTGCATCCCGCAGCAGGTTGAAGTCTCCGCCCATGAGGATAGGTAACTCCGAAGCCGCCACTTTGTCAGAAATCTCTTGCAGGAAGACCGGAGAGAAAGCATGATCCGCCGGGCCATACACTCCCATTACCTCCAGCTTGAAGCGATCAGCGCGGGAGAGAATGGACGCGCTGATGAAGTATCTCCCGAGGGAAACCCTTCCCACCTCGAAAACACTGTCCCTGAAGCCCAACAGCATCCCCCCGGATTGGCCGTTCGCGGGCAGCCAGCACCAAAAGAACTTCTCCCCCACCTCGAGGCTACGCAGTTCCTGGTCAGAGAAATCTTGTTTAATCGTCTCCTGCAGACATACAATGTCGATTCTGTGAATGCGGAGGTAGTCCTTAAGCATGGTTCGGCGCCCCCTACGCCCGAAACCACGAATATTCCAGAAGAGAGCCCTCATTGGGGACCCGCTTTGCGACCCCGTGCTTGGCGGGTTAGAATCCTTGTACGAACTGCCGCTGGTTTCTTGTGTGCCTTTCTCTTGACAGCCAGCGCCGCCCGCTTCTTCTGCCCACCAGACCCTTCTAGTGACAGAGACGGGGATTGGAAGGCAACCCCAGTTGCCTCCACCGTATCAGGTTGCTTTAGAGCCTCTGTTTTGGCCTTCTCCGCAGCCAGCTTGTCCCGGGCAAGGGCCAGTTCTGCTTGGGCCAGTTCCTTAGCGCGGATGATGGAGAGGAGCGGGGCGGGGTTACCGGCCGCGGAAGGGAAAACTATACAACTATCTTTTGCAACAGCTAGCAAGTGTTCATCGGAAGAATTAGGAAGGGCAGCAAAATCATGAAGAGATTTGGAGTATATACCTGTAGCTTTCTGCTCGGCGCGTGCCATGGCTCTTTGGAGAATCGGTTCAGCCGACGCGGTCGCACCCCTGCGACTGAAGCGCGACGGGCCTCCCGCTGAAGACTTGGTTCTTGGCGCCCGCACCACCGAAGCCGCCAGCTCCCCGATCACTTCACCATCCATGGGCTTCGAGCCCAACCCTTCCTTGGCACCCTGATTGTCTCCCTCAAACACCAGCTGAATGGCGATATCTTTCCCGTCCAGGTTTCTGACCAGAGATGGGCGGTCCAAGTTGCTCTTGCTCCTGCGCTCCCTCGCGCGCATAGCATCTGGGTCGCTCTCCCACGAGGGGCTAATCCCAGCTTCCACCCTGTCTTGGTCAGAAAGGTGCATGGCTTTTCCCTGAGATCTTGGGTCCCTTCTTGGTGTAGACAGCCCCTCCGGCGTTGTAGAATCGGTCACCAGAGATGGGGAGAGGGGCGGCTGGTCCTCGTCAGAGTCTTCTGGTTCCTCCAGCTGAGAGGGTGCTTGATCCGACGTCAAGAGGTTCTTCAAGATAGGAAAAATGTCCCCTTTTCCAAGCAGATTGGATCCATATTGGCTGAGGGCGGAGGAGGGGATCACGACCTCAGACGGATCCCGCGACGCCGTGCCAATGTCCATGGCGACAGACTTATGCTTAGGAGCGCCGCTGAATCCCCTAGACTCAGGGCGAGGGTTGGCCGGCTCTGTTCCCTTTCTGATATGCTTCCCGCGACGCCCATCCCAACCATCCCCTTCCGATTCCTCGAGGTCCTCATCCTTGTCGTCTCCCAGCGGCTTAGGCGGAGGGGGGGAGCCGAGGAAACTGCCATCTTCTCACTATCCAGCTGCACTCGCACCTTGAACCCTTGGGAGTTGACATACATCATAATGAAGGAGGGCAGGGCAACTGGCCTCTTGCATCCCACCAAGAGTCTCACCGGGCTGTCAGGCGCATCAAGAGACGCTTCATCCACTCCCACAGGTCGCCCCAGCTCCCGAGTGGCCAGCAAAATGCGTGACGGTTGCTTGTAGGGGGCGGGGACGTCGAAGAGCTTCACCCACACCTCCTCGAGCTGATCCGCCGCAGCCGGGTCCCCGACAGATGCCTCCACGTTCACATGCAGCTTGCTCATTGGCAGGTTGAGGCCTCCACCGCGGATGGCCATGCGGAGGCTTTCCTTAGAGGGGAAGAAGGCTGCGAAGTCTGACTCGCTGAGCTGCTGCACATTCCAGTTCCATCCCTCGTCGACAAGGTCCTTGAGCTCATCCTCCAGCTGTTCCGCCGAAAGGGATCCAATCTCCAGCGAAATTCTTGCCGCATTGGGTGCCGGCGGTAGCATTTCTTCCTCTGATACTTCACAGCAGACAAAGCCCACCCCGTTGCTGCCGTACCCAGCCCAGAAGGGTTCAGCCGCCCTGTTGTAGAAGGCACACATGGCGGACAGGTGGCCTACCTTGTTGCACTTGCTGCAGAAGGGCTCTTCGGTGCATGCGGCCTGGACGTGTCCAAGTTTCCCGCAGTTGTAGCAAGTAATATGAGTGGCCTCACCGCCACCCAACTCGGTCGCCCTCGACCCAGATCCATGGCGGATGTGCTTGTCCACGCGCTCCTCCCCCCTTCCCGTACCACGCCCTCGTGGGTTCGGGGCCGGGGGCCGCTGCAGCTCCCTGCCTTGCCTGTCCCTGGCGCGGTGGTCTTCCTCCCGTCGCTGAGCATCCCAATCACGCTCACGCTGCTGTCGCCGCTGCTCTTCTTGCTCCCTATCAAGCTTCTGCCTGAGATCCCTTTCGCGCCGCCAGCCGCCCTGGCCATCCCCCGTCTCCCCGAAGGGACGCTTCATCCTCCGCTCTCTGTCCATGCGACGCCGCCGCGGGAGAGGACGCAGGGAAGGAGAAGGGAGGAGAGTGGTGGCTGGAGGTTTGAGAAGTCTCAGATCCCGATTGGCGGCTGGAAACCCTAACCCTTGGACAGTAGAGCCGACCGGGCGCCAGAACCACTTAAGTACCGATCTCGGAGGGGTAGAACCGTCCAGCCCCCCACTCCGCGCGCCGCACTGCATCGGAGCCGCAGAAACATGCCCCTGGGACACGTGGCCACCATCCGACCGCCCCGCATCCAAACAGGGCCTTGAAGCACTTGACTGGACCAGAACGGATTGGGCCGACGGCCCAGGAGGCCCACCTGGCCCACTGGACAGCTGCACCCTCACCGGCCCAACCGCAGCTTCCAGAGCCAACCCTAGCTCGGAGCCCGCCGCCGCCGCCGCCGCCGTCGTCGCCCTTGTCGCCACCCCGGAGCACCGCACCGCTCCCCACGAGACGGAGACCTCACCGACCTTGAAGACGCCGGGCCCGTCGCGGACCACCGAGACGGGCGGGGAAGAGATCTGCGACGGCAGAGCAGGGAAGTCCACCGTTGACCCCAGATCTGGCGCCGCCGCCGGCGTGGGTGAGGACGACCCTTCGTCCCCCTCCCGCACCACGCCCACGAGCGCCACCTGCTGCGCCAACTGCTGCCCCCGCGGCCGCACCTCCGGCCCGGAGAACCACCCTGGATCTTCCTCAGACTCGGACGCATCGGAGCCGAGCACCTCAAAGGAGTTCCGCACCTCCAAACCGACCCCGCACCGCGCCAGCGACCGTCGCCGGCGTCGGCGGAGGAGGGTGGAGGAGGCCCTTCCTCCTCGACCCGGCCGGACAGCGCCGCCGTCGCCCGCCAGGGCGTCGTCGCCCGTCAGTCGCCTCGCAGTTAGACACATGTGGGTTTCGCCCGTCTCGCTTCCCCCACGCATGGCAACCTCGGGGTCAAATGGCTCGGTCTCGGGGTTCGCCTCGTCGCCATGAGTCTGGGCAAACTTGGACTGGTACTTCTTGTCCTTGACTTCGGCGATCTTGCTAACCCACTTCACCGTCCCGTCTTTTTTGTCCGTCTTCTTGCGGTGGTCGCCCCAGATCTTGAATAACGAGGACTTCACGCCTGTCTCTTTTTCCTGCAAAAGATAGCACAATGATACATGAATAGAGGCACATTTGCGGAATAAGGAAATTAGGTAAATCAAAACAAGCCAAAAGCCAGTGAAGTAGTTAGAAGATTGATTGCTGAAGAAGGATGGAAAGGTTTGTACAGAGGGTTAGGTCCAAGGTTTTTCAGCTCATCTGCCTAGGGTACATCAATGATAGTATTCTGTTTTTAACTCGCCACATCTAATGCTATTTGCAAGCATACATAGTTGCATACATCTGAAACTGTGGAGCTTCCATGTCCTTTTGCCCCCTGTACTATAAGGCTGTTCGCTTACATGAAAGGTAGATCGTTGAAGTTTTAGAACATCACATTATGAATTATTGGCTGCATCCTGCACTCTCGGTGTATGGCAGGAGTATTGGCATATACAAGTGGCAAATGCAATTAGGTGAAGCTGGTCTATTTCTTGGTACAATGAGTGCATCAAGGTGAAGAGAATGCATTTTCTCACCTTTTTCTGCTTGCATACTGCGAGGGGGATGCTGCCTTGCGTGTGTGATCCGCCTCCCATCTCGGCTCTCTTTAGCTTTTGTTCTTCGTGCTTCCTCTTGTACGCGGCGCTTGTGTAGTGACGGACCATCGCGTGCCAGACTTGCGGTCTAGCGTGACCTACGTACGGAGGAGGGCACTGCATATGCACAAAATACACATATTAGTGAAAAATGTCCGGCGGTCACCAAGTCACCAAGTCGGTAAGGCGGAAATGGAAGTACCTGCAAGTACTGCCACGGCTAGAAGTTCACGATTTCTCGGGCTTGATCCTTCCGCATCCGGAGCTTGCGTTTCTCAGCATATTGCGGATGGACAAAACATGCCCCTCATAGTGCGCATCAGTCACTTTCTTCCGCGCTATGTTGCCGGCCACTTGTATGCAATCATCGCGCTTAGAATCGGGGTCCATAGTAAAGTAGGTCTACAAGGATGCAAAATTGTGAAAAAAAGACATTAGTGAAAGAAAATGACAAAAGTAGGATTTCAAGCCAGAATTACGGAATGACAAGAGAAGTCAACTTAACTTACCCAAAATTCACGGATCACCCTACTCTGGCAGTTCTTGAGCCTCCTCATGTGTGTGGCCTCTAGATCAGGTGCGTGCGCGTAGTGGCTCCAAGTCCAAGCTACCTCCTTGCAACCATTAGGCATGGTCACAAACCCAGGCCAGTGCTTTCTTACAATGCATCCAAGGATGCTCGAGTAGGTGCGCACTTTGTATCCTTCCTTGTACACGAAGGAGCTGCACAATGAAAAAACAAGAAAGCTATGAGAAAATAGTGATGAAAATTTGTCAAAAAATAAGATTGTCAAAATTTGTACTTCTCCCCTGCCGGGACGAGCGTAACAACCCCGCCGTTTGCCTCCCACTCAGGAAGGCCAGGTAGGTCTGCAACCCCACGCTGGTAGGGAACACGTGCTCCAGGCTCAAGAGGCATCCCGTGAATCTCAGCATACTCCTTCGGTTCCTTCCAAATCCTGGTGTCCCCCTCCTCCTCCTCCTCCTCCTCCTCCTCCTCCACCACCTCCTCCTCTTCCTCCTCCTCCCCCTCCTCGTCCTCCTCCCCCGCATCCTCGTCCTCCTCATCCCCCTCCCCATCCCCCTCCTCGTCCTCGTCCTCATCCCCCTCCTCGTCCTCCTCCTCCTCCACCTGCTCCTCGACTGCGGGAGGAGTAGATGGCCGTCTAGCCCTCTGACGCTTCAGAGGTGGAGGACTAGGAGACCGTGTGGAGCCTGGAGTGGAGTCTGAGGGAAGTGGAGCCTGAAGTGGAGCCTTCGAGAGAATGGTCGACATGCCCCTAACTTTCTTCGAGGGCCTCTTTCTTCCTCCTCCTTTGCGCCCCCCTCCTGGCATGTTGGAATCACCTGCATGCCCCTAACTTTGTTTGAGTAGCTAGGCGCACATAAATTTTGCAATATAAGGTACTGCAGATGCCAGAGAAGACAGCTGCTGTATAAAATCTGGAAATATATTAATGTGCGGAAACAAGCTTTCTTGTAGTGCTGCATTGAATTTTGATCATATTCATTCAAAATAGTTACAGTTCGCTAAATCATATATAAATCAGTATCTTCTTTCTGAAGCTGAACTGAGATGAATGGACTGATTTGGGTTTTCAAGCTCCAATGTTTTCACTAGCAGCAAATGGGTATTAAATTGAGGAACTGAATCGTCTGAACCAAGGAAAGTTGTTTCAAAACCAATAATTTCCATATCATGGTTGAGTATGAACAAGTGACTTGTGAAATGATTTTCCCCAACAACCAACGGCATTGGACAACTTTCTAGCATTTGAAAGACCGATAAATCAAACAGGCACAATGTAAATACCTATCGTTTGCATTCAGCTAGTTTAACTCATATCTACAAACTACAACAGTTCATACATTTCCCAAGTCCTAACTGAGGCAATTCAGCGACAGAGTTGCAGTAAACTGTTTTTCAGACTATAATCCCCAAGTTCTACTGACTACAAGATGCGGACTGCAATGGTTTCAGTATGAGATTTCCAAGCACAGGCAGATTAGCAATCAATTAAAGCAAACACCAAAAGATCATGGCCACGCAAGCAAATAGTATCTGCCATTTCCAGTACATATCAGGGTGTCTCACCAGGCGAATCGGCCGTGATTACGAGGGTCTGTCTGCTGCGGTGTAGGTCGTCGACGACGAGTGGGTAAACCGCCCGAATGTGCCCGCTCCGAAGGGGCCTCCCTCCTGCAGCCGGCCGGTCCTTGCGCGAGCCAGCTAGCTCGGGCCGCCGCCGGCGACCATGGCCGGAGCAGGGAGGCGGAGCAGGGGGACGGAGAAGGGGGGCGGAAGTGGGCGGGAGGCCGGGCGACGGCGGTCGAGCGAGCGGGCAGCGGCGGTGGGCCAGCGAGTTGGGGCGAGCGGGCGGGGGCGGAGGTGCAGCGAGGTGGGGAGAGCGGGCGGCGGCGGTGGGCAGCGAGGTGGGGCGAGCGGGCGGCGGCGGTGGGCAGCGAGGTGGGGCGAGCGGGCGGCGGCGGTGGGCAGCGAGGTGGGGCGAGCGGGCGGCGGCGGTGGGCAGCGAGGTGGGGCGAGCGGGCGGCGGCGGTGGGCAGCGAGGTGGGGCGAGCGGGCGGCGGCGGTGGGCAGCGAGGTGGGGCGAGCACGGGACGTTTTGGGGCTTTTTAGATCGAATGATTTGCACAGTGCGCGGGGCAGCTGGTATGGGGAACTAGATCTTTAGGGTTTCCTCCGTTTGCCGTGCGCACACATTAGAACTCACGGCAAACTTCTTCTTTGCCGTGCACCAAGAAAAAACAACACGGCAAACTTTCAGATTTTAGGGTTCTTACTTATGAATACCACGCTGAGGTCTCGTATTTATTTTTCTCAAGGTTTGAATATTTTTCCCGCAACTAGGTCACATAAAATGACGCCACGCGGCTCCGCTCGATTTTTTGGCTCCGTTTACTTTGCCAAGTGTGCAAAACGGGACCGCCGGGACATGCGGTATGGCCGTACCGGGCGCGCGCTTGCACCTGTCCGCTAACGCGCGAAACGGAAAACATTTAGCACATAAAATGACACGTCCTAGACCTAAAAACATTTTCCCTCCATTTATTGAGCGAAGGAAAGTATGGCCCAGTTCAAATCCGGTCAGTTTCCAGCGGATTTGGCGGGACACCGCAGGAAGCGGGAGGGATTCCAAGATGGCTACCGCGCGCATATGGCATATGATAGGTGGTGCGTAGCAGGTATCCTACCGATGCGCGGAGGTCTCGCGCAATTCTAATATGCGCCCATGTGCTGCTTCAAAAACCCTTCCGGCACCGAAAATGGAAAAACCGTCGCCCGTGTGTCGGATTGGAAATCACGACGAGGCCTTGCTTCCCATCCCAAGGCCCACGCACTGCCAAATATGGCCTCGTTCCGACAAACTATGTGGTGAAACGGGCCGTTTCTACTCATTTCTAAAAGCCATAGAACTCCGGACGTGATAGCCCTATCCGTGAAGGGTTTTTCAAAATAATTGCCGTATCCCAATTCCGTCTTTTGCAGTGGTTAATAGGACACATAAAATGACGCCACGCGGCTCCGCTCGATTTTTGGCTCCGTTTACTTTGCCAAGTGTGCAAAACGGGGCCCGGGACATGCGGTATGGCCGTACCGGGCGCGCGCGTGCACCCGTCACGCGCGAAACGGAAAACATTTAGCACATAAAATGACGTCCTAGACCTAAAAACATTTTCCCCTCCATTTATTGAGCGAAGGAAAGTGTGGCCCCAGTTCAAATCCGGTCCCACCGGATTCGGGACACCGCAGAAGGGAGGGATTCCCATGGCTACCGCGCGCATATGGAATGTGATAGGTGGTGCGTAGGAGGTATCCTACCGATGCGCGGAGGTCTCGCGCAATTCTAATATGCGCACCATGTAGCTGCTTCACAAAAAAAAACCCTTCCGGCACCCCGAAAATGGAAAAACCGTCGCCCGTGTGTCGGATTGGAAATCCGCGACCGAGGCCTTGCTTCCCATCCCAAGGCCCACGCACGTGCCAAATATGGCCTCGTTCCGACAAACTATGTGGTGAAACGGGCCATTTCCTACTCATTTCCCCTAAAAGCCATAGAACTCCGAACGTGATAGCCCTATCCGTGAAGGGTTTTTCAAAATAATTGCCGTATCCCAATTCCGTCTTTTGCAGTGGTTAATAGGACACATAAAATGACGCCACGCGGCTCCGCTCGATTTTTGGCTCCGTTTACTTTGCCAAGTGTGCAAAACGGGGCCGCCGGGACATGCGGTATGGCCATACGGCGCGCGCGTGCACCGTCCGCCAACGCGCGAAACGGAAAACATTTAGCACATAAAATGACATGTCCTAGACCTAAAAACATTTTTCCCTCCATTTATTGAGCGAAGGAAAGTGTGGCCCCAGTTCAAATCCGGTCAGTTTCCAGCGGATTCGGCGGGACACCGCAGAAGCGGGAGGGATTCCCAGATGGCTACCGTGCGCATATGGCATGTGATAGGTGGTGCGTAGGAGGTATCCTGCCTATGCGCGGAGGTCTCGCGCAATTCTAATATGCGCACCATGTAGCTGCTTCACAAAAAAAACCCTTCCGGCACCCCGAAAATGGAAAAACCGTCGCCCGTGTGTCGGATTGGAAATCCGCGACCGAGGCCTTGCTTCCCATCCCAAGGCCCACGCACGTGCCAAATATGGCCTCGTTCCGACAAACTATGTGGTGAAACGGGCCGTTTCCCTACTCATTTCCCCTAAAAGCCATAGAACTCCGAACGTGATAGCCCTATCCGTGAAGGGTTTTTCAAAATAATTGCCGTATCCCAATTCCGTCTTTTGCAGTGGTTAATAGGACACATAAAATGACGCCACGCAGCTCCGCTCGATTTTTTTGGCTCCGTTTACTTTGCCAAGTGTGCAAAACGGGGCCGCCGGGACATGCGGTATGGCCGTACCGGCGCGCGTGCACCCGTCCGCCAACGCGAAACGGAAAACATTTAGCACATAAAATGACGCGTCCTAGACCTAAAAACATTTTCCCTACATTTATTGAGCGAAGGAAAGTGTGGCCCCAGTTCAAATCCGGTCAGTTTCCAGCGGATTCGGCGGGACAGGAAGCGGGAGGGATTCCCAGATGGCTACCGCGCGCATATGGCATGTGATAGGTGGTGCGTAGGAGGTATCCTACCGATGCGTGGAGGTCTCGCGCAATTCTAATATGCGCACCATGTAGCTGCTTCACAAAAAACCCTTCCGGCACCCCGAAAATGTAAAAACCGTCGCCCGTGTGTCGGATTGGAAATCCGCGACCGAGGCCTTGCTTCCCATCCCAAGGCCCACGCACGTGCCAAATATGGCCTCGTTCCGACAAACTATGTGGTGAAACGGGCCGTTTCCTACTCATTTCCCCTAAAAGCCATAGAACTCCGGACGTGATAGCCCTATCCGTGAAGGGTTTTCAAAATAATTGCCGTATCCCAATTCCGCTTTTGCAGTGGTTAATAGGACACATAAAATGACGCCACGCGGCTCCGCTCGATTTTTGGCTCCGTTTACTTTGCCAAGTGTGCAAAACGGGCCGCCGGGACATGCGGTATGGCCGTACCGGGCGCGCGCGTGCACCCGTCCGCCAACGCAAAACGGAAAACATTTAGCACATAAAATGACACGTCCTAGACCTAAAAAATTTTCCCTCCATTTATTGAGCGAAGAAAAGTGTGGCCCAGTTCAAATCCGGTCGGTTTCCAGTGGATTCGGCGGGACACCGCGAAGCGGGAGGGATTCCCGATGGCTGCGGCGCATATGGCATGTGATAGGTGGTGCGTAGGAGGTCTCCTACCGTGCGCGGGGTCTCGCGCAATTCTAATATGCGCACCATGTAGCTGCTTCACAAAAAAAACCCTTCCGGCACCCCGAAAATGGAAAAACCGTCGCCCGTGGTTCGGATTGGAAATCCGCGACCGGGGCCTTGCTTCCCATCCCAAGGCCCACGCACGTGCCAAATATGGCCTCGTTCCGACAAACTATGTGGTGAAACGGGCCATTTCCTACTCATTTCCCTAAAAGCCATAGAACTCCGAACGTGATAGCCCTATCCGTGAAGGGTTTTTCAAAATAATTGCCGTATCCCAATTCCGTCTTTTGCAGTGGTTAACAGGACACATAAAATGACGCCACGCGGCTCCACTCGATTTTTTGGCTCCGTTTACTTTGCCAAGTGTGCAAAACGGGGCCGCCGGGACATGCGGTATGGCCGCACCGGCGCGCGCGTGCACGTCCGCCAACGCGCGAAACGGAAAACATTTAGCACATAAAATGACACGTCCTAGACCTAAAAACATTTTTCCCTCCATTTATTGAGCGAAGGAAAGTGTGGCCCAGTTCAAATCCGGTCGGTTCCGGATTCGGCGGGACACCGCAGGAAGCGGGAGGGATTCCCAGATGGCTACCGTGCGCATATGGCATGTGATAGGTGGTGCGTAGGAGGTATCCTACCTATGCGCGGAGGTCTCGCGCAATTCTAATATGCGCACCATGTAGCTGCTTCACAAAAAAACCCTTGACACCCCGAAAATGGAAAAACTGTCGCCCGTGTGTCGGATTGGAAATCCGCGACCGAGGCCTTGCTTCCCATCCCAAGGTCCACGCACGTGCCAAATATGGCCTCGTTCCGACAAACTATGTGGTGAAACGGGCCGTTTCCTACTCATTTCCCCTAAAAGCCATAGAACTCCGAACGTGATAGCCCTATCCGTGAAGGGTTTTTCAAAATAATTGCCGTATCCCAATTCCGTCTTTTGCAGTGGTTAATAGGACACATAAAATGACGCCACGCAGCTCCGCTCGATTTTTTGGCTCCGTTTACTTTGCCAAGTGTGCAAAACGGGGCCGCCGGGACATGCGGTATGGCCGTACCGGGCGCGCGCGCGCACCCGTCCGCCAACGCGCGAAACGGAAAACATTTAGCACATAAAATGACACGTCCTAGACCTAAAAACATTTTCCTACATTTATTGAGCGAAGGAAGTGTGGCCCCGTTCAAATGGTCAGTTTCCACGGATTCGGCGGGACACGCAGAAGCGGGAGGGATTCCCAGATGACTACCGCGCGCATATGGCATGTGATAGGTGGTGCGTAGGAGGTATCCTACCGGCGCGGAGGTCTCGCGCAATTCTAATATGCGCACCATGTAGCTGCTTCAAAAAAAAAACCCTTCCGGCACCCCGAAAATGTAAAAACCGTCGCCCGTGTGTCGGATTGGAAATCCGCGACCGAGGCCTTGCTTCCCATCCCAAGGCCCACGCACGTGCCAAATATGGCCTCGTTCCGACAAACTATGTGGTGAAACGGGCCGTTTCTACTCATTTCCCCTAAAAGCCATAGAACTCCGGACGTGATAGCCCTATCCGTGAAGGTTTTTCAAAATAATTGCCGTATCCCAATTTCTTTTGCAGTGGTTAATAGGACACATAAAATGACGCCACGCGGCCGCTCGATTTTTTGGCTCCATTTACTTTGCCAAGTGTGCAAAACGGGGCCGCCGGGACATGCGGTATGGCCGCACGGCGCGCGCGTGCACCCGTCCGCCAACGAAACGGAAAACATTTAGCACATAAAATGACACGTCCTAGACCTAAAAACATTTTCCCTACATTTATTGAGCGAAGGAAAGTGTGGCCCCAGTTCAAATCCGGTCAGTTTCCGGCGGATTCAAGGACACCGCGAAGCGGGAGGGATTCCCAGATGACTACCGCACGCATATGGCATGTGATAGGTGGTGCGTAGGAGGTATCCTACCGATGCGTGGAGGTCTCGCGCAATTCTAATATGCGCACCATGTAGCTGCTTCACAAAAAAAACCCTTCCGGCACCCCGAAAATGTAAAAACCGTCGCCCGTGTGTCGGATTGGAAAACCGCGACCGAGGCCTTGCTTCCCATCCCAAGGCCCACGCACGTGCCAAATATGGCCTCGTTCCGACAAACTATGTGGTGAAACGGGCGTTCCTACTCATTTCCCCTAAAAGCCATAGAACTCCGGACGTGATAGCCCTATCCGTGAAGGGTTTTTCAAAATAATTGCCGTATCCCAATTCCGTCTCTTGCAGTGGTTAATAGGACACATAAAATGACGCCACGCGGCTCCGCTCGATTTTTTGGCTCCGTTTACTTTGCCAAGTGTGCAAAACGGGCCGCCGGACATGCGTATGGCCGTACCGGGCGTCGCGCACCCGTCCGCCAACGCACGAAACGGAAAACATTTAGCACATAAAATGACACGTCCTAGACCTAAAAACATTTTCCCTCCATTTATTGAGCGAAGAAAAGTGTGGCCCTTCAAATCCAGTCGCTCAGCGGATTCGGCGGGACACCGCAGGAAGCGGGAGGGATTCCCAGATGGCTACCGCGCGCATATGGCATGTGATAGGTGGTGCGTAGGAGGTATCCTACCGATGCGCGGAGGTCTCGCGCAATTCTAATATGCGCACCATGTAGCTGCTTCACAAAAAAACCCTTTCGGCACCCAAAATGGAAAAACCGTCGCCCGTGTGTCGGATTGGAAATCCGCGACCGAGGCCTGCTTCCCATCCCAAGGCCCACGCACGTGCCAAATATGGCCTCGTTCCGACAAACTATGTGGTGAAACGGGCCGTTCCCTACTCATTTCCCTAAAAGCCATAGAACTCCCACGTGATAGCCCTATCCGTGAAGGGTTTTTCAAAATAATTGCCGTATCCCAATTCCGTCTTTTGCAGTGGTTAATAGGACACATAAAATGACGCCACGCGGCTCCGCTCGATTTTTTTGCTCCGTTTACTTTGCCAAGTGTGCAAAACGGGGCCGCCGGGACATGCGGTATGGCCGTACCTGGCGCGCGCGTGCACCCGTCCGCCAACGCGCGAAACGGAAAACATTTAGCACATAAAATGACACGTCCTAGACCTAAAACATTTTCCCTACATTTATTGAGCGAAGAAAGTGTGGCCCGGTTCAAATCCGGTCGTTTCAAATTCGGCGGGACACCGCAGGAAGCGGGAGGGATTCCCAGATGACTACCGCACGCATATGGCATGTGATAGGTGGTGCGTAGGAGGTATCCTACCGATGCGTGGAGGTCTCGCGCCAATTCTAATATGCGCACCATGTAAGCTGCTTCACAAAAAAACCCCTTCCGGACGAAAATGTAAAAACCGTCGCCCGTGTGTCGGCTTGGAAATCCGCGACCGAGGCCTTGCTTCCCATCCCAAGGCCCACGCACGTGCCAAATATGGCCTCGTTCGACAAACTATGTGGTGAAACGGGCCGTTCCTACTCATTTCCCCTAAAAGCCATAGAACTCCGGACGTGATAGCCCTATCCGTGAAGGGTTTTTCAAAATAATTGCCGTATCCCAATTCCGTCTTTTGCAGTGGTTAATAGGACACATAAAATGACGCCACGCGGCTCCGCTCGATTTTTGGCTCCGTTTACTTTGCCAAGTGTGCAAAACGGGCCGTGACATGCGGTATGGCTGCACCGCGCGCGTGCACCCGTCCGCCAACGCACGAAACGGAAAACATTTAGCACATAAAATGACACGTCCTAGACCTAAAAACATTTTCCTCCATTTATTGAGCGAAGAAAAGTGTGGCCCCAGTTCAAATCCGGTCGTTTCCAGCGGATTCGGCGGGACACCGCAGAAGCGGGAGGGATTCCCGGATGGCTACCGCGCGCATATGGCATGTGATAGGTGGTGCGTAGAGGTCTCCTATGCGCGGAGGTCTCGCGCAATTCTAATATGCGCACCATGTAGCGCTTCACAAAAAAAAACCCTTCCGGCACCCGAAAATGGAAAAACCGTCGCCCGTGTGTCGGATTGGAAATCCGCGACCGAGGCCTTGCTTCCCATCCCAAGGCCCACGCACGTGCCAATATGGCCTCGTTCGACAAACTATGTGGTGAAACGGGCCATTTCCTACTCATTTCCCTAAAAGCCATAGAACTCCGAACGTGATAGCCCTATCCGTGAAGGGTTTTTCAAAATAATTGCCGTATCCCAATTCCGTCTTTTGCAGTGGTTCAGACACATAAAATGACGCCACGCGCTCTCCACTCGATTTTTTGGCTCCGTTTACTTTGCCAAGTGTGCAAAACGGGGCCACCGGGACGGTATGGCCGTACCGGCGCGCGCGTGCACCCGTCCGCCAACGCGCGAAACGGAAACATTTAGCACATAAAATGACACGTCCTAGACCTAAAAACATTTTTCCCTCCATTTATTGAGCGAAGGAAAGTGTGGCCCAGTTCAAATCCGGTCAGTTTCCAATGGGATTCACGGGACACCGCAGGAAGCGGGAGGGATTCCCAGATGCACCGTGCGCATATGGCATGTGATAGGTGGTGGTATCCTACCTATGCGGAGGTCTCGCGCAATTTAATATGCGCACCATGTACTGCTTCACAAAAAAACCCTTCCGGCACTCGAAATGGAAAAACCATCGCTGTGCCTTCGGATTGGAAATCCGCGACGAGGCCTTGCTTCCCATCCCAAGGCCCACGCACGTGCCAAATATGGCCTCGTTCGACAAACTATGTGGTGAAACGGCGTTTCCTACTCATTTCCCTAAAAGCCATAACTCCGAACGTGATAGCCCTATCTGTGAAGGGTTTTTCAAAATAATTGCCGTATCCCAATTCCGTATTTTGCAGTGGTTATAGGACACATAAAATGACTCCACGCGACTCCGCTCGATTTTTTGGCTCCGTTTACTTTGCCAAGTGTGCAAAACGGGGCCACGGGACATGCGGTAGGCTGCACGGGCGCGGCGTGCACCCGTCTCTGCCAACGCGCGCAACCGAAAACATTTAAGCACATAAAATGACACGTCCTAGACCTAAAAACATTTTCCCTACATTTATTGAGCGAAGGAAAGTGTGGCCCCAGTTCAAATCCCGTCAGTTTCCAGCGGATTCGGCGGGACACCGGAAGCGGGAGGGATTCCCAGATGACTACCGCACGCATATGGCATGTGATAGGTGGTGCGTAGGAGGTATCCTACCGATGCGCTGGAGGTCTCGCAATTCTAATATGCGCACCATGTAGCCGCTTCACAAAAAAAAACCCTTCCGGCACCCCCGAAAATGTAAAAACCGTCGCCCGTGTGTCGGATTGGAACCGCGACCGAGGCCTTGATTCCCATCCCAAGGCCCACGCACGTGCCAAATATGGCCTTGTTCCGACAAACTATGTGGTGAAACGGGCCGTTTCCTACTCATTTCCCCTAAAAGTCATAGAACTCCGGACGTGATAGCCCTATCCGTGAAGGGTTTTTCAAAATAATTGCAGTATCCCAATTCCGTCTTTTGAAGTGGTTAATAGGACACATAAAATGACGCCACGCTGCTCCGCTCGATTTTTTGGCTCCGTTTACTTTGCCATGTGCAAAACGGGGCCCGCCGGACATGCGTATGGCCGTACCGGGCGCGCGCGCACCGTCCGTCAACGCGCAAACGGAAAACATTTAGCACATAAAATGACACGTCCTAGACCTTAAAAACATTTTTCCCTCCATTTATTGAGCGAAGAAAAGTGTGGCCCCAACCAAAAAGGCAGTCCAACTGGATTCGGCGGGACACCGCAGAAGCGGGAGGATTCCCAGATGGCTACCGCGTGCATATGGCATGATAGGTGGTGCGTAGGAGGTATCCTACCGATGCGCGGAGGTCTCGCGCAATTCTAATATGCGCACCATGTAGTCGCTTCACAAAAAAAAACTTCCGCACTCGAAAATGGAAAAACCGTCGCCCGTGTGTCGGATTGGAAATCCGCGACCGAGGCCTTGCTTCCCATCCAAGGCCCACGCACGTGCCAAATATGGCCTCGTTCCGACAAACTATGTGGTGAAACGGGCCGTTTCCTACTCATTTCCTAAAAGCCATAGAACTCCGAACGTGATAGCCCTATCCGTGAAGGTTTTTCAAAAATAATTGCCGATCCCACCCGTCTTTTGCAGTGGTTAATAGGACACATAAAATGACGCCACGCAGCTCCGCTCGATTTTTGGCTCCGTTTACTTTGCCAAGTGTGCAAAACGGGGCGCATGCGGTATGGCCGCACCGGGCGCGCGCGTGCACCCGTCCGCCAACGCGCAAAACGGAAAACATTTAGCACATAAAATGACACGTCCTAGACCTAAAAACATTTTCCCTACATTTATTGAGCGAAGGAAAGTGGGCCCCAGTTCAAATCCGGATTTCACCGGATTCGTGGACACCGCAGAAGCGGGAGGGATTCCACATGGCTACCGCGCGCATATGGCATGTGATAGGTGGTGCGTAGGAGGTATCCTACCGTGCGCGGAGGTCTCGCGCAATACTAAAATGCGCACCATGTAGCCCCTTCACAAAAAAACCCTTCCGGACCCCGAAAATGGAAAACCGTCGCCCGTGGTGTCGGATTGGAAATCCGCGACCGGGCCTTGCTTCCCATCCCAAGGCCCACGCACGTGCCAAATATGGCCTCGTTCCGACAAACTATGTGGTGAAACGGGCCGTTTCCTACTCATTTCCCCTAAAAGCCATAGAACTCCGAACGTGATAGCCCTATCCGTGAAGGGTTTTTCAAAATAATTGCCGTATCCCAATTCCGTCTTTTGCAGTGGTTAATAGGACACATAAAATGACGCCACGCAGCTCTGCTCGATTTTTTGGCTCCGTTTACTTTGCCAAGTGTGCAAAACGGGGCCGCCGGGACATGCGGTATGGCCGCACGGCGGGCTGCCGCGGCACCCGTCCAATCGCGAAAACATTTAGCACATAAAATGACACGTCCTAGACCTAAAAACATTTTCCCTACATTTATTGAGCGAAGGAAAGTGTGGCCCCGTTCAAATCCGTCGTTTCAAATGGATCGACCGCAGGAAGCGGGAGGGATTCCCAGATGGCTACCGCGCGCATATGGCATGTGATAGGTGGTGCGTAGGAGGTATCCTACCGATGCGCGGAGGTCTCGCGCAATTCTAATATGCGCACCATGTAGCTGCTTCACAAAAAAAACCCTTCCGGCACCCCGAAAATGGAAAAACCGTCGCCCGTGTGTCGGATTGGAAATCCGCGACCGAGGCCTTGCTTCCCATCCCAAGGCCCACGCACGTGCCAAATATGGCCTCGTTCCGACAAACTATGTGGTGAAACGGGCCGTTTCCTACTCATTTCCCCTAAAAGACATAGAACTCCGGACGTGATAGCCCTATCCGTGAAGGGTTTTTCAAAATAATTGCCGTATCCCAATTCCGTCTTTTGCAGTGGTTAACAGGACACATAAAATGACGCCACGCGGCTCCGCTCGATTTTTTTGGCTCCGTTTACTTTGCCAAGTGTGCAAAACGGGGCCGCCGGGACATGCGGTATGGCCGTACCGGGCACGCGCGTGCAGCTGTCCGCCAACGCGCGAAACGGAAAACATTTAGCACATAAAATGACACGTCCTAGACCTAAAAACATTTTTCCCTCCATTTATTGAGCGAAGGAAAGTTGCCCCATTTCAAATCCGGTCAGTTTCCAGCGGATTCGGCGGACACCGCAGGAAGCGGGAGGGATTCCCAGATGGCTACCGCGCGCATATGGCATGTGATAGGTGGTGCGTAGGAGGTATCCTACCGATGCGCGGACGCGCAATTCTAATATGCGCACCATGTAGCTGCTTCAAAAAAAGGCACCCCGAAAATGGAAAAACCGTCGCCCGTGTGTCGGATTGGAAATCCGCGACCGAGGCCTTGCTTCCCATCCCAAGGCCCACGCACGTGCCAAATATGGCCTCGTTCCGACAAACTATGTGGTGAAACGGGCCGTTTCCTACTCATTTCCCCTAAAAGCCATAGAACTCCGAACGTGATAGCCCTATCCGTGAAGGGTTTTTCAAAATAATTGCCGTATCCCAATTCCGTCTTTTGCAGTGGTTAACAGGACACATAAAATGACGCCACGCGGCTCCGCTCGATTTTTTTGGCTCCGTTTACTTTGCCAAGTGTGCAAAACGGGCGCGGGGACATGCGGTATGTACCGGGCGCGCGCGCGCACCCGTCCGCCAACGCGCGAAACGGAAAACATTTAGCACATAAAATGACACGTCCTAGACCTAAAAACATTTTTCCCTCCATTTATTGAGCGAAGGAAAGTGTGGCCCCAGTTCAAATCCGTCGTTTCCGGCGGATTCGTGGGACACCGCGAAGCGGGAGGGATTCCCGATGGCTACCGTGTGCATATGGCATGTGATAGGTGGTGCGTAGGGAGGTATCCTACCTAGCGCGGAGGTCTCGCGCAATTCTAATATGCGCACCATGTAGCTGCTTCACAAAAAAAAACCCTTCCGGCACCCCGAAAATGGAAAAACCGTCGCCCGTGTGTCGGATTGGAAATCCGCGACCGAGGCCTTGCTTCCCATCCCAAGGCCCACGCACGTGCCAAATATGGCCTTGTTCCGATAAACTATGTTGTGAAACGGGCCGTTTCCTACTCATTTCCCCTAAAAGCCATAGAACTCCAAACGTGATAGCCCTATCCGTGAAGGGTATTTCAAAATAATTACCGTATCCCAATTCCGTCTTTTGCAGTG
This sequence comes from Lolium multiflorum, assembly GCA_030979885.1. NCBI lineage: Eukaryota > Viridiplantae > Streptophyta > Magnoliopsida > Poales > Poaceae > Lolium > Lolium multiflorum. The sequence continues at coordinate 210,629,743 of CM061747.1, read as the reverse complement.
GTTAATAGGACACATAAAATGACGCCACGCAGCTCCGCTCGATTTTTTGGCTCCGTTTACTTTGCCAAGTGTAAACGGGGCACCACATTTGATGGCCGTACCGGGCGCGCGCGTGCACCCGTCCGCCAACGCGCGAAACGGAAAACATTTAGCACATAAAATGACACGTCCTAGACCTAAAAACATTTTCCCTACATTATTGAGCGAAGGAAAGTGTGGCCCCAAACAAATCCCGTTGGGCCTGGATTCGGGACACCGCAGAAGGGGAGGGATTCCCATGGCTACCGCACGCATATGGCATGTGATAGGTGGTGCGTAGGAGGTATCCTACCGATGCGCGGAGGTCTCGCGCGATTCTCAGCGCACCATATAGCGCACCATGTAGCTGCTTCACAAAAAAAACCCTTCCGGCACCCCGAAAATGGAAAAACTGTCGCCCGTGTGTCGGATTGGAAATCCGCGACCGAGGCCTTGCTTCCCATCCCAAGGCCCACGCACGTGCCAAATATGGCTTCGTTCCGACAAATTATGTGGTGAAACGGGTCGTTTCCTACTCATTTCCCCTAAAGTCATAGAACTCCGAACGTGATAGCCCTATCCGTGAAGGGTTTTTCAAACTAATTGCCGTATCCCAATTCCATCTTTTGCAGTGGTTAACAGGACACATAAAATGACGCCACGGGGCTCCGCTCGATTTTTTGGCTCCGTTTACTTTGCCAAGTGTGCAAAACGGGGCCGCCGGGACATGCGGTATGGCCGTACCGGGCGCGCGCTGCACCCGTCCGCCAACGCGCGAAACGGAAAACATTTAGCACATAAAATGACACGCCCTAGACCTAAAAACATTTTCCCTCCATTTATTGAGCGAAGGAAAGGTGGCCCAGTTCAAATCCGGTCGTTTCCGGCGGATTCGGCGGGACACCGCAGGAAGCGGGAGGGATTCCCAGATGGCTACCGCGCGCATATGGCATGTGATAGGTGGTGCGTAGGCGGTGTCCTACCATGCGCGGAGGTCTCGCGTAATTTAATGCGCACCCATGTAGCCGTCTTCACAAAAAAAACCCTTCCCCTCCGAATGACAGTGCCCGTGTGTCGGATTGGAAATCGCGACCGAGGCCTTGCTTCCCATCCCAAGGCCCACGTGTCGCGCAAATATGGCCTCGTTCCGACAAACTATGTGGTGAAACGGCCGTTTCCTACTCATTTCCCCTAAAAGCCATAGAACTCCGAACGTGATAGCCCTATCCGTGAAGGGTTTTTCAAAATAATTGCCGTATCCCAATTCCGTCTTTTGGTGGTTAACAGGACACATAAAATGACGCCACGCGGCTCCGCTCGATTTTTTGGCTCCGTTTACTTTGCCAAGTGTGCAAAACGGGGACGCGGGACATGCGGCATGGCCGTCCGGGCGCGCGCGCCGCCAACGCGCGAAACAGAAAACATTTAGCACATAAAATGACACGTCCTAGACCTAAAAACATTTTTCCCTCCATTTATTGAGCGAAGGAAAGTGTGGCCCCAAATCAAATCCGATCGGCTCACGGATTCGGCGGGACACCCAGAAGCGGGAGGGACTATGGCTACCGCGCGCATATGGCATGTGATAGGTGGTGCGTAGGAGGTATCCTACCGATGCGCGAGGTCTCGCGCAATTCTAATATGCGCACCATGAGCCGCTCACAAAAACCCTTCGGCACCCCGAAAATGGAAAAACCGTCGCCCGTGTGTCGGATTGGAAATCCGCGACCGAGGCCTTGCTTCCCATCCCAAGGCCCACGCACGTGCCAAATATGGCCTCGTTCGACAAACTATGTGGTGAAACGGGCCATTTCCTACTCATTTCCCCTAAAAGCCATAGAACTCCGAATGTGATAGCCCTATCCGTGAAGGGTTTTTCAAAATAATTGCCGTATCCCAATTCCGTCTTTTGCAGTGGTTAACAGGACACATAAAATGACGCCACGCGGCTCCACTCGATTTTTTGCTCCGTTTACTTTGCCAAGTGTGCAAAACGGGCCGCGGGACATGCGGTATGGCCGCACCGGCGCGCGCGTGCACCTGTCCGCCAACGCGCGAAACGGAAAACATTTAGCACATAAAATGACACGTCCTAGACCTAAAAACATTTTCCCTACATTTATTGAGCGAAGGAAAGTGTGGCCCCTTCAAATCCGGCCGTTGGCCGGATTCGGCGGGACACCGCAGGAAGCGGAGGGATTCCGCATGACTACCGCGCGCATATGAAATGTGATAGGTGCGTAGGAGGTATCCTACCGATGCGCGAGGTCTCGCGCAATTCTAATATGCGCACCATGTAGTCGCTTCACAAAAAAAACCCTTCCGGCACCCCAAAAATGTAAAATCCGTCGCCCGTGTGTCTGATTGGAAATCCACGACCGAGGCCTTGCTTCCCATCCTAAGGCCCACGCACGTGCCAAATATGGCCTCGCTCCGACAAACTATGTGGTGAAACGGGCCGTTTCCTACTCATTTCCTAAAAGCCATAGAACTCCGACGTGATAGCCCTATCCGTGAAGGGTTTTTCAAAATAATTGCCGTATCCCAATTCCGTCTTTTGCAGTGGTTAATAGACACATAAAATGACGCCACGCGGCTCCGCTCGATTTTTTGGCTCCGTTTACTTTGCCAAGTGTGCAAAAGGCCGCCGGGACATGCGGTATGGCCGCACCGGGGCGCGCGTGCACCCGTCCGCCAACGCGCGAAACGGAAAACATTTAGCACATAAAATGACACATCCTAGACCTAAAAACATTTTTCCGTCCATTTATTGAGCGAAGAAAAGTGTGGCCCCAGTTCAAATCCGGTCAGTTTCCAACGGATTCGGCGGGACACCGCAGGAAGCGGGAGGGCTTCCAGATGGCTACCGCGCGCATATGGCATGTGATAGGTGGTGCGTAGGAGGTATCCTACCGATGCGCGGAGGTCTCGCGCAATTCTAATATGCGCACCATGTAGCTGCTTCACAAAAAAACCCTTCCGGCACCCCGAAAATGGAAAAACCGTCGCCTGTGGTTCGGATTGGAAATCCGCGACCGAGGCCTTGCTTCCCATCCCATGGCCCACGCACGTGCCAAATATGGCCTCGTTCCGACAAACTATATGGTGAAACGGGCCGTTTCCTACTCATTTCTAAAGCCATAGAACTCCGAACGTGATAGCCCTATCCGTGAAGGGTTTTTCAAATAATTGCCGCATCCCCAATTCCGTCTTTTGCAGTGGTTAACAGGACACATAAAATGACGCCACGCGGCTCCGCTCGATTTTTTGGCTCCGTTTACTTTGCCAAGTGTGCAAAACGGGGCCGCCGGGACATGCGGTATGGCCGTACGCGTGCACCCGTCCGCCAACGCGCTAAACGGAAAACATTTAGCACACAAAACGCGTCCTAGACCTAAAAACATTTTTCCCTCCATTTATTGAGCGAAGGAAAGTGTGGCCCTGCTGGCGTGTGGAGGCAGCTTCCTTGTGGACACCGCAGAAGTGAGGATTCCCATGTCACTGCGCATATGGCATGTGATAGGTGGTGCGAAGGCGGTGTCCTACCATTGCGGAGGTCTCGCGCAATTCTAATATGCGCACCATGTAGCCGTCAATAAAAACCTCTCCACCCCGTAAATGGAAACCGAAGCGCCCGGTGTTTGACAGAAATCCACCGAGGCCTTGCTTCCCATCCCAAGGCCCACGCACGTGCCAAATATGGCCTCGTTCCGACAAACTATGTGGTGAAACGGGCCGTTTCTACTCATTTCCCCTAAAAGCCATAGAACTCCGGACGTGATAGCCCTACTCGTGAAGGGTTTTTCAAGATAATTGCCGTATCCCAATTCCGTCTTTTGAAGTGGTTACTGGGACACATAAAATGACGCCACGCAGCTCTGCTTGGCTCCGTTTACTTTGCCAAGTGTGCAAAACGGGGCCGTCGGGACATGCGTCGGGCGCGCGCGTGCACACGTCCGCCAACGCGCGAAACGGAAAACATTTAGCACATAAAATGACACGTCCTAGACCTAAAAACATTTTCCTACATTTATTGAGCGAAGGAAAGTGGCGCCCCAGTTCAAATCCGGTCTGGGCTCACCTGGATTCTATGACACCGCAGAAGCGGGAGGGATTCCCACATGGCTACCGCGCGCATATGGCATGTGAGGTGGTGCGTAGGGAGGTATCCTACCGAGGCGCTGGAGGTCTCGCAATCTCTAATATGCGACCATGTAGCGCCCACAAAAAAACCCTTCCGCACCCCGAAAATGGAAAAACCGTCGCCCGTGTGTCGGATTGGAAATCCCGACCGAGGCCTTGCTTCCCATCCCAAGGCCCACGCACGTGCCAAATATGGCCTCTTGTTCCGACAAACTATGTGGTGGAACGGGCCGTTTCCTACTCATTTCCTCTAAAACTCCGAACGTGATAGCCCTATCCGTGAAGGGTTTTTCAAAATAATTGCCGTATCCTGATTCCGACTTTTGCAGTGGTTACTAGACACATAAAATGACGCCACGTAGCTCGTCGATTTTTTGTCTGCCACTTTGGCCAAGTGCAAAACGGGGTCACGGACATGCAGATATTGCACTCGGCGCGCTGCGCGCACACTGGTCTCCGCCAACGCGCGAAACGGAAAAACATTAGCACATAAAATGACATGTCCTAGACCTAAAACATTTTCCTACATTTATTGAGCGAAGGAAAGTGTGGCCCCAATTCAAATCCGGTCAGTTTCCAACAGAAGCCAGAGGGATTCCCAGATGGCTACCGTGCGCATATGGCATGTGGATAGGTGGTGCGTAGAGGTATCCTCACCGATGCGCGGAGGTCTCACGAGAATTTAATATGCGCACCATGTAGCCGTTTCACAAAAAACCCTTCTAAGACCCCAAAAAATGTAAAACTGTCGCCCGTGTGTCTGATTGAAATCCGCGACCGAGGCCTTGCTTCCATCCCAAGGCCCACGCACGTGCCAGGCCATGGCCTCGCTCCGACAACTATGTGGTGAACGGGCCGTTTCCCTACTCATTTCCTAAAATATAGAACTCCGAACGTGATAGCCCTATCCGTGAAGGGTTTTTCAAAATAATTGCCGTATCCCAATTCCGTCTTTTGCAATGGTTAATAGGACACATAAAATGACGCCACGTAGCTCTGCTCGATTTTTTGGCTCCGTTTACTTTGCCAAGTGTGCAAAACGGGGCCGCCGCGACATGCGGTATGGCCGTACCGGGCGCGCGCGTGCACCCGTCCGCCAACGCGCAAAACGGAAAACATTTAGCACATAAAATGACACGTCCTAGACCTAAAAACATTTTCCTACATTTATTGAGCGAAGGAAAGTGTGGCCCCAGCTCAAATCCGGTCAGTTAGCGGATTCGGCGTGACACCGCAGGAAGCGGGGGGGATTCCCAGATGGCTACCGCGCGCATACGTCATATAAAGATAGGTGGTGCGTAGGGGGAGGTATCCTACCGATGCGCCGGAGGTCTCGCGCACTCCCACATGCGCACCATGTAGTCAAGCCATTGTAAAAAAACCCTTCCCGCACCGAAAATGGAAAACTGCCGCCCGTGTGTCGGATTGAAATCCGCGACCGAGGCCTTGCTTCCCATCCCAAGGCCCACGCACGTGCCAAATATGGCCTCGTTCCGACAAACTATGTGGTGAAACGGGCCGTTTCCTACTCATTTCCCCTAAAAGCCATAGAACTCCGGACGTGATAGCCCTATCCGTGAAGGGTTTTTCAAAATAATTGCCGTATCCCCATTCCGTCTTTTGCAGTGGTTAATAGGACACAAAATGACGCCACGCGGCTCCGCTCGATTTTTTGGCTCCGTTTACTTTGCCAAGTGTGCAAAACGGGGCCACCGGGACATGCGTATGGGCGTACCGGGCGCGCGCGTGCACCTGTCCGCCAACGCGCGAAACGTAAAACATTTAGCACATAAAATACGTCCTAGACCTAAAATCATTTTTCCCTCCATTTATTGAGCGAAGGAAACTCAGGCCCTGGGCTCAACCGGCCGCTTCAAATGGGATTCGATGACACCGTTGTGAAGCGGAGGGATTCCCGTATTGGCTACCGCGCGCATATGGCATGGGATAGGATAGGGGGTGCGTAGGAGGTATCCTACCGATGCGGAGGTCTCGCGCAATTCTAATATGCGCACCATGTAGCTGCTTCACAAAAAAAAAAACCCTTCCGGCACCCCGAAAATGGAAAACCGTCGCCCGTGTGTCGGATTGGAAATCCGTGACCGAGGCCTTGCTTCCCATCCCAAGGCCCACGCACGTGCCAAATATGGCTTCGTTCCGACAAATTATGTGGTGAAACGGGTCGTTTCCTACTCATTTCCCCTAAAAGTCATAGAACTCCGAACGTGATAGCCCTATCCGTGAAGGGTTTTTCAAAATAATTGCCGTATCCCAATTCCGTCTTTTGCAGTGGTTAATAGGACACATAAAATGACGCCACGCGGCTCCGCTCGATTTTTTCCGTTTACTTTGCCAACTGTGCAAAACGGGGCCGCCGGGACATGCGGTATGGCCGTACCGGGCGCGCGTGCACCCGTCCGCCAACGCGCGAAACGGAAAACATTTAGCACATAAAATAACGCGTCCCTAGACCAAAAAACATTTTTCCCTCCATTTATTGAGCGAAGTAAAGTGTGGCCCCAGTTCATCCGGCCAGTTTCCACCGGATTCGGCGGGACACCGCAGGGAGCGGGAGGGTTCCTAGATGGCTACCGCGCGCATATGGCATGTGATAGGGGGTGCGTAGGAGGTATCCTACCGATGCGCTGAGGTCTCAAGGCATTCTAATAACAGTGCGCACCATGTAGCCGCTTCACAAAAAAAACCCTTCCGGCACCCCGAAAATGGAAAAACTGTGCTCGTGTGTCGGATTGGAACCGCGACCGAGGCCTTGCTTCCCATCCCAAGGCCCACGCACGTGCCAAATATGGCCTCTTTCCGACAAACTGGTGAAACGGGCCGCTTCCTACTCATTTCCCCTAAAAGCCATAGAACTTCGAACGTGATAGCCCTATCCGTAAGGGTTTTTCAAAATAATTGCCGTATCCCAATTCCGTCTTGTGAAGTTACTTGGACACATAAAATGACGCCACGTGGCCGCGCGATTTTTTGGCTCCGTTTACTTTGCCAAGTGTGCAAAACGGTCACGGGGACATGCGTATGGCCGCACGGGGGCGCGCGCGTGCACCCGTCCGTCAACGCGCGAAACGGAAAACATTTAGCACATAAATGACGCGTCCCAGACCTAAAAACATTTTTCCGTCCATTTATTGAGCGAAGGAAAGTGTGGCCTCAACAATCCTATTGGGCTTCACGATTCTAAGGACACTCAGTAGCTGGGAGGGATTCTGTATACAACACACACATATGGCATGTGATAGGTGGTGCGAGGAGGCATCCTACCGATGCGCTGAGGTCCTCATACATTCTAATATGCGCACCATGAAGCCGTCAATAAAAACCCTTTCCAGACTCTCAAATGGAAAAACCGTCAGCTCGTGTGTCGGATTGAAATCCGCGACCGAGGCCTTGCTTCCCATCCCAAGGCCCACGCACGTGCCAAATATGGCCTCGTTCCGACAAACTATGTGGTGAAACGGGGCCATTTCCTACTCATTTCCCCTAAAAGCCATGTAACTCCGAACGTGATAGCCCTATCCGTGAAGGGTTTTTCAAAAATAATTGCCGTATCCCAATTCCGTCTTTTGCAATGGTTAACAGGACACATAAAATGACGCCACGCGGCTCCACTCGATTTTTGCCCGCTACTTTGCCATGTGCAAAACGGGGCCGCCGGGACATGCTGTATGGCCGTACCGGCGCGCGCTGCACCCGTCCGCCAACGCGCGAAACGGAAAACATTTAGCACATAAAATGACATGTCCTAGACCTAAAAACATTTCCCCCTCCATTTATTGAGCCAAGGAAAGTGTGGCCCAGCTCAAATCCCGCCTCACTGATTATGGGACACCGCAGAAGCGGGAGGGATTCCCAGATGGCTACCGCGCGCATAAGGCATGTGATAGGTGCGTAGGAGGTATCCTACCGATGCGCGGAGGTCTCGCGCACTCTAATATGCGCACCATGTAGCTGCTTCACAAAAAAACCCTTCCGCACCCCGAAAATGGAAAACCGTCGCCCGTGGTGTCGGATTGGAAATCCGCGACCGAGGCCTTGCTTCCCATCCTAATGCCCACGCACGTGCTAAATATGGCCTCGTTCCGATAAACTATGTGGTGAAACGGGTCAAGTTTCCCTACCATTTCTAAAAGTCATAGAACTCCGAACGTGATAGCCCTATCCGTGAAGGGTTTTTCAAAATAACTGCCGTATCCCAATTCCGTCTCTTTTGCAGTGGTTACTAAGACACATAAAATGACGCCACGGGGCTCCGCTCGATTTTTTTCCGTTTACTTTGCCAAGTGTGCAAAACGGGGCCGCCGAGACATGCGGTATGGCTACCGGGCGCGCGCGTGCGCCCGTCCGCCAACGCGCGAAACGGAAAAACATTTAGCACATAAAATGACACGTTCCTAGACCTAAAACATTTTTCCCTATATTTATTGAGCGAAGGAAAGTGTGGCCCTGCTGGCGTGTGGCTCAAATGATTCTGGCGGACACCGCAGAAGCGGGAGGGATTCCCAGATTGCTGCCAACGCGCGCACATGGCATGTGATAGGTGGTGCGAAGGCGTATCCTACCGATGCGCGGAGGTCTCGTGCAATTCTAATATGCACACCATGTAGCCGCTTCACAAAAAAACCCTTCCAGACTTCAAAATGGAAAACTGTCGCCCGTGGCACCGAAAGGGAAACACTTCATACGGCATTGCTTCCCATCCCAAGGCCCACGCACGTGCCAAATATGGCCTCTGCTCCGACAAACTATGTGGTGAAACGGCCGTTTCCTACTCATTTCCCCTAAAAGCCATAGAACTCCGACTTGATAGCCCTGTTTGTGAAGGGTTTTCCAAATAATGCCGTATCCCAATTCCGTTCTTTGCAAGGTTAATAGGACACATAAATGACGCCACGCGGCTCCGCGATTTTCGGCTCCGTTTACTTTGCCAAGTGTGCAAAACGGGCCGCCAGACATGCGGCATGGCCGATCGGCGGGCGCGTGCACCCGTCTGCCAACGCACGAAACGGAAAACATTTAGCACATAAAATGACATGTCCTAGACCTAAAAACATTTTTCCCTCCATTTATTGAGCGAAGGAAAGTGTGGCCCCAGTTCAAATCCGGTTAGTTTCCAGCGGATTCGGCGGGACACCGCAGGAAGCGGGAGGGATTCCCACATGGCTACCGCGCGCATATGGCATGTGATAGGTGGTGCGTAGAAGGTATCCTATCGCTGCGCGGAGGTCTCGCGTAATTCTAATATGCGCACCATGTAGCTGCTCACAAAAAAAACCCTTCCGGCACTCCCCGAAATGGAAAACTGTCAGCTCGTGTGTCTGGAGCTGAGTCCATGACTCGAGGCCTTGCTTCCCATCCCAAGGCCCACGCACGTGCCAAATATGGCCTCGTTCCGACAAACTATGTGGTGAAACGGGCCATTTCCTACTCATTTCCCCTAAAAGCCATAGAACTCCGAACGTGATAGCCCTATCCGTGAAGGGTCTTTCAAAATAATTGCCGTATCCCAATTCCGTCTTTTGCAGTGGTTAACAGGACACATAAAATGACGCCACGCGGCTCCACTCGATTTTTTGGCTCCGTTTACTTTGCCAAGTGTGCAAAACGGGGTCACGGGACATGCCATGGCCGTACGGAGCCACACGCACCCGTCTCACAACGCGTCAAACGGAAAAATATTTAGAACATAAAATGACATGTCCTAGACCTAAAAACATTTTCCCTACATTTATTGAGCGAAGGAAAGTGTGGCCCCAGTTCAAATCCTCCCGGTCCAATGGATTCGGCGGGACACCGCCGGAAGCGGGAGGGATTCCCAGACGGCTACCGCGATATGGCATGTGATAGGTGGTGCGTAGGAGGTATCCTACCGATGCGCGGAGGTCTCGCGCAATTCTAATATGCGCACCATGTAGCTGCTTCACAAAAAAAACCCCTTCCGGCCCCCCGAAAATGGAAAAACCGTCGCCCGTGTGTCGGATTGGAAATCCGCGACCGAGGCCTTGCTTCCCATCCCAAGGCCCACGCACGTGCCAAATATGGCCTCGTTCCGACAAACTATGTGGTGAAACGGGCCGTTTCCTACTCATTTCCCCTAAAAGCCATAGAACTTCGAACGTGATAGCCCTATCCGTGAAGGGTTTTTCAAAATAATTGCCGTATCCCAATTCCGTCTTTTGCAATGGTTAATAGGACACATAAAATGACGCCACGTAGCTCTGCTCGATTTTTTGGCTCCGTTACTTTGCCAAGTGTGCAAAACGGGGCCGCCAGGACATGCGGTATGGCCGTACCGGGCGCGCGCGTGCACCCGTCTGCCAACGCGCGAAACGGAAAACATTTAGCACATAAAATGACACGTCCTAGACCTAAAAACATTTTTCCCTCCATTTATTGAGCGAAGGAAAGTGTGGCCCTGCTGGCGTGTGGAGGCAGCTTCCTTGGATTCGCGTGACACCGCAGAAGCTGCGGAGGGATTCCCAGATGGCCACGCGCGCATATGGCATGTGATAGGTGTGCGTAGGAGGTATCCTACCGATGCGCGGAGGTCTCGCGCAATTGAAATGCGCACCATGTAGCCGCTTCACAAAAAAAAACCCGCACCCCGAAAATGGAAAACCGTCGCCCGTGGTTCGGACTGGAAATCCGCGACCGAGGCCTTGCTTCCCATCCCAAGGCCCCAAGCACGTGCCAAATATGGCCTCGTTCCCACAATGTGGTGAAACGGGCCATTTCCTACTCATTTCCTAAAAGCCATAGAACTCCGAACGTGATAGCCCTATCCGTGAAGGGTCTTTCAAAATAATTGCCGTATCCCAATTCCGTCTTTTGCAGTGGTTAACAGGACACATAAAATGACGCCACGCGGCTCCACTCGATTTTTTGGCTCCGCTTACTTGCCAAGTGTGCAAAACTAGGCCGGGCGGACATGCGGTATGGCCGTACCGGGCGCGCGCGTGCACCCGTCCGCCAACGCGCGAAACGGAAAACATTTAGCACATAAAATGACATGTCCTAGACCTAAAAACATTTTCCCTACATTTATTGAGCGAAGGAAAGTGTGGCCCCAGTTCAAATCCGGTCAGGGATTCGGCGGGACACCGCAGGAAGCGGGAGGGATTCCCATATGGCTACCGCGCGCATATGGCATGTGATAGGTGGTGCGTAGGGGGTATCCTACCGCTGCGCGGAGGTCTCGCGCAATTCTAATATGCGCACCATGTAGCCGCTTCACAAAAAAACCCTTCCGGCACCCCAAAAATGGAAAAACCGTCGCCCGTGTGTCGGATTGGAAATCCGCGACCGAGGCCTTGCTTCCCATCCCAAGGCCCACGCACGTGCCAAATATGGCCTCGTTCCGACAAATTATGTGGTGAAACGGGTCGTTTCCTACTCATTTCCCCTAAAAGTCATAGAACTCCGAACGTGATAGCCCTATCCGTGAAGGGTTTTTCAAAATAATTGCCGTATCCCAATTCCGTCTTTTGCAGTGGTTAACAGGACACATAAAATGACGCCACGGGGCTCCGCTCGATTTTTTGGCTATTCACATTGCCAAGTGTGCAAAACGGCCGCGACATGCGTATGGCCGCACCGGGCGCGCGCGTGCACCCGTCCGCCAACGCGCGGAACGGAAAACATTTAGCACATAAATGACGCGCGCCCTAGACCTAAAAACATTTTTCCCTATATTTATTGAGCTTAAGGAAAGTGTGGCCCTGGCCCAAATCGGCCGTCAATGATTCGGGACACCACAGGAGGCCGCATGGATTTCTAGATAGCTAGCGCGCAAATATGGCATGTGATAGGTGGTGCGGAGGAGGTATCCTAACGATGCGCGGAGGTCTCGTGCAATTCTAATATGCACACCATGTAGCCGCTTCACAAAAAAACCCTTCCTCACCTCGAAAATGGAAAAACCGTCGCCCGTGTGTCGGATTGGAAATCCGCGACCGAGGCCTTGCTTCCCATCCCAAGGCCCACGCACGTGCCAAATATGGCCTCCGTTCCGACAAACTATGTGGTGAAACGGGCCGTTTCCTACTCATTTCCCCTAAAAGCCATAGAACTCCGGACGTGATAGCCCTATCCGTGAAGGGTTTTTCAAAATAATTGCCGTATCCCAATTCCGTCTTTTGCAGTGGTTAATAGGACACATAAAATGACGCCACGCGGCTCCGCTCGATTTTTTGCTCCGTTTACTTTGCCAAGTGTGCAAAACGGGGCCACCGGGACATGCGCATGGCCGTACCGGGCGCGCGCGTGCACCCGTCTGCCAACGCGCGAAAACGGGAAACATTTAGCACATAAAATGACACGTCCTAGACCTAAAACATTTTTCTCCTTCCATTTATTGAGCGAAGGAAAGTGTGGCCCCAGTTCAAATCCGGTCGGGCTTCAGCTGGACTTTGGCGGACACCGCAGGAAGTGAGGGATTCGCATGGGCTACCACGCATATGGCATGGTGATAGGTGCGTGAGGTATTCACCGATGCGCGGAGGTCTCATATATTCTAATATGCGCACCATGTAGCTGCTTCACAAAAAAAAACCCTTCCGGCACCCCAAAAATGGAAAACCGTCGCCCGTGTGTCGGATTGAAACTGGCGACTGAGGCCTTGCTTCCCATCCCAAGGCCCACGCACGTGCCAAAAATGGCCTCGTTCCGACAAACCATGTGGTGAAACGGGACATTTCCTACTCATTTCCCTAAAAGCCATAGAACTCCGAACGTGATAGCCCTATCCGTGAAGGGTCTTTCAAAATAATTGCCGTATCCCAATTCCGTCTTTTGCAGTGGTTAACAGGACACATAAAATGACGCCACGCGGCTCCACTCGATTTTTTGGCTCCGTTTACTTTGCCAAGTGTGCAAAACGGGGCCGCCGGGACATGCGGTATGGCCGTACCGGGCGGGCGCGTGCACCCGTCCGCCAACGTGCACCAAACGGAAAACATTTAGCACATAAAATGACACGTCCTAGACCTAAAAACATTTTTCCTACATTTATTGAGCTAAGGAAAGTGTGGCCCCGTACCAACCGGCCGTCAAATGGATTCAAGTGGACATCGCAGGAAGCGGGAGGGATTCCCACATGGCTACCGCGCGCATATGGCATGTGATAGGTGGTGCGTAGAGTGTATCTCAACGATGCGCGGGAGGTCTCGCACCCCTAATATGCGCACCCGCGAGTCGTCTTCACAAAAAAAAACCCTTCCGGCACCCCGAAAATGGAAAAACCGTCGCCCGTGTGTCGGATTGGAAATCCGCGACCGAGGCCTTGCTTCCCATCCCAAGGCCCACGCACGTGCCAAATATGGCCTCGTTCGACAAATTATGTGGTGAAACGGGTCGTTTCCCTACTCATTTTCCCTAAAAGTCATAGAACTCCAGACTTGATAGCCTATCCGTGAAGGGTTTTTCAAGATAATTGCCGTATCCCAATTCCGTCTTTGGAAGTGGTTACTAGGACACAAAATGACGCCACGCGGCTCCGCCCGATTTTTTGGCTCCGTTTACTTTGCCAAGTGTGCAAAACGGGGCCGAGACATGCGGTATGGCCGTACCGGGCACGCGCGTGCACCCGTCCGCCAACGCGCGAAACGGAAAACATTTAGCACATAAAATGACATGTCCTAGACCTAAAAACATTTTTCCCTATATTTATTGAGCGAAGTAAAGTGTGGCCCCAGTTCAAATCCGGTCAGTTTCCAGCGGATTCGGCGGGACACCGCAGGAAGCGGGAGGGATTCCCAGATTGCTACCGCGCGCATATGGCATGTGATAGGTGGTGCGTAGGAGGTATCCTACCTATGCGCAGAGGTCTCGCGCAATTCTAATATGCGCACCATGTAGCTGCTTCACAAAAAAAGCCCTTCCGGCACCCCGAAAATGGAAAAACCGTCGCCCGTGGGTCGGATTGGAAATCCGCGACCGAGGCCTTGCTTCCCATCCTAAGGCCCACGCACGTGCCAAATATGGCCTTGTTCCGACAAACTATGTGGTGAAACGGGCCGTTTTCCTACTCATTTCCCTAAAAGCCATAGAACTCCTGACGTGATAGCCCTATCCGTGAAGGGTTTTTCAAAATAATTGCCGTATCCCAATTCGTTTTTGCAATGGTTAATAGGACACATAAAATGACGCCACGCGGGTCCGCTGAATTTTTGGCTCCGTTTACTTTGCCAAGTGTGCAAAACGGGGCCGCCGGACATGCGGTATGGCCGCACCGGGCGCGCGCGGCACCCGCCCGCCAACGCGCGAAACGGAAAACATTTAGCACATAAAATGACACGTTCCAGACCTAAAAACATTTTTCCTCCATTTATTGAGCTGAGTGAAAGTGTGGCCCCGCTCAACCGCCGTCAGCCGGATTCAAGTGGACACCGCAGAAGCGGGAGGGATTCCCACATGGCTACCGCGCGCATATGGTATGTGATAGGTGGTGCATAGGAGGTATCCTACCGAGCGGCACGAGGTCTCGCGCACTCTAATATGCGCACTCATGTAGTCGCTTCACAAAAAAACCTTCCGGCACTCGAAAATGGAAAACCGTGGCCCGGTGTCGGATTGGAACCGCGACCGAGGCCTTGCTTCCCATCCCAAACACCCACGTGCCAAATATGGCCTCGTTCGAAAACCATGTGGTGAAACGGGCCATTTCCTACTCATTTCCCTAAAAGCCATAGAACTCCGAACGTGATAGCCCTGTCCGTGAAGGGTTTTTCAAAATAATTTATCGATCCCAATTCCGTCTTTTGACGTGGTTACATGACATATAAAATGACGCCACCCGGCTCCACTCGATTTTGGCTCCGTTTACTTTGCCAAGTGTGCAAAACGGGGCCGCCGGGACATGCGTTATGGCCGTACCGGGGGCCACAAGGCACTGGTCCGCCAACGCGCGAAACGGAAAACATTTAGCACATAAAATGACACGTCCTAGACCTAAAAACATTTTCCCTACATTTATTGAGCGAAGGAAAGTGTGGCCCCAGTTCAAATCCCGTCAGTTTCCAATGATTCTATGACACCGCAGAAGCGGGAGGGATTCGATGACTACCGCGCGCATATGGCATGTGATAGTGGTGCGTAGGAGGTATCTCACCGACACGCGGAGTGTCCGCGCGTTATTCTAATATGCGACCATGTAGCCGAAGCTCACAAAAAAAAACCCCCTTCCGCACCCCGAAATGTAAAAACCGTCGCCCGTGTGTCGGACCTAAAAACATTTTCCCTACATTTATTGAGCGAGAAAGTGTGGCCCCAGTTAAAATCCGGGTCAGTTTCCGGCGGATTCGGCGGGACACCGCGGGAAGCGGGAGGGATTCGCTACCGCGCGCATATGGCATATGATAGGTGGTGCGTAGAATGTCCTACCGATGCGCGAGGTCTCGCGCAATTCTATTAGCACCATGTGTTGCTTCACAAAAAAACCCTTCCGGCTTTTGGCTGCAAAAACCGTCGCCCGTGTGTGGTTAAATCCCATGGCCAGGGCCTTATCTATCAAGGCACGCACGTACTCAAATATGGCCTCGTTCCGACAAACTATGTGGTGAAACGGGCCGTTTCCTACTCATTTCCCCTAAAAGCCATAGAACTCCGGACGTGATAGCCTTATCCGTGAAGGGTTTTCAAAATAATTGCCATATCCCAATTCCGTCTTTTGCAGTGGTTAATAGGACACATAAAATGACGCCACGCGGCTCTCGATTTTTTTGCTCCGTTTACTTTGCCAAGTGTGCAAAACGGGGCCGCCGAGACATGCGGTGTGGCCGTACCGGGCGCGCGCGTGCCCCCGTAAGGCGAAACGGAAAACATTTAGCACATAAAATGACACGTCCTAGACCTAAAAACATTTTCCCTCCATTTATTGAGCGAAGGAAAGTGTCGCCCCAGTTCAAATCCGGTCAGTTTCCAGCGGATTCGGCGGGACACCGCAGGAAGCGGGAGGGATTCCCAGATGACTACCGCGCGCATATGGCATGTGATAGGTGGTGCGTAGGAGGTATCCTACCGTGCGCGGAGGTCTCGCGCAATTCTAATATGCGCACCATGTAGCCCTTCACACAAAAAAAAACCTTCCGGCACCCCGAAAATGGAAAAACCGTCGCCCGTGTGTCGGATTGGAAATCCCGCGACCGAGAGGCCTTGCTTCCCATCCGGTACGCACGTGTAAATATGGCCTCGTTCGAGCAAACTATGTGGTGAAGCAGACCATTCCTGCTCATTTCCCTAAAAGCCATAGAACTCCGAACGTGATAGCCCTATCCGTGAAGGGTTTTAAAATAATTGCCGTATCCCAATTCAGAAGTCGTTTGGAGTGGTTACTGGGACACATAAAATGACGCCACCCGGCTCCGCTCGATTTTTTGGCTCCGTTTACTTTGCCAAGTGTGCAAACGAGACGCGGGACATCTTGATGGCGTCTGCAAGGGTGACGCGGCGTACCGTCCTTAGCAGCAGCAGCAGAAGAAACATTGCTTTATAAAATGACACGTCCTAGACCTAAAAACATTTTCCCTACATTTATTGAGCGAAGGAAAGTGTGGCCCCGAGTTCAAATCGGTCGGTTTCCGGCAGTTGGCGGGACACCGCGAGGAGGCGGGAGGGATTCCAGATGACTACCGCGCGCGTATGGCATGTGATAGGTGGGTGCGTGGGAATTTATCCTACCGATGCGCGGAGGTCTCGCGCAATTCTAATATGCGCACCATGCTGTTTGCTTCACAAAAAAAGCCCCTTCCGGCACCCGAAAATGTAAAGCAAGTCGCCGTGTGTCCAGTTGGAAATCCCGCGACCCCGAGGCCTTGCCCCCCATCCCAGGCCCACGCACGTGCCTCAAATATGGCCTCGTTCCGACAAACTATGTGGTGAAACGGGCACGTTTCCTACTCATTTCCCCTAAAGCCATAGAACTCTGGACGTGATAGCCTTATCCGTGAAGGGTTTTTCAAAATAATTGCCATATCCCAATTCCGTCTTTTGCAGTGGTTAATAGGACACATAAAATAACGCCATGCGTAATTTTTGGCTCCGTTTACTTTGCCAAGTGTGCAAAACGGGACGCGGGACTTGTCTGGTACCAGGCGCGCGCGTGCACCCGTCCGCCAACGCACGAAACGGAAAACATTTAGCACATAAAATGACACGTCCTAGACCTAAAAACATTTTCCCTCCATTTATTGAGCGAAGAAAAGTGTGGCCCCAGTTCAAATCCGGTCAGTTTCCAGCGGATTCGGCGGGACACCGCAGGAAGCGGGAGGGATTCCCAGATGGCTACCGCGCGCATATGGCATGTGATAGGTGGTGCGTAGGAGGTATCCTACCGATGCGCGGAGGTCTCGCGCAATTCTAATATGCGCACCATGTAGCTGCTTCACAAAAAAACCCGTTTTGGCACCCAAATGGAAAAACCGTCGCCCGTGTGTCGGATTGGAAATCCGCGGCCGGAGCCTTGCTTCCCATCCCAGGCACGCACGTGCCAAATATGGCCTCGTTCAGACAAACTATGTGGTCACGGGCCGTTTTCTACTCATTTCCCCTAAAAGCCATAGAACTCGAGCGTGATAGCCCTATGGTGAAGGGTTTTTTTATGGTACGTATCCCAATTCAGAAGTAGTTTTGCGGTGGTTAACGAGGACACATAAAATGACGCCACCCGGCTCCGCCGAATTTTTGGCTCCGTTTACTTTGCCAAGTGTGCAAAACGGGGCCGCGGGACATGCGGTATGGCCGTACCGGGCGCGCGCGTGCACCCGTCCGCCAACGCGCGAAACGGAAAACATTTAGCACATAAAATGACACGTCCTAGACCTAAAAACATTTTCCCTACATTTATTGAGCGAAGGAAAGTGTGGCCCCAGTTCAAATCCGGTCAGTTTCCAGCGGATTCGGCGGGACACCGCAGGAAGCGGGAGGGATTCCCAGATGACTACCGCGCGCATATGGCATGTGATAGGTGGTGCGTAGGAGGTATCCTACCGATGCGCGGAGGTCTCGCGCAATTCTAATATGCGCACCATGTAGCTGCTTCACAAAAAAAAACCCTTCCGGCACCCCGAAAATGTAAAAACCGTCGCCCGTGTGTCGGATTGGAAATCCGCGGCAAGGCCTTGCTTCCCCATCCAAGGCCCACACACGTGCCAAATGTGGCCTCGTTCCGACAAACTATGTGGTGAAACGGGCGTTTCTACTCATTTCCCCTAAAAGCCATCGAAACTCCGGACGTGATAGCCTTATCCGTGAAGGGTTTTCAAAATAATTACCATATCCCAATTCCGTCTTTGCAGTGGTTAATAGGACACATAAAATGACCCGCGCGGCTCCGCTCGATTTTTGGCTCCGTTTACTTTGCCAAGTGTGCAAAACGGGCCGCCGGGACATACGGTATGGCCGTACCGGGCGCGCGCGTACACCCGTCCGCCCAACGCGCGAAGCGGAAAACATTTAGCACATAAAATGACACGTCCTAGACCTAAAAACATTTCCCTCCATTTATTGAGCGAAGGAAAGTGTGGCCCCGGTTCAAATCCGGTCAGTTTCCGGCGGATTCGGCGGGACACCGCAGGAAGCGGGAGGATTCCCAGATGACTGCAGCAGCGCATATGGCATGTGATAGGTGGTGCGTAGGGGTATCCTACCGATGCGCGGAGGGTCTCGCGCAATTCTAATATGCGCACCATGTAGCTGCTTCACAAAAAAAAACCCTTTCGGCACCCCGAAAATGTAAAAACCGTCGCCCGTGTGTCGGATTGGAAATCCGAGCGAGCCAGCAACTACCACATCCCAAGGCCCACGCACGTGCAAATATGGCCTCGTTCAGAGCAATATGTGGTGAAACGGGCCGTTTCCTTCTCATTTCCCCTAAAAGCCATAGAACTCGGACGTGATAGCCTTATCCGTGAAGGGTTTTCAAATAATTGCCGTATCCCAATTCCGTCTTTTACAGTGGTTAATAGGACACATAAATGACGCCACGCGGCTCCGCTCGGTTTTTTGGCTCCGTTTACTTTGCCAAGTGTGCAAAACGGGGGACGCCGGGACATGCGGTATGGCAGTACCGGGCGCGCGCGTGCACCACCGTCTGCCAACGCGCGAAACGGAAAACATTTCGCACATAAAATGACACGTCCTGGACCTAAAAACATTTTCCCTCCATTTATTGAGTAAGGAAAGTGTGGCCCCGGTTCAAATCCGGTCAGTTTCGAGCGGATTCGGCGGGACACCGCGGGGAAGCGGGAGGGATTCCCAGATGGCTACCGCGCGCATATGGCATGTGGTAGGTGGTGCGTAGGAGGTATCCTACCGATGCGCGGAGGTCTCGCGCAATTCTAATATGCGCACCATGTAGCTGCTTCACAAAAAAAACCCTTCCGGCACCCCGAAAATGGAAAAACCATCGCCCGTGTGTCGATTGGGAAATCGCGACCGAGGCCTTGCTTCCCATCCTGGGCACGCACGTGCCAAATATGGCCTCGTTCGGACAAACTATGTGGTATGCCGTTTCCTATTCATTTCCCCTAAAAGCCATAGAACTCCGGACGTGATAGCCCTATCCGTGAAGGGTTTTTCAAGATAATTGCCGTATCCCAATTCCGTCTTTTGCAGTGGTTAACAGGACACATAAAATGACGCCACGGGGCTCCGCTCGATTTTTTGGCTCCGTTTACTTTGCCAAGTGTGCAAAACGGGGCAGCCGGGACATGCGGTATGGCCGTACCGGGCGCGCGCGTGCACCCGTCCGCCAACGCGCGAAACGGAAAACATTTAGCACATAAAATGACACGTCCTAGACCTAAAAACATTTTCCCTCCATTTATTGAGCGAAGGAAAGTGTGGCCCAGAGTTCAAATCGGTCGGTTTCAGCGGATTCGGCGGGACACCGCGGGAAGCGGGAGGGATTCCCAGATGGCTACCGCGCATGTGGCATGTGATAGGTGGTGCGTAGGAGTATCCTACCGATGCGCGGAGGTCTGCGCAATTCTAATATCGCACCATGTAGGCACACTTCACAAAAACCCTTAGGCACCAGAAAATGGAAAAACCGTCGCCGTGTCGGATTGGAAATCCAGGGGCCTTGCTTCCCATCCCAAGGCCCACGCACGTGCCAAATATGGCCTCGTTCCGACAAACTATGTGGTGAAGCGGGCCGTTTCTTCTCATTTCCCCTAAAAGCCATAGAACTCGAACGTGATAGCCCTATCCGTGAAGGGTTTTTCAAAATAATTGCGCAGTATCCCAATTCCGTCTTTTGCGGTGGTTACTAGACATAAAATGACGCCACGCGGCTCCCGCTCGATTTTTGGCTCATTTTACTTTGCCAAGTGTACATGAGACGCGGGACTATCTTGTTATGGCCGTACGACGTGCGCGTGCACCCGTCCATGTAGCGAAACGGAAAACATTTAGCATAAAATGACACGTCCTAGACCTAAAAACATTTCCCCTACATTTATTGAGCGAAGAGAAAGGTGGCCCCGGTTCAAATCAGTCGGTTTCCGGCCCAGTTCGGCGGGACACCGCGGGGAGCGGGAGGATTCCCCGAGATGGCTACCGCGCGCATATGGCATGTGATAGGTGGTGCGTAGGAGGTATCCTCCCGCTCGCGGAGGTCTCGCGCAATTCTAATATGCGCACCATGTAGCTGCTTCACAAAAAAAAACCCTTCCGGCACCCCGAAAATGGAAAAACCGTCGCCCGTGTGTCGGATTGGAAATCCGCGACCGAGGCCTTGCTTCCCATCCCAAGGCCCAGCACGTGCCAAATATGGCCTCGTTCCGACAAATTATGTGGTGAAACGGGTCGTTTCCTACTCATTTCCCCTAAAAGTCATAGAACTCCGAACGTGATAGCCCTATCCGTGAAGGGTTTTTCAAAATAATTGCCGTATCCCAATTCCGTCTTTTGCAGTGGTTAATAGGACACATAAAATGACGCCACGCGGCTCCGCTCGATTTTTTGGCTCCGTTTACTTTGCCAAGTGTGCAAAACGGGGCCGCCGGGACATGCGGTATGGCCGTACCGGGCGCGCGCGTGCACCCGTCCGCCAACGCGCGAAACGGAAAACATTTAGCACATAAAATGACACGTCTAGACCTAAAAACATTTTCCCTCCATTTATTGAGCGAAGGAGGAGTGTGGCCCCGAGTTCAAATCTGATCAGTTTCCAGCGGATTCGGTGGGACACCGCCGGAAGCGGGAGGATTCCCAGATGGCTACCGCGAGCATATGGCATGTGATAGGTGGTGCGTAGGAGGTATCCTACCGATGCTTGAAGTCTCGCGTAATTCTAATATATGCACCATGTATTGCTTCACAAAAAAACCCTTAGGCACCGAAAATGGAAAAATCATACTTAGTGTGTCGGATTGGAAATCCGCGACCGAGGCCTTGCTTCCCATCCCAGGCCACGCACGTGTCAAATATGGCCTCGTTCCGACAAACTATGTGGTGGCGGACGTTTCCTACTCATTTCCCCTAAAAGCCATAGAACTCGGACGTGATAGCCTTATCCGTGAAGGGTTTTCAAAATAATTGCCATGCATCAATTCCGTCTTTTGCAGTGGTTAATAGGACATAAAATGACGCCACGCGGCTCCGCTCGATTTTGGCTCCGTTTACTTTGCCAAGTGTGCAAAACGGGGCCGCCGCAGGGACATGCGGTATGGCCGTGCGAGGACCCTGCAGATCTACCCCTCTGCCAACGCGCGAAACGGAAAACATTTAACACATAAAATGACGGTTCTAGACCTAAAAACATTTTCCCTCCATTTATTGAGAGAAGGAAAGTGTGGCCCCAGTTCAAATCTGGTCCCGGCGGATTCGGCGGGACACCGCAGGAAGCGGGAAGGATTCCCAGATGGCTACCGCGCGCATATGGCATGTGATAGGTGGTGCGTGGAGGTATCCTACCGATGCGCGGAGGTCTCGCGCAATTCTAATATGCGCACCATGTCGGCGCTTCACAAAAAACCCTTCGACATCGAAAATGGAAAAACCGTCGCCCGTGTGTCGGATTGGAAATCCGCGACCGAAGCCTTGCTTCCCATCCCAGGCCACGCACGTGCCAAATGTGGCCTCGTTCCGGCAAACTATGTGGTGAAACGGGCCGTTTCCCTACTCATTTTCCCCTAAAAGCCATAGAACTCGGACGTGATAGCCCTTTTCGTGAAGGGTTTTCAAAATAATTGCAGTATCCCAATTCCGTCTTTGAGTGGTTACAAGGACACATAAAATGACGCCACGGGGCTCCGCTCGATTTTTTGGCTCCGTTTACTTTGCCAAGTGTGCAAAACGGGGCCGCGGGACATGCGGTATGGCCGTAGGGCGCGCGCGTACACCCGTCCGCCAACGCGCGAAACAGCACATAAAATGACCCGTCCTAGACCTAAAAACATTTTCCCTCCATTTATTGAGCGAAACTGTGGCCCCGGTTCAAATCGGTCGGTTTCAGTGATTCGGCGGGACAACGGAAGCGGGAGGATTCCAGGATAACTGCAGCATATGGCATGTGATGAGTGGTGCGTGGAGGTATCTGATGCGCGGAGGTCTCGCGCAATTCTAATATGCGCACCATGTAGCTGCTTCAAAAAAAACCCGGCACCCCGAAAATGGAAAAACCGTCGCCCGTGTGTCGGATTGGAAATCCGGCGACCGAGGCCTTGCTTCCCATCAAGGCCTGCACGGCCTCAAATATGGCCTCGTTCAGACAAACTATGTGGTGAAACGGGCGTTTCCTACTCATTTCCCCTAAAAGCCATAGAACTCCGGACGTGATAGCCCTATCCGTGAAGGGTTTTCAAAATAATTGCCGTATCCCAATTCTGTCTTTTGGAGTGGTTACTGACACATAAAATGACGGCACGCGGCTCCGCTCGATTTTTTTAGCTCCGTTTACTTTGCCAAGTGTGCAAAACACGGGGCCGCGGGACATGCGGTATGGCCGTACCGAGCGCGCGCGTGCACCCGTCCGCCAGCGCGCGAAACGGAAAACATTTTGCTTTTATAAAATGACACGTCCTGAACCTAAAAACATTTTCCCTCCATTTATTGAGCGAAGGAAAGTGTGGCCCCGGTTCAAATCCGGTCGGTTTCCAGGCGGATTCGAGCGGGACACCGCCGAGAGCGGGGAGGATTCCCGAGATGGCTACCGCGCATATGGCATGTGATAGGTGGTGCGTAGGAGGTATCCTACGATGCGCGGAGGTCTCGCGCAATTCTAATATGCGCACCATGTATCTGCTTCACAAAAAAAAACCCTTCGGCACCCCGAAAATGGAAAAGCGTCGCCGTGTGTCGGTTAAATCCTTGACCGAGCCTTACTTCCCATCCAAGGCCCACGCACGTATAAATATGGCCTGAATTAGACAAACTATGTGGTGGCGGAGCCGTTTCCTACTCATTTCCCCTAAAAGCCATAGAACTCCGGACGTGATAGCCCTATCCGTGAAGGGTTTTTCAAAATAATTGCCGTATCCCAATTCCGTCTTTTGCAGAGGTTAATAGGACACATAAAATGAAGCCACGCGGCTCCGCTCGATTTTTTGGCTCCGTTTACTTTGCCAAGTGTGCAAAACGGGGGCGGCGGGACATCTTGGTATGGCCGTCAGAGCGCGCGCGTGCACCCGTCCGCCAACACGCGAAACGGAAAACATTTAGCACATAAAATGACACGTCCTAGACCTAAAAACATTTTCCCCTCCATTTATTGAGCCAAGGAAAGTGTGGCCCCGGTTCAAATCCGGTCAGTTTCAGCGGATTCGGCGGGACACGCGGGAAGCGGGAGTCCCAGATGGCTTTCGCGCGCATATGGCATGTGATAGGTGGTGCGTATGAGGTATCCTACCGCTGCGCGGAGGCCTCGCACGATACTGAAATGCGCACCATGTAGCTGCTTCACAAAAAAAGGCCTTCTGGCACCCCGAAAATGGAAAGACCGTCGCCCGTGGGTCGGATTGGAAATCCGCGACCGAGCGCACTTCCATCCCAAGGCCCACGCACGTGCAAATATAACTCGTTCGACAAACTATGTGTTGAAGCAGGCCATTTCCTACTCAATTCCCCTAAAAGCCATAGAACTCGGACGTGATAGCCCTATCCGTGAAGGGTTTTTCAAAATAATTGCAGTATCCCAATTCCGTCTTTTGCAGTGGTTAATAGGACACATAAAATGACGCCACGCGGCTCGGCTCGGTTTTGGCTCCGTTTACTTTGCCAAGTGTGCAAAACGGGGCCGCAGGGACATGCGGTATGGCCGTACCAGGCGCGCGCGTGCACCCGTCCGCCCACGCGCGAAGCAAACATTTAGCACATAAAATGACACGTCCCTAGACCTAAAAACATTTTCCCTACATTTATTGAGGCGAGAGAAAGTGTGGCCCGGTTCAGATCAGGTTTCAGTGGATTCGGCGGGACACCGCAGGTAGCAGGGGGTGGAGGGGGGGAGGATTCCCAGATGGCTACCGCGAGCATATGTTAGGTTGCGTAGGAGGTATCCTACCGATGCGCGGAGGTCTCGCGCAATTCTAATATGCGCACCATATAGCTGCTTCACAAAAAAAACCCTTCCGGCACCCCGAAAATGGAAAAACCGTCGCCGTGTGTCGGATTGGAAATCCGCGACCGGCCTTGCTTCCCATCCCAAGGCCCACGCACGTGCCAAATATGCCTCGTTCCGACAAATTATGTGGTGAAACGGGCCGTTTTCCTTCTCATTTCCCCTAAAAGCCATAGAACTCGGACGTGATAGCCCTTTTCGTGAAGGGTTTTCAAAATAATTGCCGTATCCCAATTCCGTCTTTTTAAGTGGTTAATAGGACACATAAAATGACGCCACGCAGCTCCGCTCGATTTTTAGCTCCGTTTACTTTGCCAAGTGTGCAAAACGGGGCCGCCGGGACATATGCGGTATGGCCGTACCGGGCGCGCGTGCACCCGTCCGCCAACGCGCGAAGCGGCCATTTAGCACATAAAATGACACGTCCTAGACCTAAAAACATTTTCCCTACATTTATTGAGCGAAGGAAAGTGTGGCCCAGTTCAAATCCGGTCAGTTTCAAGCGGATTCGGCGGGACACCGCGGGAAGCGGGAGGGATTCCCAGATGGCTACCGCGCACATATGGCATGTGATAGGTGGTCACGTGGAGGCCATCCTCTGATGGAGGTCTCGCGCAATTCCTTATCCACAGCACCATGTATCTTCACAAAAAAACCCCTTCCGGCCCCGAAAATGGGCAAATGCCCAGGTCATTAGGATTGGAAATCAGCGACCGAGTGCCTTTATCCCAGAGGCCCACGCACGTGCCAAATATGGCCTCGTTACGACAAACTATGTGGTGACGGGCCGTTTCCTACTTATTTCCCCTAAAAGCCATAGAACTCGAACGTGATAGCCCTATCCGTGAAGGGTTTTTTCAAAATAATTGCCGTATCCCAATTCCGTCTTTACGGTGGTTAATAGGACATAAAAAAATGGCATACACATATGGCCTCCTTTCGATTTTTTGGCTCATTTACTTTGCCAAGTGTACCATGGACGCGGGACATGCGGTATGGCCGTACGGCGCGTAACGTGCCTGTCCGCCAACGCCTGAAGCAAGCATTTGCACATAAAATGGCACTCCTAGACCTAAACATTTTCCCTACATTTTATTGAGGCGAAGAAAGTGTGGCCCCCGGTTCAAATCCGGTCGGTTTCCAGCGGATTGCGGGACACCACAGGAAGCCGGAGGGATTCCCCGATGGCTACCGCACGCATATGGCATGTGATAGGTGGTGCGTAGGAGGTATCCTACCGATGCGCGGAGGTCTCGCGCGCGCAATTCTAATATGCGCACCATGTAGGCACATACAAAAAAAACCTCTTGAGCATGGCCTTAAACGTCGCCCCGTGTGTGATTGAAATCCCGCGACCGGGGGCCTTCCCCATCCCAGGCTGCCCCTTGCAGTATAAATGTCAGCCTAAGTTCAGAGCAAACTATGTGGTGACAGACATTTCTACTCATTTTCCCCTAAAAGCCATAGAACTCGGACGTGATAGCCCTATCCGTGAAGGGTTTTCAAAATAATTACCGTATCATTCGTCTTTTGCGGTGGTTGTAGGACACATAAATGAGCGCCATGCGTCTCACGCTGATTTTAGCTCCGTTTACTTTGGCAAGTGTGCAAAGCAGGGCCGCCGCGGGACATCTTGGTATGACGTGCGGGCGCGCGCGTGCACATCACTTCAGCAACCGAAAACATTTAGCACATAAAATGACACGTCCTAGACCTAAAAACATTTTCCCTCCATTTATTGGCGAAGGAAAGTGTGGCCCCCGGTTCAAATCCGGTTAGTTTCAAGCCAGTTCGAGACACCGCAGGCAGGGAGGATTGGACCCGCGCGCATATGGCATGTGATAGGTGGTGCGTAGGAGGTATCCCACCGATGCGCGGAGGTCTCGCGCAATTCTAATATGCGCACCATGTAGCTGCTAAAAGCCCTTCCGGCAACCCGAAAATGGAAAAACCGTCGACCGTGGTTCGGATGAAATCCGTGACCGGAGCCTTGCTTCCCATCCCAAGGCCCACACACGTGCCAAATATGGCCTCGTTCAGCAAACTATGTGGTGAAACGGGCCGTTTCCTACTCATTTCCCCTAAAAGCCATAGAACTCAGGCGTGATAGCCCTATCCGTGAAGGGTTTTCAAAATAATTGCCGTATCCCAATTCCGTCTTTGGAAGTGGTTACTAGGACACATAAAATGCCGCCACGCGGCTCCGCTCGATTTTTTGGCTCCGTTTACTTTGCCAAGTGTGCAAAACGGGGCACGGGACATCTTGAGCCATGGCCGTACCGGGCTCGCGCGTGCACCCGTCCGCCAACCCGCGAAACGGAAAACATTTAGCACATAAAATGGCGTCCTAGACCTAAAAGCATTTTTCCCTCCATTTATTGAGCGAAGGAAGGTGTGGCCCAGTTCAAATCCGGTCAGTTTTCCAGCGGAATCGGCGGGACACCGCAGGAGCGGGAGGGATTCCCGGATAGCTGCATGCGCATATGGCATGTGATAGGTGGTGCGTAGGAGGGATCCCTCTCGTCTTGTGGAGGTCTCGCATGGTCTAATATGCGCACCATGTTGCTCCTTCACCGAAAAAAACCCTTCAAACATAGAAAATGGAAAAACCGTACATCGTGTAGCCAGTTGAAATCATGACAGGGCCTTGCTTCCCATCCCAGGCCCACGCCATTCAAATGTGGCCTCGTTGAGCAAACTATGTGTGGTAAACGGGCATTTCCTGCTGTTTCCCTAAGCCATAGAACTCCGAGCGTGATAGCCCTATCCGTGAAGGGTTTTTCATAATTGTTGTATCCCAATTCCGTCTTTTGCGGTGGTTAATAGGACACATAAAATGGCATGCCATAGCTCTGCTCGATTTTGGCCTCAGTTGCTTTGCCAAGTGTGCATGAGGCCGCCGGGACTATCTTGATGGCCGTACCGGGCGCGCGCGTGCACCCGTCCGCCAACGAACGAAAACATTTAGCACATAAAATGACACGTCCTAGACCTAAAAACATTTTTCCATTTATTGAGCCAAGGAAAGTGTGGCCCCGGTTCCAAATCATTCGGTTTCAGTTAAGGCGGGACACCGCAGGCAGCGGGAGGGATTCCCAGATGGCTACCGCGCGCATATGGCATGTGATGGGTGGTGCGTAGGAGGTAGTATCCTACCGATGCGCGGAGGTCTCGCGCAATTCTAATATGCGCACCATGTAGCTGCTTCACAAAAAAGCCCGCCCCGAAAATGGAAAAACCGTCGCCCGTGTGTCGGATTGGAAATCCCGCGACCGAGGCCTTGCTTCCCATCCCAAGGCCATGCATTCAAATATGGCTCGTTCCGACAAATTATGTAGGTAAGCAGATGATTTCTCTCATTTCCCTAAAGTCATAGAACTCCGAGCAGTGATAGCCCTATCTCAGGCAGAGGATTTTCAAAATAATTGCCGTATCCCAATTCCGTCTTTTGCAGTGGTGACTAGGACAATAAAATGACGCCACGCGGCTCCGCTCGTTTTGGCTCCGTTTGCTTTGCCAGAATATGTGCAAAGCAGGGCCGCCAAGGTTTATGCGGTATGGCACCGTGCCAGTAGCGCGCGTGCATAGTCATAGCAAACGGAAAACATTGCTTTTATAAATAGAAGCGTCCTAGACCTAAAAGCATTTTCCCTCCATTTATTGAGCGAAGGAAAGTGGCCCAGTTCAAATCAAATTCGGTTTCCGAGCCAGTTGACGGGACACCGCGAGCGGGAGGGATTCCCGGATAGCTCACCGTGCGCATATGGCATGTGATAGGTGGTGCGTAGGAGGGATCCTACCGATGCGCGGAGGTCTCGCACTTAATTCTAATATACGCACCATGTTGCTCCTTCACAAAAAAGCCTTGAGCACAGAAAATGGAAGCAGTCGCCGTGTGTCGGATTGGAAATCCGCGACCGAGGCCTTGCTTCCATCCCAAGGCCCACGCACGTGTCAAATATGGCCTCGTTCCGAACTATGTGGTGAAACGGGACGTTTCCTACTCATTTCCCCTAAAAACCATAGAACTCCCGACGTGATAGCCCTATTCGTGAAGGGTTTTCCAGCTCATTACGTATCAATTCAAGTCTTTTGCGGTTAATAGGACACATAAAATGGCATGTGCCTTCTGCTTTTCGATTTTTTGGCTCCGTTTACTTTGCCAAGTGTGCAAAAAGCAGGGAAGTGGCAAGGACATGCGGTATGCTTGTCTGGAAGCAGCCTTGAGTACCCGTCCATAGCGTGAAAGCGGAAAACATTTAGCACATAAAATGACACGTCCTAGACCTAAAAACATTTTCCCTACATTTATTGAGCGAAGGAAAGTGTGGCCCCGATTTCAAATCCGGTGAGTTTCGGCGGATTAGGCGGGACACCGCGAGGAAGCGGGAGGGATTCCCGGGGCTACCGCGCACATATGGCATGTGATAGGTGGTGTGTAGGTATCCTACCGATGCGCGGAGGTCTCGTGCAATTCTATTATGCGCACCATGTAGAGTACACTTCTCAAAAAACCCTTCAAACATCCCCAAAATGGAAAAACCATTAACCGTGTGTCGGATTGGAAATCCGCGACCGGGACTGCCCATCCTAAGGTCCACGCACGTGCCAAATATGGCCTCGTTACGACAAACTATGTGGTGAAACGGGCCGTTTCCTACTCATTTCCCCTAAAAGCCATAGAACTCCGGACGTGATAGCCCTATCCGTGAAGGGTTTTTCAAAATAATTGCCGTATCCCAATTCCGTCTTTTGCAGTGGTTAATAGGACACATAAAATGACGCCACGCGGCTTCGCTTGACTTTTTGGCTCCGTTTACTTTGCCAAATGTGCAAAACGGGGCCGCCGGGACATGCGGTATGGCCGTACCGGGCGCGCGCGTGCACCCGTCCGCCAACGCGTGAAACGGAAAACATTTAGCACATAAAATGACACGTCCCTAGACCTAAAAACATTTTCCCTCCATTTTATTGAGCGAAGGAAAGTGGCGCAGTTCAAATCCGGTCGGTTTCCAGCAGTTGGCGGGTTTCGCGGAAGCGGGATGGGTTCCCAAAAGCTAACGCGTGCACATGGCATGTGATAGGTGGTGCGTAGGAGGTACCCTACCGATGCGCGGAGGTCTCGCGCATTATCTGTCTTTCATACCATTTAACTTCACAAAAAAACCTTCGGCACCCCGCAGTAAAAACCGTCGCCGTGTGTCGGATTGGAAATCCGTGACAGGCCTTGCTTCCCATCACAAGGCCCACGCACGTGCAAATATGGCCTCGTTCCGACAAACTATGTGGTGGAACGGGCCGTTTCCTACTCATTTCCCCTAAAAGCCATAGAACTCCAGACACGTGATAGCCCTATCCGTGAAGGGTTTTTAAGATAGTTGCCGTATCCCAATTCCGTCTTTTGCGGTGGTTAATAGGACACATAAAATGAACGCCACGCAGCTCCGCTCGATTTTTTGGCTCGTTTACTTTGCCAAGTGTGCAAAACGGGGCCGCCGGGACATACATGCGGTATGGCCGTACCAGGCGCGCGCGTGCACCCGTCCGCCAGCGCGCGAAACGGAAACACACATAAAATGACACGTCCTAGACCTAAAAAACATTTTCCCTACATTTATTGAGCGAAGGAAAGTGTGGCCCCTTCAAATCCGGTCAGTTTCCGGCGGATTCGGCGGGACACCGCAGGAAGCGGGAGGGATTCCCAGATGGCTACCGCATATGGCATGTGATAGGTGGTGCGTGGGTATCCTACCGATGTAGCGGAGGTCTCGCGCAATTCTAATATGCGCACCATGTAGCTTCACAAAAAAAAACCCTTCCGGCACCCGAAAATGGAAAAACCATCGCCGTGTCGGATTGGAAATCCGCGACCGAGGCCTTGCTTCCCATCCTAAGGCCCATGCACGTGCCAAATATGGCCTCGTTGCGACAAACTATGTGGCGGACCGTTTCCTTCTCATTTCCCCTAAAAGTCATAGAACTCCGAACGTGATAGCCCTATCCGTGAAGGGTTTTTCAAAATAATTGCCGTATCCCAATTCCGTCTTTTGCAGTGGTTAACAGGACACATAAAATGACGCCACGCGGCTCCGCTCGAATTTTTGGCTCCGTTTACTTTGCCAGCTGTGCAAAACGGGGCCGCCGGGACATGCGGTATGGCCGTACCGGGCGCGCGTGCACCCGTCCGCCAACGCGCGAAACGGAAAACATTTAGCACATAAAATGACACGTCCTAATTTCAAAACATTTTTCCCTATATTTATTGAGCGAAGGTAGCAGCTGATTCAAATCCGGTCAGTTTCCGGCGGATTCGGCGGGACACCGCAGAAGCGGGAGGATTCCCAGATTGCTACCGCGCGCATATGGCATGTGATAGGTGAATGCGTATGACGTATCCTACCACGATCGTGGAGTCTCGTGCAATTCTAATATGCGCACATGTAGGCGCTACAAAAAACCCTTAGGCGCCCGAAAATGGAAAACGTCAGCCGTGTGGCCGGATTGGAAATGCGGCCAGAGGCCTTGCTTCCCATCCCAAGGCCCACGCACGTACAAATATGGCCTCGTTCCGACAAACTATGTGTGGAAACGAGCCGTTTCCTACTCATTTCCCCTAAAAGCCATAGAACTCCGGACGTGATAGCCCTATCCGTGAAGGGTTTTTCAAAATAATTGCCGTATCCCAATTCCGTCTTTTGCAGTGGTTAACAGGACACATAAAATGACGCCACGGGGCTCCGCTCGATTTTTTGGCTCCGTTTACTTTGCCAAGTGTGCAAAACGGGGCCGCCGGGACATGCGGTATGGCCGTGCGAGGACCCTGCAGATCGTCCGCCAACGCGCGAGACGGAAAACATTTAGCACATAAAATGACACGTCCTAGACCTAAAACATTTTCCCTCCTTTTATTGAGCGAAGGAAAGTGTGGCCCAGTTCAAATCCGGTCAGTTTTCAACGGATTCGAGCGGGACACCGCGAGAGCGGGAGGGATTCCCAGATGGCTAACGCGCGCATATGGCATGTGATAGGTGGTGCGTAGGAGGTATCCGATGCGCGGAGGTCTCGCGCAATTCTAATGCGCACCATGTAGCTGCTTCACAAAAAAGCCCTTCCGGCACCCCGAAAGAGAGTAACCGTCGCCGTGTGTGGTTGAAATCGCGACCGAGGCCTGCTTCACATCCCAAGGCCCCACGCACGTATAAACATAGCCTCGTTCAGGCAAACTATGTGGTGAAGCAGACGTTTCCTCTCATTTCCCCTAAAAGCCATAGAACTCGGACGTGATGCCCTTTTCGTGAAGGGTTTTCAAAATAATTGCCGTATCCCAATTCCGTCTTTTGCAGTGGTTAATGGGACACATAAAATGACGCCACGCAGCTCCGCTCGATTTTTGGCTCCGTTTGCTTTGCCAACTTGCAAAACGGGGCCGCCAGGACATGCGGTATGGCCGTAGCGGGCGCGCGCGTGCACCCACCAACGACGTAAACGGAAAACATTTAGCACATAAAATGACACGTCCTAGACCAAAAACATTTTCCCTACATTTATTGAGCGAAGGAAGTGTGGCCCAGTTCAAATCCGATTCGGTTTCCGGATTCGGCGGGACACCGCAGGAAGCGGGAGGGATTTCCAGATGGCTACCGCGCGCATACGGCATGTGATAGGTGGTGCGTAGGGAGGTATCCTACCGATGCGCGGAGGTCTCGCGCAATTCTAATATGCGCACCATGTAGCTGCTTCAAAAAAAAGCCCTTCCGACACCCCGAAAATGGAAAAACCGTCGCCCGTGTGTCGATTGGAAATCCTTGACAGAGGCCTTGCTTCCCATCCCAGGTAACGCACATGCCAAATATGGCCTCGTTAGGCAAACTATGTATTGAAAGCGGGCGTTTCTACTCATTTCCCCTAAGAGCCATAGAACTCCGGATGATAGCCCTTTTCGTGAAGGGTTTTCAAAATAATTGCCGTATCCCAATTCCGTCTTTTGCGCAGTGGTTAATAGGACACATAAAATGACGCTATGCGGCTCCGCTCGAATTTTTGGCTCCGTTTACTTTGCCAAGTGTGCAAAACGGCCACGGGACATGCGGTATGGCGTACGAGGACCCTCCGACAGCGTAAACGGAAAACATTTAGCACATAAAATGACACGTCCTAGACCTAAAAACATTTTCCCTACATTTATTGAGCGGAAAGTGTGGCCCGGTTCAAATCCGGTCAGTTTCCAGCGGATTCGGCGGGACACCGGAGGAAGCGGGAGGGATTCCCAGATAGATGCGCGCATATGGCATGTGATAGGTGGTGCGTAGAGGTATCCTACCGATGCACGGAGGTCTCGCGCAATTCTAATATGTGCACCATGTAGCTGCTTCACAAAATAAACCCCTTCCGGCACCCCGAAAATGGCCTCGTATTTTTTCAAATTTTTTCGAATTAGTTACACCCGATTTGGACCCGCATGAAATGACGGCGCGCAAAAACTCCCGCTCGCGCCTTGGCGATGTTCGGAGTCCCACTTTAACGGTCGAAGCTAGGACATGTGTGAAAGCGTGGTAGAAGTTGAAATATTGCAATACATGGCTTCCGAGTGCGATATATATGGAAACGAATAGGAGGAACATGTGTGAAATTGGGGGGAAATGAAAAACAAAACGGTTTGCCGTGTGCAGAGAAAAGGACACACGGCAAATACTGCATGTATGCCGTGCGCTACAGTTATGCCTCACGGCAAAGATTGCATCTATGCCCGCCACCAGAAACGCGCGCCCAAATCAAACTTCCGCGGGAAAACATAGCGCGGAATGGAAAAATGAAAATGCAAAATGTTTGCCGTGTGTGATGGCACGCACATGGCAAACAATTTCGTTACGGCGTTGGGCGTGGATGTGGGCCGAGCGTGCCAGTATGCCGTGCGGCCTGTTTTGCCGTGCGTCTTTCCCATTTTTGCCGTGCGCTTTGTTTTCGCGTGCGTGCGTTTTATGCAGGTTTTACCGTGTGCTCGTTGTTCGCCGTGTGCTTCGGACTAATGTGCCGTGCACTTTTGCTATGCCGTGCGCTGGCTCTGTAGGCTCACGGCATTACATTCTTTGCCGTGTGTTGCCGCACGGCAAAATTTGGGCGCACGGCATAGACAGATTTTCCGGTAGTGGTAGGGAGGACGCGTCAAACCGAGTTCTCATCGAACTGGGCTTTTCTTTGCATTTTTTTCCCGATCGCGAGCAGACACCCGACGTACCATCACCAGCTATCACGACCGGCCAGTTTCAATTTAGATAGACGATGCCTACGTGTGGACCATGCGAGCATGATTTGGAAACTCCCCACTAGTGGAGAAGAGGCCTTTGGTCCCAAGCAAATGTCCCACTGCTGAACCAAACCGGGTCCAATGCCCCCATTGGACCCGGTTCGTTTCTGCCCAGGACGACCCCACCCGCTGGCGCCTGTCCTGTAGCGGCCTTTGGACCCGGTTTGTCATACAAACCGGGACTAAAGGGTCCACCGCGGGCGCGCAGGCGTGTCAGCCTGGGGAACCCTTTAGTCCCGGTTTGTATGACAAACCGGGTCCAAAGGCCCCCTCTGGCTATATAACCTTGCCCCTGCCCAAGTGTGAGCCACACTTAGCCATTTTTTCACTATCTTCACAAGAGGGGTGTATTGCTTTCCTCTCTTCTTCACATGCACAAGAGGTGTTCAATGAAATGCTTAAGAGGATTTGCCACTTGAGTTTACACAAATCAAGCCACACTTAACTTGCTTTTTTCTTCTTCATGAGGTTAACAACTTTATCCTTTTCATCTGCAATTGATAAAATGCATGTGTATATATACATCGTGATGTTCTGTAATGGTTTTGATCAGCTTAATTATATCATGCAGATGAATCGGCAATGGATGTACATTGACCGACGGTTTGACGAGTTCACTGCGGGCCTGGATAATTTTATGGCCGTGGCGGAGGCAAACAAACATGGTGGCTTCATGTATTGTCCATGTGTGGACTGCAAGAATACCGTAAATTACGCTCACTCGAGTCTCATTCACAGCCACCTTCTGCGATCCGGTTTCATGCCCAGTTACTATTGTTGGACCAAGCACGGAGAAAGAGGGGTTATGATGGAAGACAATAACGAAGAGGAAGAGGATGATGACGGTTATCCCAATTTCCCTGAATACGATGATACTGCAGAAGGCAATGAAGACAATGAAGTAGAAGATCAAGAGGCACCAGATGAGCCTGGATGATGATCTTGGTCGGGCCATTGCTGATGCAAGGAGAGAATGTGAAACTGAAAAGGAAAGGTTGGCCTTCGACAAGATGATAGAAGATCACAACAAATTGTTATACCCAACTTGCGAAGATGGCCATAAAAAGCTAGGCAGCACACTGGAATTGTTGCAATGGAAGGCAGAGAACGGTGTCACTGACTCAGGATTTGGAAAGTTGCTGACAATAATTAAGAGGAAGCTTCCAAGGGGTAACGAATTGCCCGCCATGCGTACGAAGCGAAGAAGATTGTCTGCCCTCTAGGATTAGATGTGCAAAAGATACATGCATGCATTAATGATTGCATCCTCTACGCGATGAGTACGAGAATTTGGATGCATGTCCGGTGTGCCTGCATTGCGGTATAGATCAGAAGAGATGACCCTGGTGATGTTGAGGCGCGCCCCGGGAAGAGGGTTCCCGCCAAGGTTATGTGGTATGCTCCTATAATACCACGGCTGAACGCAGTTCAGAAATAAAGAGCATGCTAGGTTGTTGCGATGGCACAAAGAAGACCGTAAGAAAGACGTGATGTTGAGGCACCCTGCTGATGGCTCCCAATGGAGAAAATCGATAGAGAGTTCCCAAACTTTGCACAGGATGCAAGGAACTTACGGTTTGGTCTCAGTACAGATGGCATGAATCCTTTTGGAGAGCAGAGCTGCAGCCATAGCACCTGGCCTGTGACTCTTTGTATATATAACCTTCCTCCTTGGTTGTGCATGAAGCGGAAGTTCATTATGATGCCGGTGCTCATACAAGGCCCGAAGCAACCCGGGAACGACATTGATGTGTACCTGAAGCCATTAGTCGAAGAACTTCTACAGTTGTGGTCCCTAGCAGGTGTACGTGTGTGGGACGAGCACAAGCGGGAGGAATTTGACCTAAGACGTGCTTTTCGTAACCATCAATGACTGGCCTGCTCTTGGTAACATTTCAGGACAATCAAACAAGGGATACAATGCATGCACACACTGTTTACATGAGCTCGAAGGTGATTATTTGGAAAAAGGTCAGAAGGTCGTGTACCTGGGGCATCGTCGATTTCTTAGGCTTACCCATCCCGTAAGAAAGAAAGGCAAGCATTACAACGGTGAGGCTGATCACCGGAGGAAGCCTCCCCATCGTGATGGTGTTGATATATTTGGTATGGTCAAGGATCTAGATGTAATATTTGGAAAGGGTCCTGGCGGACGGTCTGTTCCGAATGACGATGCCGGACACGCGCCCATGTGGAAGAAGAAATCTATATTTTGGGATCTACCCTATTGGGAAGTCTTAGAGGTCCGCTCTTCAATCGATGTGATGCACGTGACGAAGAATCTTTGCGTGAACCTGCTAGGCTTTCTGGGTGTGTACGGGAAGACAAAAGATACACCAGAAGCACGGGAGGACCAGCAACGTTGGAAAGACCCCAAAAAGCTGCATGAGAGAGTTAAAGGACGTCATTTATCCAGCTACGCTCTTACAAAAGGAGAGAAGGAAATATTTTTTGAATGTCTTAGCAGTATCAAGGTCCCGTCTGGCTTCTCCTCCAATATAAAGGGAATAATAAATATGGAGAAGAAAAATTCCCTGAAGTCTCATGACTGTCACGTGATAATGACACAGTTGCTTCCGATTGCATTGAGGGGGCTTCTACCGGAAAATGTTCGACTGCCCATTGTGAAGCTATGTGCATTCCTCAATGCAATTTCTCAGAAGGTAATAAATCCAGAAATTCTACCGAGGTTGCAGAATGATGTGGTCCAATGTCTCGTTAGTTTTGAGCTGGTGTTCCCACCATCCTTCTTCAATATTATGACACATCTCCTCGTTCACCTGGTCGATGAGATTTCCATTCTCGGTCCTGTGTTTCTACACAATATGTTCCCCTTCGAGAGGTTCATGGGAGTCTTGAAGAAATATGTTCATAACCGTGCTAGGCCGAAGGAAGCATCTCCAAGGGCTATGGAACAGAGGAGGTCATTGAATTCTGTGTTGACTTTATTCCCAACCTTAAGCCGATTGGTGTTCCTGAATCGCGGCATGAGGGAGACTAAGTGGAAAAGGCACGCTAGGAAGGAAATCAATGATATGTAGGGACGGGATTTCTTTGACTCAAGCACACTACACAGTTCTACAAAGTTCCACCTTGGTGGCTCCGTATATCGGTGACCACAAGAACTTTCTACGCTCCAAGAACCCGGGGCAGTCGAACGATTGGATTAGACGTGAACACATGTCGACTTTCGGCGGTTGGTTGCAAAAACATCTCCTGAATAACAAACATATTGAAGATCAGTTGTACTTGCTGGCCCAGACACCATCTTCGACTGTAGTGACTTTCCAAGGGTACGAGATAAATGGGAATACATTTTACACGATCGCCCAAGATAAAAGAGCACCAACCAAAACGGTGTCCGGTTTGATGCAATAATGAATGAAGGCCCAAATGACACATATTATGGTTACATAGAGGATATATGGGAACTTGACTATGGACCTTCTTTTAAGGTCCCTTTGTTTAGGTGCAAATGGGTCAACAAAACAGGAGGCGGGGTTCAGGTAGACAAGTTGTATGGAATGACAACAGTGGATCCCAACAATCTTGGGTATAGAGACGAACCATTCGTCCTAGCCAAGGATGTGGCCCAGGTTTTCTATGTGAAGGATATGTCTACCAAACCAAGAAAAAGGAAACATAAGGAAACAAATACATCAAACGATGAGCCAAAGCGCCACATAGTTCTTTCTGGAAAAAGAAACATCGTGGGAGTGGAGGACAAGACAGACATGTCAGAAGATTATAATCAGTTTGATGAAATTCCACCCTTCAGAGTGAACATTGATCCAAGCATCAAGTTAAATGATGAAGATGCTCCATGGTTACGGCCGAAGAAGATTAATTAAATGATGAAGATGCTCCATCATCAAGTTAATTGAAGAATGTTCATGGCACAAATGAGTATCTCAACATGGCAATCAATTTCCCATTTATTTTTGTGTAATCATGTAACTGTATGTAAGATATTAAAAGTGGAGATGCGCCACGGGAGATTTCCCAACCCTTTCCCCAACACTGTTAGATGAGATGTAGTCGTTCAGGGGCTTGGCAAGGCGTATCGATGCTCCTTTTATAGGCACGGCACCTCTTCTACTTTGTCTTGTTCCTTCGACAGGGCGTCGTGCGCTACATGCTTTATCTCATCGAGCAGTGCGTCCACCCATGCGTTCTTATCCTGCCGACATCTTTAGTCCCGGTTGTACCCACCAGCCAGGACTAAAGGTTACCCACACGTCCTTATCCCACCGACAGTTTTGTTAGATGACACAAAAAGGATCTTTAGTCCCGGTTGTACCCACCAGCCGGGACTAAAGGTTACCCACACGTCCTTATCCCACCGCGTTTTTGGCGCCCTGCGTTCCCGCTATTTTTCTTCCCGCGCTTTCCACTGCTTCCCGCCTCCGTCCTCCCGCCATTTTTTCACTATATATGTTGGCTTGGCCTCCATTTACATATCACATCTAGACTCATATCTGCAAACCTCATCACCAGGTCACATGGCTTCCATCGTATCTCTAACCCTCCGGGAGGCGGAGGCGCTTTGCGCGTCGAACTACCCCTGCCCGCCGGGCTACCGCGTCCCTACCGGCTGGTTGCTGAGCGTCGGAGGGGTACCGGTCCCTCCTGTCCCTCTAGGTGTGGCGCGCGAGATGGCCATCACGAACCACTACTACTTCGAGCCAGAGCAGCGGAGGAATCCCCGGTGGCATCCCGACTACAGCCCGACTTGGGAGAGCTTCTTCATCAATCGGCGTGAGAGGGCGCTCGCCAGGCACGAGGAGGGCGGCCCGCCTCCTCGAACTTCAACGAGGCCGGCCGTCGGCTGTGGTGGCACGACCGAACTCTCCAGGGCGTCATGGCCCCACCGTGGCCCCGCCTGCGCTACCTCAGTCCGGCCCACGCGCTCTCCCGCCGAGGTTTGACTACCGCGACCCCGATGCCAGCGACGATGATGACGGCGACTCGACGACGACTACATGGCGAGTACTATAGGGCTAGGCACGAGTATGACTGAATGATCGACAGTCGAATCTGGCCATGTATCTTAATTAATTTTCAGTTGAGCTAGGCACGAGTACTATAGGCTAGGCACGAGTACTATCTGGCCATGTATCTTAATTAATTTTCAGTTGAGTTCTGTACTTTAATTCCACATGTAATCTGGCGGGAAACTTTTCTCATCATCAGCGTCTGCCACAACGACTTTATTGAAAATACAATAAAATAGATAAACAACTAGTCTAGTCGATCTACTCGTCGTCGGAGGTTGTCTCGGTCCAAATGTCGTCCCACCGAGGGTCGTTGTCGGCCCAAGTTGTATTCGGGTTATCGAGCTCGAACACGGCGACGGCCCGACGATGGCGCCTGTTGGACCTGCGTTGTGCCCGGAGGTCAGCGAAGAACGCGGCGGTGTTGTCGACGTCGGTGGACTGCGCCCTCCACTGGCGCATCAACTCCTCGTCGTGCTCGGCGATTGCGATCCGCGCTGCTGGCGGTGGCGGCGACGGTCCTCGTCGTCGACGAGGCATGGCGTCGGCGCGAGGAACTCCGCCTCCTCTAGCGATTCGACGTCCGGGAAGTTCATGTCGCACCGTGGCCGCCGAAATCGCCATGCGGCCGCGTCGTAAGCGCGCGCCGCCAGCTCCGGGGTGTTGTACGTGCCGAGGGTGAGCCGGAAGCGGCACGGATCTCGGCGTAGAACCTACCGTTCGGCCGCGCTCGGACGCCCGGACGAGCCGCGACGGCGCGGCGGCATCCCGGCGACGAATGAACGGAGGCGACGACGACGTGTGGTTCCGCGCGCACGCGGCGCTTTATAGCACAGCGACGGCGGCAAGTTTGGCGACAGGTGGCGGGAAGCGGCGGGCGTGGCACGTGGGCGGCGGCGGCGGTGGCGGCGAAGCGGCAGCGTGGCACGTGAAGCGGGATCTGCGTGCGCAGCGGTGGCGGCGAGGCGAGCACGTGGAAGCGGCGGCGACACGTGGCGGGGAAGGGACACGTGGCGGTGGCGGTGGTGGGCAGTACACGGCGGTGGCTCGTACATGGCGGTGACGGTGGTGGCCAGGCGGTGGCGGTGGCGGTGGTGGGCAGTACACGGCGGTGCCGGCGGTGGCCGTACACGGCGGTGGCGGTGGTGGGCAGTACACGGCGGTGGCCCGTACATGGCGGTGACGGCGGGCGAGGCACGTGGAAGCGGCGGCACGTGGCACGGGAAGGGACACGTGTGGCGGTGGCGGTGGTGGGCAGTACGGCGGTGGCGCATGGCGACGACGGGGCGAGGCACGTGGAAGCGGCGGCGACACGTGGCACGGGGAAGGGACACGTGTGGCGGTGGCGGTGGTGGCCAGTACATGGCGGTGGCGGTGGTGGGCAGTACAGCGGTGGCCCGTACATGGCGGTGACGGTGGTGGGCGGCGGTGGCGGTGGCGACCGTGGCCACTACGCGGTGGCGGTGGACACGTGTGGCAGTGCGCTTTTTTTCATTTGAAATAAGGCGGGAATGAAATTTTTTAAAAAAGTGGCCTTTGGACCCGGTTTGTATTACAAACCGGGACTAAAAGCCTTTTTGTGTAAAAACGCAGCAAAAATGGCCTTTAGTCCCGGTTTGTTACAACCGGGTCCAAGGGCAGACCCGGTTTGTCTAAGCCGGGTCAAAGAAAGTATATAACCGACGCCGTCTCCGCGCGAGATCAATCGCGCGGAGGGAGGCGCGCGCCCGGCTGGCCAGCACCCCGCCGCGCGGCGCACGGCCGCGCCCCGCCGCCGTCCGCGCGCGCCGTCGCCGCGCCGCCGCCCACCGCGCCGCCGCCGCCACGCCAGGCGCCAGCGCCGCTTGCCCGCGCGTCCGCCGCCGCCGTCGCCCCGCCGCCGTCCGCCGTGCCGCCCGCCACGCGCCTCCTCTCCGCCGCGGCGCCAAGGTGAGCCCCGGCCGGCCACCATTTTTTTTAACTTTTTAGATTCAGATTTTTGTTTTTATATATGTTAGATTAATTAGTTTAGTACAAAAATAGTTACAAAACTAGTTACAAAAATTAGTACATAATTTGTAAATTAGTACATAATTAGTACATAATTTGATTTAAATTAGTTACAAAAATTTATTAGTTTGTTAGTGTTAGTGTTAGATAAAAAATTAGTGTTAGTGTTAGATAAAAAATTAGTTAGTTTGTTAGTGTTAGTGTTAGTGAAAAAGTTAGTGTTAGATAGAAAATTAGTTAGTTTGTTAGTGTTAGTGTTAGTGTTAGTTTGTTAGTGTTAGTGTTAGTGTTAGAAAATTAGTTAGTTTGTTAGTGTTAGTGTTAGTGAAAAAGTTAGTGTTAGTGTTAGTGAAAAAGTTAGTGTTAGAGTTAGTGTTAGTGAAAAATTAGTTATATAGTTAGTGTTAGTGTTAGTTAGTAAGTATGTAGTGCCACCGCGCCCCCGGCCCAAAATAAAGTATGTAGTGCCGGCGCCCCCCAAACGGTAGTGCCGGCGCCGACTAAGTAGTGAATTTATTTTTTAATTTATGTTAACGTTGGTACATATATATATGATTTGTTTTCGTAGCTACGATGCCGCGACAGCCGCCGCGCCGTGGTCTGACTCTTCTAGAGGAGATGGAGCAGATGGGGGAGGTCCGGGACTGGGCTCCGCCGGGGTGGCACTGGGAGGTCTTAGCTTCCGGGTCGCGCACCTTGGTGCGGAATCCGGGTCCCGTTGTCGACCCGGATATTCTTTGGTGGAGGTCTTATGGGCCACGGTCGTTTCAGAGGGAGCCGGCCCCGCCGGAGGAGGTAGCTCAGCGCATTGAAGCGGAGGACCAGCACGTTCGCCGTTACATGTACGCGTTAGACAACATGTATAGGACCGGATGGAGCGTTATGCGGGGATCTCATGTTAGCTATGCTCCCGTTGTTGTTCCGTGGCTTTGGGGGTACACCCAGCGCGGCTCAGGACCCGGTCGGCGCCCTCTAGGACCCGGTCTGCGCGGTTGAGTGGTTGTAGTAGTGATTGATATGTATTAGGGTTAAATAAACATGAACCCGATCTATGTATGCATGTAACTGCAGTATCTGCTTTCAGCACTATATTATCGATCCTTAGTTAAGAACTACATATGTAACTCCATTTTCAGTTTTATGCATTATCCTTAATTTGATCATATGATGGTTCCTATGTATAGCTTGCAGGTCGTTGTAGAAAGCATGGACAGAGATGAAATTCAAGAAAATTTCATGGAGGAACTCATAGCAAACGGTACTCTGGATGATCGCGACGACGACGTTATTCCAGATGATGGCGGTGACGATGTCACCGCAACTTATTTGAATGACTCCGGTGAGGGAGCGGAGAATATTGAGGAAGAAGATCCTAGTGGCGCCGGTGAGGAACAAGATCATCATAATGGCTCCCGAACTATAGTTATCACCGAGGTATATAAATTAATTAAGCCGCTGTTGATCGACTAGATGCATTAACTAATTAAATTGTACTGACTATGAACTATTTCTTTTTTAGCCCTCCGGATCGAGCACTTCTTCTGTAAAGTCGAGGAAGCGAGGCCCGGCCAAAAAGTTGGATGACGGTGTTAGGCACGACATCACCCACATCGAAAAGGATGGTAAACCGATTGCTCCAGAGAAAGGTGCAAAGGCATTTATAGCTCAATGCGGAGTGCTTGTTAGGGACCACGTCCCGATCACCGTTCGAGAATGGCACAAGCCGAAGGGACTAGTGCTGTCTGCAGAGGAAGAAGCTCAAGGTCTTTATATCGATGATGTAGCCAAAAACAGCATTACGAACAAGCTCATGCCAC
This sequence comes from Lolium multiflorum, assembly GCA_030979885.1. Taxonomy (NCBI): domain Eukaryota; kingdom Viridiplantae; phylum Streptophyta; class Magnoliopsida; order Poales; family Poaceae; genus Lolium; species Lolium multiflorum. Next base: position 210,586,903 of record CM061747.1, on the reverse strand, counting down.
ATTTCAACATAGTACCCGAAGAGGGGGTGACGCTGAAAAGGCCAAGATGGAGCAGGCCCTCCGCGAGTTTGGCAAGAAGAAGATGGCCGAACTATTCAAGAGCCACAAGAAAAGATTGCGCCGCCTTATCAAGTTAAAGAAGACTCCGGACAGTGAGAAGGTAAAAAATCACTGGGACGAATTCGTGAAGTACAGCACGGAGTCAGAAGAATTTAAGAGAAGGTCGGAAATAAATAAGGCAAATGCTGCGTTGAAGCTATATCACCAAATTCTGGGTCCAGGTGGATACAGGGCAACCGTCCTAAGTGGCGGCAGCTGAGGCGACGATAAAGGGATCAGATTAGGGACACACGGTTGGATCGAACGGTGCAAGGAGTGGTTCTACGGGATTGGGGGAACGTTGGATCCAGAAACAGGGAAGTGCATCTATAAGAAAGCTCATCTGAAGGTTCCCATTGATGCCCTGGAAAAAGCACATAGGGACGTGGAGGCGGGGTTGTTCCAGCCCGAAAGAGAGAACGATGAGCTGACACGCGCCCTTGGGAACAAAGAACACGGCGGACGAACACGAGGCACAGAAGGCTCCGTTCCGTGGAAGTATGGCTTTCCTGCGGAAAGGAAGAGATTTCCTGATAAAAGCCATGAGAGGAGGAAGGCAAGGGAAACAGACCGCCTGGCTAACTTAGAGGAGGGTATGAGCACCATGCAAGCCCAATTAACCATGGTAACCCAAGTACTTACATCTCAGATGGCTCGGGGGCAGGCTGTAGATCCTGCACTGCTCAATGCCCTCGCCCCGCTGCAATCTCACACCGGAAAAGCAGCGTGGCTTCCTCTCAGCAGGTGGATAATGATGATGATGATGACCAGGTGGTCGAGCCTCCTCGCTACCCCCCCGTGGATGATCTCACTGAGAGCCGTCCTTGTGAGCTGCATGTTAAAGTTTTCAACCTATCCTTCAAGGCGGCGGTCGGCATCCTCTTACCTACAAGGTCTTACCATTGCCGTCCGGTCCAAGACGACTTTGCTGTTGTGATGGTGGATGAAGTGTTGAGAGAGTATGAGGGGTTGGTGCTTGAGCACCCTGCAGGTGAAGATGGGGAAATCAAAGAACTGGGAGAAGCCCGTAGAACCACCGTGCAATGGCGGAAGGAGAACATTGTGTTTCCAGGTGAGAAGCCAACAAGCAGGCCACCTCCGCCTCCTCCGCCACTGTGAGTCTCCTCCGCGTGATGATTCTCCTCTGCGCGATGATGATTCCCCTATCCATGACCAGTCTCCTCCGCGTGAAAATACTCCGCCGCCTCCTCCTCCTCGTCGAGACTCCGCCGCTTCCACCTAAGCAAAAGAGGAAGCGGTCCGCGGCACCTCCTACAGCTCCGAACAGATCATCAACTCCAATGAGGGCACAGACTCCAGAGTTGTTACCACATGAGCAGACTGAAGAGCAAAAGGCGTTTCTTGCGCCGAAGAAGATGTTTATTCCACCGCAGACAGTGAAGCACTTTGCCGAGACGAGAATGAAGAGACCTGAGCTGAGAGCTGATTATGACCGCTCTCTTGGACAGTCCTCTAGAGCGAGCAAAGAAGCAAAAAAAGTCGCCCAGCTTGGACAGCAGGACATTCAGGCCGCACCCCACTTCATCGTGGAGCCATATCATGATCCAGAGACGGCATCGATGATCGAACGGGCGGCTAGAGCTCAGGGAGCATCAGTTGAGTACGAAGATTACTATCCAACGGCTCAAGTGGTAAACAAGTATAGATACGGATCTGATCTCGTCAAACCTGGCGAGCTCGCGCGTCTAGGGACTCAGATGCGAAGGTTGCATGACTGGTACCTGAAAGCCTGTCGAAGATGTGAAAGCTACATCACGGTGTATCTTAGAGATGAGCATTACTTCCGGGGGGAAGACGAGATAAACCTTGAGTTAGAAGAACTGTTTCAGTTATTCAATCAAAGCTGTCATCAGTTGCTACTGCCTGTAAGTGATTTATTTGTGTAATTAAGTTTGTAGCTCATTCATTTGCACTAACAATTATCCTCATTATATTCTTTGTGTACGCTATACATTTAATTATGCAGAATGAAGAAGCTGGAATACAAAAGAGGCAAGCTCCTACCGCTGGGGTTCATAGACCCAAACACAGTTCATGAAGTTACGGTTCGACGGTACCCCAAGGACACAGAGGACAACATCGTAATGTTTTTAGAGAAGCAAGCAGACAAAGAGGATATATTCTTTCCCTACAACTTCAAGTGAGTGTTATATATAACATACATTATGCTTGTGCACCTTCCACTTTATTCTCGTAATCATTGAGCTATGCTTGTGCAGTTTCCACTTTATTCTCCTAATCATTGATCTTCACCTTGGAGTCGTAAACGTCATGGACTCGAAACGTAAAGAATATGCGGAATGGGCGGACATGGCTGCCATCCTCCAGAGGTAGTTTCAATCAATTTCGTATTGGCATCTTCATCTGCTCTAATTCGAAGATATCATCAACTAATCAATTACTCATTTACTCATTATTTTTTGCCGGGCAGGGCTTGGAAACGGTTCATCAATACTGTTCCGGGTGAATGGAAACCGGAGCTTACATTTAGAGATTACCCTGTAAGTAGTACTATATATATAGCTATGTCCGTGAAACTTTATATATGATATTTACTTTCAATACGATGCTTGATTATTAGTTTGATCGAACTATTTTTTCGTAAAGTGTATGAGGCAGGAACAAGGGAATAACTTATGTGGATACTACGTCTGCACCTTCATGCGTGACATGTCCTGTCCCAAGGGTGGGGATGCCCAAATACACCACACTCGTGTACGATAACAAATTTTCACAATTAATCTTAATTAGTACCATCTATTGTATTGAGTTCCATTCATATATTGATCTCCTTTTTTAAATATAGATGACACGCCTGCGGGACACTCTCATAACAGCGGATCAAATAAAAGCAATTCAAGAGGAAATCGCGGGATTCTTTATTACCGAGGTCCTTACCCCAGGTGGAGAGCACTATCGGAAGATCGTGACGGCGGAGGATATTCGTTCAGGACATGTTGTATTGTAAATATGCATGCATTACGTGTACTGTGTTGACTATGTCGTGTACTGTTGATGATGTCTATATATATTCATGACGATTTTTTGTGGTTTCTTGAATGATATATATATGCATTGCTGAAACTCTGCCGCAGCGAAACGCTGGTACAGCCTAAATCTGTGCCGCGGCAGAGAAATAGCAATTCTCTGCCGCGGCAGAGAAACATAGGCCCGGTTCGTACCACGAACCGGGACCAAAGCCCTTCCACCGCGAGCTCCCTGGCCGCACCACGTGTCGAGGCCTTTAGGCCCGGTTTATCTTTGAACCGGGACTAAAGGGCCCCCTTTAGTCCCGCCTAGTTGGTCCCGGTCAGGCCCAAATGGACCAGGCCTATTGCCCCGTTTTCCACTAGTGCCCACGACGTATGCAGCTTCCACGTTCTATCTCTGCTCAATCAATCTGGATCCAAATCGGCCAAGATCATGAGACAAAGTCGGTTTCGGCCCCTTCGATCAGTACATAAAGTCCAACCCGTGTATCTTCGATTGTACAATCTTCCGCACAGGCAGCGAAACACGTGAAACCGTAACTCGATCCGGCTGGCATGGCGGACTGGAACTGGATGATGCTCGACCGCTTCGTCTACCGCAGGGACGACGACGGCTTCCCGGACGAGTCCTCGGCACCCCTGAGGGTCAGCTCGTCCACCTCCCTCGGTCAGGCCTTCGACCTCGCCATCATCCCCGCCGAGCCGCCGGCCATCTCCCGTCTCTACGTGCGGTGGCCTGACCATACCACGCCCGAGAAGGACGCCTATGAGACCGACCTCGCCGCCGCCCACCGCGATCTCCTCCTGCTCAGCCTCACCTCAATCGAAGAATTAAAAGGGAGCCCTTACCGGCGTTACACGCAGGATCACTTCATCTGCATAGCACGCTCTCATCCTGTCCCGCACCTGCAGCTCAAACGGCTCCCCGTCTGCACCATACCCATGGTGGTACCATCACCATGGCCTCCTTGCTGCAAGAAGGATGATGATGATTATGATGATTATGGTCTTAACGATAGTATTTACAGCTATGACGATGATGATAGTAATGCTGTTGTTGACCACCATAACGGTGATGATGGCGATGATACAGCAAAGGGAACGATGCAGCAGCCACGAGTGTTCTTTCCTAACACTGTAGGACTCGTTCGTGCCAAATATGAGGATGAAGAAGAGTTCGCGGTGGCGCAGCTCGCGATGATTAATGAGATTCCTGGCACCGGCATGATGGAAGCCGAAGTTTGTGTGCTCCGATCTCGTGTATCGGCCCATGATGACGATGGCACGTGGGAGGTTCAAAAGATACCCATCCAGCACAAGAACTACGAATATGGTGAGCTACATGATTGGTCGATCTTCCTCCCCTTAGGTTTCACTTCGCCGGACGCTGTCATCACCTTCAACCGATGCATTTGCTGGATTAACTACAACATAGGAGGTATGCTATTATATGATGTGTTCGAGGAACAATGTTCGGTGAAGATTTCTTACCTCCGACTATCCTACGACCGTGTGTTTTTAACTAGCCCGCCAAGATTTCTCGAGGGGAACCGCAGTGTGTGTGTCACTGCTGGGGGCAATGTTCTCAAGTATGTCACATCTATTCGCTCGGATGGGGAGTTCGAAGGACCGTTGCCACCTCGTGAGGGTTTTGACATCTTCTCCCATACTTTGAGGACAACAAAGACTGGTGAAATGAAGTGGGTCTGCGATATCGTGATTACAGGTATTGACTTGTGGGCTCACAACACTTCTGGAACTCTCCCGCGCAATGGCTTGATGTTCCCTCTTGTTAGCATGGATGACCACAACACCGTACACTTTATGTTGTCTGAGAAATTGCCCGAGGAAGGGGATCAGAAGATTAAGAAGGTTTGGTTGGTTACGATTGATTTAGTTACCAAGATGGTGAATTCGATATTTCCATATATTGAAGGAGATGCATGCCTCTGTGGCCAAGATGCTGACATGGTCAAAGAAAAGTCTCATCGTCTCAAGCCATTTCTTCCATCTGAGTTCCCCAAGTTCTTTAATCTCACAAGGTATTGGTCTATGCATTGACTATTGCTAATATTTTAGTAACATTTTAGAGACTATAAGTGAAAACATTGTACTCCATCTGTTTGGGCTTACTTTTTCTTAGAGCACTGGCAAAGCATGGATCATTTTCTGGTAGAAGTACGAGCCAAGGACATATGCCGAAGTATTTTATATAGATGATTCGTTAACACATTTGAGTTGGGAAAATATAATGTACTGGACATGTCTATTGATTGCACTGAAATCAGTTCCTTCCAAGCTATACCAACATAACAAGGAAAACACAATTATTTGGTTAGGAAATGTTAATTAATTAGATGCATTCATTTGCAGCTACACCTACCTTCTCAATTTGCTAGTAAGATGTGTTTTAACAGTGGAAGTAGGTTTGTAGTGAAATATCTTTTCATGCCGGAAATTCAATTCGGCTCCCAGGTGCATATGCTCCCTCTACCACAAAAACATATTTTGAAGTGTCAAAATTTTTTTGATAAAATATTCTACATGTACATCTCCATAATATATATGTGTCCGTCATGTTTCGCGAACAACCGATACTTTTTGTGGTCTATGTAGAAAAGAGATAAATTGTCTTGTCAAAAGCCTTATTTTAAGCACTAAATTTTGTCTTTTTTGCACACGTCACACGACAAGTCGATTTTTCATGAAACAACTTTATTGATGCGTAGCACGTGAAGACTTACGTGTGACGTGTGAACTTTTAGTTTTAATTTTTTTTAACATTTTAAAATATGTCTAAGATGCATTTCAAAATATAGGGAGCATATGCTCCCATGTGCCAAAACATCACTCCCTTTTCATGCAATCTTTTGAAGTTATCGGTAGAATTGGAACGCATCAGTTGTCTAGGTATATGGCCTTGGAGAGCTCGGTTTGGTAATTATGTTCTGTGTGGAGCCTTTGCCTTGAGAATTTTCAGTTTATGTTCAGGTCCAAATCCATGGTTAAACATTCAGTACAATTCATGTAGTTCTTTGGTTAGACTTTTGGTGGTTAATGGTATCTGCTTTCAGGGATCATTTTGGACATATATGAGGAGCTTATGGTGCAGGATCCAGAAGGATGGAGGGTTCTTTGCAAGTAGGTGTTAATGGCTTATTTGGATTGCTATACCGTGTATGGCAGGAATAAAAGGAGAATAAAGTGACGAGCCATCTGATGATCACATGTACTTGGTGAGCTGCGGAGGACATGGCGAGCCATTTGTTGGGCACAAAGGGATACCAACATCTGAAGTTAGTTATAGTTATCAATTAATTTTTGACTTATATACATGTCCCAGGGATACCATCTCATTTTCCTTTATATACACAAGAAACGCTATTTGACTGTATTGATTCTTTTTCAATTAAATATATATAATTCTGAAAACTAATCTTAATTCGGTAGACATGTGACCATGGTCGACATTTTGTACCGAGTCAAAAAAACTGGTTTACTGGGCAGTGGAGTCCATAGGCAATTGAATCAGGGTGTGGCTCTTCTGTTGGGAAGAATCATTTAAGCTAAATTCCATGAATTCAATGTAGAGGTTCAATATATATATGATAATACATCATGGTACTTATTTAGATAATTACACGACACTACCACCAATAAGTGAAAATATCGCTCAGAACACCCACTGAAGCAACGCCTCAACCCATCGTCTCGGCCCTAACCTCCGAGAACCCAAGCACAGCCGCCACCCTTCATCTCCCCCTCCGCTGCCGCCCTCATACTTATAGCCGGAGCACCTCCAAGCCGACATCGACCAGAGCTGCTTCCCCCACTTTCGGGCCTGTACGCGACCGTTGCCCTCAAGCTTCATGTTGCATACGACTTCCGATGAAAAAGTTTTTTATAAAAAATATATCTATGCAAAATTGACATCCAATTTCAACCACCTATGGTCGTTTAGCAAATTTTTTGATTCCTCAAATTCAAAATGGAAATAGGACTTTTTCAGCTTTTAGATTTTAATGCAAAATTTCATAAAATAAAATAAATTAGCAATGACGCACCAGCCGGCCACCTAAACACTACCCTCTTATCCACCACCACCACCACCTCCTTGCTCATCCATAGATTCTCTCCTCTCTCATCCTCCTCCATCCTCTCCTCCACTCCTCCTTCATCTCCAGCGCCCTCCTCCTGATGTGGGCCTTACCTTTCGGGTACCCTACATTAGTCTACCTCCTTTGACCCAACAAGGGGCCCGTGAAGACTGCCCTAATCCAAGGTGGACCCATACGTCGGTTACTAAAGCGAAGACTTACAAGGAGATTGATTCTTGGCGAATAAGGCAAGGAGATATCGATAAACGAAGAATAGACTAGATCTTTATTTGACCTAGTCGAGTTCGGACAGGACTCTCGGGACCTGGTCTACTATATAAAGGCCAGAAGAGGGCCTACCGAACGACAACACACAAAACCCGCACAATCTAGCAGACACAAACCCTACAAACCTTCCCTCTCGGTATGTTCACTATAGCAGTCTATCGGCTACCCCATTGTAACCTATTTTACTCCATAAATCAAGATCAGACAAGCATGAAGTAAGGGTTTTACCTCATCGAGGGCCCAGAACCTGGGTAAATCTCGCTCCCTATTCGTTTGGTATCCGATGTCTCGTGTTAACCTGCAGGATTCCGTCAACCCTAAGGCCCTCATGGTGGGCATTGCCGAGGAGCTCCCTCGTCAATTGGCACCGTCCGTGGGAAACCTGCTGGTACAAGTGACATAGGCATCCCCAATGGGCTTGCCGAAGATGGTACCCGGGGTTTTACTGAAGGCCCACGACCCAAAAATTATAAAGCTCAGAAGCCTAGTTAGGAGAGTTTGGAAAGATAGAATTGTATCAGGAATATTGACTTGTAAGTACTTGGGACAGACTCAGCTTGTATCCCGAACTCTGTAACTTGTGTATCACGAAATCCTCGGCTCCGCCTCCTATATAAGGGGGAGTCGAGGGACAAAGAAAGGATCGAATCAATTGTTAACGCAACCCTAGCTTTTAGCAGTCGAGTACCTTTCCGGCTGAAACCTTTGAGATCTACTTTCCCTCTACTTCCAACTAAACCCTAGTCTACAATCCGTATGCATTGACAAGTTAATACCTTGTCAATTGGCGCCGTCTGTGGGGATTACAGGCGACAAGGATCTGATCTCGATGGCACGTTCAAGATCGTCGACTTCTTCGGTAGCAAGCAACGCGATGGATAGAGGTAAACGTGTCGAAACTGATCTAGTCGATTTTGTTCCTCACCCGCCCTCCCGTTTGGATGCATATGCGTACTTGGAGCAGCCTATGGAGATGACGTTCGGAAGGTTCCACTTTCGCGTCGAGAAAAAAGGATCATATAGTCTCAAAGTTCCGACTTCGTCGGGATCGTCGAGGGTCGATTCCGATTTTTCGGACTCGTCGTCATCATTCGAGACAGGTGATGAGGAGATTTCGCCACCACGCTTCATCAAAACTACATCAAGCGAAAAGCTCGTCAAGATCTTCGAAGACATGTCCTTCGAGTCATCTGCGGACTCCAATATAAGCGGCGACTCGGACAACATCGACAAATTCAGCTTCATCGAAAAGATTCACTATTGTTGGAGAGGTCTTCTCCGATCTATATGACAGTGTCACCAATCGCGACAAAGATCAAAATTCAAAATACCATCAAATTTATGCAATCGGAGAAACAAGCCGACCACAGGAGGAGACATCAGAGAACCTCGATAACGCGGGGAATCCATACGTCGATCCCGCTGATCTTACGCGAGGTTTGGGAACCAAATATGTCGGGCCTGGAACACGAGAGATGGTGCAATTTCCGTAAGCAGTGTGGGATAGAGTTGCAAGAGCTATTGATGGCACAGAGCCAATGACCGTAACTGCGACAGCTGAAGAGTTACAAGCATATCAATATAGACTCGCCCGTGCTAGGCGAGAGCTCGAAAAACAGAAAGTTGAGCTGGATAGGAGGCAAGCCACAGCTTCCGCGTCAAGCAGGTGAAGAGCGGAGTTGAGTCGACAATCAGGAACTTCGGGAGATAGTCATAGAGCAGCTCGAAATAGGGCAAGATCTCGGTTGCAGAATATACTTGAGGCTGACAGGGAGAATCTAGTTCAAAACCTCGACATGTATTTTATGTCGATTGACACGAGGGGGAATATTATTCCCAAAACACCAGAAGTCGGATACATGGCGACACAAGCTTTCATCCTGGCATCCAGGCCACCTCCCGGAGATCCATGAGAAGCGCTATATAACATGGCCATGGCAGGAGTTGGAGCCATGGGAACAGCGTTCGCAAATACGCCTCCCGAAGGATCTGCAAGGAAAAATAGTCCACGACCTACTGCAGCGGTACAAGATCCTGCGAGAACAAGTGGGACAAGAGACACAGCGACGCAAGCAAGGGTGGACAGATCACGACAGGAAAGAAGGGAACATCGGCACTCACCAGAGGTTGATGAAGAAGATATGTGCGGGCTCCCGTGCTTCACGAGACGAGTCCGCAAAGCTCGAGTTCCATCAGGGTTTAAGCTACCCGATGATTAAAAAAATTCGATGGATTACAAGATCCTGAGGATTGGATAATTGATTATCTCGAGACGGTAAAGCTGATGGGTGGAACTAGAGCAACAACCATGCAGAGCATTCAAGTACACTTGAGTGGTGCCGCACGATCGTGGTTGAAGAAGCTGTCTCCTGGGTCTATCGACAACTGGGAAAGTTTCGAGGATATATTCGTGAAGAATTTCCGATCCACGTGCAAGAAACCTGCATCATTGGAGCAGTTGAGGGCTTGCAGGCAGAAATATGACGAATCAATGAGGACGTATATCCAGAGGTGGAACATCATCAAAAATTCGGCAGAGAATATATCTGACGAAAGAGCAATAGATGCATTTGTTGCTGGTATTCGAAGGAGAGACTTTGTCGAGGATTTGGGAAGAACCAACCCAAAGACAATAGTGAATCGGTGGGCGGATGGAGAAGATGTTGTTCACAACAAGCGGCACAAATCGCCTGAGGATGACCACAACCGAAACTTTCAAAATAGGCGATGATTCCCTCGACAGTTTTCAGATTATGACTCTCCCGGCCAAATATCGGCTGGATTTTGAGGAAACAATGGAGGAAACAATCGCGATGATTATCAAAAAAGCGGCGAGCAGCACAGCGACTACAAGGACGGTTCCCGTCCCAGTAGACAAAATAATGGTCCAAGGTTCCAGAGGCCATATATATCGTATGCAAAATAATGGACGGATGTAACTTTTTCCTAGGATTTTTTTTATATATTATACGTTTTTTTCCGATGTCGTATGCCAAAGTTATTGCGGTTTTACCATTTTTTAAACTTTTTTTTGCAAAAAAGTGAAAAATCGAATTTCTTAATTTCTCCGAATAGTAGGTTGCATAACATACAAGAATCTGAAAACAATTTTTTTTATTTTCTATCATTTTCTTTTGTATTTTACAAACCAAAAAAGGCGATCCGGGGTGCGGTTGGGAGTAAAAAAACCGGAAAAACCTTTAGTCCCGGTTGGGGACACCAACCGGACTAAAGGTTTTTCCGCCGCCGCATCCCTCCATAGCCCTTTAGTCCCGGTTGGTGTTGCCAACCGCGACGACCGCGGGAACCCCAAGTGGAAGGTGTGATGCGTACAACAGTAAGTTTCCCTCAGTAAGAAACCAAGGTTTATCGAACCAGTAGGAGTCAAGAAGCACGTTGAAGGTTGATGGCGGCGAAGTGTAGTGCGGCGCAACACCAGGGATTCCGGCGCCAACGTGGAACCTGCACAACACAACCAAATTACTTTGCCCCAACGTGACAGTGAGGTTGTCAATCTCACCGGCTTGCTGTAACAAAGGATTAGATATATAGTGTGGATGATGATTGTTTGTAGAAAACAGTAGAACAAGTATTGTAGTAGATTGTATTCGATTAAAAGAATGGACCGGGGTCCACAGTTCACTAGTGGTGTCTCTCCTATAAGAATAAGCATGTTGGGTGAACAAATTACAGTTGGGCAATTGACAAATAAAGAGGGCATGACCATGCACATACATGTTATGATGAGTATTGTGAGATTTAATTGGGCATTACGACAAAGTACATAGACCGCTATCCAGCATGCATCTATGCCTAAAAAGTCCACCTTCAGGTTATCATCCGAACCCCTTCCAGTATTAAGTTGCAAACAGACAATTGCATTAAGTATGGTGCGTAATGTAATCAACACGTACATCCTTAGACATAGCATCGAAGTTTTAACCCTAGTGGCAACAGCACATCCACAACCTTAAAACTTTCTGTCACTGTCCCAGATTTAATGGAGGCATGAACCCACTATCGAGCATAAATACTCTCTCTTGGAGTTACTAGCAAAAACTTGGCCAGAGGCTCTACTAATAACGGAGAGCATGCAAGATCATAAACAACACATAGATAATAGATTGATAATCAACATAGCATAATATTCCATATTCATCGGATCCTAACAAACACAACATGTAGCATTACAAATAGATGATCTTGATCATGTTAGGCAGCTCACAAGATCCAACAATGAAGCACAATTAGGAAAAGACGACCATCTAGCTACTGCTATGGACCCATAGTCCAGGGGTGAACTACTCACTCATCACTCCGGAGGCGACCATGGCGGTGAAGAGTCCTCCGGGAGATGATTCCCCTCTCGGCAGGGTGCCGGAGGCGATCTCTGAATCCCCGAGATGGGATTGGCGGCGGCGGCGTCTGGAATGTTTTCCGTATCGTGGCTCTCGGTACTGGAGTTATTATCGACGAAGGCTTAAGTAGGCGGAGGAGATAGGTTTAGGGGCGACGCGAGGGGCCCACACACTAGGCCGACGCGGCCAGGGCTTGGGCCGCGCTGCCCTAGCGTCTGGCCGCCTCGTCGCCCCACTTCGTTTCCTCCTCGGACTTCTAGAAGCTTTGTGGAAAAATAAGATCATGGGCGTTGATTTCGTCCAATTCCGAGAATATTTCCTTACTAGGATTTCTGAAACCAAAAACAGCAGAAAACAACAACTGGCTCTTCGGCATCTCGTTAATAGGTTAGTGCCGGAAAATGCATAAATATAACATAAAGTATGCATAAAACATGTAGGTATCATCAATAAAGTGGCATGGAACATAAGAAATTATCGATACGTTGGAGACGTATCAGCATCTAAGCTTTGCTCGTCCCGAGTAGGTAAACGATAACAAAGATAATTTCTGAAGTGACATGCCATCATAATCTTGATCATACTATTGTAAGCACATGTAATGAATGCAGCGATTCGAAGCAATGGTAATGTAATGAGTAAACAAATGAATCATATAGCAAAGACTTTTCATGAATAGTACTTTCAAGACAAGCATCAATAAGTCTTGCATAAGAGTTAACTCATAAAGCAATAAGTTCAAAGTAAAGGTATTGAAGCAACACAAAGGAAGATTAAGTTTCAGCGGTTGCTTTCAACTTGTAACATGTATATCTCATGGATATTGTCAACATAGAGTAATATAACAAGTGCAATATGCAAGTATGTAGGAATCAATGCACAGTTCACACAAGTGTTTGCTTCTTGAGGTGAAGAGAAATAGGTGAACTGACTCAACATAAAAAGTAAAAGAAAGGCCCTTCGCAGAGGGAAGCATTGATTGCTATATTTGTGCTAGAGCTTTGGTTTTGAAAACAAGAAACAATTTTGTCAACGGTAGTAATAAAGCATATGCATCATGTAAATTATATCCTACAAGTTGCAAGCCTCATGCATAGTATACTAATAGTGCCCGCACCTTGTCCTAATTAGCTCGGATTACCTGGATTATCATCGCAATACATATGTTTTAACCAAGTGTCACAAAGGGGTACCTCTATGCCGCATGTACAAAGGTCTAAGGAGAAAGCTCGCATTGGATTTCTCGCTTTTGATTATTCTCAACTTAGACATCCATACCGGGACAACATAGACAACAGATAATGGACTCCTCTTTAATGCATAAGCATTTAGCAACAATTAATATTCTCATATGAGATTGAGGATATTTGTCCAAAACTGAAACTTCCATCATGAATCATGGCTTTAGTTAGCGGCTCAATGTTCTTCTCTAACAATATGCATGCTCTAACCATTCAATGCATGGTAAATCGCCCTTACTTCAGACAAGACGGACATGCATAGCAACTCACATGATATTCAACAAGGTGTTGATGGCGTCCCCAGGAACATGGTTATCGCACAACAAGCAACTTAATAAGAGATAAAGTGCATAATTACATATTCAATACCACAATAGTTTTTAGGCTATTTGTCCCATGAGCTATATATTGTAAAGATGAAGAATAGAAATTTTAAAGGTAGCACTCAAGCAATTTACTTTGGAATGGCGGAGAAATACCATGTAGTAGGTAGGTATGGTGGACACAAATGGCATAGTGGTTGGCTCAAGGATTTTGGATGCATGAGAAGTATTCCCTCTCGATACAAGGCTTAGGCTAGCAAGGTTAATTGAAACAAACACAAGTATGAACCGGTGCAGCAAAACTCACATAAAAGACATATTGTAAACATTATAAGACTCTACACCGCCTTCCTTGTTGTTCGACCCTTACTAGAAATTATCTAGACCTTAGAGAGACCAATTATGCAAACCAAATTTTAGCAAGCTCTATGTATTTCTTCACTAATAGGTGCAAAGTATATGATGCAAGAGCTTAAACATGACCACAAAAATTGCCAAGTATCACATTATTCAAGTTATTATTCCAATTACTACATGTAGCATTTCCCGTTTCCAACCATGTAACAATTTAACGAAGCAGATTCAACCTTCGCCAAGAATATTATGAGTAAAGCCTAAGGACATATTTGTCCATATGCAACAGCGGAGCGTGTCTCTCTCCCACACAATGAATGCTAGGATCCAAATTTATTCAAACAAAACAAAACAAAAACAAACAGACGCTCCAAGCAAAGTGCATAAGATGTGATGGAATAAAAATATAGTTTCACTAGAGGAACCTGATAATGTTGTCGATGAAGAAGGGGATGCCTTGGGCATCCCCAAGCTTAGGCGCTTGAGTCTTCTTGAAATGTGCAGGGGTGAACCACCGGGGCATCCCCAAGCTTAGAGCTTTCACTCTCCTTGATCATATTGTATCATCCTCCTCTCTTGATCCTTGAAAACTTCCTCCACACCAAACTCAAAAAAACTCATTAGAGGGTTAGTGCATAATCAAAATTCACATGTTCAGATGTGACATAATCATTCTTAACACTTCTGGACATTGCACAAAGGTACTGAAAGTTAATGGAATAGAAAAATCCATCAAGCATAGCAAAACAGGCAATGCGAAATAAAAGGCAGAATCTGTCAAAACAGAACAGTTCGTAAAGATGAATTTCTAAGAGGCACCATACTTGCTCAAATGAAAATGCTCAAATTTAATGAAAGTTGCGTACATATCTGAGGATCACTCTCGTAAATTGGCATAATTTTCTGAGTTACCTACAGAGAATTAGGTCCAGATTCGTGACAGCAAAGAAATATGTTTCTGCGCAGTAATCCAAATCTAGTATGAACCTTACTATCAACGACTTTACTTGGCACAACAATGCAACAAAATAAGATAAGGATAGGTTGCTACAGTAGTAAAAACTTCCAAGACTCAAATATAAAATAAAAGTGCAGTAGTAAAATCATGGTTTGTCTCCCATAAGCGCTTTTCTTTAACGCCTTTCAGCTAGGCGCAGAAAGTGTATATCAAGTATTATCAAGAGATGATGCATCTACAGCGGGGTTTGGAGTTTTCTCAACCATGCATTGTATTTTGTATACATAAGATTCAGAGGCTCCCTTTTCATTAGTCTTAGGCTTGCTATTCTCATCAAACAAATTTTGAGGGACAAGCCAAGCATAATTATCATCTAGAGCTTCATGCATTCCTAGGAGCTTGCAAGGTATTGGTGCTTTAATCTCCTCACCATCATTAACATTATTAGTGTACTTAATTCTATTCATATCCATTTTTTCAAGTGTTCTTTTAAAATCGGTGAACATACCAAGCCTCTTATGCTTAATAAAAACATTTCTAGCTTCTTTAGCTATATCCTCAAATTCTCTAACAAGGACTTTTAAAACAAAATCTCTCTTCTCTCCCCTCTCCATATCAGAAAGTTTAAGAAACATGTGTTGTATCATGGGGTTGAGACTAATAAATCTAGCTTCCATCATGCGTACCAAACAAACAGAGGCATCTTCATAAGTAGAGACAGCTTTCGCGAGGGGTATATCTTCAAGATCTTCATGCATACTAACATGGGTGAAAAATTCTTCTATATTATCTCTTCTAATTATAGACCCTTGTCCCACATGTATATCTTTTAAATTTAAAGTAAAATAAAGAAAATAAGGTTTCTTGCGGTTCAATATTTTATTTGGACAGATTTGCCCTCCCACCTTATAAATACTTACTATAGCTGCCACCCACCGTCAAGTAAAATATTTTATTTTTAGACAGGCGGCCGAGCCAAGGTTCTCGTGGAGGAAAATAACTCCGATTGGGTTAAGGCTTTTGTATTGGACACGATTTCCTTTTTTTTCGATAAAGGGAATATATTAATATCGAGAGATACCAATTACACCCAGCCTCTGCAACAACGCACCACCCTAATGGCACTACGGATGCACACAGCTAAAAAAAGGAAAAGAAAACTAAGAAACAAAAGTCCCGCTACAGTATCAGACCTAACAATAGCAATACATCCACCACCATAACAACACCTGAATTGCAGACTCTCCAAAAAACGACGCCTCCAAGAAGGGAACAGTGCTCCAACACCGTCGTCGCCCGATCAAAGATCTTAGGTTTTCACCCTGAAGATAGTCCCCACTCTCAAAACAATGCCTCCACCAAGGTCACTGCCAGGCACAACCAGTTAAGGCCAGACCTTGGGTTTTCACCCTGAAAGGTAGGACTCTACGCTTCACATGTGTTGTCGCCCCCACTTTCATACCGCTGCTGTGATGCCCGGACACCAAGCAAGCCCCTCAACAGCGCGGAGACTTGAACCTCCCTTAGCTAGTCCTCCCCTCCGGCCTTCGTGAAATTCTCTTCTTCCGACTTTCATCATGGATCCATAGTCACTTGATGTCAACACAGAAAAAGAGCTTCGCGCCGCTCCCTCCAGAACCAAACGGTCGGAATAAACGCATGGGTGCGCAAGACCGAATACCTCCGATCCAGCAAACTCCAGGCAAAGCACTTACATTCGCCGGCGGAGCCTTCCGGAACTCAACCCTCCGGCCAGATCACGAGTCCAGGGCCTCCGGTAGGTCCTCCTCTTCACGCAAGAGAGGCCCTAGGACCGCCGCCTTTATTCAGGCCGGACCCCCACGTCGGCGACCATCCCGGGCTGGCCAACCCAACCCTCCACCGGCGACACCATCGCCGGCTTCCATGCACCTCCATCTCACCGCCGGATGGCGATGATAGATCAAAAATCCACTACCACCAACCGCAGGCCGACCCTCTCCGGCGAAGAAGAGGCCACCTCCTCCGTCAAACCCAAGGCTGCTGCCCCGGGCGCCCTCGTGTCGCGGAAGATGCCCGAGATCACCTCCACGCACCAACGAGAGGCGGGGCTGGATGGCATGGCGCAGACCGAGGGTCTGGCCGCCGCCCACCACCAACCCCTGCTGGAGTGCTGCGGGAAGCCGGCGAGAAGAGGGAGACCGCAGCGCCGCCCATCCCACCCGCGCCGACCGGTCCGCCAGGGGACAGCCGGCGGGAGGAGGGCTGCCGCCGCCATCGCCCATCACACGCGCGTCTGCTCCGCCAAGCATCGAGGAGGTGGGGATCCGGCCGCCGATCTCCACGCGGCGACGAGGAAGGGCCCCCGCCGCCGCCACGCCCCGAGGGACTTTGCCCCGGCGGCGCTACCGGCGGCGGCGGCGGCGGAGGGTTGGGGGCGGAGGGTTAGGGTTAGGGAGGGTTGGGGGCGGAGCGTCTCCGTTCTGTAAACCAGCGGACCCCTGGGCCGCTCAAATGTTCTCTAAGACACGATTTCCTAGCTCCAAACTCCAAATATATACATGTGAGATTGAGGAGACAAGATACGTGTGATCGAGGAGCCGATGTCTTCTTTTCCTTGCTCCGAATTACATTGCCTTCCCTGCTTTTCGTCGGCAATGAAAGTACTGGATCTACGAAACCTGCGATGCGTGAACCGAGCAGAGCCCCTCGCCGGATCTTGATCGAGTCGCCGGACACCGAAGTTGCCTACTCGCCGATCACCGCGCGCGGTCAACCCAATTTCATGCTACCGCCACCTCATCACTGCCGCAACATGTCGAACCAGGGGAGAGGCCGATCGAGGGATCAGCAGTCCGGCTAGCCGGGGAAGGAAGGAACAGAGAGATATGGCAACCTTTAGGTGCGCTTCAACTCGAAGCTGCAGCACGGCCGTGTGCCCGTGTGTGCGTGCGTTGGATGGAAGAAGCTGTGTTGTTGCTAGCGTGGGCAGATTGTGGCCCGTGAACAGGCAAGCGTGGGGCACGTACGAAATATCACGGCACCCTCGACCTCGATCAGTACCGGATGTCAAAATCGTCCGCGAGATCGACGCCGCGACGGTGAGCACAGCCAGCATGTCGAGGACCGTGCGGTGGAAGCCCCTCGGAGGTGGCGACGGGTCCGCCGATCTTGATGCCCGCAGTTATGGCGGCTGGCCGTGGAGAGCGCGGCAACTATGGCGGCTGGGAGGAACAACACGGCCCGCGGGAACTACGCGAAAGCGTTCTGGCTGAGCGCTGGGCCTGGCTGTTCTGGCGCATCCCGTGGAACCGCCGATAACCATAAAGATAGCAGGTGAGAAGGAAGAACGACGTGGGTAAGCTGGAGGCGGCCGGACTCAGAGGAGCTGCTGCAGCAATGATCTCGTTGTGTGTGGACCGTGGAGCAGGACGATGGGCGGTAGCAGCCTACGGGCTGGTGGAGGACCACTTGGTCGGCGAGATGCAGACAATGGGAGTTGATGAAGATATCCAGCAGCACCAAACCGGGAGCTCGGCCTATGCAAAGGATCTGTGGGCGTGCACGCGCGTACTGCTGGGAGATGGCCCACAAACAAGAACTGAGGAGGTTGCGTGATCCAGGAGACCAGGAGGGCGGAGACGTTCCAGCTTTGATTCGGAGCGAGGCTTTGATGTGGTCTGGTGGACGGATTCGCCTAGAGCATGTACGTCGGGACACCGAAGGATGCCAACGATGACCAGACGGACTTCTAGGTGCGCACATCCTGCCGCTACTGTGTGCCCATGTCGAGTACTCCAGCTGCATTACTTTGTTGCGGCACTGCTGTGTAATCTTCTTCCGAGCATAGCCATGAAGCTTTGGCCAGGCGCATCTCAGTCGTCCCGCTGGTGTGCAGGCGACCAGCGCCTGAGGGAGTACCAAACGCGCAAGGAGGACTGATACGTCCAAAACGTATCTACTTTTCCGAACACTTTTGCTATTATTTTGTCTCTAATTTGTGTATTTTGGATGCAACTAACACGGACTAGTGCTGTTTTCAGCAGAACTGCTCTGGTGTCTCGTTTTTGTGCAGAAATCTAACTTTCAGGAAAATCCTCGGAATTTATGCAAAAGGCCCTATTTTCCCAGAATATTGGCGGAGCCAGAAGGGCAAGCCAGGTGGAGGCCTGAGGGCCGCACACCATAGGGCGGCGCGGCCCAGGAGGGGCCCGCGCGGCCCTACTGTGTGGCGGCCTCGGCCAGCCCCCGACGCCCTCATTCGGACTATTTATTGCCTTCGACCTAAAAACGCACGGGGAGAAGTCGAAGTCGCCAAGCCTCCAGAACGCCGCCACATCGCGAAACTCCGTCTCGGGAGCCAGAAGTCTCCGTTCTGGCACTCCGCCGGGACGGAGAATTGGAGGAGATCATCGCCATCATCACCACCGATGTAGCACCCTACCTTTTAATAAAGATAAGATACCTGTGTATAGTGCTATTACCGGGATCACTGATAGCACACACATTACAAAATATAGTAAACATCGCAATAGTATCAAATTATTACAACGTAGATCCTCAGGAGGTAAACGAAGTCTTACAAAGTGCATAGTCACTTGGACTAGCCCACATAAAAGAGTTCGAGCGAACACAACGGAAACTATAAACTTCAATGAGCCTCCATTATCTTCATGCGCCACAGGCAGACATGTTGGAATGTAGACTCGAGATCCTAATAGTACTCATCTTCCGAAGAACCTGCACGTTTGAATATGCAGCCCCACGAATGGAGATCAGTATAATGATGTACTGGCAAATGACACTTATTTGGTGGCAGTTTTAGGCATGACTATCTACATGATATTTGGCTAGTGGAGTTTAGGCAAATTTGCATAAAGCCAATTTTATTCTATATTTTATTTTAAAACAAAACATTTTGAACATCTTTGAAAGTCATTATGAAATCACACCATGGTTAATCCTCCATGGGTTTTAGAATAATCACATGGTTACATCTCCCATGAGTTTTCGAAGGTTGATCAAATTTTAAATACATTCAGAAAACAATGATGAGATTCTTCCGTACATTCCTTGCTTAGAAGCTCAAATTGTCCGTAACCGGGGACACGGCTAAGATCTTAGGTTTAACTCTCGAGAGGTTGTGCACTTTCACCTTACGACCCACCCTTCCCAAGAGAAGAATGAGACAAGATCTTTCAGAAGAAGGTTTCAACCATAACCAGCTAGACCCGTTCCCGTTTGGCCGTCACCACATCATCATGTCTAGCAACAAGTTGGACCTCACAACTTACTTAATCCCGGCAGAGCCCATAATACCATAAGGCTGCACTGGAAGCTATCTAAAACATGGACGACATATTAATCTCTTTAATCTTGAGTGGCCATCCACAAGTGCACCCTCAGGCGATGACAACCACAATGTGGCCCTGAGTAGCCACTCAACATTTGCGCACTCTCAGGGATTCATCACTTTAGTCCCTAGGGCGCGTGAGGAAATCATCACTTTAGTCCCTAGGGCGCGTGAGCCTGAGCAGCCGCCCACCAATCTACCAATCCACCCAGGTGATTCATTAAGGTTGTTAATTTTAATTCTCAATACTCACAATCCAAATTGATCTAAACAGCAGTGGCACTTTGTTATTGCTAGGCAAACTAAAATCCTAGCAAGGATTCATGATAGCTACACACTACTGGGATTGATAAGCATAGCATAACTTTTGAAATCAAAATCCTACCATGCATACTAGTTTGAAAAACACTAATGCATATATAAAAATAAGTAGGATTTGAATGTCACTTGCCTTGATCAAAACAACCGGTACACTCACAGAAACCACAAGCGTAACCTTGATCTTCTTCACAATCTAAACAATCCAACCAACAAACAAACAAACAAACAATAATAAACATAGTATTCCAGATGAACAACCATAGACATGTATGCATGCATGATATGCACGATTTAATTTCACTCAATTAGTTAAAGTGAAAATGTGGTAAGAGTGGTTCTCTGATGTTTTGGAGGTTGGTATAAATCTTTGGAAAATAAAAGTTTTATTGGGTTTCTCTTAATTATTAAAACTAGTGATTTGCATAGCACATAGACCATTAACAAATTGCTACAGGAAGTTTTATGTTTTTTAAAATCATATATTAACATATATGGATAGGTTACAGTAATACAAAGCCATAGCAATTGGATTCACTCAAAAATAATTTATATATTTTGAATTATTGACAAAATACTGATTTGCACATAATTTGATAAAGCAAGTTTGTGCATGTATCAAAGTTGATCAACTCTGGTTCCATGGTGTTCTAAAAGTTCTAAGGATTCCAGAGACTACAAATTTGTAAAATTTGGCCCACTATATTAATTTACACAATTTTTATAGTGTTCAAGATTGAGTTCTCTGTTTTGTATTATGGTGCACAACTTTATACAGAACCTATACCATATTACTGCATATTTGCATTCTACAGATTACTAGCTTTCCAACGGTATAAAATTTGCTAAATTTGAACCTACGGTTGATTTTATACGGATTTTACAAGTTGGACATTAAATCTGAGATTTAAATCGAATTTTGAAACGAGTTTGACTAAATGTGCTGACTATGCTGGCCACGTGGCGGCTCCCTATTGGTCGAAAACGGTTCGGCCGGATCAGCCTTATGAACCACTGGATCTAATCCTATGGTCTACAGCAAAAGGCAAAAAGAAAAGAATAAAAGAAAAGGAAAAAAGGGGAAGAGCTCACCTTGCCGGCCGGCGGTGATGGCGCGGCGGCGGCTCAGACGGTGAGCGCGCGGCGGCTACGGCGGTCTCTAGCATCGACGAAGGCGACCACACGAGGCGGCGCACCGAGGTGAGGCGGATGGTGGCGGTGGCGCTGAGAGCCGCTGCTCCGGGTGGCCGTGGCGTGCGGCCGGAGCTCGGTCGGGGTCGGGCGGTGGAGGTGCGGCGACTACGGCGGGTTCGGGCGACGGTGAAGGAGCGGACGGGGTCGGCCGCGTCAAGGCCGACGCGCGGGCGGGGTGGCGTGGCCGGGGAAGGTCGCGGGCGGCCGGGGACGGTCGCCAAAGGTGGCGGCCCGGGACTTGCTCCGGCGAGCAATTGCCGCAGCCTGGCGGCGAGATAGAGTGGGCTGAGCGGGGCAAATGGAAGAGGAGTGCATGGGCTTTTATAGGAGGGCTCAAGGGAGGGCAGGGGGCGAACAGTTTGATGGGGGAGAGTTACTCCGGCGATCGCTGGTTTTGTAACGGAAGCTTTCAAGAGCGTTAATGGCTGTTGAATGGAGGTTGAAGACGACCAGGTGGGTCCCACCTGTCGGCGCTAGGGAAAAAAAGAAAAGAAAAAGGAGAGCAGGGGGGGCGGCTGGGCTGGCGCGGTGCTGGGCTGACTCGGCCCGTTTCGGCCGGGTCGGCTCAATTTATCTTTTTTTTTCTCCTTTTCTATTTTCAGAAAATTGTTTTTGCTCTAACTTTTTACTCATAGCTCCAAATGAGCTCAAACGAGATTCTAAAATTTTGTAAAATTTAAAATATTTTTTTAAAGACAATAAAAGGTGTATTTCGGACTTGTTTCAAAATAAAATAAAATAAGTTTAGTAAATGGGTAATATGGCATAAGGGAAATGGATTGGGGTTTGGGCATTTTTAGGGTTTATCATTTCATGTGATGTTTATATATGCAATGATGGTATGAATGCATGCTCTTTTTTTAAAATATTGGGATGTTACAGACTAACCCCCTTAAGATGAAGCACGTCCTCGGGCTTCGAAAAGGCTAGCAAATAGGTGAGGGTGATCTTCTCGAAGATTATCTTCACGCTCCCAAGTAGCTTCTTCTTCAGTATGGTGACTCCACTGCACCTTGCAGAACTTGATAGTCTTGGTACGAGTATTTCTTTCGGCTCTCTCCAAGATCTTGATAGGTTTCTCCTCATAAGTCAGGTCACTCTCCAATTGAACTTCCTCGAGGGGTACAGTGTCCTTCAATGGGGTTTCTGACATCTCAGGGTGACATTTCTTCAGCTGACTGACATGAAACACATTGTGTACTGCTGAAAGAATTTCCGGTAGTTCGATCTCATAGGCCACTTCTCCTTTACGGGACAAGATCTTGAAAGGTCCAATAAATCTGGGAGCTAACTTTCCCTTGATTCCGAATCTCTTGACACCTCGAAGGGGTGACACTCTAAGATAAACTCTATCTCCAATCTCATAGGAAACATCCCTGCGCTTATTATTAGCATAACTCTTCTGTCGAGACTGTGCTATCTTCAACCTATCCTTGATCAGTCTAACCTTTTCCTCTGCTTCTTGGATAATATCAGGTCCAAAGAAACTTCTTTCTCCCACCCCACTCCATAGTAGTGGCGTGGTACATTTTCTTCCATACAAAGCTTCAAATGGTGACATTTCAATACTTGCTTGGTAACTGTTGTTGTAAGAAAATTCTGCATAGGGTAGACTATCATCCCAACTCGATCCATAGTCTATAACACAAGCTCTCAACATATCTTCTAAGATCTGATTCACTCTTTCCGTCTGACCATCTGTCTGAGGGTGAAAAGCTGTGCTGAACTCCAGTCTGGTTCCTAAGGACTCATGCAGTTGCTTCCAAAAATGCGAAGTAAATTGAGTACCTCTATCAGACACAATACTCTTAGGAACACCATGGAGGCATATAATTCTCTTCATATAGATATCCGCTAACTTAGCACTGGTGTAAGTGGTCTTCACTGGTATAAAGTGAGCTACCTTGGTCAGACGGTCCACTATAACCCAAATAGAATCATACCCTGATTTTGTTCGGGGTAGTCCAGTAATAAAATCCATACCAATTTGATCCCATTTCCAGTCTGGAATCTTTAATGGTTGTAACAAACCGGCTGGTTTCTGGTGCTCCGCCTTTACTCTGCTACACACATCACACTTGGCTATATATTCTGCGATGTCTCGTTTCATGTTGTTCCACCAGAATCTATCCTTCAAATCCATGTACATCTTGGTATTACCGGGGTGAATTGAATATGGGGTCTCATGAGCTTCCTGGAATATCAGCTTCCTAAGTTCAGGGTCATTGGCAACGCAAATTCGTTTTCCGAACCAAACAGTACCTTGCTCATCTTCACTAAAACCTTTGGCCTTATCTTCCTTCAGGTTTTCCTTTATCTTCTCTATATCTTCGTCTCCCTTCTGGGTTTCTTTTATTTTATCCATCAGTGTAGGTTGCACTATCAGTGACGCTACATGACCTTCTGGTACAACTTCCAAACTGAGGTCTTTCAAACCCTTGCACAAATCTTCAGGCAAAACTTCGGTCGACAGACAATTTACATAAGTCTTACGACTTAAGGCATCCGCCACAACGTTTGCTTTACCAGGATGGTATTGCAAACTCAGATCGTAGTCTTTGATAAGTTCCAACCATCTCCTTTGTCTCATGTTCAATTCCTTCTGGGTGAAGATGTACTTCAAACTCTTGTGGTCGGTGAATACTTCACATCGTTTCCCCATCAAATAGTGCCTCCAGGTCTTCAGTGCATGGACCACCGAGGCCAACTCTATATCGTGCGTGGGGTAATTGATTTCATGTTTCTTGAGTTGCCTGGAAGCATAAGCTGCTACCTTGCCTTCCTGCATCAACACGCTTCCAAGTCCTTGACGAGAAGCATCACAGTAGACTTGAAATTCCTTTTCTAGATCCGGTAAACACAGAATTGGTGCAGACACAAGCCTCTTCTTTAATTCCTGAAAGCTAGCTTCACATGCTTCCGACCAAGCAAACTTCTTTTCTTTCTTCAGCAACTCAGTCATTGGTTTCGCAATCTTGGAGAAATTCTCAATGAATCTCCTATAGTAGCCTGCCAATCCCAGGAAACTACGAATTTCTCCGACATTCTTGGGCGGTTCCCATTCTGTCACCGCAGCTACTTTGGCTGGATCGACAGCTATCCCTTCCTTCGATATGATGTGTCGAAGAAATCCCACTTCACTCAGCCAGAACTCACATTTACTAAACTTGGCATATAGCTAGTGTTCTCGGAGTTTCTCCAAGATCAGACGAAGATGTTTCTCATGTTCCTCCTTGCTCTTGGAATAGATAAGTATGTCATCAATGAAGACTACGACAAACTTGTCAAGGAATTCCATGAACACTTTGTTCATCATATTCATGAAGTATGAGGGAGCATTGGTTAAGCCGAAAGGCATCACCGTATACTCATATGAACAATATCTAGTGACGAAGGCAGTCTTGGGAATATCATGTTCCTGAATCTTTAGTTGAAAGTATCCAGACCGAAGGTCGATCTTGGAAAACACACTAGCTCCAACCAACTGATCGAACAGATCATTGATTCTGGGTAATGGGTACTTGTTCTTGATGGTTACTTCATTCAGCGAACGATAATCCATAACCAGACGTTGACTCTTGTCCTTTTTCTC
Organism: Lolium multiflorum; assembly: GCA_030979885.1. Lineage (NCBI taxonomy): Eukaryota > Viridiplantae > Streptophyta > Magnoliopsida > Poales > Poaceae > Lolium > Lolium multiflorum. Next base: position 210,561,738 of record CM061747.1, on the reverse strand, counting down.
AACAAACAAAACTGGCGCTCCCCACGGGGACGAACTTTCTCTAATGAAACCCTTTACTAATTGCTCCTTCGGCTGTTTCTTGAGTTCCTTCAACTCATTAGTAGACATAGGGTAAGGTCTCTTTGCTATAGGGCCAGTGCCCGGAAGCAATTCTATAAGAAACTCCACCTCTCTATCTGGTGGCATTCCTGGTAACTCCTCAGGAAAGACATCGGGGCATTCCTTCACTATGTGCACTTGATCTAGGCTAACCCCCTTAAGATTGTTTAGCCTAATATCACCAACTTTCAATTGGGATTTGAATCGAATCCTTTTTCCTTCAGGAGTAGTGAGTGTGATTGATCTACTAACACAATCTATGACTCCTCTATGGGTAGTCATCCAGTCCATTCCCAGGATAACATCCAATTCTTGGGATTCCAAGATTACTAATTGGGTTGGAAACTTATATGGACCAATTTCTAAGACCAAGAGAGGGCATCCAGAGTTGACTATCATTTCTCCACCTGGAGAACTTACTTTAATTGTTTTCCCTATCGTTTCAGTGGGTAGCCCATTTTTATTCACAAAAGCTCTTGATATGAATGAATGCGATGCACCAGTATCAAATAAAACTAATGCTGTAAACGAGTTGAGTGGAAACATACCCATCACAGCGTCAGGTTCATTCATCACTTCCTCCACATTGAGGTTGTTCGCCTGTCCCTTCTCGAAGGTATTGGGTTTGGTGGCTTCAACCGGCTTATTCTCCGGACAGTTATTGGAAAAGTGTCCCGTCTTCTTACACTTGTAGCATGTGATAGTGGACAAGTCTCTCTTGTCTTCTGATTTGTGAGGGTGCTGGCCATTGTTTCCATTGTGATTACCATGAGAATGGTTTCCCCTGAATCCTCCATTGAACTTATGTCCATTGTGATTGTTGCCATTACCCTTACTGAATTGACCATTATGCTTGTGTGAACTGTGACTTCCACTTCCCTCAGAAGAATGGTGCCTCTTGTGGAAAGACTCACTGTGGTTCTTGCTATTGCTGAACTTCCTCTTGCGGTTCTCCTCCTTCTTGATATTATTGTCCAGAGTGATAGCCTGATCAAGTAGGGACTGGTAATTGGGCGCATAAGCCACAGACAATGGAATCTTCAGTTCACCTTTAAGCCCATTGAGGAACTTCTCCTTCCTCTTAGCATCAGTGTCAATGTCTTCTGGGGCATACCTCGCCAAAGCACAGAAGTCATCCATATACTCCTTCAGAGTCCTTCCTCCCTGTCTCAGACTGCGGAATTCATCCCTCTTCAGGTTCATAATGCCCGATGAGATATGAGCAGTACGAAAACCTTCTTTGAACGTTTCCCAGTCTAGGTCATCAATAGGGTGGGTGATTTGATAGGTCTCCCACCACCTAGCAGCAGGTCCTTCCAGCAGATGTGCCGTGAACCTTATCTTCTCAGCTTCTGTGCACTCGCAGGTGACTAGGTCCTTGCTGACAGAACGAAGCCAGTCATCTGCTACAATGGGCTCCGTGGCACTTGAGAACTTTGCTGGCCTGAGTCTCAAGAATCTGGCGAGTCTGTCCACTGGTGGTGGAGGTGGTGGTGGAGGTGGAGGTGGCGGTGGAGGTGGCGGATTGTTGTGGTTGTTCTGGGTAGTTTGAATGAACTGAGTCATCATCTGCATGAGCTGTGCTTGGGCTGTCATCATCTGTTGTAATGCCTCCTGAGTTGGATCACGTCTCGGCGGCATCTGTGATAGTTTTAGCATAGATGAGAACAAGATATATAGATCTAGGAAGTAAAATTTCCTACCCATGCACAAACAAATCACACAACCAAACAAAAACATTCCAAAAGCAAAACTCAAACTTTAAACTCAACAAGGTTCGAAATAACGTTTTAGGACAGTTGGTACTGCCATACATCAGATTGTAGGGCAATACAGGAGAGCGTAATAGAGTACATAGGATTTAAGGGGTCATCTAACGCCTCTTTACTACATCTAAACAGGCTATATATTATGGCTACTTGTCCGTCTTCCTCTTCTTCCTTGATGGTTTTCATGAAGTAGGTCATCTAAGGTAAGAGGAAAAACATTTTTGAAAATGGAATAGATAAGAGTACTAGAAGTTTACAAAGCAAACATCCTTTTAATTGAAATAGGATTAGGCAAAATGTTCATCCTAGGGTCTCACTATTTCTAATCCAAACCTAGGGTCTCGATCCTACAGGCAACACTATGCTCTGATACCATTTTGTAGCATCCTACCTTTTAATAAAGATAAGATACCTGTGTATAGTGCTATTCCCGGGATCACTGATAGCACACACATTACAAAATATAGTAAACATCGCAATAGTATCAAATTATTACAACGTAGATCCTCAGGAGGTAAACAAAGTCTTACAAAGTGCATAGTCACTTGGACTAGCCCACATAAAAGAGTTCGAGCGAACACAACGGAAACTATAAACTTCAATGAGCCTCCATTATCTTCATGCACCACAGGCAGACATGTTGGAATGTAGACTCGAGATCCTAATAGTACTCATCTTCCGAAGAACCTGCACGTTTGAATATGCAGCCCCACGAATGGAGGTCAGTACAATGATGTACTGGCAAATGACACTTATTTGGTGGCAGTTTTAGGCATGACTATCTACATGATATTTGGCTAGTGGAGTTTAGGCAAATTTTCATAAAGCCAATTTTATCCTATATTTTATTTTAAAACAAAACATTTTGAACATCTTTGAAAGTCATTATGAAATCACACCATGGTTAAATCCTCCATGGGTTTTAGAATAATCACATGGTTACATCTCCCATGAGTTTTCGAAGGTTGATCAAATTTTAAATACATTCAGAAAACAATGATGAGATTCTTCCGTACATTCCTTGCTTAGAAGCTCAAATTGTCCGTAACCGGGGACACGACTAAGATCTTAGGTTTAACTCTCGAGAGGTTGTGCACTTTCACCTTACGACCCACCCTTCCCAAGAGAAGAATGAGACAAGATCTTTCATCAGAAGGTTTCAACCATAACCAGCTAGACCCGTTCCCGTTTGGCCGTCACCACATCATCATGTCTAGCAACAAGTTGGACCTCACAACTTACTTAATCCCGGCAGAGCCCATAATACCATAAGGCTGCACTGGAAGCTATCTAAAACATGGACGACATATTAATCTCTTTAATCCTGAGTGGCCATCCACAAGTGCACCCTCAGGCGATGACAACCACAATGTGGCCCTGAGTAGCCACTCAACATTTGCGCACTCTCAGGGATTCATCACTTTAGTCCCTAGGGCGCGTGAGGAAATCATCACTTTAGTCCCTAGGGCGCGTGAGCCTGAGCAGCCGCCCACCAATCTACCAATCCACCCAGGTGATTCATTAAGGTTGTTAATTTTAATTCTCAATACTCACAATCCAAATTGATCTAAACAGCAGTGGCACTTTGTTATTGCTAGGCAAACTAAAATCCTAGCAAGGATTCATGATAGCTACACACTACTGGGATTGATAAGCATAGCATAACTTTTGAAATCAAAATCCTACCATGCATACTAGTTTGAAAAACACTAATGCATATATAAAAATAATTAGGATTTGAATGTCACTTTCCTTGATCAAAAAAACCGGTACACTCACAGCAACCACAAGCGTAACCTTGATCTTCTTCACAATCTAAACAATCCAACCAACAAACAAACAAACAAACAAAAATAAACATAGTATTCCCGATGAACAACCATATACATGTATGCATGCATGATATGCACGATTTAATTTCACTCAATTAGTTAAAGTGAAAATGTGGTAAGAGTGGTTCTCTGATGTTTTGGAGGTTGGTATAAATCTTTGGAAAATAAAAGTTTTATTGGGTTTCTCTTAATTATTAAAACTAGTGATTTGCATAGCACATAGACCATTAACAAATTGCTACAGCAAGTTTTATGTTTTGTAAAATCATATATTAACATATATGGATAGGTTACAGTAATACAAAGCCATAGCAATTGGATTCACTCAAAAATAATTTATATATTTTGAATTATTGACAAAATACTGATTTGCACATAATTTGATAAAGCAAGTTTGTGCATGTATCAAAGTTGATCAACTCTGGTTCCATGGTGTTCTAAAAGTTCTAAGGATTCCAGAGACTACAAATTTGTAAAATTTGGCCCACTATATTAATTTACACAATTTTTATAGTGTTCAAGATTGAGTTCTCTGTTTTGTATTATGGTGCACAACTTTATACAGAACCTATACCATATTACTGCATATTTGCATTCTACAGATTACTAGCTTTCCAATGGTATAAAATTTGCTAAATTTGAACCTACGGTTGATTTTTTACGGATTTTACAAGTTGGACATTAAATCTGTGATTTAAATCGAATTTTGAAACGAGTTTGACTAAATGTGCTGACTATGCTGGCCACGTGGCGGCTCCCTATTGGTCGAAAACGGTTCGGCCGGATCAGCCTTATGAACCACTGTATCTAATCCTATGGTCTACAGCAAAAGGCAAAAAGAAAAGAATAAAAGAAAAGGAAAAAAGGGGAAGAGCTCACCTTGCCGGCCGGCGGTGATGGCGCGGCGGCGGCTCAGACGGTGAGCGCGCGGCGGCTACGGCGGTCTCTGGCGTCGATGAAGGCGACCACGCGAGGCGGCGCACCGAGGTGAGGCGGATGGTGGCGGTGGCGCTGCGAGCCGATGCTCCGGGTGGCCGTGGCGTGCGGCCGGAGCTCGGTCGGGGTCGGGCGGTGGAGGTGCGGCGACTACGGCGGGTTCGGGCGACGGCGAAGGAGCGGACGGGGTAGGCCGCGTCAAGGCCGACGCGCGGGCGGGGTGGCGTGGCCGGGGAAGGTCGCGGGCGGCCGGGGACGGTCGCCGAAGGTGGCGGCCCGGGACTTGCTCCGGCGAGCAATTGCCGCAGCCTGGCGGCGAGATAGAGTGGGCTGAGCGGGGCAAATGGAAGAGGAGTACAGGGGCTTTTATAGGAGGGCTCAAGGGAGGGCAGGGGCGGATGGTTTGATGGGGGAGAGTTACTCCGGCGATCGCTGGTTTTGTAACGGAAGCTTTCAAGAGCGTTAATGGCTGTTGAATGGAGGTTGAAGACGACCAGGTGGGTCCCACCTGTCAGCGCTAGGGGAAAAAAAGAAAAGAAAAAGGAGAGCAGGGGGGCGACTGGGCTGGCGCGGTGCTGGGCTGACTCGGCCCGTTTCGGCCTGGTCGGCTCAGTTTATCTTTTTTTTTCTCCTTTTCTATTTTCAGAAAATTGTTTTTGCTCTAACTTTTTACTCATAGCTCCAAATAAGCTCAAACCAGATTCTAAAATTTTGTAAAATTTAAAATATTTTTTTCAAGACAATAAAAGGTGTATTTCGGACTTGTTTCAAAATAAAATAAAATAAGTTTAGTAATTGGGTAATATGGCATATGGGAAATGGATTGGGGTTTGGGCATTTTTAGGGTTTATCATTTCATGTGATGTTTATATATGCAATGATGGTATGAATGCATGCTCTTTTTTTTTGAAAATATTGGGATGTTACAACCGACGTCTCTCCATCAACCAGCCGTGTTTCTCCCATCCATGAGTGAGTAATTCCCCCGCTGTAGGCCGAAGGGGATGGTAGGGATTGGATGAGATTGGTCATGTAATAGCATAAGATTGTTAGGGCATAGTGCCTAGTGTCCGTAATTGGTACTTTGATGATATTGTTGCAACTTGTTATGCTTAATGCTTGTCACTAGGGCCCGAGTGCCATGATCTCAGATCTGAACATGTTATTATTTCATCATGATATTCATTGTTTATGGTCTTACCTGCAAGTTGTATACACATGTCGCTGTCCGGAACCAATGGCCCCGAAGTGACAGAAATCGGGACAACCGGAAGGGATGGTAGTGATGTGAGGATCACATGTGTTCACGGAGTGTTAATGCTTTGCTCCGGTACTCTATTAAAAGGAGTACCTTAATATCCGTAGATTCCCTTGAGGCCGGCTGCCACCGGCTGGTAGGACAAAAGATGTTGTGCAAGTTTCTCATTGCGAGCACGTACGACTATAATTGGAACACATGCCTATTGATTGCTTTGTACATGGACACCGTTTTATTATTATCTGCAAATGCCCTGCTATGATTGTTACATAAGTTTCTCTCATCCATGCAACGCCCGTTATCCATCCCCGTGCCTACAGTATTTTAATCCTGCTGTTTACTATAATCACTATGCTGTCTTTACTCGCTGTTATTTCACTAGTGCTACTGCTATAAAACTTACCTCTTGCGAGCAAATCTGTTTCCAGGTGCAGCTGAATTGACAACTCCGCTGTTAAGGCTTTCAAGTATTCTTTGTCTCCCCTTGTGTCGAATCAATAAATTGGGTTATACTACCCAAAGACTGCGATCCCCTATACTTGTGGGTCATCAAGATCTTGCCGTTGCCGGGGAGCATAGTTTTATTTGGAAGTTCACTTGGATTGATATTGTTCGCTGCAAAATCTCCATCATGGGTAAACCTCGCGATCCTAAAGTCGCCATATTACCATCCACTACAAGAAAAGGTACAACTCTGAGTACCTCTTCTACTCTTGATTCACCATCTGTGATAAGTCAACTTGTTTCACCGCAAGCTTCACTTGCTGGTACTTCTCTGAATCTGAAAACTCTCGATAATGTTTCTGCTGTGCTTGATGATAGTGGTTCATTGGGATCTTTTCTAGATGCTACAATTGCTAGGTCTAGACAAATTGAAAATGCTGAAACTCCTAATGAAAATGCTACTACACCTGTTAATTCACCTGAACTTGATTATTCTAGTGATGATCCTGATGAAGATTATGTGGAGCTTAATGATGATTTTATTAATAGATGCAATGCTACTGATGCAAGAAAAATTAAAAAGTTTCTCACACAATATACTGTTAGACATAAGCTATCTCCTGATCCTAAATTTGCTACATCTCCTATATGCATTAAGGATAAAGATTATGATTTTTCTCTTGATCTATCTCATATAGCTATTGTAGAGAAAGCACCCTTTTGCGGTACTGAAAAAGAAAGTGCTGTAGAACACATGATTGAAATTTCTTCTATGAGTAGCTTGTTTTCTGATGATGTCAAGATGCGTACTTACTTTGTCGCTAAAAATTTTCCTTTCTCATTAAAGGATGATGCTAAAACTTGGTATAATAATTTGCCTCCTGGTTCTATTAAAAGTCCAACTGAGTTGCGTGATGTTTTCTTTCGAAAATACTTTCCTGCTAGTGCTCAACATATTGCTTTACAAAAAATATATAGGTTTGATCAGGGAGATGAAGAAAAATTGCCTGAGGCGTGGGCAAGATTTTGTTCTCTTATCAGAGATCGACCTGGACATGATTTAGAAAAGAATGATCTACTTGATATATTTTATAGTGGACTAACCATTGAGTCTAAAGCATATTTGGATAGTTGTGCTGGTTGTGTTTTCAGGAAAAGAACTCCAGACGAAGCTGAAGAATTATTGGCTAGAATAAGCCGGAATCATGATGATTGGAATACACCTGAACCAACTCCAACGCCAATATTGAAGAAGAGGGGTTTAATTGAATTGAATGATGAAGATATGAGGGAAGCTAAGAAGTCTCTCAAGGAGAAAGATATTAAATCCGAAGATGTGAAGAATCTACCTCCCATAGAAGATATATGTGAGATAATTCCCCCTTCATCCATGATTGAGGTAAACTCCCTTCAACGCTTTACTAGGGAAGATATTCCATATTCAAAACCTCCTGCTCAATGCTTAGATGAGTTTGATAATTATATTGTTAAGCAAGAAAATTTTAATATGAGAGTAGAGAATCATCTAATGGAAAATTCTCAAGCTATTAGCAATTTGCATGATATTGTGGAGAGAACCTCCAATGATGTTAAGATGCTTGTTAAACATTTTCAAATGATTCAAACTCAAATTGATCAACTCACTAAAGTGCAAAATGACTTGTTAAAAAATAATTCTAAAGAGAAACATGCTTATGAAGTAACAACTAGAGGTGGTGTCTCTACCCAGGATCCTCTATATCCTGAAGGGCATCCCAAAAGAATTGAACAAGATTCTCAACGAATTGAACCTAGTGCTCCTTCTAAGAAGAAAAAGAAGAAGAAACATAAAAATGTTGTAGAATCCTCTGAACCTGTTAATGATCCTAATAGTATTTCTATTTCCGATGCTGAAACTGAAAGTGGAAATGAACATGATAATGGTAATGATAATGATAAGAATGATGCTTCTGATAAAGAAGAAGTTGAAGATGAACCTGAAAAGCATGATAAAAATAAAAAGTACACTAAAGAAGATTTTATTGCTAAGAAACATGGTAATGAAAGAGAACCTTGGGTGCAAAAGCAAATGCCTTTTCCTGCTAAGAAATTAAAATCAAAGGAAGAAGAACACTATAATAAATTTTGTGATTGGATGAAACATTTATTCTTGCAAATCCCTTTGACTGATGCTATTAAATTGCCTCCTTATTCAAAGTATATGAAAGATATTGTTACTAACAAAGGAAAATCCCCAATGAGGAAATTTCCACTATGCTTGCTAATTACTCTTTCAATGGCAAAGTTCCAAAGAAGTTGGGCGACCCAGGTATACCTACTATTCCTTGTTCTATTAAGAATAATTATGTTAAAACTGCTCTATGTGACTTGGGAGCCGGTGTTAGTGTTATGCCTTTTTCTCTTTACAAGAGACTTTATTTAGATAAGTTGATACCTACTGATATATCTTTGCAAATGGCTGATAAATCTACTGCTATTCCTGTTGGTATATGTGAGGATGTTCCTGTTCAAGTTACTAATAACTGCTTGATATTAACTGATTTTGTTGTGTTGGAAATGCTGAAGATGATAATATGTCTATTATTCTTGGGAGACCTTTTCTTAACACCGCAGGGGCTGTTATTGATTGTAATAAAGGAAAGGTTACTTTCAATATTGATGATAAGGAGCATACCGTCTATTTCCCCAAGAGGATTGATAAAGTATGTGGAGTCAATACTATTTCTAATGTGAGAACTATCAAAATTGGAACTATTGGTTGTCCTATATATGAGCCTAAAGAAGGTTATCAAAGTCTTATGATTGGATCCATATCAATACAATTCAAGGTAACATGATTGATTTGAGGTTTATTTCTTCATATGCTATGTGAAATTTATTTGGTGGCAAGACTTGATCAACCTTGTTAGCAAATACTTTTTATATGCATAGAGGAGGTAAACAACATCTCTTTCTTCCTTCACTTACTTTACTTGCTGTAGCACTTTTGATTTGCAAAGTTCCTTAGTTAATTAGAGATTTCAAAAATTTTCCTGGCCAGTAATAATAAACTTAATACCCAGAAATGTGCATTTTTCAAAGTTTTCAAAAATTCAAAAATTATACCGTTGGTCCTATTTTTCGAAAATGCACCTGGGAGCACAGGGATGACCGGGCACCCCAGTGGCACTTCTGTTGGCGCGCCAGCAAGGGGCGCGCCACGGCGTGTGGCCCCCTTTACCCCACTTTAGCATCTCTTCCTCCCACTCTTCTCTCTCCCGAAAAATCGACACCAGCTTTCTCTCACTCGCATTTTTGCTCAAGAGCTCAGGATTTTTCGATCTCTTTGCTCAGCCCAGATTTCTGTCTGAAATTTGGCACATTTGCTCTCCGGTATGTGACTCCTCCGATTATCCAAGTATAATTTTGTTTGGTTGAGTATATCTTGAATATTTTGCTGCTGTAGGTAACATGTTTAGTGAGCTTGCATGCTTGTTCTAAGTTGTATAAACTAGTTTTGATGCATGATTAGTACTCTAGCAAGTTCCTATAGTAGTTCCCTTGATTATATGTCACCAAATCAAATTTTATATTGTTTGTTGAAAAATTTCAGAAAATGGAGTGGAATAGATATCAACTAAACCAACAAGAATTGGAGGTGCAACAAGTCATGAGAGTGAACCACGAAGAGGGAGTATACCCCTCTTACTACCCATGCTAGATTTCATGAGAAGCGCAGGAATATTGGAAGATGTTCAGAATCTAATTTCTCGTGCAGGGTTGAATGATTTTGTTGATGAAGAACCATGCCAATATGCAAAATTGACTATGTCTGTTGTGCAGGATTTTAAGTTCAATTGGTCACGATCTAACCCCATGGTTCAGTATAAGATTTATAATAAAACTGTCAACTTGCCATTCAATGATTTTTGTACAGCAATTAGAGTACCGTAATGGGGATCATGCGAGAAGATAAGGGGATCGCCGCGAGAGCTCTTAAGCCTCTTCGAGATGATTTGTCATGGAAGGAGTTTCTCAGAGGATGGTGGTAAAATCACTAGCATTCAACTCCCAGCTATCCGCTACTTTGCTTATTTCATTACTAAATGCGTTCTTGCTAGAAAGAATGGTGGTAAACTATCTATCCAGGATTTAGCTTTTCTAGCTGCTGCACTGCAAGGTAGTAAGACTTATAATTTGGGGGCATTGATAGCTTATAGACTTGCTACTAACCGTGATAAAGGTGGAATTTGTGGAGGTCTCATCGCCTCTCGTTTACTAGCTTTGCATGGTGTAGAACCTTATCATCTTGATATTCAACTTTCCATAGAGAAACTTGACATAGTCTCTATGATCAGACATGAATTTGTTTCTGATTCATCTAACTTGGGTAACCTGTCTTACAAGATAACATTTTATAAGAAAGCTTGGAGAATAACTAAGAAAACTGAAAAACTAGTAAGATTGCCTGCGCCTGTTCTATTTAACCTTGATTCCAGGGAGGATTGGTCAGTCACAGAAGGTGCACTGAATGCACACATAGAAGGAGGAGGCCATCATGCAAGAGACAACACGGAGGAGGCCGAGGAACACCTCGACTCATCATCCGATGCAGCAAGTTCCTCGCATCAACATTTTGGGCATGTGGAGCCTCCACGCTTTTCTTCTGCACAGGAACCTTACTATGACTACGCCATGCATTATCCACCGGCGAGGAACTCGCTGGGGTTGAACTCCACTTAGGCCAAAAGCCTAAGCTTGGGGGAGGTATACCGGCATCACTCATTCTTTGCATATTATGATTGCTGGATACTTGTATATACTTGTTTAGTTTGTTTGAGTGGTTTTCTAATGAGAGGGAGATGATATTTGGGGAAGTGCTGCCTGAAAATAGATTCTGGACTGTTACCGAAAAATTCTCAAACATAGCCAGAACAGTATTTTGCGAAGCCAATTTTTTTGCATGTTCCCCAGGTTGTTATCTAACTTTCATTAGTTGAACACTTTTCGATTGAGCAGTGGAAGAATTTCTTAAAAATCGAGTACTGTACTGCTGTCAAGTTTGACGAATTTCTGCTGCTTTGTGTTTATGTGACTTTTCTAGTTTGCCATTTCTTGTTTTTGCTCTGTTTCTTTCCCAAAACACAAAAAGACCAAAAATATTTCTGTTGTTTCTCTCCATCATTTGTTTGCTTTGGTTTCTTGCATTTATTTCACTTTATTTGCTATTGTTGGTTTGCTATAAGAAAATCCAAAAAGATTTTGCTTTGTTTGCTTGTTTCCTTTTGTTCTTGTTCTCAAATTTGAAAACTCCAAAAAAATTTGCTGTTCTTCTTTGGTTTGTAAAGTTCATCTTGAGTTCAATGGTCTTCGATGGCTGGAGCGTGGTTTTCATTTCATATTATCCAAGCTACACAAGTGAAAAGCAATAATGACGATCTACGACAATTGGATTGTGGTGAGAGGCTGGTATGAACTCTATTTGTTTTCATTTTTGTATATATACTCATCCATGTGAGCATGCTTAGTTGGTTCATGTGAGGTATATGTCATTTGAGAAAGTCTAGTAGTTCATGATCTCTCATGTTTAGCTCCAATTTATTAATATGAGTAGCATGTCATGGATGTTTGCTTGCATTGTTTTATTCATAAGTAGGTATGATATTGTGGTATCCTCCTCTGAATAATTCGTTTGAATTAACTTGGCACATGCTCACGCATGCATATGACTGAACAAAAGTCAATTAAGTCTCGATGATTTATATTGCTTCAGAGTTCTTGTATCACTTTTATGCCTCTGTTAATTTATTTTGCCGCAAGCATGATTATGACAGTTACTGCTCTCTTGATTTGTCGCTCCCAGTCTATTGCTAGCCTTCACTTGTACTGAGCGGGAACGCTGCTCGTGCTTCCAAACACCTGAAAACCAAGTTGTTCCAAAGTGTCCACCATAAATACCTATGCATGGCATTTCAAACCATTCCAAGTAAATTCTCATTCGCTACCTTTAAAACCTTGAAAATGCTTCTCAATTTGTGTTAATGTTTCATAGCTCATGAGGAAGTATGTGGTGTTTAACTTTCAACCTTGTCATTTACTCTTGACGGACTTTCATTATGGACTAGTGGCACATCCTCTTATCCAATAATTTTGCAAAAAGAGCTGGCAATGGGATTCCCAGTCCCAAATTAATTAACTTAAATAGGCACTCCTTCATGGTATGAGATTGTTGGCAGGCACCCGAGGATTCGGTTAGCCATGGTTTGTGAAAGAAAGGTTGGAAGGAGTGCCACATAAACATAAAAATAATTCATGGGAGCCGCTCTTGGAAGTCCGGTTGGCGAGGTAGTTGGTGTACCCATTACCATTCGTTGACAACAACAAACACCTCTCAAAATAATTTTACTCCTGTTTTTAAAAAATGAAAAGCTCTAGCGCATGTTAATCCCTTCTTCCCTCTGCGAAGGGTCAATCTTTTACTTTTATGTTGTGTCTCCATTCTTTCTTTGAGCACTATCTTGAGAGCACAACTGTCATTCTTAGTATAATATGCTTGTCTCAAAATATGATTGATTGTGGTATAACTTTGATGCTTTTATCTTTGACAATCACTACTTCTAGTCTTTCTATGAACTTCAGAGGTGCCTGGGCATTTATGTTTTGCCGATAAAATATGGGCAAGCGAGATACCACTTTATCATAATCTTTTATGAATATTGCAATCCTGCTTATAGACATGATTCATGATGCTTATTATTAATTGTTGGTACCTCTCCATGATTGACATAGCTGTTAGATGATCTTATTTGTATGCATCTCATTATGAACTGCCTAAGTGTTAGCCATAGCATGAGAATATATACATCATATGAGCAAATGTGTTCGTGAAAGTTCTTTTATCGCTCAGTTGTTAACTGAATTGCTTGAGGACAAGCAATAAGTTAAGCTTGGGGGGAGTTTATACGTCCAAAACGTATCTACTTTCCCGAACACTTTTGCTATTGTTTTGCCTCTAATTTGTGTATTTTGGATGCAACTAACACGGACTAACGCTGTTTTCAGCAGAACTGCTCTGGTGTCTCGTTTTTGTGCAGAAATCCAACTTTCGGAAAATCCTCGGAATTTATGCAAAAGGCCCTATTTTCCCAGAATATTGGCGGAGCAGAAGGGCAAGCCAGGTGGAGGCCGAGGGCCCCACACCATAGGCGGCGCGGCCCAGGAGGGGCCCGCGCGGCCCTACCGTGTGGCGGCCTCGGCCAGCCCCGACGCCCTCCTTCGACTATTTATTGCCTTCGACCTAAAAACGCACGGGAGAAGTCGAAGTCGCCAAAGCCTCCGAACGCCGCCACATCGCGAAACTCCGTCTCGGGAGCCGAAGTCTCCGTTCCGGCACTCCGGGACGGGGAATTTGAGGAGATCATCGCCATCATCACCACCGATGCCTCTCCATCAACCAGCCATGTTTCCCCCATCCATGAGTGAGTAATTCCCCCGCTGTAGGTCGAAGGGGATGGTAGGGATTGGATGAGATTGGTCATGTAATAGCATAAGATTGTTAGGGCATAGTGCCTAGTGTCCGTAATTGGTACTTTGATGATATTGTTGTAACTTGTTATGCTTAATGCTTGTCACTAGGGCCCGAGTGCCACGATCTCAGATCTGAACATGTTATTATTTCATCATGATATTCATTGTTTATGGTCTTACCTGCAAGTTGTATACACATGTCGCTGTCCGGAACCAATGGCCCCGAAGTGACAGAAATCGGGACAACCGGAGGGGATGGTAGTGATGTGAGGATCACATGTGTTCACGGAGTGTTAATGCTTTGCTCCGGTACTCTATTAAAATGAGTACCTTAATATCCAGTAGATTCCCTTGAGGCCCGGCTGCCACCGGCTGGTAGGATAAAAGATGTTGTGCAAGTTTCTCATTGCGAGCACGTACGACTATAATTGGAACACATGCCTATTGATTGCTTTGTACTTGGACACCGTTTTATTATTATCTGCAAATGCCCTGCTATGATTGTTACATGAGTTTCTCTCATCCATGCAACGCCCGTTATCCGTCCCCGTGCCTACAGTATTTTAATCCTGCTGTTTACTATAATCACTACTGCTGTCTCTGTTACTCTGCTGCTGTTATTTCACTACTGCTACTGCTATAAAACTGTTACTACTGATAAACTCTTGCGAGCAAGTCTGTTTCCAGGTGCAGCTGAATTGACAACTCCGCTGTTAAGGCTTTCAAGTATTCTTTTTCTCCCCTTGTGTCGAATCAATAAATTGGGTTATACTACCCGCGAAGACTGCTGCGATCCCCTATACTTGTGGGTCATCAAGGACCTCAAGGTCACCAACCCCAAGACGATCCAGAAGATTGCCAAGTCGAAGAACCGCGGCCAGCTCCTTGGCGGCACGAAGTTAGTGTGGCCACTTCATGCAAAAAAAAAAGTTAGTGTGGTCACCAACCTCGCACTACCTCAGGTGCTAGGATTGCCGGCACTTTGGTGCGCGACACTTTCCTATTCTGCCTCCAATAATAACTTTTAGCGGCACTTTTCTGTTAGTGTCACTAATTACTACTTAATTAACGGCAAATTAGTAAAGTGCCTCTAATGTTTTGGTAATTAACGGCAGAGCTGGCAAGGTGCCGCTAATAATAATGCAAATTAGCGGCAGTTTAGCAAAAAAGTGCCGGTAATATTTCACTGATTACTGTTTGCACATAAACCCTCAGAATACTTAGATTCTCCGTGTGTGGTCCTCAGCCCGACCCCCTCTCGGTCATTCTCTATCAGCACGCACGCGACCCCAAATTCCCCTCTCACGCCCGTGCGGTGCCGCCGCCGGCCGACCTCCCCCAAACCCTACCCACGCTCGTCCTCCTGCTCCTCCTCACCACGGCCACTCAAGCATCTACCGGCGGCGAGCGGGAGGCCCTGCTCAGGTTCAAGGCGGCGGTGACATCGGAACCAGGCGGGCTCCTCCGCGCCTGGACACCCGCCTCGCCCTCCCACTGCCGCTGGCCAGGCATCACCTGCGGCCCTTCCGGCTCGGTCATCTCCCTCACCCTCCCCTCCTCACCAAGACACCGCCTCTCCGGCGCCCTCTCCCCGTCCATCGCCACCCTCCGCAACCTCCGCATCCTCGCCCTCCCCTCCCACGCGCTCGCGGGCGCGCTCCCGCCCGCGATCTGGACGCTGCGCCGCCTCCAGACGCTCGACCTCTCCGGCAACCGCCTGCACGGCGAGATCCCGCGGTCCCTCCCCTACGCCGCGCTCCACACCCTCGACCTCGCCCACAACGCCCTCAACGGGTCCCTCCCCGCAGCCCTCGGCTCCCGCCCTGCGCCGCCTCTCCCTCACCTCCAACCGGCTCGGCGGCGCCATCCCCGACGCCCTCGGCGCGCTCCCCGCGCTGCGGCTCCTCGACCTCTCCGGGAACCTCCTCGTCGGCGGCGTCCCCCGGAGCCTGTCTCCCTCTGCCGCTCGCCGTCCTAACTCCGCCCGGGTATTCTCCCTCGATTTCCCGCCACTGCGAGGCTGCTCTCCTCCCGTTCTCGCCCCCACGGCAAACCCTAGCCGTGCTGCTTGGGTTCGCCGGCGTGTCCCCGCACCTCCAGCTGCTCCCCTCCAACCACTACGACTCCTAACATCGTATTCGACCCTTCTCCGACCTTCGGTACCATAGCTGGTCCAGCCCGACATCTACGACCACCTCCAGGTTCCGAGCATCGACCACGTCGCTCACCTGGTCATGCTGGCCTCCCCATACGTGTTCCCGCAGGTCTGGCTTCTCCAGATCGACGGTGTGGTGGTGGTGGTTCTGCCTGGCTTACGACCTCTGCTACGGCTGTTGTTGTACGGCGGTGGTTTAACTGCCTCCAGCAGCAGTGGTCGCCTCTTCGACGTCCACGATCAGGTAGCCCGTCGGTTCTTCTTATGCAGTTACTATACCACAGTAATGATGAGTAATTACTCTTTGTGATTCACTATTCAAGACGGAAGAATTTTTAGTTAATTTAGGAATTTCGTTAGTCCTGCCAATGCCCATATTTTCCTGATGCAATTTATAGTGTAGTTCGAAGTCTGGAGGAGTCTTCCGTAGTAAGATCTGCAGCCTTTACCTAGATAATCTAGGCCGTTCTTTTCATTTCAGTTCCTCACCATCCATGTTGACCATAATTCTTATCATGGTCACACTAGATTTCTTTTCACATATTATTAAGATTGTGTTATGGGTGTTGCTCCTCTATTATAGAGGCAGTGATGTTAATTACCGGGCCTATATATAGGGGATTAGAAGTATCAAAATACAACAATTAGCTCCTGTTAATTCACACACTTCTATGATAGCACTGATTGATTGCCCACTCTGATTGTGATTTGTCTTGTCAAATTGGACAATGTAATTCTGTTTCACATTTATGTGCGTGCATAATCAAATTTGGTTGTGGTATTTTACTTTCTGGAAGAAACTGTCTCGAGACAAGTCATAGCGTGCATCATATGAGTAGTCATTGTGTGATTTAGTGGAAACATGAGGGCAACGGGGTGTTAAATTATAATCAGTTATTTCCATGCATCATATTTGGAACTATTGTTTTACTTGCTGCTTTGACTGCTTGTGGAAGTATCTGTTCATAGATAATAATGATGTCAAAGAAACAAGTAATCAGCAGCTGGTTGTTAGGTTCTAGTCACCGCTGACCGATCGAATTAGCTCATGTAAGTCTATTTGATCTTTATGGAGTATATCATAATTGTTGTCACACGAATTATTGAGCTCTCTTGTGTTAGTTTGCTTTGAGAGGTCAGGCTAACGAGGAGTTGAATAAGTACTGTATCAATGTGGCTATTACTGACAGCTAATTGCACTTGTGATGGTGTTACTAAAACGCATACATGTTCATGCATAGTTTAGTGAAGCTTACTTTCTCCTATGGTAATCTGCACATCAGAAAGCTCAGTTTCATGGTTTACAATGCTTGAATTATGATGTTTTTTCACTCTCTTTATCCTGGCTACAGGATTTCGAAGATCAACCAGCTCACTGGACCCATTCCTTCTACATTGTCCCGAATTTCAAATGTCAAAACCTTGTGAGGATCTACTTTCTCCATGTCTCAACTCATTTTGGGATTCCTGGACAAACTTGGTGTTGGTGGGCTGTGTAACTGTGTTCCTGTCTTTCCATATATCCTCATGTCTTGCAGTATGCATATCGATATTGTACATGAAACAGTTGTGTGCAAAATCGGTATATTTTAGGTGGCTGCCAACCAGTTATGAGCGCAGTTGAAAACCCTTTGGTTATTATGTTCACGCAGCTCACGATTGCTCGGTTGGTCCTGAATCCTAATGAGATGTTTCCTAGTAGAAATAAAGTTTACAGGAGAATTGCATGAACCAAACAACACTCATGCGCACCTCGTAGGTATGGACATTCACCACGTCTTCATGCTTTTGCCCAAGTATTAGTTATCAAATGGTTACTCAGAATTGCCTCAATGTATGTTTGTTGACATATCGTGCCATGGCGTGGTACTCAATGCGGTTCTGATACTTATGAGGTTACTTCTGCAGGTTCAACACTTTGAGAAGTGACTAAATGATCAATTTGCCATGGGGCGTGCTCTAGAGAAATCATTGGTTGACAAGCCCTGTGCTCTCCATTTATCAAAAGAACGCTGCATTCCAAAGGTAAAATTCTTCTTTTCACCTAGGTGATTGCTGGGAGAAGCAGAAAGTTCAAACCTTAATACGTCACTGCATGAGTTACTTCCCAGCTTCATAGTCTGCATATTGTTTCTGACAACAATATTTTTAGATTGTTGATTCAAAGCAACACTGTCTTTTATGTCATGACAGCCTACTGAGAAACTAATAAAGGAGACTACGGTGCTAGAGGTAGAAGTCATGCACGTTTCAGGACTACGTGTCCTAAATCCTTATATTAATATTAACGAGAGTAGTTACTAACTTTTAAATTTTTATCCTTTTGTATTTTAGCATGTCTAATGCTTTCCATTTTTGTACTTCTCTCTCTTTTACTTTCTATCTTCTATGATAATTTCTTCCAAAATCAATCATTAATATTAACGGAGCGTCGATCTATGTGTCCATCTCGTCCGACGGCGTCGGGGGCCCACCTATCGCGCTCACCGAGCCCGTCTAGGATACCGTCAAGCGCGACCTCGCCCGCATCATCAGCAACCTCAAGCTTTTCAATCAAGCAGCATGTCATTACTGCTGAAAATAAGATACAATAGCATATAGTTTTAAATGTTTTAGTGGCATGTAATCCTGTAATTATAACTCAGGAGTAAGCTTATTTTGATGAATACCTGTGCAACACAGAGGTGCTTGTTTGCTCCCTTTCTTTTTAACATAATTTCATAATATCATAAGTTTAGTGCAAAGATGTTGTCAAATGTTTTTACAGATTGTAAAATTGTTGGAGCTGAGCGTTCTTTTAGCTATCTCCCTCCACGCTTTCAATCAGGTGAAACTTTTTGTAAAGAGAGTTCCTCAGCCAACTTTCGTGAGTGGAAGGAGTTGTTTGCTATATCATTGTATTTGTAGAAACTACACTGGAGTGCAATGCATTACTCGGACATCACTTGTTTACATTATATGCAATTGAACTTGATGTTTTGGAGAACATTTGAATGTAATGTTCATAGTTGTGAAAAAGAAGTCAGTTGAACTAATCTTTGTGCGAAACAGACAAATCAATTTTTTTGCCGTAACAAATCTGTATTGTAAGTTTGTTTGCCTATAGTTTTCACATATTGAGCGAGTTACTGTATTTTCCAAATTCATATTTGTTTGTTCTTTTATTATATATTATAATTTATACCAAATACTACTATATGTGTTAACAATAATTTGAGCCTATCATTACAGCTGATAATAGTATTACTTCGGACCCTTATACTGACTACTGAGGTTCAGTAAGTTCAACAACATCCGGTGAGATTGTTACAGATCATCGTCGATGGAAATTGTGATATTGCTGTGAGACAGGTTGCAAGCATTCACTTCAAGAACTTTGTTTCGAAAGCCTGTCACCTATTGATCCTGGTATGTGGATGCTAGTAGCTGAGCACTGACTCTCCTTTTTTCCGATAACTAACATATTTTTTCCTTTTTGTATGCAAACAATTCCGGAAGCTGACAAGTCCACGGATCGCGAGAATATACTGGGCTTTGTTACTCAGTTAACGCTACTGCTAAGGTTAATAACTTTGTTGCAATCCACCTTCCCTTTTCTTAACAAGTAAATATTTTCCTGTCATAGCTTCTTGATAGAATTGTAGTGCACTACAGTATGTGTTTGGTTACTCTGTTATATTGATGGTTCTTTTTACTGGATAAACTGAACTGTAGGACATGTAGTTTTGAGTAATGTATTCACCATGTTTATTGTTGTTGAATATCACTTATTTTCCTTTACCTCATCGAGGGAAAATGGGCACCATTTGGTTTCTGTCTAATAGTAATAGAAGCAGTTAATTGCAGTTACGAAGGATCTGCAATCATGATTTCCATTTTCCGTGTAATAGAAGCAATGTAGTAAAATAATATTGATTGTGCCTTCACGAAACACATATAATACAAGCCATTCTAACTAGAATTTCGTTAGTTCTGTAAAAAAAATTATGGCCACTTTTCCTTTGTATGAAATCTCCATTTGTTGAGAAGCCTCCTACAAAATGTTTCCTTAGGTTGTAAGGTGGACACACGGCATTATTTTTTTGCAAAGCATACCAGCTCACAAAAATTTACCTTTAGAGTGTTTCACTAATCACTATAGTATGGTATCATTTCTTAATGCTGAAAACACAACATCTGATGCCTTTAGAGTGTTTCACTATAGTATGGTATGCTTTCTTAATAGTGAAACACAACATTCGATGTTTCACTAGTGTGGCATTTTTCCTTAAGGGTGGTAAGCTCACCAGCTATGATGACCCTTCAGGCACTCTTATGAATACATGGTTTTCAGCAGACGCATTATGTACTTTCTGAACTTCTATGCAGTATCCACTTACCTGTGTATCTCTTCTTTCTGTAGATTGTTGTCACACGAATTGTTGAGCTCTGTTGTTTTAGTTTTAGGTATGGACTGTTTGGCATCAAGTAGTTATTAGTAGATAATATATAACTTAGAGATCATATGTTCTTAATACACAGTAGTACTTCAGTTGATCATCTGAGCAAGTATGAAGAGGAAGAAAAAAATCAAGGAAGCAAATGCTGACAGTAAGAAGAGGAAGAGGAACACCAAATCAGATAAGCAGGTACAGGATAGCCAAGTAGGGATAGTCAATATTTGTCGAAGATCAATGTAACTTAGATGCATGACATTGTGTTTTGCAACATTGGCTGCAGAACATGTTAAGGTTAAACATTACAGTGTATTGATGGATCATGTTGGATCATGTTTGTTGAATAATATTATATTGTCCTGATTCTTATGTTTTGTTGGAGAATTTGGTGCCTCAATTTTCATTTGGAGTCACTATGAATGTGCCTTGAATTTAATTTGCTGGCACTGACGAATGCCTTGAATTCATATTCCTGGCACTTTTGAACATGCCTGCAAATTAAATCGTTGGCATTATTCAACTGTGCCTCCAAAAGTAATTTGTGGCACTAATGAAAAATGCCTGCAAAAATATTTACAGGCATATTTGAAAAGTGCCAGCAATTCCATATGCTGGCACTTTTTAATGTGCCTGTAAATACTTTTGCCGGCACTTTTCCTGAAATGCCAGCAATAATTTTTAACGACTGCAGTAAATGCAGCACTTTTTTTTATGCCTTGAAAATATTTTTCTGGCACTTTTAGTGGTTTTGCTGGCACTTTTTGATGCCTCCAGTCTGGATACGTGCGTAGTGTCGTGCAGGTATACGTGCCTAGCCTGAGGGCTGAGTCACCACTTATTCAATTTTCATTGCGTACGCAATGCCAATTTCTGTAGTAGTGCTATTATATTGCTGCAAGGTCCGGCCTGTCACAATCAAACGCTTACAGTAATTACATTGTATAATATATATGAAGCTACTAGGTTTGAAACAAAATTTACCATATGGCTTATACTCGCACCGTCGTCGAAGGATTACTCAGAACTACAAATATAGACCTTTATTTATGAATTGTTTGCAGATGTTGCAGGCGTACAAATTCAGAGTTTGCACCGCCCGGCTCTGACTGGTAGAGGTCCGTATCGAGGAGCAGCACTACCGGTCAGCCTCCTGCCTCCTACCTCACAACGAGGTCTGAGCCGTGGGTGCGCCACCATCTCGTCATCGTCAGGGCATGCCATGTCGGCGGGAGATCCAGCAACGCCTGATGCCCCTAAACCACCGCCTGGCAAACAGTTGCGTCCGCGTGAATTTTTCTTCTGATCCATATCCTGTGAGGCAACCTAATTACACCGACAAAAATATACATCATCTTTTTCCACATGCCATTTCACGGATTAAAATTCCATACAAATTTTGGTAATTTCAGACTGAATATACTTTCCTCAATATTTTTTTAAGAGGTGGTCTGAATTTTGGTCATTTTGGTCGGAATATATTTTCCTCGATAGTTTCTAAGGATGCGAGTCAGCCGGTTACTTTTACTAGTAAGTCCGCACGTGCACGCACGTCTCAGCTCAGTGTTGATAATATACACATTGAAACCTTTTGGCAATGATATTAGCATAAAACCTGCTATAGTAGTCCGACCATGCAATCCTATGATCTACAGCAGTGGTTATACCACGCAATTATACTCACATTTTATAGGAAACACATTATCTTATTGTATGCTAGATAAGGCAGATTTCATTTTCTGCTGTCCCATTCTTGATGAGGTTGCTCATTGACACTTGTGTATCGTCATAGTGCTTCTTCATGGAAGAAAGTGCTATCTTAGTGCTTCTGCTAAACCACCTCACCTTCACATCGTGTATCTAACCACACCTATAACTATAGAAATGATAGAAGAGATACAGTTACTTCAAGAGTACATATGATTCAAAAAAAAGAAGTTAGCATAAACTTGGGGCTTTTCAACATCAAACAAAACATTGAAATAACTATGCCCAACACATACAAAACATTGGAACTCGCTACTTCTAACACATAATAGCAGTTGTGATAATCGTGCCATGCCCATACATAAGTTCAATAGTAAATTTATACAGAAAAAATGAGAGATAATTGTACATAACGAAATTTGGTAAACTGAGATGTGAGCATAGTAAAATCTAGTACCTCATGAGATCCTCAAAAATTATTATTATTCTCACGACATTACTCAAGCTCTGTTAAGAAGCTGACCAACTACAAGCCTGGCTCTTGAATGGAACATTAACCCCAAGGAACATCGGAACAATTTTTCAATGCACATATGGTATAATGCAAACTAAAGAGTCGTTATTGAATATATGTGAACGAACAAAAAAATAAGTAAGTGATCTAGCAACCACTGAATTGAGACGTTAATTGATTAGTGCATCAATCCCTGAAGTTCATTACATGTACAGATAAGAAATGTTAAAAACACACAGTAGCACAAACTTCACTACATGGAAAGCAGAGTGTAGATTAGCTGGTACCACCTAATACCTTTCCAGTTATTTGTTAAATCAGGTTTGCCTTTCCCAGTGTGGTTGGTTACAGGAGACGGCACCATATTGATATTTTGCTGACCTCTGAATTCTGATGATGCAAGCAATTCTGATATTTAGCCACTGATGAAAATCTACCCTGACTTGGAAAGTTCAGTATTGACGGTATATTAGATATGGTAAGATAAAGCACATGTAAGTTTTGCAATAATTGCATAGAGCTATCAATTGTACATACTCCATTTTGCAAGAAATTTAAAAGTTATGTACCACTGGATGCCCGAAATATTTGTTTCATACCTTGTTGTATTAAATACACTATTAAACATTAAAAAGCACACTGGATGCTTCCAAAGCAGTACATTAGGCTGAGCGAGGTCTTAGATTCCACATATTATGAGAAGATTGAGGCTTAGCCCGAGATAATTAAAATAAAACCTCTTGAACCAAAGCAAAGGTGTTGGTGCTATGTGGATGCAATTTGAAAAAGTTTCAGAAAGGTCAGATGACAAACAAACGTTGAACCATGTTGTTCCAAACTTTCGGAAGTTTGAGATCATGTCATATTTGAAAGCCGAATGTTGAATAATCAGCATATGTATCTGAATAAAATAGAGGTATGAGATCATGTCAAAGCTTAATCGTATGACCAACTCTAAACCACACCAAAATAGTTACACACACAGAGGAAAAATAATTTGACATTTGAGCACCCAATCTAAACCTGTAAAGTAAACAAAACAATCATTTTATTTTAAGTACATAATTTATTTTGATTGCATAACAGAACAACAGTTTCTCAGATCTGTAGTACGTTACCTTACTGTGAGAACCACAACACGGTTGCTATACCTTTCCAGACTCAATCACCTAGATTGGCAGTCCAGAAGCAGTCATACTAATGCCATGGGCGGTCCGCCGGTGCATTCCAAGTTCCAACATCGAACCTCCAGTTTACCTGCTACCTCAGATCGTGATCGGATCTACTCCAGAGAAAAGGGAGGAACATGAAAAGGTAAAAGGAGAACTCCCCACCTCCAGCGGCGGTGAAGGAACAGAGGGAGGCGAGAAAGATCTCTGCGCGCACACGCGCCATTTCCAGACATGATCCGCAAGAACGTGCAGGCTTTTGCTGGTGTTGCCTCGCTTCTGGAGGTCGAGCGCATCTGCCACCACGTCGAGGGCGAAGCAGCCACAAGAGCTAGGGCCGGGCGGAGGGAGGCACCGCCTTGACGGCGGCGAGGCCACTGAAGTTAGGCCTAGGCGGCGGAAGGAGGTGCGGCGACGGTGGTTGGCTGGTTCGCATCGCGGGGTCTCGGCATGGCCGAGGTAAAGGCGGCCAGGAATTGGCGTCCTGGGCGCGACTCGTGTGGTGTGCTGGTGGGAGAGAAGGTGAGAGAAATTCGGGGCAGGGGAGATTGTGATGGCGGAAGTTTCGGGTGGGGAGAAGAAATTATTTTGGACCGCACGATGTATGTGAATGGACGACGTGGATTTGATTTTCCTACGGCACTTCGTGCCTTTATAAGTAGTAGAGACAGAGATGACTCTTTGTTTTTCTTTCCTGTCAATTTAAGTGACCAACTAAAAACACATACATAATACTTTATGTTTTGTTTTGCCTCATATCGTGACAGGTTGACACTTGGTGTCTTGTAAATGTTTTTCAGTGGGAGATGATGTTCCAGTCTACACCGAGACGTCTGTGGTGACTTCGTTAATCTCAAGACCCACCGAATCATCTTAGACGCAGTCTCTTGGAGGTGCTCATAGAGGTAGGGTGTGCGTGCGTTCATAGGGTAAATGTATGTACGTATGTGTGAATGCTTTTAATTATGGTGTATCGCAAAAAAAAGTTTAATTTTTTATTTCCCGTTGCAACGCACGGGCAATATTCCTAGTCTTTTAAAGTAAAATTAGGATGAAACATGATGAAATAAGTAAAGTAAATGCAAGTAACTAATTTTTTTTTGTGTTTTTAATATGGAGAATGCAAACAAGACAGTAAATAAAGTAAAGCTAGCAACTAATTTTTTTGTGTTTTGATATAATGCAGCAAACAAAGTAGTAAATTAAATAAAACAAGACAAAAACAAAGTAAAGAGATTGGATGTGGAGACTCCCCTTGCAGCGTGTCTTGATCTCCCCGGCAACGGCGACAGAAATTTGTTGCTTGACACGCGTACAGCACGCGACCGTTGGGAACCCCAAGTGGAAGGTGTGATGCGTACAGCAGTAAGTTTCCTTCAGTAAGAAACCAAGGTTTATCGAACCAGTAGGAGTCAAGAAGCACGTTGAAGGTTGATGGCGGCAAAGTGTAGTGCGGCGCAACACCAGGGATTCCGGCGCCAACGTGGAACCTGCACAACACAACCAAATTACTTTGCCCCAACGTGACAGTGAGGTTGTCAATCTCACCGGCTTGCTGTAACAAAGGATTAGATGTATAGTGTGGCTGATGATTGTTTGCAGAAAACAGTAGAACAAGTATTGCAGTAGATTGTATTCGATTAAAAGAATGGACCGGGGTCCACAGTTCACTAGTGGTGTCTCTCCCATAAGAATAAGCATGTTGGGTGAACAAATTACAGTTGGGCAATTGACAAATAAAGAGGGCATGACCATGCACATACATGTTATGATGAGTATTGCGAGATTTAATTGGGCATTACGACAAAGTACATAGACCGCTATCCAGCATGCATCTATGACTAAAAAGTCCACCTTCAGGTTATCATCCGAACCCCTTCCAGTATTAAGTTGCAAACAATAGACAATTGCATTAAGTATGGTGCGTAATGTAATCAACACGTACATCCTTAGACATAGCATCGATGTTTTATCCCTAGTGGCAACAACACATCCACAACCTTAGAACTTTATGTCATTGTCCCAGATTTAATGGAGGCATGAACCCACTATCGAGCATAAATACTCCCTCTTGGAGTTACTAGCAAAAACTTGGCCAGAGCCTCTACTAATAACGGAGAGCGTGCAAGATCATAAACAACACATAGATAATAGATTGATAATCAAGATAACAGAATATTCCATATTCATCAGATCCCAATAAACACAACATGTAGCTTTACAAATAGATGATCTTGATCATGTTAGGCAGCTCACAAGATCCAACAATGAAGCACAATTAGGAGAAAACGACCATCTAGCTACTGCTATGGACCCATAGTCCAGGGGTGAACTACTCACTCATCACTCCGGAGGCGACCATGGCGGTGAAGAGTCCTCCGGGAGATGATTCCCCTCTCCGGCAGGTGCCGGAGGCGATCTCCTGAATCCCCCGAGATGGGATTGGCGGCGGCGGCGTCTCTGGAAGGTTTTCCGCTCTCGGTACTGGAGTTATTATCGACGAAGGCTTAAGTAGGCGGAGGAGATAGGTTTAGGGGCGACGCGAGGGGCCCACACACTAGGCCGGCGCGGCCAGGGCTTGGGCCGCGCCGCCCTAGCGTCTGACCGCCTCGTCGCCCCACTTCGTTTCCTCCCCGGACTTCTGGAAGCGTCGTGGAAAAATAAGATCCTGGGCGTTGATTTCGTCCAATTCCGAGAATATTTCCTTACTAGGATTTCTGAAACCAAAAACAGCAGAAAACAGAACTGGCTCTTCGGCATCTCGTTAATAGGTTAGTGCCGGAAAATGCATAAATATGACATAAAGTATGCATAAAACATGTAGGTATCATCAATAAAGTGGCATGGAACATAAGAAATTATCGATACGTTGGAGACGTATCAGTGTTACCAACCGCGACTAAAGGGGTACCCTTTCGTCTCGGATGGAGCATTAGTCGTGGGTCGCCTCCCGAACCGCGACTAAAGCCCCCTTTAGTCGCGGTTCGAATATTTCCAGGACTAATGGGGGTGGACGGAAGCCTCTTTTTCTACTAGTGCCCCCGAGCGCCGTTTTTCTCATCAGGACGGCGAATTTCGGCCCAGTCGCGTCCCCGATTCCTCGTTTTTCTGCAGATTTGGGCCTAAATACATCCGGCGAGCCCACGCCATCCCTGGTCCCCCGAGGAGCGCTCGAGGACTCCGAACGAAGCGAAAGCGCGCGAAACGCCGAGATTTCTCTCCCGCGCTTTCGCTTCGGCTTCCGCGCGAGAGATGGACCCGACCGGTTAGCGACAGACGCATCGTCTTCCGCGCGGAGTAAAGGCTGCCGTCGGTCAGCTCGCCGCGGACGCGTAGCATCCACGCGGCATTAAATCGTCGGCTCCAGTCCCGCCTAAATACCCCGCTTGCCGCGACGCGTCGCACCATTCCTCTTCCTCTTCCTCTTTCTTCCCTCGACCCTCGACGAGATCCATGGCGTTCAACGACGAAGACGGCACGGCCAACAACGGCTTCCCCCGCCGGTCGCTCCACGCGTGGGAGGGGCACCTACTCTACCAGGCGGGGTACCCCTGCCCGCCGGACACGAGGCCTCCCGGCGGCGGGTGGCGGCTAAGTGCGGGCGGCGTGCCAATCCCGCCGCCGCCCCAGGGACGCGCCCTCGAAGCCGCCATCGAGGAGGTCCGACTAACATTGTCGGACCAGGACCGCGCCGAGCCACGCTACCACCCCGACAACCTGACGGCGTGGAACTCCTACTTCCTTCGCCGGTGGGAGCAGGAGCTCGCCGCGTACGACGGCCCGCCGGCTCCGCCTCCACGCAACAACACCGCCGGACGCAACGGTGGTGGAGCGTGCCGGGCCGGACGCTCAAGGCCATCCTCGAGCACATCGAGGGCGGCAACTTCCCCCTTCTGACGATGCCCCCGTTGTCGAGGGCATCGGCCATCCGCCGCCGGGTAAGTAGCTGGCAGCCACGGCGCATGGCTGCCAGTTCCTCGTCGTCCGGTTCGGCGTCGAGGTCGATCTCCAGGTCGGCGCCATCTTTGGCGCCGGGGAAAAAGGAACCGTCTTCCCCGCCGAGCAACCGCGCGCGCGGTAGCGGCGGGATCGTCAGCCGCGAGCCCTCGACGGCGCAACGACGGCTCCGCCCCAATCGCGAACCCGACACCTCCGGCGAGCGGAAGCGCAATCCGACGAAGGTGAAGGTGTAGGAGGCCGAAAGCGTCGAGGACGCCGCCATCCTCGAGGTCGTCATGGCAAGGTCCCTCCAGGACCTCGTTCCCGCCGAGAACGCCATGCCCCTCGACCAGGCCTGCGCCTGGTCGAGGGAGCAGTGGGAGAAGGAGGAGGCGAAGCGGCAGGCGAGGCTCCTCGAGGACGTCGCTCGCTACCGCCGGCCTACGACTCCTCCATCCGGCGTCGCCGTCCCCGTCATCGACCTCGAGGAGTCCGACGACGACTGGTACAAGTCGTCTCCGCCTCGCACCAGTGGCCGGTGGGGAGATGCCGGCCAAGGCAGCAGCCAGGCGGCGTCGGCGCCGCCGCAGTTCGACGACGACGGCTCCGACGATGATGGCGCCGGCGGCGACGGCGACTACACGGTGTCCTACCGCCATTTGGGCATGTAGAGCGCTGTGTTTTAATATTTAGAGTTGTATTCCCTGGCCGAATTCGAAATATAGTTGAATTCGGCCCCTATGTATGAACTTCGCCTTCTATATAGTAAATATCATTGAAGTTTGTCTAAATTCAATCATTTTTTGCCGTATTTTGTCAAGTTTCTGTTTTTCAAATTTAGATCGGCGTCTTCGCCTGAGATCGCGGCTAGGAAACTAGTCCTCCCCATGCCAAACTTACGTCCAATCCGGACGTAAATTTCCCCGGATTTCGGCGTGGGGAGGGCAAACGAGTGGAGATGCTCTAAGTTCTTCACTGTTTCTTGAGGTCCAATTTTTCTTTGTTTTCTGCCCAATCATGTTCGCCATGTTCTTCTGTTGATAAAGACAGATTGACGAGCCACAGCGAAGAACAGTTGACGGGATTCGTACGGCTGGCCAGGGCTGACGACGGCTGTGCCTATGCAAGCTCCTCCTCCACAACCCTAGCTCCTCCGGCTCATTGTATTGACGATCCACAACGAAGAACAGTCGACGAGATTCGTACGGCCAGCGCTGACGACAGTTGTGCCTATGCAATCTCCTCCTCCACAACCCTCGTCGTATCCGATGCTGGTCGATCTCTGACGGCGTTAGTCGGGCAACGGGATCAGCCATGGGGATCAATATCAGATATCTGGTGACATGAATCGGTCGGAAGGTTAACTTCATATGTATCAGATGGCAAGGTCGACATTCTAGCCTACCGAGACCATAGGGCGGCGGCTTGAAATAAATCATTTTTTGCCTTTTCCTCTTGGCTGGATGGATTTGAAGACTCGTGTGCTCGCTGGATATATAGGCGTGTATTGAGAAGAATCCATTGCATTGCGTTGTAGAAGGATAGAGGGAGAGAGATTGCGGAATATGATGGATGTTGTATTGAGCCTCTCGGACGAGTATATATAGTGGTACAAGACTTGGAGGCTAAGATAGCTCTCCTAGAGATATGGTAGGTAAAGATTACAAATCATAGACTACCTAATATACCTATACCAAATATATCTCTAACACTCCCCCGCAATCGTAGCGGTATGGACGTGAACAATAGTAGCATCGCGGACGGTCAGACCGGAGAGAAGCCGAAGGTAGGAACCAACGGGCTGACACTCCCCCGCAGTCGTAGAGGTGCTCATGCGAGGTGATAGCCCTTGTGCCGATGTCGAGGTAGCTGAGAGCGTGGGTGCTGTAATCTTGGTCGAGGGAGCCGCGTGAGGGATTGCCGTGGTCGATGTCGTGGTCGGGTGCCGGTGTCGAGGTAGCCGCACATGAAGCCGCAATCGCATAGTGAGCGAGGAGAGTGACGGAGACGCGTTGAGAAAGTCGTGGAGGTTGTCGATGCCGAAGTCGATGCAGTTCGGGCCGTCGAGGACGAGGTGCTACCCTAGTTTTGCCAGAACTAGGCGCACATCGGGGACGAAGGCATACTCCGGTTTTACCAGAACCGAGTACGCAAGACGAAGTCGAGGAAGGAGAGGCGCCGATCCGAGCTTGCCAGGCCCGGGGACGCGTCGGGGACGAAGGCACGCGGCGGTGTTGCCAGCACCGTGCATGCGTAGGACGGGACCAGTACAAATGGCGCGCCATGTCGGAGTAGACTTAGCTGAGGAAGACTCAACGACAGTTGTTGGAGTAGAGTAGCAGGTGTCGTAGTTGGGGAAGATACGAGGACACTGGCGGCGGAGATGTAGTGGACGAAGACGTAGAAGGCGGCTAACTCAGAGGGGACCTTGGGTGGTCATGCTGGACGCCTAGACGGGTGTTTGTGGTGGTCGGCGAGCCCAACGCGACCTGGAGTGGTTGGCGAGCCCAGCGGTGACTTGGGGTGGAGGCGCGGAGGCGGTACACGAAGTAGGCGGGGAAGACCCGGCGGCGTGACGAAGACCATGCGCGGACGGAGGTGACCCGCGCCGAAGGGGCGGCGCTGTTGTGGCCTCGGACGTCTGTGCGCGGGGGACGGCGAAGTAGACTGTGTGCGGTCAAGTCACGGCCCGAGGGGCCGGCGTGGCTGCAGGGCCCGAGTCGGTGCAGCGGCGGGAGGCCATCGGCGACGTACATTCCTCGAAAGGCACGTTGGAGGCCGGTAGCATGGACCAAAGGCGGCGGCGCTGCGGCCCGAAGGGGCGACGTAGCGACAACCCGTAGCTCGATCAGTGGTAGGCGCGTGATGGGGGACTTGCTTGGCGGAGACGTGCGCGCTATCGGTTGATCAGACCGACGACAACGCTGTACGCACCATGGCGTGGACGATGCGCAGATCGGAGTTGATGGCGGCGTTGTCGATGTAGTCCCGGTGATGACGGCGAAGATGAACCGGCGATGGAGACCGTGTAGGCGAAACAACATGCTGCATCGCACGTAGGGGTTCCCCGGGTGCGGCTCGTGCGGCTGTGCCGTACGGTTGATGGCCGGTGCAGGTCGATGCCATTGTTGGAGTAGAGGCGCAAGTGAACGATGGCGATGGGCGACTCAATCCGATCTATGATCGGTAAACCAAAAAAGAAAACGCCGGTCGAGCGACCGGCGACGCAAAAAGAAACCAATCCACGGATTGGAAAAAAAGACTCGACGGCAGCGGATCAACGGATCGGCAAACGAACCCTCATACGGGTTGCGTGGCCCCCGGAGTAGATCATGGAGATCGACCTCCCCAGGGGCGACGCGGCGCGGAAACTTTGCGGCGGCTAGGTCAAGGAGCGTGCCGATCTGATACCATGTAGAAGAATAGAGGGAGAGAGATTGCGGAATATGATGGATGCATGTTGTATTGAGCCTCTCGGGCGAGTATATATAGTAGTACAAGACTTAGAGGCTAAGATAGCTCTCCTAGAGATATAGTATGTAGAGATTACAAATCCTGGACTACATAATATACCTATACCAAATATATCTCTAACATGCGTGGTCGGCTTGTACACTCATTAGAGCACGGGCTAAGATAAGACCACTACGATTAGGAAGAGCCAGCGCCGGCCACGGTAAAGCGCGAGAAAGCTTTGGACGACGAACGAAGGCTCTGCGACCGGTTTTTCTGGAAAACTTTTAGCACGGAAACTTTTAGCATTGGGACTCCCATTTTTTTTTACGGACGAAAATTTGTTCCGGTTTTTTTTGACCTACCAACACCACCGGTCCGTAACTGATTAGTAGAGATTATTAGATATAGATATAGATATAGACAGTGGCGAATCCAGAAAGAATCTTGACTGGGGGCGTATTATTTGACTGGGGGCACTTCTTCTCTAAATTTGCCAAATTTTAATGAATCTTCTTCAAACTATTTACAAATACCAAGAAAATTCAAAATGCTATACCTGGATCTGCCCCTGGATATAGACTAGTAAAAATACCCATGCGTTGCAACGGAAGAAAAAAAAAAGCTATGGAGTTTGGTTGATGCCCAGATGTGCGCTGCCAAAATTTTGGCAACCTATAAGATATACTCCTCTCAATTGTTCTGCAACAGCCATAAGCAGGTATCTTATAGTCTCGCGACCAAAACAAAAGATGCTAAGTTCAGAGAGTACTTCATAGAGATTTGGATAAAATTCTTTATGCTAGCACCTGTGCTCGCATGCCCCAGTGCTGCGCTCCCCTGCTTATTCATGCGCTAGCGCTCTATAGCTGAAGCCGCGCTCGTGCGCTTGTCTATCTCCTCTCGGAATTTTGTCGGCCGCTTGAAAATTTTCATCTTCAACCACGCCCAGCAGTTCCAAACTTGAGATGCACCTGCTGAACTTGATAAAGGACCTGAGCCAAACTCTAGGCAGCGCCGATCTCGTCCAGCGCGCGGGCAGCAACAGCGGACAGGAGGAGAGTTTTCATGTGATGGCGAGCTCGCCCGACAGACGGTGCGACCCCCACGCGGTCTAGGTTCCGCGATGGAAAGCTCACTAGTATGGGTGCGACCGCCAAGCTCGCCGGCAAGGGGTGCAGCCTCCATGGCAGAGGAAAAACAATTGAGCAAGAACAGGAAGAGATATCGATAAGAGTAAGATTGGCGTTCCACATGTTTTTGCTACTCCTCCGATTGTAAAATTCCTTCTCAACAAATCTGAGCTCCATCAATGCAGCCTGGAGATTTTGCTTCACCAAGATCGTTCTGGGGGATATTAGAGATGTAATACTGACACGTATACGGGTCCAACTCTGTATTACCCTGCGAGGGGCTATTCCTCGCTAATATTAACACGAATCCGGTGAACCGAAGGGTCACACCGTTCCACCCAAAAAACAATTGACGATAACATGGTATCAGAGCCTCAAGGATCAGAACCTCGGATCGCTAGATCGATCCCACCAGGGCGTTGCTCTTCTTCCCCTGGTTCAATTCCCGTCGTTCTTTTTTCTCTCGCCCCAACATCTTCGTTCCTGCTCTCGCTATCTCTGCCGCCGGTGCTCTTTTCACCGTCGACGCCAGGACCAGGAACCTCCGATCCTCAGATCGGTCACACCAAAACAACGATCTCATCCTCCTTTACCGATTCCCAACTTCCACTTCCCCTCCAAACCCATACACAAAATCTTCAAAAATCTGATCGCAGTTCTCGTCAAACTCCTCGATGGCCTCGTCCTTGACCGGTTCTGGCGTGGGTGCTGTTGGCGCCCCTCCGGCAATCAAGCTGACCCGTGAAAATTTCCTCTCCTGCCAGGCTCAAGCGCTGCCTACGCTTCGCGGTGCCAGGGTTATGGGCCTTCTCGAGGGATCCGACGTGGCTCCACCCGAGATGCTTGATGCTGAGGATGCAAACAAGAAGAAGATCTCGGTTCCTAATCCTGCCTACGACACTTGGATCACTCGGGACCAGCAGGTGTTCAGCTACCTCATGAATTCTCTCTCCGAGGATATCCTCTCCACCGTCTATGGCCTTGTTCATGCCGCTGAAGTCTGGAGCTCTCTTCATGCGCTTTATTCCTCTCAGTCCAAGTCGCAGTAAAAGGCAGTTTCGCGCTAGCTGATAAGTGCGACAAGGATTTTCATCGACTGTCAAAAACTTTCGGGATGCAAGCAGAGTATATGGCGTCAAGGTTAACAACTGATTATGATGTGCTGCCAGACGCAGGGAGGCCACTCAAGGAGTCAACTTTTGATACCACCAAAGATTCTAAGGAGGTACAGGTTCACCCGACAGATCCCAAGAAAACGACGTCCATTGCAACAAACATGGACCTCGCATAGGAAAGCGCGCTCGTCGAGTTCCTCCGTGAGCGGTGGGAAATCTTTGCATGGTGTCCAGCTGACATGACAGGAGTACCCAGGGAACTTGCCGAGCACCACCTCAACTTGGATCCAATAGCAAGACCAATAAAACAACCTTTGCGGCATTTTTTGGAACCAAACCGCAAAGCTATGCTGTCAGAAATCAATCGACTTAGAGAAGCTGGCTTTATCAGAGAGTTGCATACAGAGGCCACATGGGTAGCTAACCCAGTACTGGTCCCGAAGAAAAATACAAAGGTCCTTCGCATGTGCGTCGACTTCACGTGTCTCAATAAACATTGTCCAAAGGATCACTTTCCCCTCCCAAGGATCGATCAAATTATCGACTCCACGGAAGGCTGTGAACGTCTTTTCCTCATGGACGCATATTCTGGTTATAACCAGATCAGATTAAAAGAAGACGACGAGGTCAAAACAGCTTTTATAACACCTTATGGCGTGTTCTGTTACAGAATAATGCCCTTTGGATTGAAAAACGTGGGAGTAACATACCAGCGGATGATGCAGAAGTGTCTCGCTACACAGATTGGCAAGAACGTACAAGTGTATATCGATGATATCGTCATAACAACAAAAAAGGGGTCAACTTTGATCGAGGATCTGAAGGAAACTTTCAACAACCTTGACAAGTTCTGCCTCAAGCTGAACCCGACAAAGTGCTCTTTTGGTGTTCCTGCAGGAGAACTTCTCGGGTTCCTAGTTTCAGCAAGAGGAATCAAGGCCAATCCAGAGAAAATCCAAGCCATCGTGACGATGCGGAAGCCAACAAAGTTGAAGGAAATACTACAGCTGACTGGGAGAGTCGCAGCTTTAAGCAAATTTGTTGCCAGGCTAGGAGAAAAGGCGTTGCCGTTCTGCGCTTTAATCAAACAAGGAGAGAAGTTCCAGTGGAACGAAGAAGCAGAAAGAGCTTCCGAGGATCTTAAGCGCACAATCTTGACACCGCCAATCTTGGTGGCGCCTAAGGAGAAGGAGCCTCTCCTGTTATACATCGCAGCCACGCCTCAGGTAGTCAGCACAGTCCTGATGGTTGAAAGAGAAGAAGAAGGAAAACTCCACGGAGTGCAGCGATCGGTATACTTCGTCAGCAAAGTTTTATCACCCTCAAACAGCGGTACCCACAGTACCAGAAGTTAGCATATGGAGTGTTTACAACCGCAAGAAAACTGCGACACTATTTTTCGGCGCATCCGATAATAGTGGTCACTGAGGCGCCTTTATCCAACATATTAAACAATCCAGAAGCCACGGGTCGTGTCTCCCTTTGGGGAATAGAGCTTTCCCCTCGGGACATCACATATGAGAAAAGAGAAGCAATAAAGTCACAGATCTTACCAGAATTCATCGTAGAGTGGATGGAGCTACAAAATACGGGACCTCCAGATTTGTCGAGAACCTGGACTATGAACTTCGACGGGTTCAAGAGACTAGAAGGAGCTTGAGCAGGCGTAATACTAGTATCACCTCAAGGCAACAAATTGAAGTACGTACTACGGATGACGTTCCCAAACACATCCAATAAGGAAGCGGAGTATGAAGCACTTATACACGGGATGAAGATGGCGAGAGCTTGCGGTGCAACTCGATTAAAAATCTTTGGCGATTCACAGTTGGTGGCTCAACAGGTGATGAATCAATGCGACGCAGTCAATGATAGTATGGTGGCATACAAGGAAGTATATAATGAGCTTGAGAGGCTATTCGACGGTTGCGAAGTAAATCACATTAGCAGGCTCAGTAATGATGAAGCTGACGTTCTTGCAAACATCGGATCGCAGTGTCTAGCAATTCCACCTGGCGTGTTTTGGGAAGAGATAGCTGAAAGATCAACCAAGGCGAAGAAGCAGCAGAAGGAGGAGAAGGGCGAGAAAGCCTCGGGGGCTCAAACAGTACCATCGGAAGGAGAGGAGGAACCACATATGATAATGATGGTACAAATTCCTTGGATGCAGGTGTACATAACATACATCCTGAGAAAAGAACTACCCGACGATCCAGTTGAAGCAAGGCGAGTTATCAGGCACTCTAAAGCCTTCACGGTGGTTAAAGGAGAGCTATACAGATGAAGTATTTCGGGAGCACTACAAAGATGCGTCACACCTTAAGAAGGAAGGCTTATTCTGAAGGATGTACATGAAGGGGTGTGCGGACATCACGCGAGCAGTCGAGCTATAGCAGCCAAGGTTTTCAGAGCAGGATTCTATTGGCTAACAACAATCAAGGATGCAAAGGACATAGTGCGTACTTGCGATGTGTGCCAAAGGTTTGCCGCGAAACCTCATTCTCCGGAAGCAGAGTTGATGCCAATACCGCTATCATGGCCCTTTGCTCAATGGGCCTTGATATGGTGGGAAAATTACACAAGGCTTGGCCAAGAGGATACGAGTATATGCTCGTAGCTGTCGACAAGTTCACAAAGTGGATAGAAGTGAAGCCGATAAACTCACCAGATGCAGCATCCGCAATAAAGTTTGTTAAGAGTATCATTTTTCGGTTTGGAGTCCCTCATAGCATCGTCACAGACAACGGCAGCAATTTCACATCCAAGGAGTTCAAGGCATATTGCGCAGAGGTAGGCATCAAATTACAATTTGCCTCAGTTGCACACCCGCAAACCAATGGTTAAGTCAAGAAAGCAAACAACATCATCTGCAACAGCATCAAGAAGCGCATGTTAACACCATTGGAAAAAGCTCGACACACATGGCCAGAGGAGTTGCCTAGCGTGTTATGGAGTATTCGAACAACACCAAATACAGCGACGCAGGAAACCCCGTTCTTTTTAGTCCATGGAGCTGAGGTAGTATTGCCGATAGAGATAGAACACACCTCTCTGAGAGTGGCGGAATTCAATGAAGAAACCTCGAGAAAGGCACTGGAAGATGACGTCGATGCACTTGATGAAGCTAGAGATGAGGTGCTGTCAAGAGTCACCAAGTACCAGCAGGACTTGAAAAATTACCACAGTCGATGTTTGCGACCAAGATCTTTCCAGGTAGGCGACTTAGTTCTTCGGCTGACGCAAAATAGCCATGAGTAACTCGAGTCGCCATGGATTGGCCCGTACATCGTCACAGAAGTAATCGAATGAGGAGCTTAGAGGATAAAGGACAAGAAGACAGGGATAGCGGAGCCAAATCCTTGGAACGTGGCGCAACTTAGGCGTTTCTATGCTTAAAGTCGAAATATGGTCCTCGTCGTAAACATACAATGTACTGAAACGCCCGCGAGTTTTCAGACGCAATCTTTTCCTTTCAGGGCACCGAGTGGGGTTGAAAGGTTTTTAATCAGGCGGGCTTGCGGTGCTGCAATATAATAAAGATATTAATGGCATACATCTTTTTCGTCGACAGGCTCGGGGGCTTTCAAGTAACAATATATATAAGTTCTCACACAATACAACGTACAAAGTTATTTGCCTTGGTACAAAGTACCTCGCAAACCAATAAAGATATAAAACATCGGCCAACAAAAAGCTCGGGCGCTGGATGAAAGAAAAAATATATAAGCTGTTTTACAATATACAACACTTACAATATACAGATCCTTAAATATGAAAGAAAAGCTCGACAAGGAAAAAACAAGCTCTCAGTTATCACCTACTATATCATCTATATTTACTCTTTGATCGTTTGTAGTACCAATGCTATGTTCAGCGTAGCTACCTTTCACGAAGAATTCAGCATCCAGTCGAAGCAAATCATCCATCATTTCCTTGGCTACAGGAGTTACAACATCAATGATTTTATCAAGATTCCTCCTCCGCTTCTCTACCCTGGAATGATAAATTTCAACGACTTTGGTCATATATAACTTCGGGAAGCATATTTTTAACAAGATAAAAGAAAATTTAGCACCAGCAACCAGTTGAGCCTTCACAAATCTGTGGATCCGAGGAGCATCCCTGAACTCATTCATCAAGCTAGGCAGGAAGAGTTTTCGGCTGGGAGTTTCGAGGAAACATTGTATTATAAATCAGGAACAGCGTCCTCGAGCAGAAGTCAAGGAAGACACGAACTTGACCTGCGCGATCTTGAAATCTGACGATTTGGCGAGTACGTTCAGGCGTAGCCCAAAAGTTAGAACCATGTTCCAATGCAAGTTTGAGGAGCACATTGGACCTAGCTTCAACACATTAATCTTAGGCAGCAGTATCCAAAAAAGAACCTACCCAGCAGAAGAATCAGTGACAGGGGAAAATAGGAAGGATGAAGGTAAAAAAGATAAAACTCAGGAAGTATACCTGCCATATCCAAGCTGGAGTCATTCATCAGTTGAAGCATGTAATCTTCCCGCGAAGTAGCTTTTGCGGCTTCAGTAACCGCAACTTCCTTTAGCGCTAGGGCCTCCTGAGCCTGTTGAAGAGCAAGTTTTTCCTTCTCGGAAGATCTTCGAGATTGCTCCATTATCACGAGAGCCTGTTTTTTCATCGACTGAAGTTCCTGTCAAAGTTCGTTCTGATCTTCTATCTGATCAGCGCTCGAGGAACCTTCAATGGAAGTTTTTCTCGAATAGGACATGGCAGGTAACGCATCCGAAGAACGAGGCAACACAGTATAGTTGTCAAAAACCAACTGGAGAGGAGAATTTCGACATCAATAACTTGGGAAAATAGCATTCTATTGATTCATTTGGATATTTACACGAGCATTACAAAAAAGGGTTCCTAGTGGACCATTGATGAGCTGTCGCAAAACCTACTACGACGACAACAACAAAAGAGGAAGAACAAAGCAAAAGCAGGGACAAGACGGTCTACTTGAACTCCGGCTTTGTAGAACTAGGGGAAGGAGTTGGTTTGCATTCGAGGAAGGAGAGGATTTTCTTCGAGCTCGCCTTGGCAGCCTTAATCAAAGAATGCCACCTCTTCGTCTCCATCTTCTTCACATCACCAAACTTCTCCCAGTCGACGCTTTGTTGGCTTTCGGCAACCAAAGAGATGGTGCCTTCAACGCCAATCTTCAAGCCCTCTTGCCGGAGACCCAACCCAAGATCTTCTTCGGGAATGAAGTTCTTGGTCAGTGCATCAAAGGTGTCGGGCTGCTCTTTCTTCGCGAAGAAGTAAGGAAAAAATCCGAGAAAATGCTGATTTAGCATCAGCGATGCTCTGGCGCACTTCGTCTCCATGAATTACAAGGAGAGAAAGAGCATCAAGAAGACGATCATCTTCGGGGTTTTCAAGATCAAAATCCTGGTGCATCTTCCCTGCTGAAACAAAATTCGGGTTGTCAACAAGTGCACAGGAAAAAGCAAAGGTTCACGAAGAATCAAGATGGTTGGGGCGCTTACTAACGAAGCGCCGATTTTGCGACTCCAAGCGGGCGATGATCTCTTCCTCGCGAGCAGTTTGCCGGGTTGTCTCTTTCTCAAGGCATTTTCCGAATCATGGAGTCGTAGATGTTGGAGATATGCCCAAGAGGCAATAATAAAATGGTTATTATAATATATATTTGATTTTATGATAATGTTTACATACCATGCTATAATTGTATTAACTGAAACATTGATACATGTGTGTTATGTGAACAACAAGGAGTCCCTAGTAAGCCTCTTGTATAACTAGCTTGTTGATTAATAGATGATCATAGTTTCATGATCATGAACATTGGATGTTATTAATAACAAGGTTATGTCATTATGCGAATGATGTAATGGACACACCCAATTAAGCGTAGCATAAGATCACGTCATTAAGTTCTATTTGCTATAAGCTTTCGATACATAGTTACCTAGTCCTTCGATCATGAGATCATGTAAATCACTTATACCGGAAGGGTACTTTGATTACATCAAACGCCACTGCGTAAATGGGTGGTTATAAAGGTGGGATTAAGTATATGGAAAGTATGAGTTGAGGCATATGGATCAACAGTGAGATTTGTCCATCCCGATGACGGATAGATATACTCTGGGCCCTCTCGGTGGAATGTCGTCTAATTAGCTTGCAAGCATATGAATGGTTCATAAGAGACCACATACCACGGTACGAGTAAAGAGTACTTGTCAGAGAGAGGTTGAACAAGTTATAGAGATACCGATGATCAAACCTCGGACAAGTAAAATATCGCGTGACAAAAGGAATCGGTATCGTATGTGAATGGTTCATTCGATCACTAAGTCATCGTTGAATATGTGGGAGCCATTATGGATCTCCAGATCCCGCTATTGGTTATTGGTCGGAGAGATGTCTCAACCATGTCTGCATAGGTCGCGAACCGTAGGGTGACACACTTAAGGTTTGATGTCGTTTAAGTAGATATGGAATATGGAATGGAGTTCGAAGTTTTGTTCGGAGTCTCGGATGGGATCCAGGACATCACGAGGAGGTCCGGAATGGTCCGGAGAATAAGATTCATATATAGGAAGTCATTTTCTAGGTTTGAAAATGATCCGGTATTTTTTCTGGAAGGTTCTAGAAGAGTCCGGAAGAAATCAGCATGGAAGGCGGAGTCCCAGAGGGACTCCACCCACCTTGGCCAGCCAGCCTAAGGGAGGAGGAGTCCCAGGTGGACTCCTCCCCATGGTGGCCGGCCACCCCACCAAAGGAAAGGGGGGAGTCCCACTCCCCTTAGGTTTGGTCATATGGAAGGTTTTGTGTTGGGGTCTTATTCGGAGACTTTTGACCTAATCTTTGGGGTTTTCCACCTATATAAAGAGGGGAGGGGATGGGCTGGCCGGCCACACCAACCACAACCTTGGCCGCCCCCTTTGTGGCCGGCGCCCAAGCCCTCCTCTCCCAAAACCATAGCTACCTCTCCTCCACATACAACTCCCGCAGCGCATAGGCGAAGCCCTGCCGGAGTTCTCCACCACCACCGCCACCACGCCGTCGTGCTGCCGGGATTCCGAGGAGGATCTACTACTTCGCTGCCCGCTGGAACGGGGAGGAGGACGTCGTCTTCATCAACACCGTACGTGTGACCGAGTACGGAGGTGCTGCCCGATTGTGGCACCGTCAAGATCTTCTACGCGCTTTTGAAAGCGGCAAGTGATCATCTTCTGCAACAACGAGATCTAATCTCGTAGGCTTTGGAAATCTTCAAGGTTTAGTCTCGTTCATCCCCTTGTTGCTACCATCTTCTAGATTGCATCTTGGCTTGGATTGCGTTCTCGCGGTAGGAAATTTTTTGTTTTCTATGCTACGAATCCCTACAGTGGTATCAGAGTCGTGTCTATGCATAGATTGGTTGCACGAGTAGAACACAATTGTTTTGTGGGTGTTGATGCTTTGTTGTCTTTAGTTCGAGTACTTTGCATCTTTGTGGCATGGTGGGATGAAGCGGCTCGGGCTAACTTTACATGACCGCGTTCATGAGACTTGCTCCACGTTCGACATGCAACTTGTATTGCATAAGTGGCTTTGCGAGTGTCTATCTCTCCCACCATAGTGAAGATTCAATTTACTCTTTCTATTGACAACACTAGTATCACCGTTGTGGTTCATGTTCGTATTTAGATTGGATCTCACTCGAAAACCCTAAACCACGTAAAATATGCAAACCAAATTAGAGACGTCTAACTTGTTTTTGCAGGGTTTGGTGATGTGATATGATCATTATGTGATGATGAATATGTATGAGATGATCATTATTGTATTGTGGCAACCGGCAGGAGCCTTATGGTTGTCTTTAAATTTCATGTTGAGTAGTATTTCAAAGTAGTTGTAATAGTTGCTACATGAGGTGAACAACCATGAAGACGGCGCCATGAACCTTGACGCTACGCCGACGATGATGGAGATCATGCCCGTTGATGATGGAGATCATGTCCGTGCTTTGGAGATGAAGATCGAAGGCGCAAAGACTAAAGGGCCATATCATATCACATATGAATTGCATGTGATGTTAATCCTTTATGCATCTTATTTTGCTTAGAACGCGACGGTAGCATTATAAGATGATCCCTCACATTAATATCAAGATAATAAAGTGTTCTTCCCTCGTATGCACCGTTGATATAGTTTGTCGTTTCGAAGCATCTCGTGATGATCAGATGTGATAGACTCAACGATTATATACAACGGGTGTAAGCCATGTTGCACACGCGGAATACTTGGGTTTGCTTGACGAGCCTAGCATGTACAGACATGGCATCGGGACAACGGAAACCGAAAGGTTGAACACGAGTCATATGGATGATATGATCAACATGTTGATGTTCACCATTGAAGCTACATCATCTCACGTGATGATCGGTTTTGGTGTAGTGAATTTGGATCATGTACCGCTTAACAACTATGAAGGATGTTGTATTAAGTGGGAGTTCATTAGTAATTAGATTAAAACATGAACTAATTATCATAAACATAGTCTGAGTAGTATTTTGAATTAATTTGTAGTATTGGCATCCGTTTTCTACCAAGCGCTAGTCTTGTTATTGAGATAGAAATACTGTTAAAATCTGACAATAAACTTTACGGACTGGTACCGTATTGTTAATGAATCAAGATTTATTAAGTCCTATTGCAAACTTTTAGTAAACCTCACATTGTTGATTCAAAGAACTATGGTTTCAATTAGTACCTAAAGTCATCTTGTCTCCGTGAAAGTTGAAGTTCAAATATGTTTGAATAGTAAGGAGCTGAAAATTTTGTTTTCAGAAATAAGTAAGGTATGAGATATATGTGATATCTAAGACCTTATTGCAAGATGATAGAATATAATTTGGTGAGACAACATGAACTCATAAGTTTTATGGGAATGTACGAAGGTTGAAGACGCAAGGCGTCCCAATCCTCCAACTATTGGGACACTAACGATATTCGCATATCCATGAAGTGATCATCCTTAGTATGCACCGTTGCTAAGACTCGTAGTTTCGTAGCATCACGTGATGATCGGGTGTTATAGATTCTACGTGTGCATACAACGGGTGCAAGCCAGTTTTGCACATGCGAATACTAAGGTTAAACTTTACGAGCCTAGCATGTACAGACATGGTCTCGGAAAGTCGTCATGATGGATAAAATTATGAGTGAAATTGTTCATCATATTACAAAGTTACTAATAGTGAAATCTAGAATACTTGTCATATCATGATCAACTTCAAAATAAGAACCTCAAGGTTGTTGGTATTTGACCAACAAACCTAGAAGTTATTGAAGGTGAAGTGTTTTCTGAGAATGAGGAAAGCTAAAAGAGAAACTACAAAAGATATTTTGGCAGAAAGAAAGAAAAGGCTAGAAAGTCTAGCTCAGGTGTATATAAATGATATACATGTTATGGATGTATTCCTTGTTTGGTCACATAATGAAATTCTTGGGTATTTGTACCAGGTTGGTTGGTATGAGATGTCACACAATACAACGCAATACAAGAATACGATGGCCTAAGTGACTAATAAGGAATATGGTAATAATGCACGTCTGGAACATAATAAAGTGTTATCATGTTTGTCGTTGGCATTCTACCTAGCCCTTAGAATTTATAATAAAAAAACTTAATAATTGTTATTTTGCTCTGGTCAAATGAAAACAATAAGTTGTTCAAATTATGACATTACTCCATGTACGATGGATAAGTTATTATAAATCTTAATGTTGAAACACACACACATAATACTGACGCTAAAATGCCATAAGGCAAATGATTTGAATTCCACTTACTTGTGGAACCGCCATTTAGGTCATGTTAGAAAGGAACGCATGAAGGAAATCCATGCAAATGGATTTTGGAGTCATTTGATTTTTGAATCGTTTGGCGCTTGCAAATCTTTTCTAAAAAGAATGACTAAAATACCGTTCATAGGCCAAGAGTTGAACGGGCAACTAACTTAGTGAAAACATACATGATGAT
The DNA here is from genome assembly GCA_030979885.1 of Lolium multiflorum. Lineage (NCBI taxonomy): Eukaryota > Viridiplantae > Streptophyta > Magnoliopsida > Poales > Poaceae > Lolium > Lolium multiflorum. Next base: position 210,518,264 of record CM061747.1, on the reverse strand, counting down.
ATATGTGGTTCACTGGGCATAGTTGTGTGCGGGAGATTCTTCTACTTCATGAAAACTTCCAACAATGAATTGAGTATATGTGGATATATTCGATAAGGATGAAGTTTGAAACATTTGAATAGATTCAAATAAATTTCAGCATGAAGTGGAAATCATCGCAATAGAAAAATCAAATATCTATGATTGGATCATTGGGAAATTATTTGAATTACGAGTTATAGCGAACATCTAAGAGAGTTATGAAATTGTTCTACAACTCACATTTCTTGGAGTATCATAGTGATGATATAGTATCCGAGAGATGTATCCAAACCTTGTTGGGTTAATGATGAGATAAAAATAAAATGATGCCATTATATTTTTGTGGATTATGCTTTAGTGACTACCGCTTTTACACTGAATAGAGCATCATCATGATCCGTTGAAATGACAACCATACGAGTTATGGCTTGGGTATGAACCCTAATAGTCTTTTCTTAAAATTTGGTATTAGTAAATAAGTTTACAACCAAAACCGGATGAATGTCTTTGTTGTTATCCCAGAATTGGGAATTCTTTCCACTATGAAGTAAAAGACAAAAGTGTTTGTTAATGTTACTTGCTTATTTCCAAGAAATTGTTTTCTAGCGAAGTATTTGAGTGGGAGGATAATAGAACTTGATAAAGTTTATGAACCTGAGCATAATGATCAGAGTAGCGCAGCATCGGAAATTAGTTCCGGAAGCGGCCACAACGATCATGGCTCCCGTGTCTACAAAATATTATAGTCATGGATATCAAAGTAAATATTGAACCTTGTACGTATGGTTTACTTTGTGATCAAATAAATGATTTGTGGACAAAGGATTGATTTTGAACAATGATAAACCAACTACATACAAAGAAGTTATGATGGGCCCTGACTCCGTTAAAATGGCCATGCGCCATGAAATCCAAGATAGATGAATATTTTTTGAAAGTAAATGTTTCTATAAAAGTGATGGACTTGGATGAAATATCCTTGAAGAAGCTCGACTTGTCGAAAAGTTGTTTACGACAAAGTTCAAAGAATTGACTACGATAAGATTAGATCTTCTGTAGCAATGCTTATAGTCTATGTGGATTATTCTAGTAATCACTACATATTTCTTTTATGAGATATGCTAGTAGGATGGGAAAATACATTACTTAAACAGAAGTGTGTATTAAAGGTGTATACAAGATACAAACCAAGAGTTTTGCTGGTCCATGGAATACTAGATAGGTATACAAACTTCAATTGGATGAAGTGGGTATCGCGGAGTTGGAATCTTCACCGGATGAAATAGTCAAAGAGTTTTTGATTTAATCAGAAACGATGAAGATGCTTGCATTTGCAAGAAATTAAGTGGGAGCGCTGAGACATATTTATAATAATTATGTAGATGACATATAGTTGGTTATAAATGATGTAATTATATACTTGATTAAAAAGGTTTCATTGAGAATTAACTTCAATGAAAGAATATGGACTGAAACATATTTAGTGTCAAGATCTATGAAGATAGATTGAAACACATAATAAATTTAAGTCAAAGTACATAGAATGGATATTGAAGTAGTTCAATATAGAAATATTAAGAAGATGTTCTTGTCATGTGAAGGTTTAACAGACTTGAGTGTATCTGACACTCAATGAGTAATAAAACATGAGTGATATAGATCACGAATAATATGTAAAAAATCAGATGACCTATGCTCTAAAGTCTTATGGGCATGTACCAGAATGATTCATGTGATGATCACAGGACGACAGTAAGAATATCCTTGAGTGCTTTAGAAGAACCAAGGATATATATATATAGTTTTTGTATGGGGTAATGACAAACAAATCGCTGTAAACTGTTGCACCGATATTAGTTTGGTCACATATAAAAATGAATTACAAATCTCAATTTGGATAAGTGTTGTTTAAAAGGTAGCACAATGCTAGATTTAGAAGAGTTCTAAATATTGTGATGGATTCTAAAAACAAAGGCAGAGTATGTCATTGTTTTGACAATGACTGAGGATGTTTAAGTCGAAGAGTTCTTTGAGAACTTGGTGTAGTTCCGATAGTGTCAGAACATTGAAGCTATATTGTGTATGACAATATTAGTGACATATTTCAGACCGCGGAATTAAGGTTCCACTAGAATACTGAACATATAAGAATAGTGCCAACTCATTTGGAAAATGAGTGATGCGTTGAGACGCAAATGAATTGCAAAATACATACGTTTCTGAGTGTGTCAGATCCGTTGACTAAAACCTCTCCCATGAGCAATACACGATAAAGCACTGGAAGGCCAATGTGTTATATCTTTACAAATGAAAACTAGATTATTGACTCTAGTGCAAGTGGGAGACTATTGGAGATATGCCCAAGAGGCAATAACAAAATGGTTATTATAATATATCTTTGAGTTTATGATAATTTTTACATACCATGCTATAATTGTATTAACCGAAACATTGATACATGTGTGTTATGTGAACAACAAGGAGTCCCTAGTAAGCCTCTTGTATAACTAGCTTGTTGATTAATAGATGATCATAGTCTCATGATCATGAACATTGGATGTTATTAATAACAAGGTTATGTCATTATGTGAATGATGTAATGGACACACCCAATTAAGCGTAGCATAAGATCATGTCATTAAGTTCTATTTGCTATAAGCTTTCGATACATAGTTACCTAGTCCTTCGATCATGAGATCATGTAAATCACTTATACCGGAAGGGTACTTTGATTACATCAAACGCCACTGCGTAAATGGGTGGTTATAAAGGTGGGATTAAGTATCTGGAAAGTATGAGTTGAGGCATATGGATCAACGGTGAGATTTGTCCATCCCGATGACGGATAGATATACTCTGGGCCCTCTCGGTGGAATGTCGTCTAATTAGCTTGCAAGCATATGAATGGTTCATAAGAGACCACATACCACGGTACGAGTAAAGAGTACTTGTCAGGAGACGAGGTTGAACAAGGTATAGAGATACCGATGATCAAACCTCGGAGAAGTAAAATATCGCGTGACAAAAGGAATCGGTATCGTATGTGAATGGTTCATTCGATCACTAAGTCATTGTTGAATATGTGGGAGCCATTATGGATCTCCAGATCCCGCTATTGTTTATTGGTCGGAGAGAAGTCTCAACCATTCATATGGAAGGTGGCCGGCCACCCCACCAAAGGAAAGGGGGAGTCCCACTCCCCCTAGGTTTGGTCATATGGAAGGTTTTGTGTTGGGGTCTTATTCGGAGACTTTTGACCTAATCTTTGGGGTTTTCCACCTATATAAAGAGGGGAGGGGAGGGGCTGGCCGGCCACACCAACCACAACCTTGGCCGCCCCCTTTATGGCCGGCGCCCAAGCCCCCCTCTCCCCAAACCCTAGCTACCTCTCCTCCACATACAACTCCCGCAGCGCATAGGCGAAGCCCTGCCGGAGTTCTCCACCACCACCGCCACCACGCCGTCGTGCTACCGAGATTCCGAGGAGTATCTACTACTTCCGCTGCCCGCTGGAACGGGGAGGAGGACGTCGTCTTCATCAACACCGTACGTGTGACCGAGTACGGAGGTGCTGCCCGATTGTGGCACCGTCAAGATCTTCTACGCGCTTTTGAAAGCGGCAAGTGATCATCTTCTGCAATGACGAGATCTAATCTCGTAGGCTTTGGAAATCTTCAAGGGTTAGTCTCATTCATCCCCTCGTTGCTACCATCTTCTAGATTGCATCTTGGCTTGGATTGCATTCTCGCGGTAGTAATTTTTTTGTTTTATATGCTACAAATCCCTACAGTAGATCCTCGACAGCGGCAGCATCTAAGTCAGCCTTTTCGCGAGCTTTTTCGCTTTGCTCCAGCTTGAGGGCAAACTCGTTGGCACGCTTATTGGCTTCAGAAAGGGATTCTAACAAAATAAAGGATGACAATGTTACAGCAAAATAGCAGGAGAAAAATCCATTCGAGGAGAAGAAGCAAGAGAGGAATACCTTTCAACTTGTCAGCATAATCACGGTACCCAATAAATTGGGTACCAAGACGAATAAATTCTTTCATCAAAGGCTGAAAAATAACATGGAGAGGAAGATCAACATATGAAAAAGGTTTGACAACAAATAAAAGAATGGTTAGAGTTCTTACATCGTCCATAGGAGGAGTCGCCGAACTCCTGGTCAAAAGACTCGGCTCCTTGCCCAGCTCAATTCTCGCTTTCTTCGGCGACGGGGCACGGGGGCTCCTGACAGGAGTCGAGTGTCCTATGTCCTGTTGAGGAGGCGAAGTTTCGTCCGTAGTAGGGTGAGTCTCGGAAAGAACTAAAGTACGAGACGTGCTCGTAAGAGCAGTCACATTAACAGGAGGATCTTCTTCCTTGTTGCCACTGTGCATCAAGAAACAATATAAGAAATGCTTAACAGGCAATATATAGAGTGCAAAAACAGCAAAGTATTACGAGCTAACGAGGGCATCATCGTAGGGGTTGAAGGTTTTCCCCTCTTCTTCGGGAACGGTTTCTTCGGCAGGAAATTTGTCGGCTTTAGAGGTGCCAGAGTCTGCGACCTCGCCCCTTTTCCTCTTATTAGTCGGGGAAGCAGGAGAAGGGAGAGAGTGTGTCGACTCGGAAGCCTCTGATTCAGCTTCTCTTTCAGAGGAAACCACGGATTTGCGAGAACCCGCAATTTCGCTCTCAGGGCGAGAAGTACCCTGGGTGTCATCAGTAACACTGGTCCGTTCTTCGACTTCCCCACCTTCAGGAAGGGGAGGAAGAGAAGATACAACTTGATGTTTCTACAAGGTAAAAAGATATGTCGACGACAAGTTATACCAATTAAATTCGCAACATAGTAGCCAACAAAGCTAAAAATTCATCGGGAACAAAAATAGCTTACCTTGGGGAGGGCGTTGGTGCCGTTGTACGGTTCCACCCGACAGGAGGATGGAATGGTATCCTTCTTGCTTAGCGAAGAAATCCACCGAACAAGCTTCTCCAAGTCCTTCATAGAGAGATCTTTGGAGAGGCGATCGACATCTTTTTCGCCAGCATACATCCACATAGGGTTTTTGCGAGCCTGAAGAGGTTGCACCCTAATCCTAAGGAAATAGGCGGTGATTTGGATACCCGACAATTCCTTGCCTCGAGTATTTTGCAGCTCATAAATATGCTTCATTACCGCTTCTGTCGCCGTTTTTTCTTCTTCGGTAGCTTCTGCGTCCCAGGAGCGGCGGCGAAAAAAATTTGCGCTACCGTCAAAAGGGGCAATGTTGTACTCCTGCGAGTCGGAGTATTCCTCGCGGATGTAGAGCCACCTTCTTCGCCACCCTTAACGGATTCGGGGAATTTAACGTCGAAATACTCGACGACAGGGCTGATACGTCTCCGACGTATCGATAATTTCTTATGTTCCATGCCACATTATTGATGATATTTACATGTTTTATGCACACTTTATGTCATATTCGTGCATTTTCTGGAACTAACCTATTAACAAGATGCCGAACTGCCAGTTGCTGTTTTCTGCTGTTTTTGGTTTCAGAAATCCTAGTAAGGAAATATTCTCGGAATTGGACGAAATCAACGCCCAGGGTCCTATTTTGCCACGAAGCTTCCAGAAGACCGAAGAGTCAACGAAGTGGGGCCACGAGGCGGCCAGACTACAGGGCGGCGCGGCCTAGGTCTTGGCCGCGCGGCCCTGTCATCTGGGCCCCTCGTGACGCCCCTTGACCTGCCCTTCCGCCTACAAATAGCCTTCGTCGCGAAACCCCCAGTACCGAGAGCCACGATACGGAAAACCTTCCAGACGCCGCCGCCGCCAATCCCATCTCGGGGAATTCAAGAGATCCTCCGGCACCCTGCCGGAGAGGGGAATCATCTCCGGAGGACTCTACGCCGCCATGGTCGCCTCCGGAGTGATGTGTGAGTAGTCTACCCCTGGACTATGGGTCCATAGCAGTAGCTAGATGGTTGTCTTCTCCTCATTGTGCTTCATTGTCGGGTCTTGTGAGCTGCCGAACATGATCAAGATCATCTATCTGTAATTCTATATGTTGTGTTTGTTGGGATCCGATGAATAGAGAATACTTGTTATGTTGATTATCAATTTATATCTATGTGTTGTTTATGATCTTGCATGCTCTCCGTTATTAGTAGAGGCTCTGGCCAAGTTTTTGCTATTAACTCCAAGAGGGGGTATTTATGCTCGATAGTGGGTTCATGTCTCCGTGAATCTGGGGAAGTGACAGAAATCTCTAAGATTATGGATGTGCTGTTGCCACTAGGGATAAAACATTGGTGCTATGTTCGAGATGTAGTTACTGATTACATTACGCGCAATACTTAATGCAATTGTCTATTGTTAGCAACTTAATACTGGAGGGGGTTCGGATGATAACTGAAGGTGGACTTTTTAGGCATAGATGCATGCTGGATAGCGGTCTATGTACTTTGTCGTAATGCCCAATTAAATCTCACTATACTCATCATAATATGTATGTGCATGGTCATGCCCTCTTTATTTGTCAATTGCCCAACTATAATTTGTTCACCCAACATGCTGTTTATCTTATGGGAGAGACACCTCTAGTGAACTGTGGACCCCGGTCCAATTCTCTTTACCGAAATACAATCTACTGCAATACTGTTCTACTGTTTTCTGCAAACAATCATCATCCACACTATACATCTAATCCTTTGTTACAGCAAGCCGGTGAGATTGACAACCTCGCTGTTTCGTTGGGGCAAAGTACTTGGTTTGTGGTGCAGGTTCCACGTTGGCGCCGGAATCCCTGGTGTTGCGCCGCACTACATCTCGCCGCCATCAACCTTCAACGTGCTTCTTGGCTCCTACTAGTTCGATTAAACCTTGGTTTCATACTGAGGGAAAACTTGCCGCTGTACGCATCACACCTTCCTCTTGGGGTTCCCAACGGTCACGTGCTGTACGCGTATCAAGACTTTTCGGCGCCGTTGGGGAGATCAAGACACGCTGCAAGGGGAGTCTCCACACTGCAATCTCTTTACTTTGTTTTTGTCTTGCTTAGTTTTATTTACTACTTTGTTTGCTGCACTAAATCAAAATACAAAAAAATTAGTTGCTAGTTTTACTTTATTTGCTATCTTGTTTGCTATATCAAAAACACAAAAAAATTAGTTACTTGCATTTACTTTATCTAGTTTGCTTTATTTACTATTGCTAAAATGAGTAATCCTGAAGTTGAAGTTCGTTGGTTTAAGCAACAAGGGGGAGAATGTTTAAGAGATGCTTGGTATAGAATTAGTAATGCCCATAATAGGTGCACTAAGAAACACTCCACCACTATTTTACTCAGGAATTTTTATGTTGGTATCTCTAGCTGGAATAGGTATGTTCTTGATTGTCTCGCGGGAGGTAACTTCCTAAGTACTCCTGCATTAGAAGCTAGCTGCATTATTGAGAGTCTATTTGGAATACCCCCTGTTGATGAAGTTAAAACTGAAATCTCTCTTGAAGATGTTATGAAAAAATTGGAAACCATAGAGAAAATTTTTCCAAGTATTGAAACTAAATTGGAAATGTTACTTGATAAAACTGATGAACTCGATAAATCCTTAGGAGGAATTGATGAAAGAATTAGTGTCCTAGGAACTTGTGTTGTCCATGATAATCAAACCAATAGGATTGGCGAACTTGAAAAAGCTATGGGAACCTTGAGTTCAACTTTTTCTTCTCTTAAATATAAGGAGAAGGCTTATGTGGGTAAGGAGCAAAAGTTTATGTATGTCTCTAAAGTGCCTAAACCAAAGAAGTATTATTATAGACCTAAAATTGACAAAGCCCTTAGTACCACTATGGATGGGGGAGCTTATGATAACGATGCACCATCTCTTGATAACACTTGATACACACTTTCTGCGCCTAGCTGAAAGGTGTTAAAGAAAAGCGCTTATGGGAGACAACCCATGTGTTTTTACTACAGTACTTTGTTTTTATTTTGTTTCTTGGAAGTTTTTTACTATTGTAGCAACCTCTCCTTATCTTAGTTTAGTGTTTTGTTGTGCCAAGTAAAGTCGTTGATAGTAAAGTTCATACTAGATTTGGATTACTGCGCAGAAACAGATTTCTTTGCTGTCACGAATCTGGGCAAAATTCTCTGTAGGTAACTCAGAAAATTATGCCCATTTACGTGAGTGATCCCCAGATATGTACGAAAATTTCATTAAATTTGAGCATTTTCATTTGAGCAAGTCTGGTGCCTCAATAAAATTCGTCAATACGAACTGTTCTGTTTTGACAGATTCTGCCTTTTATTTCGCATTGCCTGTTTTGTTATGTTCGATGGATATTTTGATTCCATTGACTTTCAGTAGCTTTGTGCAATGTCCAGAAGTGTTAAGAATGATTATGTCACCTCTGAACATGTATATTTTGATTGTGCACTAACCCTCTAATGAGTTGTTCTAAGTTTGGTGTGGAGGAAGTTTTCAAGGATCAAGAGAGGAAGATGATACAACATGATCAAGGAGAGTGAAAGCTCTAAGCTTGGGGATGCCCCGGTGGTTCACCCCTGCATATATCAAGAAGACTCAAGCGTCTAAGCTTGGGGATGCCCAAGGCATCCCCTTCTTCATCGACAACATTATCAGGTTCCTCCCCTGAAACTATATTTTTATTCCATCACATCTTATGTGCTTTTATTGGAGCGTCGGTTTGTTTTTGTTTTTGTTTTGTTTGAATAAAATGGATCCTAGCATTCTTTATGTGGGAGAGAGACACGCTCCGCTGTTGCATATGGACAAGTATGTCCTTAGGCTTTACTCATAATATTCATGGCGAAGTTTCTTCTTCATTAAATTGTTATATGGTTGGAATTGGAAAATGATACATGTAGTAATTGCTAAAATGTCTTGGATAATGTGATACTTGGCAATTGTTGTGCTCATGTTTAAGCTCTTGCATCATGTACTTTTCACCCATTAATGAAGAAATACATAGAGCATGCTAAAATTTGGTTTGCATATTTGGTCTCTCTAAAGGTCTAGATAATTTCTAGTATTGGGTTTGAACAACAAGGAAGACGGTGTAGAGTCTTATAATGTTTACAATATGTCTTTTATGTGAGTTTTGCTGCACTGGTTCATCCTTGTGTTTGTTTCAAATAGCCTTGCTAGCCTAAACCTTGTATCGAGAGGGAATACTTCTCATGCATCCAAAATACTTGAGCCAACCACTATGCCATTTGTGTCCACCATACCTACCTACTACATGGTATTTCTCCGCCATTCCAAAGTAAATTGCTTGAGTGCTACCTTTAAATTTCCATTCTCCACCTTTACAATATATAGCTCATGGGACAAATAGCTTAAAAACTATTGTGGTATTGAATATGTACTTATGCACTTTATCTCTTATTAAGTTGCTTGTTGTGCGATAACCATGTTCCCGGGGACGCCATCAACTACTCTTTGTTGAATATCATGTGAGTTGCTATGCATGTTCGTCTTGTCTGAAGTAAGGGAGATCTACCACCTTATGGTTAGAGCGTGCATATTGTTAGAGAAGAACATTGGGCCGCTAACTAAAGCCATGATCCATGGTGGAAGTTTCAGTTTTGGACATATATCCTCAATCTCATATGAGAAAATTAATTGTTGCTACATGCTTATGCATAAAAGAGGAGTCCATTATCTGTTGTTTATGTTGTCCCGGTATGGATGTCTAAGTTGAGAATAATCAATAGCGAGAAATCCAATGCGAGCTTTCTCCTTAGATCTTTGTACAGGCGGCATAGAGGTACCCCTTTGTGATACTTGGATAAAACATGTGCATTGCGATAATCCCGGTAGTCCAAGCTAATTAGGACAAGGTGCGGGCACTATTAGTATACTATGCATGAGGCTTGCAACTTATAAGATATAATTTACATGATACATATGCTTTATTACTGCCGTTGACAAAATTGTTTCTTGTTTTCAAAATCAAAGCTCTAGCACAAATATAGCAATCGATGCTTTCCTCTTTGAAGGACCATTCTTTTACTTTTATTGTTGAGTCAGTTCACCTATCTCTCTCCACCTCAAGAAGCAAACACTTGTGTGAACTGTGCATTGATTCCTACATACTTGCATATTGCACTTATTATATTACTCTATGTTGACAATATCCATGAGATATACATGTTACAAGTTGAAAGCAACCGCTGAAACTTAATCTTCCTTTGTGTTGCTTCAATGCTTTTACTTTGAATTATTGCTTTATGAGTCAACTCTTATGCAAGACTTATTGATGCTTGTCTTGAAGTACTATTCATGAAAAGTCTTTGCTATATGATTCATTTGTTTACTCATGTCATATACATTGTTTTGATCGCTGCATTCACTACATATGCTTACAAATAGTATGATCAAGGTTATGATGGCATGTCACTCCAGAAATTATCTTTGTTTATCGTTTACCTGCTCGGGACGAGCAGGAACTAAGCTTGGGGATGCTGATACGTCTCCGACGTATCGATAATTTCTTATGTTCCATGCCACATTATTGATGATATCTACATGTTTTATGCACACTTTATGTCATATTCGTGCATTTTCTGGAACTAACCTATTAACAAGATGCCGAAGTGCTAGTTGTTGTTTTTTTTTGGTTTCAGAAATCCTAGTAAGGAAATATTCTCGAATTGGACGAAATCAACGCCCAGGGTCCTATTTTGCCATGAAGCTTCCAGAAGACCGAAGAGTCAACGAAGTGGGGCCACGAGGCCAGACTACGGCGGCGCGGCCTAGGTCTTGGCCGCGCGGGCTTATCCGGGCCCCTCGTGACGCCTGACCTGCCCTTCCGCCTACAAATAGCCTTCGTCGAAAACCCCGCATCGAGAGCCACGATACGGAAAACCTTCCGAGACGCCGCCGCCGCCAATCCCATCTCGGGGATTCAGGAGATCGCCGGCACCCTGCCGGAGAGGGGAATCATCTCCGGAGGACTCTACGCCGCCATGGTCGCCTCCGGAGTGATGTGTGAGTAGTCTACCCCTGGACTATGGGTCCATAGCAGTAGCTAGATGGTTGTCTTCTCCTCATTGTGCTTAATTGTCGGGTCTTGTGAGCTGCCGAACATGATCAAGATCATCTATCTGTAATTCTATATGTTGTGTTTGTTGGGATCCGATAAATAGAGAATACTTGTTATGTTGATTATCAATTTATATCTATGTGTTGTTTATGATCTTGCATGCTCTCCGTTATTAGTAGAGGCTCTGGCCAAGTTTTTGCTATTAACTCCAAGAGGGGGTATTTATGCTCGATAGTGGGTTCATGTCTCTGTGAATCTGGGAAGTGACAGAAATCTCTAAGATTATGGATGTGTTGTTGCCACTAGGGATAAAACATTGGTGCTATGTTCGAGGATGTAGTTACTGATTACATTACGCGCAATACTTAATGCAATTGTCTGTTGTTAGCAACTTAATACTGGAGGGGGTTCGGATGATAACTGAAGGTGGACTTTTTAGGAACAGATGCATGCTGGATAGCGGTCTATGTACTTTGTCGTAATGCCCAATTAAATCTCACTATACTCATCATAATATGTATGTGCATGGTCATGCCCTCTTTATTTGTCAATTGCCCAACTATAATTTGTTCACCCAACATGCTGTTTATCTTATGGGAGAGACACCTCTAGTGAACTGTGGACCCCGGTCCAATTCTCTTTACTGAAATACAATCTACTGCAATACCTGTTCTACTGTTTTCTGCAAACAATCATCATCCACACTATACATCTAATCCTTTGTTAAAGCAAGCCGGTGAGATTGACAACCTCGCTGTTTCGTTGGGCAAAGTACTTGGTTTGTGTTGTGCAGGTTCCACGTTGGCGCCGGAATCCCTGGTGTTGCGCCGCACTACATCTCGCCGCCATCAACCTTCAACGTGCTTCTGGCTCCTACTGGTTCGATTAAACCTTGGTTTCATACTGAGGGAAAACTTGCCGCTGTACGCATCACACCTTCCTCTTGGGGTTCCCAACGGTCGTGTGCTGTACGCGTATCAAGGGCGGACACAGATAACAACGCCACCTATGTTATAGGCGATGTTGTGGGAGCCATTGCGGCGGAGGCAGAAAATGTGTTTCCACAGGGCCCAATTTGGTTGGGTCCCGAGAAAGCACTCGCAAAGGGTGATAAAAATCGAGACGTGAAGAATGGAATTGGGAGTCAGCTGGTGCAGCTGTAGCCCGTACATAAAGAGCAATCCACGAAGGAATTCGTGGATTGGGGCGGAGAGACCGCGAATGAGGTGGTCGACGAAACTTACCCGATACTGGTTTGGGGGTGCTGGGAAGTTTTCCTCGCTGGGGAAGATCGGCGATTCCTTTTTCTTCATCAGGCCAAGCTTTTTCATCAGGTAGGCGTCCTAGTTGGAGATCTTGGATCTCTCCCACTCAGCAGCTTCCAGATCTTGCGCCGCCATGCTTGGCTCGGGAGTACTATGCCTTGTGAGCTTTGACCACGGTGGCATTAACAGATGCGCTGGAGAAAGGAGGGGCGTGGTTGAGCGCAGAAGGTTTTGGTTGCAGTGAGATTTTGCAGAAGGGAATTTGAGCGCGGCGCAGCGAAGAGATTGCCGGAGGAAGAAGAAGATCCTTATAGAGAATTTGCGAATCGACGCACCGTTGGATACAGCAGTAACGTACTTGATGCTTTACACGTGGCTCAAAGGGGTAAAAACGTATTTTCACTATGAAGGAACTGGACAGGCGCTACAGTGCGCGTGCCAGAAAAAGCGGAGGACGTGTGCCCCCCACTTGAGTAACGTGTCAAAATGCCGCAAATTTTTGGTCCACAAGTCATTGACAGGACAGAACTCGCATTTTCCCGATACAGGAGTCGTGGCTATCGTCAGCACTGATGTCACTTTAACAAAGGAAAAGTTCGGCAGCGGTGTTATGAAGATTGGTTACAAACAAAATGTAATGATAATTTCAAGAGCTTTTGATCAAATACAAGTTTTGATCAAATGCTCTGGGGCTACTTTAGAAAGAAGGAAACCTCGGGTATGGCAAGAAAGAAAAGGCGAGAGCCTATGATCAAATGCAAGCATTTGTCCATATGCTCGGGGGCTACTCCCATCGGGAGCGCTGGTCGCGCACTCGACAAAGATAGAAGAACTCGACGAGATGACAATATAGCGACAAAAGAGGTTAAAATGTTGAGCCTACAACCAAGTACAAGTCCTTGGCTGTAGCCTCGGGGGCTAGTCCCATCGGGAACGCTGTTCGTGTGCCCGATGAAGTTATAAAAATTGCGGTGAGCATATTTCGAGCTATCGAAGTAGCTCTTCACATACTCCCATCGATAGGGCAAGATAAAAAAAAAGTCATCCCCTGACTCGAATAAATGTCCTATTCCAACAGCCGAAGAAGCACTCGACAATATATTCTCAGAGTGCCTTAGTCGCAAATTAATCTCTGAATGCCGCAATACTTTGCGAAGGTAAGTCCCCGGGATCTGTCTTGTGCGGCGTGGCACCACCTCTGACGGCGCTTTGCTACTTTTTCCGTGTCAACAGACGCGAAGAAAAATCCTAACAGACGCATTAGGTACCCGATAAAACATGACTGGAATTCGACATCCGGTAAGACCTTAAGCGGCGCATGTCGAATTACACCAGTATCCCGAGATCATGTCCAGGGACGTGATCTTGAAGTAGGTTTTGGTGGATTGCCACAAGAGCAGTTAACTAGTACCTGATCCGTCAGATGAACTAGCCCCAATTACCGTTATCCCTGCACAATATATGGTTGATTTATTAAAAATATATGTTAACTCGAAGAAGTTGTATTGTAATTATAAAGTTGGAGATTTTTCCTGATTCAAGCAAAATCTCGGGGGATACTGACATAGGCATCCCCAATGGGCCTGCCGAAGATGGTACCCGGGGTTTTACTGAAGGCCCACGACCCGAAGATTATAAAGCTCGGAAGCCTAGTTAGGAGAGTTTGGAAAGATAGAATTGTATTAGGAATATTGACTTGTAACTACTCGGGACAAACTCAACTTGTATCCCGAACTCTGTAACTTGTGTACCACGAAACCCTCGGCTCTGCCTCCTATATAAGGGGGAGTCGAGGGACAAAGAAAGGATCGAATCTATTGTTAACGCAACCCTAGATTTTAGCAGTCGAGTAGCTTTCCGGCTGAAACCTTTGAGATCTACTTGCCCTCTACTTCCAACTAAACCCTAGTCTACAATCCGTAGGCATTGACAAGTTAATACCTTGTCAACAAGGCACTTCATTGGTCGTCCCGATAGCGTCGGCTACATCATCACCGTTATCATCACCATCATCATCTCCATCGTCGCCAACCTCGGGGGAATCGATCAACTTCGGATCCTTCGAGTTCACTCCTCATGCCGACGCGTCGCGTTCGGTCTGCTTGGAACGGCGCGACGAGATGGACATGACGTTCGGGAGCGTCCACTTCCGCGTCGACTCTGGTGGCGTTCTTCGGCTCCTTGGCCCGATCCTTCGGGTGCGGCGACAGCCTCGACTTCATCGACAACTATGTTTACTACATCATCATCAACCGCGGCCGAGCTATCGGCTTCATCATCGATGTCGGCTCCAACATCTCCATCATCATCATCGCCACACCGTACTATGTCCACCATGCCTGTCGGGTCTGATGACACCGGATCATCGGATCTAACATCGTACTACTGCATCGACTGCGACACCAGACACGAACTCGGCTCGGATGCTCCTCCATTCGCCTGCAGCATCGAGTACTCTTTCGACAGGGAAAGCATCGGCAAACACAACCTCTTTCTAGCCGGGGCCCGACCCGCGCAGTACCAGGTCTGCGTTGGTAACATTGCACACGCAGAGAACGATCTTCAGCATGATAGGAACGCTATTGATATCACCACCATTGAAGTCTCTCAAACAGAGTGGGATGCGGCCGCAAAGGTGCATTCGGCTAGTCAGAGAGCAGTCAGAGCTCAATCAGCGTCGATTGGCAGCCTATCTGTCAAAATCCATTACCAAGCTGATGGAAACCACTAACAGCTGGGCTGATGGCGAAGATCGCACAAGAAAATCACGCTCGCTTAGTAGCAACAATGAAAGCAGTCGAAGGCGCCCAAATAGTATCGGGAGCAGACAGGAACGCCGAAAGGGAAGAATAGATTTCAACTATGAAGCAATTGATCGCACCGACAAGGCCACCATTAGTCACACTTATCAGTGCAATGATCATTATGGCCAGCAAAATAGCGAGCAATTGGCTAATAACCGTGACGAACTGGGAGTAGTCGACATAATCGCTTCCCTCATGTACCCCACCAGCCAGCCATGGAGCAGTTAAATGCTCCCTGTTATTTGCACGACTACATCGATCCAAAAGATAACGTCAAGAAAGCAACCCACTTGCTCAAGAGCTGTCGAAAATTCCTCGAGATCCAGAAGTTGTGCAAAGAATTGAGGTCTCGCCCTGGTATAACTGCCTCCAGTCAACCGCTCGAGCTGCAGTCTCAATAGGAAAGTCCTCGCATCCCAGCCGAAGTCTATCCTATATCGCGAGGGTAGGTGAACATGATCCAGAAGGTGTTATCACCAAAATTTGACCGAGTCAGAGGTGGGCCGCGATCAAGATGGATTTGAAGAATATACATAGAAGAAATATGTGAATCGGCCTTTATATGCAAAATATGGGCTAGTTGACCCGTGTATCTGTAACATAGTAGATTACGTGTCATTTTTAGTTAGAGTTGGTCTCGTGCACGGTTGGGATTATTCCCACGTTAGAAAGTTCCCTGGACTATAAATATGTATCTAGGGTTTATGAAATAAACAACAACCAACGTTCAACCAACCAAATCAATCTCGGCGCATCGCCAACTCCTTCGTCTCGAGGGTTTCTACCGGTAAACATGCTGCCTAGATCGCATCTTGCGATCTAGGCAGCACAAGCTTTATGTTGTTCATGCGTTGCTCGTACTGAAGCCTTTTTGATGGCGAGCAACGTAGTTATCATAGATGTGTTAGGGTTAGCATAGTTCTTCGCGTAACATGCTATCGTAGTGCAACCCTTAGATATCTAGCCGCCTTACACCTATCTTAGGTGTAGGGGCGGCACCCCGCTTGATCATTATTTAGTAGATCCGATCCGTTACGATTGCTCCTTGTTCATCGAGGATTAGTTTAATATCTGCAATAGTTAGGCCTTACAAAGGGCGGGAGGATCCAGCGGCACGTAGGGTGTCGTTTGCTAGTCCTAGACAGATGTTCCGGGGATCAACCTCGTGTTGGTTTTTAGGCCTTGTCTAGGATCGGCTTACGATCACCGTGCGTGGCCGCGAGGCCCAATCCCGAGTAGGATGATCCGATTATGCGGTGAAAACCCTAAATCGTCGTAGATCTCATTAGCTTTATCTTGATCAAGCAGGACCACCATATATTCGTGCACCTTGTATGAATCATGGGTGGATCGGCTCCTTGAGCCGATTCACAGGATAACCTGAGAGCCGATCGAGGCTCGTATTTAATGTTTACGTGTATGCCATGCGGAAACTAAGCGAGGCATCTCCATCACCTTCCCGACCAGGTATAGGTCAGGTGGCACGCCCTGCATCAGCGTCGGACGTGTGTACCAGAGGCTTGCGGGCCGTCGCCGAGGGACCTCGGCCAGCCGCAGCCCTAGGTTGTTCCCGGCTCTACGGTGTTGCCCGTCGCTGCCCGCCGGTGGGTTTTGACCGCAACACATTCTGGCACGCCCGGTGGGACGAGCTTCGACATCAACCACCTCGCCATCTACATCTGAGATGGCGGACGGCACTCCTGTCACATACGAGCATCGACCGCAAAAAGGGGGTATGATGCCCCAAACAAAGGAAGGCCGGTGATGGGACATCGGCCGGCACGACGAGGTGTAAACCTCTTTTGAGCAGTGCAGTCGAAATAGGGGCCAATTCAGCAGCCGCCCCGTATTATCCGTGCCATACATTTTCGCCGGCATTCAGCATCAATCTAGCGGGTGACGGAAGACTGGAGTATGGGTTTACATTGGTTTGCGAGGGCAGGGAAATCGGCATTGGTCCATGACTGCCGAGCCGATGTTCAGGCATGATCCTACCGACAACCGCAGAGCCGATATCCGCAGTTACCTGACAGATTTGGCTCGGGGGGGCACATGAGCAGGCAGACAGACACATAGGGGCAATGAAATATTAGGAGCCGGTGGAAAATCGGCCAGTAAAAAAAATGTAGCAAGTACAGTCGAAGCAGATTCACTCGAGTTCAGCGAAACAGGTCCCTACTGGAGGAACACGTCAAGGGCATGAAGGGCGTCGACACGGATGCGATCTACCTCAGCGATCTCAGCTTCGTCGTCCTCGTCTCTACCCGTCACCAGCTGGCCGCTCAGGGTACGAATTTCAGCCAGATCGGTCTTCAGATCGGCTGTGAGGCCTTTTGCTTCGTCTTCAGAACGGGCAATAAGGGCTTCCTTGTCATGGATGAGCTGCTTGGTCATCCTTACCCTCTCTTCGAGGCTCTCCAGCTCCTTGCGCAGGGTCTCGAGTTCGGCGCGATTGGCAGAAGTGTCCGTCTTGGCGTCCAGGGCAGCCTTCTTCTCGTTGAGCCGTCGACACTTTTCGGCAATATCGGCTCTCAGTTGGGAGTGGCGAAGAGTAATCCTTTGTCGAGCCGATTGCACCCTTGACTTAAAGACCGACAGGGTAACAGCGGGCCAGAGCTTCACTTGCAGTGTCATAGGGAGATGGGGCTGGATATCCTCGAGGATGCCTTTGACTTCCTCGGAATTTTCAATCAGGGTCTCAGTTGAGGAAGAAAGCAAGTCTTTGAGACGCTGGAGTGGACCATGGACCGTACTAGGGCTCGGCTCTCCACTTGCCTTGGAAGAGGTTGGCTCGATGGATTCTGGATCGAACGTCAGCAAGCTCGAGAGATCACAACCCTGATAGGGCAAACAAAGTGAGTTTAGCATGCAATGAAGAAATTGATGGAGCCAAGGAGGAGGGGCATACCTCTCCCAAGGAAGGAGGAACAGCCGATGTAGTGACGATCGGCTTTTCTGTGGACTTGGATAGGTCAGCCACTTGGGCAGCCGCGATCGTCGAGGTGGCTAGGTCCAGGGTGGCGGACGGCATCGGTACCTCCTCAACGTCTCCGCTAGAAGTTTCTTCGGTCTGCAGGAGGAAGTGATTAGCCGATCCAAATGACAATGGGTTAGCATGAAGTGTGACCAGGGAGATAATTACATTTGAGACCTCCTGGCTTGATGGAGAGGCTCGTGGGTTCTTACGAGCCCTTTTGACGCAGCGGCGCTTCGTGCGTGACCCCGATCTGGTTGGGGCTTGGGGAGCAGGAGGTTCAGGAATCGACCTTTTCTTAGAAGCCGGCGCTGGCGAAGCCGTCTGGCTCTGGGTGGTGGACCTCTCAGAATTGCCCGAGCTCGAGTCCCCCTGACTGGATTCTTCGGCCCCGCTGGAGGTTTCTTCGGTGGAAGTCTGTAGAAAAGAATACGAGCGTATTGTAAAAGATTTGGAAAGTGGATAAATGTGGACAGGGTCTGAACCAACTTACACGTGGGCTTTCTTGGGCAGGAGCCTTACGCTTCAGGGTTTTCCTGGCAGCCACCTTCCTCACTGCCGTCCTCGCCTGAGTCGAGGCTCGGGGGGCAACTGGCCCCGAAGATGCTTTACTCTTGGGAGCCGATTTCGGTGAAATCGGCTGACTCTGCATTATGACTTTCTTCAGGGGTGGCGAGCTCGCGTAGAGAGAACCACTGGTGCGGAGGAAGGAATACGAAAGGGGAACCGTCGGCTTGTGTGGGAGCCGGACCATCTTGTTGCTGCCAGGAGAAAGAGTCAGGTCACAAACGATCACCATAATGCGGTTACAAGAAATGTTTAAGTGATGGTACCTGGTCTGCAGGGATGTCATACTCGGCATCAAGCTCTCTCAGCAGCGGTCCTAGAGCCCTCCGAAGACGTGGTCTTCCACATGGACCACCAAGTTTCAAAACCATCGGTAGTGAAGGAGAAACGGAGGTCGTGGGGAATTGGAATGGCCAAAGCATCAAAGAAGGTATAACACCTTTGGGCAGTAAGGATGTCAGGTTCAGCTCTACTTGCTGTCAGGTGATGTAAGAAGAAGTGTGGAGGCACCTGTCCGAGACCAAGCTGTCGGGCTGCCACTACCGGTTGATAACACTCATAACCGGGCTTGATGATCCGGTTCGAGGTACTCATGCCAACAGGGAGGAAGCAAGGACGAATCATGAGGGAGTACAAATGCTAGGTGCTGGCGTCATCGGCAAAGTCATCCAATCGGAAAGAGACTAGGTTTTCGAAATTTGCCGATTCAGGATAAGGGTGGAAAGGGGGTTGTCCAAACCTTGGAAGAAAATCTTAAACCACCCTGCTGTTCCTTGGGGATCAGCCTGCTGCCCGGGAGACCATACAGGGCTTGGCCATAGCTGGTGCATCGAATTTCCTTTCCATTTACATCCGGAAAGGTGCAGGTGGTCAGCGGTGGGAAGTCTGGGATTTGGTTTTGGAAGTATAGTTGGGCCCACAACTGAATAAACCACCAGGGGCCGCCAGTTTTAACTGTCTTTTGAGAGAACAGTTTGACAGACATCAGTTGAAGGGATCGGTAGACCTCTCCAAGAAACAGTTTGCCTAGGCCGAGTTGGGTGCCTTTAGCAAGTTCATAGGCCAGGGAGAGGTAATTCTTGGTAGGAGCAAGTGATGGGCCACAGAATATGAAGTGCTCCAGCCAGAAATTCAGGAAGGCTGTGTGTTCCCTCTCTGTCACGGGGCCTTTGTTTTTCATATAACGATTGAGATAGGCGCCCCAGCTGGTACACTCTTTTTTAGAGGAAAGAGTGAAAGGGACTTTTGGCAGTTTGAATGCAGAAGGGCTGGGGGATGCAATGTCTAGGCCTGTGATCATGGCCACATCCAGCAGAGTCGGTGTCATAGGGCCATGGTCAAACATGAAGCAGTTCAGTGCATCAGACCAGAAGTAGCCGATGGTTTTCAGGATGTTCTCATTCTTCTCAAGAGGAGATAATGATAATGACAAGGCATCGGCTATCCCTATGGTTTCCCAAGTGGCATAATGGGTTTTTGATACTCTATTGTACCATGCCACCCAACCCTCAGGAGGATTAGGCCAGGCTCGCAAGCAGTCGGCCCAGGAAGTCAGATCTAGGTTCTGGTTAGCACGAAATTAACAGGGCGGGACTCTCGGAAGAACGAGGACCGAGGCACATCGAATTTGCGAGAGAAGGATGTGGCAGAAGAATGTCTGAAACCTAAATTAGTAGCGGAGCGAAACATTAATCCAGGTGTTTGCCATTAATCCCATGTCAAGTCGAACGGCGAGAGGAGGTTGAGGATTACCTTCAGACCAGAAGCCGTGGTGTCGGTGTTGGATGATTCCGCCATGGGATGCGTTGAAGGAGTTGGGGGCGGCGCGGTCGAGATCTGTGTAGGTGGTTTTGAGTTGGAACTGCTCAGGCGGCGATTTGGGGATCTGAGTTTGCCTTTTCAGATGGAGGTCGCAGGTTACCGTTTGGAAGGGCGGCTAGGTCGACTTTACTCGTGTTTTTATGATAGAGACCGGTGCGATGCCATCGGCTCTTTTTGGAGATTTTGTGACTTTGACTATCGGCAAAACAGTTGACTGGAAATACTTCTTCATTAACAAAGGAGGGTTTTTTACAATGAAGAGCCGATTGCTCAAAGAGGAACAAAAGAAGAGCCGATTGCTCGCATACTACTAATCCTATGTCACTGATCCTCGCTGCCCTCATCATCGGCATCGTAGCTGTCACCGGCGCTACTTCCGGAGAACTCCTCGTCACTGCTGCCCCAGCCTTCGGCCGGAGCTTCTTCCTCTGCGTCATCATCATCATCTTCACTATCTGCCCAAGCACGGAGGCGCTTCGCCGGTGGGTACCCAGCGGAGGAGGAGGAATCATCTTCCTCCTCTTCTTCCTCCACATCCTCGTCTTCCTCTTCCTTATCGGAGGAAGTGGGGTTCCTCCATGAGGGGAGGTCATCCTCGTTTTCGCTCTCCAGTTCCCCTTCAACGAGGAGGTGGAGGTCGCCCTCCTCATCGGTCAGGGGCATGTCGCCATCTGACATGAGATCGAAGTCCCACTCGGGCTCCGACATTGGCTCGCTTGGGGAAGAAGATTGGAAAGAGAGGCCGGAGGAGACGGAGGAAGAAGAAGACATTGCTACAGGGAAAGAGGGTTTTTGGTGCCGATAGCTAGAACAGAGGAAGGGGATGAAGGAGGCTAGTCAATCGGCACAGTTTAATAAGGAAGAGCCTAATGGGGATTTAAAGCCATGGCAGTTTCCAAGGAAGTGGTGCTAAAGTTATCAAGTTTTGCAAGAAGTTGAGGAGACAAGGCATCATGATGAAGGATACTGCAACGGTTCTGCCACGACATGACCTGACGAATAAAAAGCAGAGTGATTTTGGAATTACCAATTCCAAAACCAGGGGGCATGTGTTATCACCAGAATTTGACCGAGTCGAGGTGGGCCGCGATCAAGATGGATTTGAAGAATATACATAGAAGAAATATGTGAATCGGCCTTTATATGCAAAATATGGGCTAGTTGACCCGTGTATCTATAACATAGTAGATTACGTGTCATTTTTAGTTAGAGTTGGTCTCGTGCACGGTTGGGATTATTCCCACGTTAGAAAGTCCCCTGGACTATAAATATGTATCTAGGGTTTATGAAATAAACAACAACCAACGTTCAACCAACCAAATCAATCTCGGCGCATCGCCAACTCCTTCGTCTCGAGGGTTTCTACTAAGCAACATGCTGCCAGATCGCATCTTGCGATCTAGGCAGCACAAGCTTTATGTTGTTCATGCGTTGCTCGTACTGAAGCCTTTTGATGGCGAGCAACGTAGTTATCATAGATGTGTTAGGGTTAGCATAGTTCTTCGCGTAACATGCTATCGTAGTGCAACCCTTGCATATCTAGCCGCCCTTACACCTATCTTAGGTGTAGGGGCACCCCGCTTGATCATTATTTAGTAGATCCGATCCGTTACGATTGCTCCTTGTTCATCGAGGATTAGTTTAATATCTACAATAGTTAGGCCTTACAAAGGGGGGAGGATCCAGCGGCACGTAGGGTGTCGTTTGCTAGTCCTAGACAGGATGTTCCGGGGATCAACCTCGTGTTGGTTTTTAGGCCTTGTCTAGGATCGGCTTACGATCACCGTGCGTGGCCGCGAGGCCCAATCCTGAGTAGGATGATCCGATTATGCGGTGAAAACCCTAAATCATCGGAGATCTCATTAGCTTTATCTTGATCAGCAGGACCACCATATATTGCACCTTGTACGAATCATGGGTGGATCGGCTCCTTGAGCCGATTCACAGATAACCTGAGAGCCGATCGAGGCTCGTATTTAATGTTTACGTGTATGCCATGCAGGAAACTAAGCGAGGCATCTCCATCACCTTCCCGACCAGGTATAGGTCAGTGGCACGCCTGCATCAGCATCGGACGTGTGTACCAGAGGCTTTGCGGGCCGTCGCTCGGAGGGACCTCGGCCAGCCGCAGCCCTAGGTTGTTCCCGGCTCTACGGTTTTGCCCGACGCTGCCCGCCGGTGGGTTTTGACCGCAACAGAAGGTTGGCATCTCTAAAAGGGAGTCCAAAAATTTCACACGGGGGTTGAAACTTGCAGAAGTAGCCATAAAAAGTGTACTAGAATACATCGACTGGTCAGAGCAAAGTATTTTATTTAGTAGGGCCAATCATCTGACGGCTGTACCTAGGCCCGATCACGCCGCCCTGGTACTCGAAGCGTAGATTGGTGGATTCAACATGAGTAAGGTGTTCATGGATGGTGGCACTGGCTTAAACCTTCTATTCGCAAGCATAATGAAGGCAATGAGCATTAAAGTCGATATGCTAAAAGAATCTGACACATGTTTCCACGGCATTATCCCGACCCTACCCACATATCCTCTCGTCAAGATCTCTTTGGACGTTGTTTTCGGCACACCCGACAATTTCAGGAAGGAAAGACTCGAGTTCGAGGTAGTGATTTGGGAATCACAGTACCATGCTATTCTCGGCAGACCAACATTCGCTAAGTTCATGGCACTCCCTAATTATGCGTACCTAAAACTCAAGATGCCAGGCAATAATGGGGCCACAATAACTGTTCATGGAAGTTTCTATAACTGTGACAAAGACTTTGAGAAGATCGCCTCCAAATTCGGAGTCAGAGAAGAGCTCAATGCACTGGACGTACTCATTAAGCACAAGCAGCCACCTACCGAAAATCAGAATACAACAGACGACGAGTTTGACTGTAACATCCCAAATTTCAAATCAATGAGAAATGATGGTTTCCCAAAGTTCAAATTTTGCAACCAACAAAAACTTTAATTTTGCATATAGTGCTATGAACAGTATTTGTGCATTTGGGTGACATTGCCATGATGTGTGCTTGCAACTCCTACCTTTATACTAAAACCCTATCCTTGATCCCTTGTGATCACAAAGAAAAGCAAAAACAAAAAGAAAAGAATAAAAGTTAGAAAATCACAAAAACCTCACATATGGTTTATGCCATTTTTGAAAATCTTGAACCTAGACCATTTTGGCTTGCACCATTAGTTGGAGATGGTTACTAAACACTTATAAACACTTATGAAATCAAATAATCTCAAATCAAATCAAATTTGAATTCAAAATGAGCTCACATGCACTAATGGTCAAATCTGCCATTTTTAGCATGATGCCCACTTTGAGCCCCCGTAGTTAGAGATTTTCAAACCAAACAATTCTAAATCTTTGCACCTCATCCAAGACCTCATCAAGGAGAACAACTTTGCTCAAGAGCACCCCTGCAAACTCTCTCTGGATTCAAAGATATGATCAAGGAAAGTGGAGACTTTGAAGCAGATTCAACATTATGTGCATTTTGGATTTTTGCAAATCAACTCAAACTTGACCACCACCACCACTCTACTCCAAATCTTATTCAAATCCATCCCACCAAAATTCACTGAAAATTTCCAAAAAAATGTTCATGCGGCCATTTGGTCGAGCACCATGTGTGCATGAATCTACCAACTCTATACATTGCAAAATCCACTGGATTTTAGCCCTAACCATCGAGCTTTGGTCATCATTTGTACTCCCATACACTCTCTGCACCCTGCCAAGCACCCTAGACAAGAGGTGGTACACTGAGTCGTCACCATTTGACCAAAACCATCCATGCCGTGGCATGGCATGGACACTCACATGCTCTCTCTCTCTGGTCAAATTCAACGTGCCAAACCTTGTCACTCACTCTCCCCTCACTCTCCTGCACGCGCTGGACATGGTGGTCGATGAGTTGGTGCACCACACGCGCCAGAACGCACGCGCCCAGTGACGCACGCGCATGCCAGAGCGCGCACGGCGAGCGCCACGGGCACGCATGGACGGGACATCGCCCCACTGCCCTACGCCCTCACTCGCCATCTCCGCTCGTCAGCAGCTGCGCCACGCCACCCTCTACACACTGGACAAACTCATTAGCCCGCGGGAACGCTGTAGACGACGACCGCCTCGCCGACATCCGCCACGGTACTGAGCGCCTCCGTCACCCTTTTGCCCTCGTCCTTGCCTCATTTTCACTGCCGTCAAGCGCAGCGTGACCTCACTGACTCCGCCAACTCGCGCGCGTCATCGCCAGTCCACCTGCGCCCCTGTAGCAACGTCGCCATGACCACCACCTCCGTAGCACCTCGGCCTCGCCTCGCCGCTTTAAAAGGAGGCTCCTCGCTCCAAATCAACCACACCAACAGCTTCCCCTCTCCTCTCTCGCCCTCCTCGACCTCCCTCTTCTTGACATTGCCCACCATAGACCACCAACTGCCTCATCGCTGCCCGTGCTCCGCCGCAGAAGCTCGCCGGAGATAGACGCCATCCCCGGAGACGCAACTGCTACCAGGAGGTCCGCCGTCTTCGACAACATCGCCGCAGCCCATCGCCGACGATCGCCGCGCCGCCGGTGAGCTGTCGACCCCCACCCCTCGCCACGCCAGAGCTCCCCTCTCCCCGTCGACGATGATGAACGTGATCCGTTGGATCATGTTCTAATCGTGCGACGCAGATTAGAACATACCGGTTCGCGTTTGATGAGTGACTGACCGGTGGAGCCCACCCTGTCAGGAAGCCCACGCGTGCTGGACGCGTGGTGGCCTGGCCTTTGCGTTTTTAAATGGATTAGGCCCAATTTCGTTTCCCGCCAGCCCACTTAATTCAAATTCGACTTTTCAGTTATTTCCAAAATGGCTTACTGGTTCCATTTTCAAAATTGAATATTTTCAAATCCACTAGGCCAAATTTGATGAATTTGGTATTGTTGGAAAGCTTATGAAAATCTCTACCCAATCTCACTTGTCTCATCCTTAGTTTCGTTGTAAAATTAATGTGACAAAAATAACAAGGCAGGAACTTTTGTAACTGCAAACAATTATTAAAAATCAACCCTAAGTGATTTTGAGTTGATTCCAACTCTCATAAATCACATTTCACATACTCTACATGTTTATGTAAAAACATCACATAGTTGTTTGTATGATCATGGACTAGAGCAAAAGAATGGCTATGTAGCTATTTCTAGTCCATTTAAACTTATCCAAAATGATTTCTCAAATAGTATGAGATGTTCCCTCTCATTTAAATCATGGTCCTAAGCAATTCAAAGTGATGTGTTGACTTGGTCTATATCATCTCATAATGGATTACTTAGAGACATTAAATGGTTGTAGGAGTAAGGATTAAATTCTATGAGGTTAGCACCTCATTTAAATCATTTTCCCCAAGTGATAGATATGAATTGTTGACCTTGATCAACATGAATTCATACCTTATTATTATCTAAGGAACTTAAATCTTGAGAAGATTCAGTGAGAGGAAAGTATTTCTCTCTCACAAGTTTTCTTAACACACAATCCAACCCCCTTTGTGATTAGTGTTGTGATGCTAGAATAGTGGATGTGAACCAATTGAGTGGTTAGTATAGCCTTAAGAATTGTTTGGTGATTGTATACTTCGTATTCGATTTTAGATGCTAGTACCGAGGAGTACCAGGAGGAGGAGGTCTACATCCAGGAAGAAGAAGAAGACCACTTTGATCAGTACACCAACCAAGGCAAGCTACTATTCTTGCAAGTGCAAAGCTCTACGAGGGCAAGGCACCATTACTACTACTTTATGCTTAAGGATCCCATCCCAAGATTTTACCTTATAAGCTTTTGATTTTGGTTATTGATACGCGTACAGCACGCGTCCGTTGGGAACCCCAAGAGGAAGGTGTGATGCGTACAACAACAAGTTTTCCCTCAGTAAGAAACCAAGGTTTATCAAACCAGTAGGAGCCAAGAAGCACGTTGAAGGTTGATGGCGGAGTGTAGTGCGGCGCAACACCAGGGATTCCGGCGCCAACGTGGAACCTGCACAACACAACCAAATTACTTTGCCCCAATGTGACAGTGAGGTTGTCAATCTCACGGTTTGCTGTAACAAAGGATTAGATGTATAGTGTGGATGATGATGTTTGCAGAGAGTAGAGAGTATTGCAGTAGATTGTATTCGATGTAAAGAATGGACCGGGGTCCACAGTTCACTAGTGGTGTCTCTCCCATAGGAAATAGCATGTTGGGTGAACAAATTACAGTTGGGCAATTGACAAATAAAGAGGGCATGGCAATGCACATACATGTTATGATGAGTAGTGTGAGATTTAATTGGGCATTACGACAAAGTACACAGACCGCTATCCAGGATGCATCTATGCCGAAAAAGTCCACCTTCAGGTTATCATCCGAACCCCTTCCAGTATTAAGTAGCAAACAACAGACAATTGCATTAAGTATGGTGCGTAATGTAATCAACACAAATATCCTTAGACATAGCATTGATGTTTTATCCCTAGTGGCAACAGCACATCCACAACCTTAGAACTTTTTGTCACTGTCCCAGATTTAATGGAGGCATGAACCCACTATCGAGCATAAATACTCCCTCTTGGAGTTACAAGTAACGACTTGGCCAGAGCCTCTACTAATAACGGAGAGCATGCAAGATCATAAACAACACATAGATAGATTGATAATCAACATGACATAGTATTCCATATTCATCGGATCCCAACAAACACAACATGTAGCATTACAAATAGATGATCTTGATCATGTTAGGCAGCTCACAAGATCGACAATGATAGCACAATTAGGAGAAGAAAACCATCTAGCTACTGCTATGGACCCATAGTCCAGGGGTGAACTACTCACACATCACTCCGGAGGCGACCATGGCGGTGAAGAGTCCTCCGGGAGATGATTCCCCTCTCCGGCAGGGTGCCGAAGGTGATCTCCTGAATCCCCCGAGATGATTCCCCTCTCCGTCTCTGGAAGGTTTTCCGTATCGTGGCTCTCGGTAATGGAGTTATTATCGACGAAGGCTTCTTATAGGCGAAGAGGTAGGTTTAGGGGCGACGCGAGGGACCCACACAACAAGACCGCGCGGCCCAAGCCCTGGCCGCGCCGCCCTGGTGTGTCGTCGCCTCGTCGCCCCACTTCGTTTCCCTTTCGGACTTCTGGAAGCTTCGTGGAAAAATAAGATCCTGGGCGTTGATTTCGTCAATTCCGAGAATATTTCCTTACTAGGATTTCTGAAACAAAAACAGCAGAAAACGACAACTGGCTCTTCGGCATCTCGTTAATAGGTTAGTGCCGGAAAATGCATAAAAATGACATAAAGTATGTATAAAACTTGTGTGTATCATCATAAAACAAGCATGGAACATAAGAAATTATCGATACATTGGACGATCAGCATCCCCAGCTTAGTTCCTACTCGTCCCGAGTAGGTAAACGATAACAAAGATAATTTCTGAAGTGACATGCTATCATAATCTTTATCAATACTATTGTAAGCACATGAGATGAATGCAGCGATTCGAAGCAATGGTAAAGACAATGAGTAAACAATTGAATCATATAGCAAAGACTTTTCATGAATAGTACTTTCAAGACAAGCATCAATAAGTCTTGCATAAGAGTTAACTCATAAAGCAATAAATTCAAAGTAAAGGCATTGAAGCAACACAAAGGAAGATTAAGTTTCAGCGGTTGCTTTCAACTTGTAACATGTATATCTCATGGATAGTTGTCAATGCAAAGTAATATAATAAGTGCAATAGGTAAACATGTAAGAATCAATGCACAGTTAACACAAGTGTTTGCTTCTAAGATAGAAAGAAGTGGGTAAACTGACTCAACATAAAAGTAGAAGAATGGCCCTTCGCAGAGGGAAGCATGGATTGCTATATTTGTGCTAGAGCTTTTATTTTGAAAACAAGAAACAATTTTGTCAACGGTAGTAATAAAGCATATGTATTATGTATAAGATATCCTACAAGTTGCAAGCCTCATGCATAGTATACCAATAGTGCCCGCACCTTGTCCTAATTAGCTCGGATTTACATGGATTATCATTGCATAGCATATGTTTTAACCAAGTGTCACAAAGGGGTACCTCTATGCCGCCTGTACAAAGGTCTAAGGAGAAAGCTCACATTGGATTTCTCGCTTTTGATTATTCTCAACTTAGACATCCATACCGGGACAACATAGACAACAGATAATGGACTCCTCTTTAATGCATAAGCATTCAACAACAAATAATATTCTCATAAGAGATTGAGGATTGTTGTCCAAAACTGAAACTTCCACCATGGATCATGGCTTTAGTTAGCGGCCCAATGTTATTCTCTAACAATATGCATACTCAAACCATTGATCATGATAAATCACCCTTACTTCAGACAAGACGAACATGCATAGAAACTCACATGATATTCAATAAAGATAGTTGATGGCGTCCCCAGGAACATGGTTATCGCTCAACAAGCAACTTAATAAGAAATAAGATACATAAGTACATATTCAATACCACAATAGTTTTTAAGCTATTTGTCCCATGAGCTATATATTGCAAAGACAAAGAATAGAAATTTAATGGTAGCACTCAAGCAATTTACTTTGGAATGGCGGACAAATACCATGTAGTAGGTAGGTATGGTGGACACAAGTGGCATAGTTTTTGGCTCAAGGATTTTGGATGCATGAGAAGTATTCCCTCTCAATACAAGGCTTAGGCTAGCAAGGTTGTTTGAAGCAAACACAAGTATGAACTAGTACAGCAAAACTCACATAAGAACATATTGCAAGCATTACAAGACTCTACACTGTCTTCCTTGTTGCTCAAACCCTTACTAGAAAATATCTAGACCTTAGAGAGACCAATCATGCAAACCAAATTTTAGCAAGCTCTATGTATTCCTTCACTAGTAGGTGCAAAGTATATGATGCAAGAGCTTAAACATGAGCACAAAAATTGCCAAGTATCACATTATTCAATATATTATACCATTTACTACATGTAGCATTTCTCGTTTCCAACCATATAACAATTAACGAAGCAGTTTCAACCTTCGCCATGAACATTATGAGTAAAGCCAAGAACATATATGTTCATATGCAACAGCGGAGCGTGTCTCTCTCCCACACAATGAATGCTAGGATCCATTTTATTCAAACAAAAACTAAAACAAAAAGCATACAGACGCTCCAAGTAAAGCACATAAGATGTGACGGATAAAAATATAGTTTCACTAGAGGAACCTGATAATGTTGTCGATGAAGAAGGGGATGCCTTGGGCATCCCCAAGCTTAGATGCTTGAGTCTTCTTGAAATATGCAGGGATGAACCACCGGGCATCCCCAAGCTTAGAGCTTTCACTCTCCTTGATCATATTGTATCATCCTCCTCTCTTGATCCTTGAAAACTTCCTCCACACCAAACTCAAAACAACTCATTAGAGGGTTAGTGCATAATCAAAATTCACATGTTCAGAGGTGACATAATCATTCTTAGCACTTCTGGACATTGCACAAAGCTTTTGAAAGTTAATGGAATAAAGAAATCCATCAAACATAGCAAAACAGGCAATGCGAAATAAAAGGCTGAATCTGTCAAAACAGAACAGTCCGTAAAGACGATTTTTTTAGGTGCACCAGACTTGCTCAAACGAAAATGCTCTAACTGAATGAAAGTTGAGTACATATCTGAGGATCACTCACGTAAATTGGCAGATTTTTCTGAGTTACCTACAGAGAATACTGCTCAAATTCGTGACAGCAAGAAATCTGTTTCTGCGCAGTAATCCAAATCTAGTATGAACCTTACTATCAAAGACTTTACTTGGCACAACAATGCAATAAAATAAAGATAAGAAGAGGTTGCTACAGTAGTAAAAACTTCCAAGACTCAAATATAAAACAAAAATACTGTAGTAAAATCATGGGTTGTCTCCCATAAGCGCTTTTCTTTAACGCCTTTCAGCTAGGCGCAGAAAGTGTGCATCAAGTGTTATCAAGAGATGATGCATTAACAGCGGGGTTTGGAGTTTCTTCAACTATGCATTGTATCTTGTATATGTAAGTTTCAGAGGCTCCCTTTTCATTAGTCTTAGGCTTGCTATTCTCACCAAACAAATTTTCAGGGACAAGCCAAGCATAATTATTTTCTAGAGCTTCATGCATTCCTAGGAGCTTACTAGGTATCGGTGCTTTAATCTCCCAACCATCATTAACATTATTGGTGTACCTTATTCTATCCATGTCCATATTTTCAAGTGTTCTTTTAAAATTGGTGAACAAACCAAGCCTCCTATGCTTAATAAAAACTTTTCTAGCTTCTTTAGCTATATCTTCAAATTCTCGAACAAGGACTTTTAAAACAAAATCTCTCTTTTCTCCCCTCTCCATATCAGAAAGTGTAAGAAACATGTGTTGTATCATGGGGTTGAGACTAATAAATCTAGTTTCTATCATGTGTACCAAACAGGCAGAGGCACTTTCATAAGTAGGGACAGTTTTTGCCAAGGGTATATCTTCAAGATCTTCATTCATGCTAACATGGGTGAAAAATGCTTCTATATTATCTCTTCCAATTATAGACCCTTGTCCTACCGGTATATCTTTAAGAGTAAACTTAGGAGGAAACATGATGAAATAAGTAAAGTAAATGCAAGTAACTAATTTTTTTGTGTGTTTTTAATAATGTAGAATGCAAACAAGATAGTAAATAAAGTAAAGCTAGCAACTAATTTTTTTGTGTTTTTGATATAGTGCAGCAAACAAAGTAGTAAATAAAATAAGCAAGACAAAAAAACAAAGTAAAGAGATTGGAAGTGGAGACTCCCCTTGCAGCTTGTCTTGATCTCCCCGGCAACGGCGCCAGAAAAAGATTTGCTAGCGTGAAGTTGACGTGGGAGTTAGAAATCTCTGTGGTGTAATTTTCCTTCACGTCCCCGGCAACGGCGCCAGAAATTTATCTTGATACGCGTACAGCACGCGTCCGTTGGGATCCCCAAGAGGAAGGTGTGATGCGTACAGCAACAACTTTTCCCTCAGAAACCAAGGTTTATCGAACCAGTAGGAGCCAAGAAGCACGTTGAAGGTTGATGGCGGCGTAGTGTAGTGCGGCGCAACACCAGGGATTCCGGCGCCAACGTGGAACCTGCACAACACAACCAAATTACATTACCCCAACGTGACAGTGAGGTTGTCAATCTCACCGTCTTGCTGTAACAAAGGATTAGATGTATAGTGTGGATGATGATGTTTGCAAAGAGAACAGTATTGCAAAGATTGTATTCGATGTAAAGAATGGACCGGGTCCACAGTTCACTAGTGGTGTCTCTCCCATAAGAAATAGCATGCTGGGTGAACAAATTACAGTTGGGCAATTGACAAATAAAGAGGGCATGACAATGCACATACATGTTATGATGAGTAGTGTGAGATTTAATTGGGCATTACGACAAAGTACATAGACCGCTATCCAGCATGCATCTATGCCTAAAAAGTCCACCTTCAAAGTTATCATCCGCACCCCCTCCAGTATTAAGTTGCAAACAACAGACAATTGCATTAAGTATGGTGCGTAATGTAATCAACACAAATATCCTTAGACATAGCATTGATGTTTTATCCCTAGTGGCAACAGCACATCCACAACCTTAGAACTTTCTGTCACTGTCCCAGATTTAATGGAGGCATGAACCTACTATCGAGCATAAATACTCCCTTTTGGAGTTACAAGTAACGACTTGGCCAGAGCCTCTACTAATAACGAAGAGCATGCAAGATCATAAACAACACATAGATAGATTGATAATCAACATGACATAGTTTTCCATATTCATCGGATCCCATCAAACGCAACATGTAGCATTACAAATAGATGATCTTGATCATGTTAGGCAGCTCACAAGATCGACAATGATAGCACAATTTGGAGAAGACAACCATCTAGATACTGCTATGGACCCATAGTCGAGGGGTGAACTACTCACACATCACTCCGGAGGTGACCATGGCGGTGAAGAGTCCTCCGGGAGATGATTCCCCTCTCCGGCAGGGTGCCGGAGGTGATCTCCTGAATCCCGAGATGGGATTGGCGGCGGCGGCGTCTCTGGAAGATTTTCCGTATCGTGGCTCTCGGTACTGGAGTTATTATCGATGAAGGCTTCTTATAGGCGAAGAGGTAGGTTTAGGGGCGATGCGAGGGACCCACACAACAGGGCCGCGTGGCCCAAGCCCTGGCCGCGCCGCCCTGGCGTGTCGTCGCCTCGTCGCCCCACTTCGTTTCCCTTTCGCACTTCTGGAAGCTTCGTGGAAAAATAAGATCCTGGGCGTTGATTTCGTCTAATTCCGAGAATATTTCCTTACTAGGATTTCTGAAACCAAAAACAGCAGAAAACACAGAACTGGCTCTTCGGCATCTTGTTAATAGGTTAGTGCCGGAAAATGCATAAAAATGACATAAAGTATGTATAAAACATGTGTGTATCATCATAAAACAAGCATGGAACATAAGAAATTATCGATACGTTGGAGACGTATCAGTTATCAAAGTTACTTTTGATTCATGATTCACTTGGTTAGTATTGGATTAGTACAAGAACATCAAAGTTAGCCTAGAGCAATACAAGCTAATTAGCACCCCTCATGACTAGTTGCTAGTGCTAAAACTAAAAATGACTACTCTAGATGGGAACATGTGATTTAAAAATGACGTTGCAAACCTTGGAATGATGAGTCATTCTATTGAAATATTTTGAAGGTGAATGTGACTTGAATGACTTGGTGAATTTGATAAAAACTGATGATTGAGTTGGATGCGATACCATTCCAATTCTTGAGTACCCCCACAATACCTGATTATGGGTAAGGCTTACACTACAAGAAAAGTTGCCATGGCCGACGAAGTTGAAGTCGCGCCGTGGTTGCTGGTGTACCATGGCCGACGATTTTGGGTCTGTCCGTTGTGCATGTCAAAACGTTTTTTCTCGTTTTTGAGGCCACCTAGCCCGACGAAACCGGCCAAAACGTTGCGTATGGTGGCCCGGGACGTGGTGCATCTCGAATTCTCGGGTTCGCCGGCCGAGTCAACGCAAATCCGCACCGCCGAGGGATGTAGGGCCCAGATGGCAGCCTCTCTGGCATTGTTTTTTTTCTCGATCGTGCCATCTCGTTCAACGCTCTCCGATCGAGCCGTTTACGATGCAGGATCATGGGTCCCGCATGTCATCCTCTATGAACCAAAATTCTTTCTATTCTTGGATTTTTTTGACACCCTGATTTCTGGCTACTTCCTTTTTCTTTTGATCCCTTGCCGCCTTGGAAACGTTGACACCGCTGCTGCTAATTGGGACCCGCATGTCATCCTCTATGAGCAATCAACTTTCTTTTCTTGGAGTTTTTTTGGCACCTCAAATTTGGTCGCTTGCCTTTTTCTTTCGATCCCCTGCCGCCTCTCAAACGGTGATACCGCTGCTGCTAAATGGGACCCGCATGTCATCCTCTATGTACTATAAAACTTTCTTTTCTTGGATTTTTTGAACCACATATTTGGTCACTTGCCTTTTTCTTTCGATCCCGTGCACCTCTCAAACGGTGATACCGCTGCTAAATGGGGCCCGCATGTCATCCTCTATGTACAATCAAGTTTCTTTTCTTGAATTATTTTTGGCTCTGATATTTGGTCACTTGCATTTTTCTTTCGATCTCATGCCACGTTGAGGACCCTGCAGGCTCATGGGACCCGCATGTCATCCTCTATGTACTATAAAACTTTCTTTTCTAGGATTTTTTTGGAACCTCATATTTGGTCACTTGCCTTTTCTTTCGATCCCGTGCAGCCTCTCAAACGGTGATACCGCTCCTGCTAAATGGGACCCGCATGTCATCCTCTATGTACAATCAAGTTTCTTTTCTTGAATTATTTTTGGCTCCTGATATTTGTCACTTCATTTTTCTTTCGATCTCATGCCACGTTTGAAACGTTGAGGAACCTGCTGGCTCATGGGACCCGCATGTCATCCTCTATGTGCTATAAAAGTTTATTTTCTTGGGTTTTTTTCACCTCCGATTTTTGGCTATTTCCTTTTTCTTTTGATCCCTGCCGCCTTGGAAACGTTGAGTAAGCTCCGCTCATGGGACCCGCATGTCATCCTCTATGTACAATCAACTTTTTTCTTTTGATCTCAAGCCGCATTTGAAACGTTGAGACCCGCTGCTGCTAATTGGGACCCGCATGTCATCCTCTATGTACAATAAAGTTTCTTTTCTTGGATTATCTTTGGCTCCTGATATTTGCCACTTTCCTTTTTCTTTCGATCTCATGCCGCCTTTGAAACGTTGAGTAAGCTGCTGGCTCATGGGTCCCGCATGTCATCCTCTACGAACAATAAAAGTTTCCTTTCTTGGAGTTATTTTTGACCCTAATTTCTGGCTATTTGCCTTTTTCTTTTGATCTCCTGCCCCCTTTGAAACGATGAGGACGCTGTTGGCAGGTCGGTCCCACATGTCATCCTCTGTGAACAATAAAAGTTTCCTTTGATGGATTTATTTTGAACCCCTAATTAATTTCGGGATATTTTCTTTTTTTCCTTTGATCCCCTGTCGCCTTGGAATCGTTGAGGATGCTGCTGCCTCATGGGTCCCGCATGTCATCCTCTCAGAACGGTAAATGTTTCTTTTCTTGGATTTTGTTTACCAAATGATTTTTGGCTAATTTTTCTTTCGATCTCCTGCCGCCTTTAAAACATTGAGGACGCTGCTGGCTCACGGGTCCCACATGTTAGCCTCTATGAACAATAAACGCTGAGGATGCTGCTGCCTCATGGGTCCCGCATGTCATCCTCTTAGAACGAAAATGTTTCTTTTCTTGGATTTTGTACCAACATATTTTTGGTTTATTTTTCTTTCCATCCCCTGCCGCCTTTGAAACGTTGACGACGCTGCTGGCTCATGGGTCCCCGATGTCAGCCTCCCCATACAAGAAACATATGATATCTTGATTATTTTGCAGACAATAAACAGTGTATTGCGCTCTGAGCTATATCAAACGGATAATTAAATCTTTATTTTTACATAAAAAAAACTTGTATGTTGAATCTCCTTGTTTTTTTTGTCTTTGCGAAGCATAGGACTTTCCTGTTTTTTTAGAAAATTCGGAACTTTCCTGTTTTGGAGTGGGCTAAAATTGTACGAGTCAAAAGGCCAAGCAGGATAGTTCGAAAGCCCAGATGTCCAGATGCAGCCCAATTGAAATCTTTCTTCTTGGATTTTTTCACCCCCTGATTTCGGCTACTTCATTTTTTCTTTTGGTTCCTGTATTGGAAACGTTGAGACCGCTGCCGCAAAATGGGACCCGCATGTCATCCTCTACGTACAATAAAATTTCTTTTCTTGGATTATTTTTGGCTCCCGATATTTGGTCACTTGCCTTTTTCTTTCGATCCCGCGCAGCCTCTCAAACGGTGAGACCGCTGCTGCTAA
This sequence comes from Lolium multiflorum, assembly GCA_030979885.1. Classification (NCBI taxonomy): domain Eukaryota; kingdom Viridiplantae; phylum Streptophyta; class Magnoliopsida; order Poales; family Poaceae; genus Lolium; species Lolium multiflorum. Next base: position 210,482,284 of record CM061747.1, on the reverse strand, counting down.
ATGGGACCCGCATGTCATCCTCTATGTACAATCAAGTTTCTTTTCTTGAATTATTTTTGGCTCTGATATTTGGTCACTTGCCTTTTTCTTTCGATCTCATGCCACGTTTGAAACGTTGAGGAACCTGCAGGCTCATGGGACCCGCATGGCATCCTCTATGTACTATAAAACTTTCTTTTTTTGAATTATTTTTGGCTCCTCATATTTGGTCACTTGCCTTTTCTTTCGATCTCATGCCACGTTTGAAACGTTGAGGAACCTGCTGGCTCATGGGACCCGCATGTCATCCTCTATGTACTATAAAAGTTCATTTTCTTTGTTTTTTTCACCCTCTGATTTTTGGCTATTTCCTTTTTCTTTTGATCCCCTGCCGCCTTGGAAACGTTGAGTAAGCTGCTAGCTCATGGGACCCGCATGTCATCCTCTATGTCCATCAACTTTATTTTCTTGGATTTTTTGACCCCCTAATTTCTGGCTACTTTCTTTTTGTTTTGATCTCAAGCCGCATTTGAAACGTTGGGACCGCTGCAAAATGGGACCCATGTCATCCTCTATGTAAATAAAGTTTCTTTTCTTGGATTATCTTTGGCTCCTGATATTTTGTCACTTGCCTTTTTCTTTCGATTTCATGCCGCCTTTGAAACTTTAAGTAAGCTGCTGGCTCATGGGTCCCGCATGTCATCCTCTACGAACAATAAAAGTTTCCTTTTCTTGTAGTTTTTTTACCCCTAATTTCTGGCTACTTGCCTTTTTCTTTTGATCTCTTGCCCCTTTGAAACGATGAGAACGCTGTTGGAAGTCGGTCCCACATGTCATCCTCTATGAACAATAAAACTTTCCTTTGATGGATTTATTTTGAACCCCTAATTAATTTCTGGATATTTCCTTTTTTTCTTTTGATCCCCTGCCGCCTTGGAATCGTTGAGGATGCTGCTGCCTCATGGGTCCCGCATGTCATCCTCTCAGAACGATAAATGTTTATTTTCTTGGATTTTTGACCAACTGATTTTTGGTTTATTTTTTCTTTCCATCCCCTGCCGCCTTTAAAACGTTGACGACGCTGCTGGCTCATGGGTCCCCGATGTCAGCCTCCCCGTACAAGAAACATGTGATATCTTGATTATTTCGCTCTGAGCTTTGCAAACGGATAAATTAAATCTTTATTTTTACATAAACAAACTTATATGTTGAATCTCCTTGTTTTTTGTTTTTGCGAAACATAGGACTTTCATGTTTTGTAGTGGGCTGAAATTGTACGAGTCAAAAGGCGTCCAGCACGATAGTTCGAAGGCCCAGATGGCAAGATGCAGCCCAATTGAAAAATATCTTTTCTTGGATTTTGTTTTGACCCCCTGATTTCTGGCTACTTCCTTTTTCTTTTGATCCCTTGCTGCCTTGGAAACGTTGAGGCCGCTGCTGCTAAATGGGTCCCGCATGTCATCCTCTATGTACAATAAAATTTCTTTCTTCGATTATTTTTGGGTCCTGATATTTGGTCACTTGCCTTTTTCTTTCGATCTCATGCCGCCTTTGAAACGTTGAGGAAGCTCAAGGGTCCCGCATGTCATCCTCTATGAACAATAAAAGTTTCCTTTCTTGGAGTTATTTTTTACCCCTAATTTCTGGCTACTTCCTTTTTCTTTTGATCCCCTGCCGCCTTTGAAACGTTGAAGACTTTGCTGGATCATGGGTCCCACATGTCAGCCTCTAGGAACAATAAAGATTTCCTTTCTTGGAGTTATTTTGTACCCCTAATTTCTGGCTATTTGCCTTTTTTCTTTCGATCCCCTGTCGCCTTCTAAACGTAGAGGACGCTGCTGGCTCGTGGGTCCCAGATGTCAGCCTCCATGGACAATAAACCTCTCCTTTGTTGGATTTATTTTTCACCCTCTGATTTTGGCTATTTCCTTTTATTTTGATCCACTGCCGCCTTGGAAACATTGAGTAAGCTGCTGACACATGGGGCCCGCATGTCATCCTCTATGTACAATCAACTTGCAAGATCTTCGAGCGAAAGAGCTTGTATTAGTGGGACCCATATGTCAACCTCTATGTACAATAAAAGTTTCATTTCTTGGATTATTTTTAGCTCCTGATATTTGGTCACTTTCCTTTTTCTTTCGATCTCAAGCCGCCTCTGAAACGTTGAGTAAGGTGCTGGCTCATGGGACCCACATGTCATCCTTTATGTACAATAAAGTTTCTTTTCTTGGATTTTTTTACCCCTGATTTTTGGTCACTTGCCTTGACGCTGCTGGCTCATGGGTCCCACATGTCAGCATCTATGAACAATAAACCTTTCCTTTGTTGGATTTATTGTTTACCCCTAATTTCTGGCTATTTGCCTTTTTCTTTTGATCCCCAGCGGCCTTTGAAAACGTTGAGGAACCTGCTGGCTCATGGGACCCGCATGTCATCCTCTATGTACTATAAAATTTCTTTTCTTGGTTTTTTTTCACCCTCTGATTTTTGGCTATTTCCTTTTTCTTTTGATCCCCTGCCGCCTTAGAAACGTTGAGTAAGCTTGACTCATGGGACCCGCATGTCAATCTCTATGTACAATCAACTTTCTTTTTTTTGGAGTTTTTTTCCCCTAATTTTCTACTTTCTTTTTCTTTTGATCTCAAACCGCATTTGAAACGCTGAAACCACTGCTGCAAAATGGGACCCGCATGTCATCCTCTATGTACAATAAGTTTCATTTCTTGTATTATTTTTGGCTCCTGATATTTAGTCACTTGCCTTTTTCTTTCGATCTCATGCCGCCTTTGAAACGTTGAGTAAGTGGCTCATGGGTCCCGCATGTCATCCTCTACGAACAATAAAAGTTTCATTTCTTGGAGTTATTTTTGACCCTAATTTTTGGCTACTTCCTTTTTCTTTTGATCCACTGCCTCCTTTGAAACGTTGAGGATTCTGAGACTAATACAAGCTTTTTCTCTCCAAGATCTTGCAAGTTGATAGATTAAATCATAGAATTATTAGGATATGTTTTAAATTTCAAATCCACTTTATGAATTATTAAAAATACCGTTATCCATGTGGGTATGGAGCGATCAAGGATTTTCATATTGGGCATGAGCAGTTTCAAAAATTGGAACCCAATAATTCAAAATAAATAAAAACAACTTTTATGTAGAATCTCTGTTTTTTGCCATTCATAGGATCTGTGTTTCATTAGAAAAGGGCCGAAATTGCATGAGCAGAAAGGCCCATTTGTAGTTATTGGGCTTCGACAGCCGGAGCAAGTAGGCCGATAGCAATTACCATGTAGATGGCCGTTGGCAACCCAAAGTGAAATATTGGGCCCAACAGGGGAAGGCTGAACAGTACTATTTTCTAATTGGAAGGTGGTACATGGCGTAATCCTGCCAAAAAAAAGATGGACACGGGTTGCTGAAATTTGCCCATCTGCGCCTAATATCGCCGCCGCGGCTCCGCTTCCGCCGCCGCCGCCATGCCTCGTCTCGCGTCGAGCTCGCGGTACTGCCGCGTCTCGGGCACGGGGTACCGCGGCGTCCGCGCGCGCCCCAAAGGTACGTATTACGCGGAGATACGTGACGGCGGCGAGCGCATCGGCCTCGGCACCTACGAGACCGCGCACGAGGCCGCGCGCGCGTACGACGCCGTGGCGTGGCGGCTCGGGCGCCCGCGATCGTCGATGAATTTCCATGACGTGTGGACGCGCCAGCAGGCCGAGGGCCGTTTGCGCATCGCCGAGCGGGACGAGCGCGCGGCGCGCGAGTGGGCGGCCCGCTTCCCCGAGGACGTTGCCGCCGAGAACGAGCACTTCCGCAGACGGAGGGCGGAGAAGGCGACGAGGCGGGCTGCGAAGAAGGAGGACCGCGCACGACGGAGGGCGGAGAAGGCGACGAAGCGGGCCTTCATCGAAGCGCAGCTCGCCGGGCCGACCACCATTGGCGAGGACGACCCCCGTTGGATTGACCTCTTCTCGTCGGATCCGGTGTCGGGCACGACACCGGACTCGTCAGATGTCGAGTTTTAGTTTAGTTTTATCGCACTACTTTGTAAAAATATGAACTACGGAGTATCTATCAAGCTAATTTTATCCTATTTTATGTCTATTTCTAGTCTTTGTTTGATCTTCTATTTTACTGCACTCTATTTTTCATTATATTCTGTTTTTGGCGCTGCATTTATAGCGCCTCTGAAAATACGCTGTTTCAGCCCTGCATTTGGCCGCCACAGTTTGCAGCTTCCGGTGAAGCTATTGCCGGCTCCATGCGCAGCATCAGCCCACAGCGCCAAAATATAGAGCCACTGCTGGAGTTGCTGTAATATGTTTGTCAGCAGGAGCTTACCTAATTAGTGAAAAAGATGTTCAGCGTGGGATTCGAAAAAAAGATCTTCATGTTTTTTTCCTAGCGATCCTAGTTCGGACTTTTGATTGTGTTGGCTAGTGCATGTAGCTTGACACCTGTATTATGTGATCCTGATATGAGGATAAGAACACCTTCAGCTTGCATTGCTAATGGTGTCTACTGCAGCAGTGGCGTACCTTCAATGGAGACTGATGCAAGAGAGTTGGTACTGGTGAGCCTGCACTTGACATCATCGTGCCACCTGAAGTAGGTGGTGTATTGGGATTAGACTGATAAGCATAGCACCTTGCAAAGAACAAGATGATGCTAGTGTTGGTTAACGTGATTTTACGCCAAAAGTCATGTATGCTCAACAGGTGCCGTACCTAGTTTGGATATTGTGTTGTTACCCTTTTGTGGTTTGGTGTTTGTCCAACAGAGAAAGCTACTCTTTTCCCGTGTAAGTGTTATTATGTGAACAAAAGTTGTATGTAAATATATATCGGTCAGAGAACCAAGATTGCATATTCTTGCCTGGTTATAACACATAAATCATAATAACAATTAAAGAGAAAAGGAACATTTGCCTTTGCAATGTGATTGTGCCAAGTAGATTAGACAACCAACCACAAACATTACAGGTCAACAGCCAAACGCATGCGAAAGTCCTAAGGTAAGCTCCATAATACATGTTGAAACCAAAAGCCTAGAAACCATAAGAAAGGTAGCTCCACATCACAGTTCCACGACAGCAGCATACTGATCATAAAACATATATCAAGTCAGGACAGCTGCACCACTGGGTAAGCATCCATGGGGTCTGGCTCAAGAGCAAAGACTGTGTGAATGCTGCAAAATGTGGCTCTTGCCTCACCCCACCCATACATCTTATCATGGAACCTTACCAAATCAGCATGAATCATCTTGACATAAACATAGCTCCTCTCTCCATGCTGATGGGATTGAACAATGCGCCAGTTGCAGTGCTTCAGCTTGTCAAACAGTATGCAGGAGATGACGAAGCATGCTGGCTGGTCTTTTGTAGTGACAATGGCTTGGAGTAGCTGGTCCTGTGAACCACCCAACTAGATCTTTAGAGCTTGAAGGACAGTCCGTGCCATATAAGCTACCGTTGCTGACTTCAGCTCGGGTTCAGGTGAATGACAGCTGACATCTTGTCCTCGAGATGCAGATCCTTCTTGATCAGATTCAGCGGAATCATCACCACTACTTACAGGTGCATCAGGTTCTACAGAAGGCACATCAGGTACATGCTCCAGTTCATAGGAGTTGGGTGGGACAACACCGTTTGCTGAAATCTCTACAATACCAGCTCCAGGTAGACCACCAGTCTCTACAGAGGGTAAACCACCAATATCCACTTCAGAGGATTCTCGTGGCACGACACCTTTCGCTAGAGGCTCTACCCTACCAGCTCCAGGTCCACCACCAGTCAGTACTGTGGGCATAGTCATGACGGGTTCTACCAATACAAAACCTCCTTCGGGTGGCGTGGCAACTTCGGGTGCAGGATCATCAGTAGCAACTCCAGCATCAGCACCAGTTATATCGGTCTTGACAATAGGTAAACCGTCTTGCTCCAGTTCAGAGAATTCCCGTGGCACGACACCGTTCACTAGAGGCTCTACACTAGCAGCTCCAGCTGCACCACCAGTTTCTACAGCAGGGGGTAAACCCAATCCACAACCTTCTTCATGTGGCACGATGATGCCAGGTATAGGCTCATCAGTACCAGGTCCAGCTGCATCAGTCTCCATAGACAGTAAACAAGGTGGCGTCGGAGGTTTAAAAGACTGGCATGCCATTTCACCTTTGTCATCAGACAATATAGAGTTTTCTTCAACTCTATGTTTCTGCAATAATAAGCACATGAACAGAAATTAGACCAGAGCATCTAGCCATCTAACAGGGGCAGCGGCAAAACAAGCGTCGGTCCATATGTTTACCTTGTCATCTGGGATATCAGAACACACAGATTTAGAAGTCATTTCACATAGCATCCGCTTTTTCGTTCCTTCCCCTACGTCCATCTGGAATAAGTAATACTATTGATCACATAAAACTAATTAATCAAATATATGCATATGTTGAGAAGTTTGCACGGCAAATTGTGGATTCTGCTTTTATCACCTACGAATCGTCGTTCTATATATTTACCTTGTCATCTGGGATATCAGAAGTCACAGAATGAGAAGTCATCTCACTAAGTATCGGTTTTTTCGCTCTTTCCCCTCCATCCATCTGCAATAAGAAGTACTATTGATCACATAAAGCCAATTCATTGAATATATGCATATGTTGAGAAGTTTGCACAACAAATTGTGGATTCTACTTCCAATCACCAAGTAATCTCGTGAGAAATGCATGATCAAGATATGTTTCTCCCTCTTGATCGACATCTGCATCTCCATTAAGACTAATCATCATGCGATGGTGCTCTTCAGAAGAGCGCATACACTTCCAATCACCAGACAAGCAAAAAATTGTTGATTCTAGTAATGCTTAATCAGCAGTGGCCATGGAACGACCACAGATCGACCAAGCAAAAAAAAAATCATCAGCCTACTGACCACCAGGCAAAACAAACTAGGCCCATACATGGCCTCACAAATCATCATCAAACGTCGATCAAACTAGCAAGTTTGAACATGGATTACTAATTTATTTTCTGATAAAGTGAGTATATTAATATCGAAAGATATTGATTACACTGAGCCTCTGCAACAACGCAATACCTTACTGGTAGTACGGATGCACATGGATTCCTAATACTCCCTCTGTTCGGTTTTAATTAGTCGACGCGAGGGAGAGAAGAAAATGAACTGTCGATGCTTTCAACTAGAGTCAATTAAATACGAACGGAAGAAGTACGTAGTAGTATTGACAAATATCCGGATCTAGTCTAAAAACAAATTGGCATGTAAATCCTAGTAGTCTACTAAACTAGGATCAATACCCTAGATTAGGGTTGCAAGCGGCGTCCGCGAATCGTCCCGCAAAGCAGAAAATTAGAGCAAATAGTGGTTGAGATTAGAGCAGATTTAAAGCACTCGCACTGAAACTAGCTAGCCCGCTACCCACCCCGCTTGACACCCTGCCCTAGATGTGAATCTACACCAAATATTCAAACAAGGATGAGCAACCGCCAATAAAATTTTATCCGCACATCATCATCTCTACCATACACAAGGGTATGGTGATTTCACATACAGCCATTGTTGCCGCGGGACGAGGATGAGTGATGCGCCGCGGAGAAGGTGCCTCACGCCTCTGTCGCCGCCGCCGTCGAAGAGGAAGTCGAAGCCGCGCGATTGTGGTCCGTCGCCGATATGGAGGTGGAGCTACTAGGGAAGAGGTGGAGGTGGAGGTGGAGATGGAGTGATGGTTTGTACTAGTGGCGGCCGGTGAGGTAGTTATAAATACAGCCTCTCTCTCTTTTTTGGCAAGGAATGCAGCTTCTCTTGGAAGGCAACGAGGCAACGCACTCCAGATTTCGTATATTACTATAATAATATGGACGGAGAAATTTGGACGCATCTGTGTTGTCTTGTCAAATGAATCACCAGGATTTGCTTTTAGTACTCCAGATTTGGGCGACCCAAGGAAGTAGAGATAGTAATGTACGCCATCTAGCTGCACGCTATCAAATCAAATAAATGGTCATGCCATTTACTTTTAAGATGGTGCAGCAGTTATTCTGACCAAAGAAACATGCACGTCTGCTGATTATTTTGATAGTACTACTAGTAGTACTAATATTTCTGATGGGTATACATTTACCGTCCGCTAGCAAAGATTGTTTGGCACATTGTTCTTATGGCTTTCAACATCACACCCCTTAATAATATTATTAATCAATGTTTGGGCAATTAATTGAGTGTGTTAATAAAAAATTAAAACCCACAAATCCAACTGTACTATTTTTAGGGCCATATGAAGGACAAGGAATGATTTTAAATGCCATATGGAGTACCTCCAACCATGTGAAATATGGTTCTGTCATGCAGGTGATACCCATGGCTTCGCATTGGATCCGTATGTTGTCCTACATACAGTCAACTATGAAGTACCACGATTTGGTTTTTGGGTGCAACCGGCTAGAGAATGATGCACGGGTTTGTACAGCCAGTACAATTCACATTAAGATTTTCTGATAGGATGTTGATGTGTATATGTAAGAATCATACACTAGAATGTCTTCTATGTTTAGATGGCTGATCTACGTTTATACTTTCTGTGAACCATGAGGTTAAGACCTTTGTACTGTAATAAAGATTGCTAAATAACAGTATATATGTATGCCTCTAGGGACACTGAAACAGCCAAACAACCATGCATGTGTATAGACCGTATTTGATCAAATTACAAGAAGCACCTGGGTTCATGCAAATAGCATCAATTTATCACCTAAGTACATTAGCTATAAATAGTTAAATAGGAGTCAAGACCAACTGAGCTAGCTAGTAGTATGATCCTACTATTACATAAATATCCCTAACTCTGATTGTCTTTGTTCCAGTCCAGCGCGTTGGTGTAGCTTGGGATGAACCAAAACCCCGTATGCCAGTTGGCCCCTGGACCGCTGCTTGAGAAAGAGATGCTTTGGTGGTCTTCGCCATTTAGACTGAAGCGGAAAATTTCTTGATGTGATGTGTCAAACTGAGAGCCAATGGCCTGAGGCGTGGTGTAGATGCAGTTTCTTCTTGTCAAATATCCTGGGGGAAATGTTGCACCACCCACTGGCATGAAAATCGGATAGTTCAACCCAAGGAACATAGAATAGTCTCCAAGATTAGTAACCCTTTCCCACGGGTTGGCTGGAAGTAACCGACTAGTGTCATTCGAGAATACCATGCAGGTATACCCCGAATAGCTGTGAACAGCGCGACCGCAATGGACAGAAGGGATACTATCATAATAAGTTGGAGCACCGTCAGCGTCAAAATCCATTGCGCCACGTGCATAGACCAGGAGAAGTCTAGAACGATCTTGAGATCTTGCCAGCCACCACGTACGACTATTAAAGTCAAAATCATCATCGATATCAAATCCAGCCGTCCACGGAATGAATGGAGCAGGGAGCACTATAGGACCTTGAAAAAGGAAAGAACACGTCACATGAAAATATATTTCATGATTTATCTACTAGTGATATTGATTTGATATTGTAGATGCCAATACTAGTACTTTATAAAATCATGGTCGAACATAAGATGGTTTGAAATATATTTCGAACATCTTGGTAAAACTTCATATGGATTTAAAACATGTTCCCCAAAATATTGGTCCAAATTTTAGATGGTTTGAATATAGTACTCCTTATTCTCTAGAACCGGGGGAATATAAACAAATGAAAGTCTTTATCAATATTGCATGGCACCTTTATTGATTCTATTTCTACTCTACCTTAAATTTTCTAGGGAGTAATAATAAAGAAACTTAATTACTAGGGGGCCTTTTTCCTACGGAACAACATGCACATTAGACCATACTAAAATTCCTATAGATGTTAAATTCTATAAGTATATATGTCCATACCACAAGAGGGTTATGGTGTGTGCCTATGGAATTCCTTTAAGCCAAAAGATGCCAAGACAGTTCAGCAAATAAGAGGTGAAATGCTATATAAGTTACGTATATGAAAAAGATAGGGAGAATGTTACCAAATTGATTAGGATCCCATGCATAAACATTTCCATTCAGTAACGGCGAACACAAGTTGTTTATGTATAATTGCATCGCAGTATATGGCGTCGTTCTCAAACTGGTTTTCAAGAATTATCCATGTACCAGGATATTCGGCATGGAGGTAGGCAATTGCAAAGTCGAAGATTGCGACAAGGGAGAAATCTTCATACCGCCGAGCAGCTGTAGGAACTTGGCAAATAGCTATCTTCTGCAGTTGAATAGCATCACCTGATACTTGAATATAAGTGGATTGCGTGTGGTTTCAAACTTCTTCCTCAAAGATGGAAGCTTAATCTTGCGATGAGTGTAGACATTGAGGAGGTTCCACTTGCCTTCGGGGCCAACCATGGCGATCCAATCTCCATTGGCGCCTGCCCGCTCCTCATCCTTACCGTGTGGCATTAGGCAATCATAGGAGAACCTGTCCAGCGGCACTAGTTTGCACTTGCTGTGCACCGGCAAATCCTCCTTGAACTCCCATGGTTTATCCGCCGGGTCACAACAGAGAACACATGGAAGGCCAAACGGCTGAGAAGCAGGCAGAGTGGCACTGTATTTGGCTGACTGAAGAATACTTTTGGAGGAACCGACTAGGGACGCGGCGGTGATGGCGTCGCACTGGCTGATGAGCACTTCAAGGGGGCCTTCCGTAAACACCTTGTGAAACAGCCCAGATCCACAGACCCTGCTCGATTTCGACATCGCAATGAGGCAGGTGGTACAATGGGGTTGGATTTTCTTGGGAGATTACTGATTCGAACTTTGGGAGAGAGATGGCGATCAATGGCGGCAGGTGGGGGTTTGAGTTGGAGAACAGAGGCTCTCAAACTGGGCACTGCTGGATAGGATGCGAAAGCGCCATGGCGGAGACGCAGGCGCGTGCTATGGAAGCTGGGCGGAGTGGGGATAGACGACGGAGGTGAACCGAGACGCTCCTCCTCTTATGCATATACTGCCTACTGCAGTTTCGAGGAGAGTGTGAATGTGTTCAAAAAAAGAGGAGAGTGTGAATGTGTTCAAAAAAAGAGGAGAGTGTGACTGTGACCCGACACCCGAGTAGGAGCAGACGGACTATAGGAGTAGCCCCATCATTACAGTCCATTAATCGTGCTTCCTACAATAAATAAGTGAAACGTCCCAGGCTTGTGTTGTCTAATCAAATCGATGGCCATGTCAGTATTATGGTGAACAAATAAAACAAATACACCAACCTTGTTCTTTTTGCAACGTACACCAACCTAGCAAGGCATCAACCTTCTCGCCATCAACTAGGACTCCGTGGCTCCGTCCCACCAAAGTTGTCTCAACTTTGTAAAAAAAATACATCTATCCATCTAAATTTTAACAAAGGTGAGACACTTTTGGTGGGACCGAGGGAGTACAAAAAAACTTTACTACTCCATGCTAGTATCGGCCACTTTTCGAAAAGTAATTCAAATTTCAACTGAAGGCGTGCTATTTTATGGTCCTGAAAATTGCCAAAAAAAATACAACCCAAAAATGCAACAGATCCATGTTAAGGGGGTACACCCTACGCAATATACATTAAGAAACTTCGAAACTTCAGCGACCTTGTAAGAATGCCCATGACAGTGCAGTTTTGCCAAATTAGGAAGAGACGAAATATGAATTCAACCAAAGAAATCTAAACGAATCCTTAGACAATAGCATAGTTAACACGTTCAGAAAAAAATGATGACTCCAAAAGAACAACATTAGCAAGAAATACTCCATTTTAGTTTGAACTTGCAGTCACATACATATACTAGTAGTACTGCCAAAATACTATAATACTCCGAGCTGCATTCTAGCACTCCAACTAGCTAGCTAATAGTTCTGGAGTAGTAGTACTACTATACAAGTCCAAAATACATCCGAACGAACCCTACTTCGAACTAAACTACTCCCTCCGATCTTCGAGTAACTACATTGCAGTATGACTAAACGAAGATTATTGTATAACCTTCTTGTTGATGCAAACGCAGATAGGCAACACACGCTGCCCTCCATTCTGCTTCGCGTAACGGGGCGGCACCGCCAGGAAAGAAGTGAGCTGCTGCAACATGATCGAGCTAGGCGTCGGGGAGCTCGTCGGCTCGATTACCGCCATCAAGGTGTCCGTCGAGAGGTCACTGGTCCCAGCCGTCGCCGGCGCCGGCGGACCAATCACCAGCAGCTGCGCCTTGTACATCGGAAACAAGCACGCGGCCGACCTGATGCACACACAGGACACAATGGTGGTCGGGCCGAGCGCGCCAACGGTGATGGCGAACACGCTACCGTCTTCTTCCCCACTGCCGATGAACAGGTGTCCCCGCGGTTGTACCGGAACACGAACTATGCACCAGGCGGGTATGCCATACTGGAACGTAAACACTGGGATGGAGTGGGATGCTTGGAGGTGTACCAGGAGCTCCCGCGGCGGGCCGGTGAAGCTGCAGCCGGTATTGATGGCCTCTGTGCAGCCGCACGGACCATGCGGGCACGCGATATAGTGCTTGTAGGACTCCGTGGAGGCGACCAAGCTCTGGCAGCCGACGCACTTGACCATTGCCCCAGATCGATTCGACGGCGGCAATCTTGCCCCAGATCGATTCGACGGCGGCAACCTCGCCGGCTGCTCGCACTTCTTGCACGGGTTCGGCGCAAGCTCGCCGACGCAGCGCCGACAGCCCATATGACCGCCCTTGCACTGCACGGAACAACGTACGTGGCATCAGTTGTCATTGACATTTCTCACAGGTGAACCTAAGAATGAAATCGGAAGGGAGCGACCTTGGATATGGGGGGTTTGAAGGGCAGCAGGCAGAGGGGGCACAAGAAGAGGGCCTCCTCCATCTTCAGAGAAGAGTGATCGGGAAAACGAGAACGGGATGGGTTCTTTTTTTTATACATGCCTTGGAGTGGAGTATGGATACTACTACTTATAGGAAGAACTTCCTTGCTAAGAATCGGCGTCGGCCGTACGCAACCATAGATGCACCAGCGGCTCTGCAGTTTGTCAAAATAAAAGGACAGAGCTGCAGTGACTTGAAGTCTCCAAATCTCATTGTGACTTGGTGCCACCATCTACCAACCATTTGAGATCCAACGTTCCAAACTATCTCTTATTTCGAACCTAAAAACAAAAATTATTCAGAAAATTATGAAAAAAATCCAGTAAAATGTAGATGCCTTGTTCTAAAATCTGTGAATATTTCATCCCACTCGGACGACTAGCTTGTGATTAAAGAGCTTTTTACGTATACGAGCACTAGTTTAAACTAAATACTCCCTCTGATTCATATTAATTGACTTCAATATGGATGTATCTAGAACTAAAATGTGTCTAGTACATCCATATTAGAGTCAATTAATATGAACCGGAGGGAGTATATATTTGCTCACAAACCTTTGATTCAAATCGAATGAAACTTCACCAAAATATAAATCGAAATATGCACGATTAACTGGAAGTTCTTGAAATATTTCTGAGCAATTATAATAATTATTTAGTTTAAATTCTAAGTCGATCGCATACATTGGATCTGAGATGGATGGTGGATGGTGGCACCAAGTCACTGTGAGACTTGGAAGTATCAAGTCAGTGAAGCTCTATCCCAAAATAAAAGCTTCGTGAAGGGGGCAGTTTGGTTCAAAAAAGAAGACAATGCCAAGCAGTTGTCAAACAATACCCATATAGTCAAATGTACTCCCTCTGATTCAAATGAATTGACTCAACTTTGTCTAGATATATGGATGTATCAAGTCACTGAAGCTCTATCCCAAAATAAAAGCTTCATGAAGGGGGAAGTTTGGTTCGAAAAAAATACAGTGCCAAGCAGCTGTCAAATAGTACCATAACGTCAAATGTACTCCCTCCGATTCAAACGAAATGACTCAACTTTGTATTTTGCATGTTAAAGGTTTTTCGTAAAACTTGGCCAATCTTAACATAGTTTGCCTTTCTAAAAAAAGATATAAGCCCTAAGGCTCCTTTGATTCATAGGATGGGAAAACCATAGAAATATGAAAAACATAGGATTGAGATTTAATGGCTAGTTGAATCATATAGGAAGATGAGTTGTGTTTGATTGTGCCAAAGGAAATTTTCCATGAGGTATGACCTAATGTTTTATTCTTATAGGATTTGCACTGCAAGATTCCTGTAGGATATGTTCCTATGAATCAAACAACTAGTGTGGGGAAAATTCACATGTGATCTAAATCCTACATAATTCCTATACAAATCCTATATATGAATTTTAGTTGTTAGGTCACTTAAAATGACTTCACTTGAAGGGTTACATTTTTGTTTTTTCTGAATTAGTAGTGATGCCTAACCATATATATACCTAAACCAAGAGAATCAGCATAAACTTATGTATATTAATAGTAAGCGCATATATGAATGTTTTTTTATCTACAAACCCAGGGTCATATATATGTACATAGAAACATGCATATATGCTAGTTTTTGTACCTTGGTGTGTTCCTCTTTTGGGCTATCTCTTTTTTGTTCACCGATTCACAACCAACGCCCTAGATTAATTTGGCACTTAGAAAATAACATTTTGTTTTTGGCGCACTAACACAAATAGTAGTAGCACGGTCAACACTGTAGAGAAGTACAAAATAAATGTGTGTGGGAAAAATGACTTAAAGTGACCATTACAATGAGAAAAAGGGTAGAACCAAGCATTGCACAGGGAAAAAGCAGTGTAGTGCCCAGAAGAAAAAAACAAGTTGGGTTATACTCCCTCCATCCTGAAATAATGGGTGTAGAGTTAAAATTTGTCCATAAAAGAGTGTACTTCTCGTTTTGCAATGCACTTCAAAATTTGTCCACAAAAGAGTGGTACTCCTAGTAAAAAATATTTCTTTCTCATCACGAGGGATATAGTTTCTTCACGACTAGTACGTACTACCTCCATCACAAAGCTTAAGGGTTCCTTTGATTCAAAGGATTTGCATAGGAATTGTGTAGGATTTGGTTCCTATGGGAAAATTTCCTATACATGTTGTTTGATTCATAGGAACATATCCTATAGGAAAAATTCCTATAGGAATCTTGTAGTGTAATTCCTATAGGAAAAAAGCATTAGCTCATACCTCATGGAAAAATTCCTTTGCTACAATCAAACAAACTTCATCTTCCTATAGGATTCAATTAGACATGCCATTCCAATCCTAAACCTTTCCTATTCCTATGCTTTTCCTATCCTTTAAATCAAAGGAGCCCTAAGTCTTTTTTTAAGAGTCAAAGCAAGTAAAGGTTGACGAAAATTTAGAACAATCTATCAACTAATATAATATTTTGTAGATACCATACAAAAAAAAATCATTGTCTATGTATTGATATTAATTTTGTATTTTGCATGATAATGATTTTTGGTAAAATCTTAGTTTACCTTGACATAGTTTGAGCTTCTAAAAATAATATAAGCCTTACGCTTTGGGATGGAGGTAGTAGTATTTAGCATAATATGGTTTTCTTATT
The DNA here is from genome assembly GCA_030979885.1 of Lolium multiflorum. Lineage (NCBI taxonomy): Eukaryota > Viridiplantae > Streptophyta > Magnoliopsida > Poales > Poaceae > Lolium > Lolium multiflorum. The sequence goes on along the minus strand of CM061747.1, from coordinate 210,466,774 downwards.
TACTACATGCATTTAGCTCATTGGAGGTGGAAAAGTTGAAGAGGAAAGTGATGGTCGATGACAGTTTCCCAATGTAATAATAAAATCCTTAATATGCCTTGAAAACCCACACGTACGCTCTTTCTAGGACAGAGGCAGTATGAGGTAATGCACCCACGCGCTGTCATCTGCCCGTTCGTGCTATGTCTCCCAAATCTTGAAATATCGTCAGTTATCCATTTCACGTCCACACTTCTCCCTCTCTCCACGGACTAGGAAAAAACCCTCTCTTCGCTTCCCCTTCCCATTCCACCGATGGAGAGCCCAACCGACGCCGTCAACGCAGCGAAAGCGAAAGCCGCGCGGCTGGCCTTAGCCGCAGAGGAGGCGTCCAGAGCCGCGACCGCAGCACGCATGGCCGCAACGGCGGCGATCATCGCCGCAGCGGATGCCAAAGACGAAGCGGAGGCCATTGCCGAAGGTCGGGCCATCGGTCGCTCATCGGCATCTGATGCTGTTGGTAGATGGGTCCACTCTCTTGGGAAGCATCCCCTAGATGACGAGGACGAGGTTGAACTCATCTTTGAACCGCCGCCGCCGACCTTCGACGAGAATATCGTCGACGAGGGGGAGGAAGTATGTTCCGATTCACCTCTCTCCCTTATTCAACATAGCCCTGTATCGATTTGCGCTATGGTCTCTCCCTCTTTTTTTGCGCTATAGCGTTTTGAATTAGCGTCAGAATCTTTTTAGATTCATATTCAGTATTAGTTGCAACTGCTACATATTTGCTTCACATCCGATTCACCTCTCTCCCTTATTCAACATAGCCCTGTATCGATTTGCTCTATGGTCTCTCCCTCTTTTTTTGCGCTATAGGGTTTTGAATTAGCGTCAGAATCTTTTTAGATTCATATTCATTATTAGTTGCAACTGCTACATATTTGCTTCACCTGTTTATTTGGCATGTATCAGGTTGCTACTGATGAGGTTGACAGCGATGTCGAGTCGCGTCATAGGAAGGCCAGGGCCACTCTCAACAAGCTTAAGGCGGGGAAGTTCGACAAGTATTGGAGTGAACCCTGGACTGGTGCCAGGAACAGCTGCCCCTTCTGCACAAAGAGCATAAAGGTTGACTTTCAAAGCGTCCTGCAGCATGCCGAAGCCGGTGGGTCCGGCTGTCTCAAAGTTGGGGAAACTGTTAACCGATCCGGCTTCATAGCCAACCACATGGCCTATGGGCTATTCCTAAGGAAGAAATTGAACCAAGCTATCGAGACCGGTCGTGTGCCTCCTCCCAAGCCCAAGCCACCAAAGATTAAAGGTATGGGCAGCAAGAAGCAGAAGAAGCGGGACCGGGAGGAGGCGACAGGAAGAAGATGGTAAATATACTCCGTAACTGTTGTGCATGTTTGTCTCTCCTACTGCTTCAAAAGCAGCATCTTTTGTTGAACTCTGTTTATGTTTGCTGCTCAGCAGCGTTTGTGGTGAACCTATTAGCTTAATTAGGGGTTGTTGAACTATATATGTCTGTGTTGAACCTTGCTTAATTAGGTTGTGTTGAACTCTGTTTGTGTTGGCGTGGGAAGGGGGCATGATGCTACCCTGAATTTGCGGGACCCCCAAAAAACTTGCAAATACGAGTGATGCATCCAAAAGGAACAAACTTTTACATGGTAGACCCCAGTCTGAAAGCAAGAAATGCGATCGGGTCCTTAACAGCCACCGCCCGGATTGATCGGGGATTTTGCCTGCCTACCGCATGTGACTTGTGCTCACTGAAGTTTGGGACCTCATGCATGGGCACCACACGTAAGTGACAGACCTGTTGGTGTAAAAACTCGGGTGATTATTATACTGCATTAGTACAAAGTTTCCTATGGATTCAAGGGTTGGAAAGCCAAGTTAACTCATTTTCATGACTAAGAAGGAGCCAGGCTTACTTTTTCATTTTCATGTTTTAACTTGTTTAAATCTTGGTCAAACAAAGGATTTGACCAGGATTCAAATGGGCATAAAAATTCAAAAAGAAATAAAAAAAATCACATAAGCTTCTTATGTCATCTAGTAAGCATTACAGTTGATCAACGAAGTCTAGACATATTCAAACCAGAAAAATCATGTATATACCCCCTAACCCTAAACTCTGTCTTATGAAGTCAAGCATGAAGAAAAGTGGTTTTGGGTTTCAAACATTGGAAATTAAAAAAACTCCCAAAAGCTTCATTTTGGAGTGACTAAGAAGAATCCAGGCTTACCTTTTCATTTTCATGTTTTAAACTGGTTTAAATCTTGGTCAAACCTAGGATTTGACCAAGATTCAAATGGACATAACAAATTCAAAAAAATCAAAACCAAACACATAGTCTTTTGATGTCATATAGTAAGCATTCAAGTTGATAAACAAAGTCTAGACATATTTAAACAAGAAAAATCATGTATATACTTGGCCCCTAACCCTAAACTCTGTCTTATGAAGTCAAGCATTAAGAGAAGTGGTTTTGGGTTTCAAACATGGAAATTTTAAAAACCTCCCAAAAGCTTCATTTTGGAGTGACTAAGAAGAATTCAGGCTTACTTATCATTTTCATGTTTTAAACTGGTTTAAATCTTGGTCAAACCTAGGATTTGACCAAGATTCAAATGGGCATAAAAATTCAAAAAAAACATAGTCTTTTGATGTCATATAATAAGCGTTCAAGTTGATAAACAAGGTCTAGACATATTCAAATCAGAAAAATCATGTATCTACCCCCTACCCCTAAACTTTGTCTTATGAAGTAAAGCACGAAGAGATGTCATTTTGGGTTTCGGACATGGAAAATTAAAAAACCCTCCCAAAAGCTTCATTTTGGAGTGAATAAGAAGGATCCATACTTACTTTTCATTTTCATGTTTTAAACTTGTTTAAATATTGGTCAAACCTGCTAGGATTTGACCAAGATTCAAATGGGCATAAAAATTCAATGAAGTCAAAGAAAACCATGTCTTGACTTGTTATATGTCTAGACCTTGTTTATATGTGTCTACCCCTAACCCTAAACTCTGTCTCATGAAGTCAAGCATGAAGATATGTGGTTTTTGGCCGGTTTCAAACATGGAAATTTCAAAAACCCTCCCAAGAGCTTCATTTTGGAGTGACTAAGAAGGATATATGCTTAATTTTCATATTCATGTTTTCAACTTGTTTAAATCATGGTCAAACCTAGGATTTGACCAAGATTCAAATGGGCATAAAAATTAAAAAAAAACAATAAAATGAAAAACCAATGCACATAGTCATCTTATGTCATCTAGTAAGCATTCAATTAAGTTGATAAACAAGGTCTAGACATATTCAAACCAGAAAATTCATGTATCAAGCTACCCCTAACCCCAAACTCTGTCTTATGAAGTCAAGCATGAAGAGAAGTACGTGGTTTTTTGGTTTCAAACATGGAAATTTCAAAAACCCTCTCAAGAGCTTCATTTTGTAGTGACTACGAAGGATACATGCTTAATTTTCATATTCATGTTTTAAACTTGTTTAAATCATGGTCAAACCTAGGATTTGACCAAGATTCAAATGGGCATAATTTAAAAAATGAAAAATCAAGGCACATGGTCTTCTTATGTCATATAGTAAGCATTCAATTAAGTTGATAAACAAGGTCTAGACATATTCAAACCAGAGAAATCATGTATCTACCCCTAACCCTAAACTCTGTCTCATGAAGTCAAGCATGAAGATATGTGGTTTTTGGCCGGTTTCAAACATGGAAATTTCAAAAACCCTCCCAAGAGCTTCATTTTGGAGTGACTAAGAAGGATATATGCTTAATTTTTCATATTCATGTTTTCAACTTGTTTAAATCATGGTCAAACTTAGGATTTGACCAAGATTCAAATGGGCATGAAATTAAAAAAAACAATAAAATGAAAAACCAATGCACATAGTCTTCTTATGTCATATATATAGTAAGCATTCAATTAAGTTGATAACAAGGTCTAGACATATTCAAACGAGAAAAATCATGTATCAAGCTACCCCTAACCCCAAACTCTGTCTTATGAAGTCAAGCATGAAGAGGTAAGTGGTTTTTTGGTTTCAAACATGGAAATTTCAAAAACCCTCTCAAGAGCTTCATTTTGGAGTGACTATGAAGGATACATGCTTAATTTTCATATTCATGTTTAAACTTGTTTAAATCATGGTCAAACCTAGGATTTGACCAAGATTCAAATGGGCATAATTTAAAAAAATGAAAAATCAAGACACATAGTCTTTTATGTCATATAGTAAGCATTCAATTAAGTTGATAAACAAGGTCTAGACATATCAAACCATAAAAATCATGTATCTACCCCCTATATATCCCTAAACCCTGACTTATGAAGTCAAGCATGAAGAGAAGTGGTTTTTGGTTTCAAACATGGAAATTTCAAAAACCCTCCCAAGAGCTTCATTTTGGAGTGACTAATTAAGAAGCGTACATGCTTACTTTTTCATATTCATGTTTTAAACTTGTTCAAATCTAGGTCAACAAACCTAGGATTTGACGAAGAATCAAATGGGTATAAAAAAATTAAAACCAAGGTCTGCTCATGTCATATATAGTAAGCATTCAATTAGATTGATAAACAAGGTCTAGACATATTCAAACTAGCAGGAAAATCATGTATCTACCCCCTAACCCTAAACTATGTCTTATGAAGTCAAGCATGCATGAAGAGAAGTGGTTTTTGGTTTTCAAGCATGGAAATTTCAAAAACCCTCCCAAGAGCTACATATTGGAGTGACTAAGAAGGATATATGCTTAATTTTTCATATTCATGTTTTAAACTTGATTAAATCATGGTCAAGCCTAGGATTTGACCAAGATTCAAATGGGCATAAAAATTCAAAAAAAATGAAAAACCAATGCACATAGTCATCTTATGTCATCTAGTAATTAAGTATTCAATTAAGTTGATAAACAATGTCTAGACATATTCAAACCAGAAAATTTATGTATCAAGCTACCCCTAACCCCAAACTCTGTCTTATGAAGTCTAGCATGAAGAGAAGTACGTGGTTTTTTGGTTTCAAACATGGAAATTTCAAAAACCCTCTCAAGATCGAGCTTCATTTTGGAGTGACTACGAAGGATACATGTTTAATTTTTCATATTCATGTTTTAAACTTGTTTAAATCATGGTCAAACCTAGGATTTGACCAAGATTCAAATGGGCAAAAATTAAAACAATAAAATGAAAAACCAATGCACATAGTCATCTTATGTCATCTAGTAAGCATTCAATTAAGTTGATAAACAAGGTCTAGACATATTCAAACCAGAAAATTCATGTATCAAGCTACCCCTATCCCCAAACTCTGTCTTATGAAGTCAAGCATGAAGAGAAGTACGCGGTTTTTTGGTTTCAAACATGGAAATTTCAAAAACCCTCCCAAAAGCTACATTTTGGAGTGACTAAGAATGATACATGCTTAATTTTTCATATTCATGTTTTAAACTTGTTTAAATCATGGTCAAACCTAGGATTTGACCAAGATTCAAATGGGCATAAAAATTCAAAATAAATCAAAATAAATGAAAAACCAAGGCACATAGTCTTCTTATGTCATATAGTAAGCATTCAATTAAGTTGATAAACAATGTCTAGACATATTCAAACCAGAAAAATCAAGTATCTAGCTACCCCTAACCCTAAACTCTGTCTTATGAAGTCAAGCATCCATGAAGAGAAGTGGTTTTTGGTTTCAAACATGGAAATTTCAAAAACCCTACCAAGATCTACATTTTGGAGTGACTAAGAAGGATATATGCTTAATTTTTCATATTCATGTTTTAAACTTGTTTAAATCATGGCCAAACCTAGGATTTGACCAAGATTCAAATGGGCATAAAAATTCAGAAAAAACAAAAAATGGAAAATCAAGGCACATAGTATTCTTATGTCACATAGTAAGCATTCAATTAAGTTGATAGACAAGGTCTAGATATATTCAAACCAGAGAAATCATGTGTCTACCCCCTAACCCTAAACTCTGTCTCATGAAGTCAAGCATGAAGATATGTGGTTTTTGGCCGGTTTCAAACATGGAAATTTCAAAAACCCTCCCAAGAGCTTCATTTTGGAGTGACTAAGAAGGATATATGCTTAATTTTCATATTCATGTTTTCAACTTGTTTAAATCATGGTCAAACCTAGGATTTGACCAAGATTCAAATGGGCTTAAAAATTAAAAAAAACAATAAAATGAAAAACCAATGCACATAGTCATCTTATGTCATCTAGCTAGTAAGCATTCAATTAAGTTGATAAACAAGGTCTAGACATATTCAAAACAGAAAATTCATGTATCAAGCTACCCTTATCCCGAAACTCTGTCTTATGAAGTCTAGCATGAAGAGAAGTACGCGGTTTTTTGGTTTTAAACATGGAAATTTCAAAAACCCTCTCAAGAGCTTCATTTTGGCGTGACTACGAAGGATACATGTTTAATTTTTCATATTCATGTTTTAAACTTGTTTAAATCATGGTCAAACCTAGGATTTGACCAAGATTCAAATGGAAAAATTTAAAAAAAATGAAAATCAAGGCACATAGTCTTCTTATGTCATATAGTAAGCATTCAATTAAGTTGATAAACAAGGTCTAGACATATTCAAACCAGAGAAATCATGTATCTACCCCTAACCCTAAACTCTGTCTCATGAAGTCAAGCGCATGAAGATATGTGGTTTTTGGTTTCAAACATGGAAATTTCAAAAACCCTCCCAAGAGCTTCATTTCGAAGTGATTAATTAAGAACCATACATGCATGCTTAGTTTTTCATATTCATGTTTTAAACTTATTCAAATCTTGGTGAAACCTAGGATTTGACCAAGATTCAAATGGTTTATAAAAATTAAAAAAAAGGTCTTCTTATGTTATATAGTAGGCATTCAATTAAGTTGATAAATAAGGTCTAGACATATTCAAACCAGAAAAATCATGTATCTACCCCTAACCCTAAACTCTGTCTTATGAAGTCAAGCATGAAGAGAAGTGGTTTTGGGTTTCAAACATGGAAATTTCAAAAACCTCCCCAAACTTCATTTTAGAGTGACTAAGAATACAAGCTTCCCTTTTTCATTTTCATGTTTTAAACTTGTTTAAATTATCTTGGTCAAATCTAGGATTTGACAAGATTCAAATGGGCAAACATATGATAAGTGATGCAAAAATCATTTTGGTATGCATCGTTTGGTACTTTTCATAGCTAGAGTGCTTACTCCCTCCGTTAGCAAATAGTCTTCGTATGTCATATAGTAAGCATTCAAGTTGATAAACAAGGTTTAGACATATTCAACCAGAAAAATCATGTATCTACCCCCTATCCCTAAACTCTGACTTATGAAGTCAAGCATCAAGAGATGTGGTTTTTGGTTTCAAACATGGAAATTTCATTTCTAAGTGCGGGCAAACCAGCCTTTAGCTTAACATATTTCTAAGTACAAGGTTTCAGAAAATTGAGTGGGGGCGGCTGCCCCCTTGGCTATAGTCTGGATCCGCCCATGCTATAGTTTGAGGCCATTTGGATGACGTCGAAAAAATTCTTTGATTAGTTGGATTTTTTGAACCTTGATCTGTAGTACTGGGCAAAACCCTAGTTTAACCTATTTAATTATAGATTCGTAGGTCGATTTTTCTACGTACCTTTTTATTATTACTCTACTATGCAGCACATATGTGTTTGCCCATCGAGTGAAACTCGGAAGGAGAGAAGAAGGAGGGAGAGCATTATGGTGTCTCCCCTTTTTCGGGCGATGATGTTGACATTGTGCAGGGTTTGTCAGTGAGCAGGAGGTGCGAGCGAGCGACGAGTCGAGCGAGGCCGAGAATGAGAGATTTTTTTGTGAGAGGGACAACCGAAGGATCCCGAAGGACCCAGAGACTTTCAATACGCATCCTGATGCGTCTTCTCTTGACAAAGAAAATGGCTGGGAGTTTGCGTACCTATTGCACGTGACTTGTGCTCACTGAAGTGTGGGACCTCACGCATGGGCACCACACGTAAGTGACAGACCTGTTGGTGTAAAAACCTCGGTTGATTATTATAGTGCATTAGAACAAAGTTTCCTATGGATTCAAGGGTAGGAAATCCAAGTTAACTCATTTACATGACATTATTTTTTCCATGAAGCAAAGTTAACACATCTATCAATTGGTACATTTTGGAGTGACTAAGAAGGGTCCATGCTTACCTTTTCGTTTTCACGTGTTAAACTTGTTTAAATCTTGGTCAAACCTAGGATTTGACCAAGATTCAAATGGGCGGAAAATTCAAAAATAAAAATAGAAAAATGAAAAACCAAAGCACATACGTAGTTTTCTTATGTCATATAGTAAGCATTCAAGTTGATAAACAAGGTCTACACATATTCAAACCATACAAATCATGTATCTACCCCTAAACTCTGTCTTATGAAGTCAAGCATGAAGAGAAGTGGTTTTGGGTTTCAAACATGGAAATTTCAAAAACCTCCCAAAAACTTCATTTAGAGTGACTAAGAAGGATAAATGCTTCCCTTTTCATTTTCATGTTTTAAAATTGTTTAAATCTTGGTCAAACCTAGGATCTGACCAAGATTCAAATGGGCATCAAAAATAAAAAAAATCAGAAAAATGAAAAACCAAAGCACACAGTCTTCTTATGTCATATAGTAAGCATTAAAGTTGATAAACAAGGTCTAGACGTATTCAAACCAGACAAATCATGTATCTACCCCTAACCCTAAACTCTGTCTTATGAAGTCAAGCATGAAGAGAAGTTGTTTTGGGTTTCAAACATGGAAATTTCAAAAACCCTCCCCAGAGCTACATTTTGGAGTGACTAAGAAGGATAAATGCTTAATTTTTCATATTCATGATTTAAACTTGTTCAAATCTTGGTCAAACATAGGATTTGACCAAGATTCAAATGGGCATAAAAATTCAAAAAAAACAATAAAATGAAAAACCAATGCACATAGTCATCTTATGTCATCTAGTAAGCATTCAATTAAGTTGATAAACAAGGTCTAGACATATTCAAACCAGAAAAATCATGTATCAACAAGCTACCCCTAACCCCAAACTCTGTCTTATGAAGACAAGCATGAAGAGAAGTGTTTTTTGGTTTCAAACATGGAAATTTCAAAAACCCTCCCAAGAGCTACATATTGGAGTGACTAAGAAGGATAGATGCTTAATTTTTCATATTCATGTTTTAAACTTGATTAAATCATGGTCAAACCTAGGATTTGACCAAGATTCAAATGGGCATAAAAATTCAAAAAAATGAAAAACCAATGCACATAGTCATCTTATGTCATCTAGTAATTAAGTATTCAATTAAGTTGATAAACAATGTCTAGACATATTCAAACCAGAAAATTTATGTATCAAGCTACCCCTAACCCCAAACTCTATCTTATGAAGTCTAGCATGAAGAGAAGTACGTGGTTTTTTGGTTTCAAACATGGAAATTTCAAAAACCCTCTCAAGATCGAGCTTCATTTTGGAGTGACTACGAAGGATACATGCTTAATTATTCATATTCATGTTTTAAACTTGTTTAAATCATGGTCAAACCTAGGATTTGACCAAGATTCAAATGGGCATAAAAATTAAAAAAAACAATAAAATGAAAAACCAATGCACATAGTCATCTTATGTCATCTAGTAAGCATTCAATTAAGTTGATAAACAAGGTCTAGACATATTCAAATCAGAAAAATCATGTATCTACCCCCTACCCCTAAACTTTGTCTTATGAAGTAAAGCACGAAGAGATGTCATTTTGGGTTTCGGACATGGAAAATTAAAAAACCCTCCCAAAAGCTTCATTTTGGAGTGAATAAGAAGGATCCATACTTACTTTTCATTTTCATGTTTTAAACTTGTTTAAATATTGGTCAAACCTGCTAGGATTTGACCAAGATTCAAATGGGCATAAATTTTTTAAAAAAAAAAATTAACCGAAAACCACTTCTCTTCGTCCTTGACTTCATTAGACAGAGTTTAGGGTTTATATACATGATTTTTATTGTTTAAATATGTATAGACTCCGTTGATCAACATGAATGCTTACTATAACTTAAGAAGCTTATGTGTTTTGGTTTTTCATTTTTTGAATTCTTTATTGAATTTTTATGCCCATTTGAATCTTGGTCAAATCCTAGGTTTGACCAAGAATTAAACAAGTCAGTAACATGAAAATGAAAAAGTAAGCCTGGATCCTTCTTATTCACTCAAAAATGAAGCTTTTGGGAGGGTTTTTGAATTTTCCATGTTTGAAACCCAAAACATTCCTCTTATGCTTGACTTCCGAGTTTAGCCTTAGGGGTAGATACATGATTTTTCTGGTTTGAATATGTCTAGACCTTGTTTATCAACTTGAATGCTTACTATAAACCAAAAATTCATGTATCTACCCCTAACCCTAAACTATGCACGAAGAGAAGTGGTTTTGGGTTTCAAACCTGGATATTTCAAAAACCCTCCCAAAAGCTTCATTTTGGAGTGAATAAGAAGGATCAAGGCTTAATTTTTCATTTTCATGTTTTAATCTTGTTTAAATCTTGGTCAAACCTAGGATTTGACCAAGATTCAAATGGGCATAATTTAAAAAAATGGAAAATCAAGGCACATAGTCTTCTTATGTCATATAGTAAGCATTCAATTAAGTTGATAAACAAGCTCTAGACATATTCAAACCAGAAAAATCATGTATCTACCCCCTATATATCCCTAAACCCTGACTTATGAAGTCAAGCATGAAGAGAAGTGGTTTTTGGTTTCAATCATGGAAATTTCAAAAACCCTCCCAAGAGCTTCATTTTGGAGTGACTAATTAAGAAGCATACATGCTTACCTTTTCATATTCATGTTTTAAACTTGTTCAAATCTAGGTCAACAAACCTAGGATTTGACGAAGAATCAAATGGGTATAAAAAAATTAAAACCAAGGTCTGCTCATGTCATATAGTGAGCATTCAATTAAATTGATAAACAAGGTCTAGACATATTAAAACTAGCAGGAAAATCATGTATCTATATACCCCCTAACCCTAAACTATGTCTTATGAAGTCAAGCATGCATGAAGAGAAGTGGTTTTTGGTTTTCAAGCATGGAAATTTCAAAACCCTCCCAAGAGCTACATATTGGAGTGACTAAGAAGGATATATGCTTAATTTTTCATATTCATGTTTTAAACTTGATTAAATCATGGTCAAACCTAGTTTTTGACCAAGATTCAAATGGGCATAAAAAAAAAAAAAATGAAAAACCAATGCACATAGTCATCTCATGTCATCTACTAATTAAGTATTCAATTAAGTTGATAAGCAATGTCTAGACATATTCAAACCAGAAAATTTATGTATCAAGCTACCCCTAACCCCAAACTCTATCTTATGAAGTCTAGCATGAAGAGAAGTACGTGGGTTTTTGGTTTCAAACATGGAAATTTCAAAAACCCTCTCAAGATCGAGCTTCATTTTGGAGTGACTACGAAGGATACATGCTTAATTATTCATATTCATGTTTTAAACTTGTTTAAATCATGGTCAAACCTAGGATTTGACCAAGATTCAAATCAAATGGGCATAAAAATTAAAAAAAACAATAAAATGAAAAACCAATGCACATAGTCATCTTATGTCATCTAGTAAGCATTCAATTAAGTTGATAAACAAGGTCTAGACATATTCAAACCAGAAAATTCATGTATCAAGCTACCCCTATCCCCAAACTCTGTCTTATGAAGTCAAGCATGAAGAGAAGTACGCGGTTTTTTGGTTTCAAACATGGAAATTTCAAAAACCCTCTCAAGAGCTTCATTTTGGAGTGACTAAGAATGATACATGCTTAATTTTTCATATTCATGTTTTAAACTTGTTTAAATCATGGTCAAACCTAGGATTTGACCAAGATTCAAATGGGCATAAAAATTCAAAATAAATCAAAATAAATGAAAAACCAAGGCACATAGTCTTCTTATGTCATATAGTAAGCATTCAATTAAGTTGATAAACAATGTCTAGACATATTCAAACCAGAAAAATCAAGTATCTAGCTACCCCTAACCCTAAACTCTATCTTATGAAGTCAAGCATGCATGAAGAGAAGTGGTTTTTGGTTTCAAACATGGAAATTTCAAAAACCCTACCAAGATCTACATTTTGGAGTGACTAAGAAGGATATATGCTTATTTTTTCATATTCATGTTTTAAACTTGTTTAAATCATGGCCAAACCTAGGATTTGACCAAGATTCAAATGGACATAAAAATTCAGAAAAAACAAAAAATGGAAAATCAAGGCACATAGTATTCTTATGTCACATAGTAAGCATTCAATTAAGTTGATGGACAAAGTCTAGATATATTCAAACCAGAGAAATCATGTGTCTACCCCCTAACCCTAAACTCTGTCTCATGAAGTCAAGCATGAAGATTTGTGGTTTTTGGTTTCAAACATGGAAATTTCAAAAACCCTCCCAAGAGCTTCATTTTGGAGTGACTAAGAAGGATATATGCTTAATTTTCATATTCATGTTTTCAACTTGTTTAAATCATGGTCAAACCTAGGATTTGACCAAGATTCAAATGGGCATAAAAAAAAAAAAAACAATAAAATGAAAAACCAATGCACATAGTCATCTTATGTCATCTAGTAAGCATTCAATTAAGTTGATAAACAAGGTCTAGACATATTCAAACAAGAAAATTCATGTATCAAGCTACCCCTATCCCCAAACTCTGTCTTATGAAGTCAAGCATGAAGAGAAGTACGCGGTTTTTGGTTTCAAACATGGAAATTTCAAAAACCCTCTCAAGAGCTTCATTTTGTAGTGACTACGAAGGATACATGCTTAATTTTTCATATTCATGTTTTAAACTTGTTTAAATCATGGTCAAACCTAGGATTTGGCCAAGATTCAAATGGGAAAATTGAAAAAAAATGAAAAATCAAGGCACATAGTCTTCTTATGTCATATAGTAACCATTCAATTAAGTTGATAAACAAGGTCTAGACATATTCAAACCAGAGAAATCATGTATCTACCCCCTAACCCTAAACTCTATCTCATGAAGTCAAGTGCATGCATGAAGATATGTGGTTTTTGGTTTCAAACATTGAAATTTCAAAAACCCTCCCAAAGAGCTTCATTTTGGAGTTACTAAGAAGGATCCATAGGAAACTATGTACTAATACAGTATAATGATCACCCGAGTTATTAGAGCAACAAGTCTATCACGTATGCGTAAGGTCCCACACTTCAGTGAGCACAAGTCACGTACGCTAGGTAGGCAAACTCCCAGCCATCTTCTTTGTCAAGAGAGAGGCATCAACACACACACACACACTCTCTCTCTCTCCAATTATCCACCTCCGTTGGCTGCCGGTTTTGGCAGGTCGTTTCTAGCTCAGCTCGTAGGCCATGGTGTGCAGGCTCTGTAGCCATGGCGATTTGGTCGCGCCAAGTGGTTCGTCCCCGGCTGGGACGAGGATCAATCCGGACGGTGGCTGTTAAGGACCCGATCGCATTTCTTGCTTTCAGCATGGGGTCTACCATGTAAATCTTAGGGATTTAGACGTAATTTCCTGTTTATTTTGTGTCCTGCTGTAAACTGCGCACTGATGGGAACCCCAAGAGGAAGGTGTGATGCGTACGCAAGTTTTCCCTCAGTATGAAACCAAGGTTTAATCGAACCAGTAGGAGCCAAGAAGCACGTTGAAGGTTGATGGCGGCGAGATGTAGTGCGGCGCAACACCAGGGATTCCGGCGCCAACGTGGAACCTGCACAACACAAACCAAGTACTTTGCCCCAACGAAACAACGAGGTTGTCAATCTCACCAGGCTTGCTGTAACAAAGGATTAGATGTATAGTGTGGATGATGATTGTTTGCGAAAACAGTAGAACAAGATTGCAGTAGATTGTATTTCAGTAAGAGAATTGGACCGGGGTCCACAGTTCACTAGAGGTGTCTCTCTCATAAGATAAACAGCATGTTGGGTGAACAAATTACAGTTGGGCAATTGACAAATAAAGAGGGCATGACCATGCACATACATATTATGATGAGTATAGTGAGATTTAATTGGGCATTACGACAAAGTACATAGACCGCTATCCAGCATGCATCTATGCCTAAAAAGTCCACCTTCAGGTTATCATCCGAACCCCCTCCAGTATTAAGTTGCTAACAACAGACAATTGCATTAAGTATTGCGCGTAATGTAATCAGTAACTACATCCTCGAACATAGCACCAATGTTTTATCCCTAGTGGCAACATCACATCCATAATCTTAGAGATTTCTGTCACTTCCCCAGATTCACGGAGACATGAACCCACTATCGAGCATAAATACTCCTTCTTGGAGTTAATAGCAAAAACTTGGCCAGAGCCTCTACTAATAATGGAGAGCATGCAAGATCATAAACATCACATAGATATAAATTGATAATCAACATAACAAGTATTCTCTATTCATCGGATCCCAACAAACACAACATATAGAATTACAGATAGATGATCTTGATCATGTTCGGCAGCTCACAAGACCCGACAATTAAGCACGGGAGAAGACAACCATCTAGCTACTGCTATGGACCCATAGTCCAGGGGTGAACTACTCACATCACTCCGGAGGCGACCATGGCGGTGTAGAGTCCTCCGGGAGATGAATCCCCTCTCCGGCAGGGTGAGGTGATCTCCTGAATCCCCGAGATGGGATTGGCGGCGGCGGCGTCTGGAAGGTTTTCCGTATCGTGGCTCTCGGTACTGGGGGTTTCGCGATGAAGGCTATTTGTAGGCGGAAGGGCAGGTCAAGGGGCATCACGAGGGGCCCAGATGACAGGGCGCGGCCAAGACCTAGGCCGCGCCGCCTGTAGTCGCCGCCTCGTGGCCCCACTTCGTTGACTCTTCGGTCTTCGGAAGCTTCGTGGCAAAATAGGACCCTGGGCGTTGATTTCGTCCAATTCCGAGAATATTTCCTTACTAG
The DNA here is from genome assembly GCA_030979885.1 of Lolium multiflorum. Classification (NCBI taxonomy): domain Eukaryota; kingdom Viridiplantae; phylum Streptophyta; class Magnoliopsida; order Poales; family Poaceae; genus Lolium; species Lolium multiflorum. The sequence continues at coordinate 210,451,772 of CM061747.1, read as the reverse complement.
GATTTCTGAAACCAAAAACAGCAACAACGGCACTTCGGCATCTTGTTAATAGGTTAGTTTCAGAAAATGCACGAATATGACATAAAGTGTGCATAAAACATGTAGATATCATCAATAATGTGGCATGGAACATAATAAATTATCGATACGTCGGAGACGTATCAGCATCCCCAAGCTTAGTTCTGCTCGTCCCGAGCAGGTAAACGATAAACAAAGATAATTTCTGGAGTGACATGCCATCATAACCTTGATCATACTATTGTAAAGCATATGTAGTGAATGCAGCGATCAAAACAATGTATATGACATGAGTAAACAAGTGAATCATATAGCAAAGACTTTTCATGAATAGTACTTCAAGACAAGCATCAATAAGTCTTGCATAAGAGTTAACTCATAAAGCAATAATTCAAAGTAAAAGTATTGAAGCAACACAAAGGAAGATGAAGTTTCAGCGGTTGCTTTCAACTTATAACATGTATATCTCATGGATATTGTCAACATAGAGTAATATAATAAGTGCAATATGCAAGTATGTAGGAATCAATGCACAGTTCACACAAGTGTTTGCTTCTTGAGGTGGAGAGAGATAGGTGAACTGACTCAACAATAAAAGTAAAAGAAAGGTCCTTCAAAGAGGAAAGCATCGATTGCTATATTTGTGCTAGAGCTTTGATTTTGAAAACAAGAAACAATTTTGTCAACGGTAGTAATAAAGCATATGTATCATGTAAATTATATCTTACAAGTTGCAAGCCTCATGCATATTATACTAATAGTGCCCGCACCTTGTCCTAATTAGCTTGGACTACCGGGATTATCACAATGCACATGTTTTAACCAAGTATCACAAAGGGGTACCTCTATGCCGCCTATACAAAGGTCTAAGGAGAAAGCTCGCATTGGATTTCTCGCTATTGATTATTCTCAACTTAGACATCCATACCGGGACAACATAGACAACAGATAATGGACTCCTCTTTTATGCATAAGCATGTAGCAACAATTAATTTTCTCATATGAGATTGAGGATATATGTCCAAAACTGAAACTTCCACCATGGATCATGGCTTTAGTTAGCGGCCCAATGTTCTTCTCTAACAATATGCACGCTCTAACCATAAGGTGGTAGATCGCCCTTACTTCAGACAAGACGAACATGCATAGCAACTCACATGATATTCAACAAAGAGTAGTTGATGGCGTCCCCAGGAACATGGTTATCGCACAACAAGCAACTTAATAAGAGATAAAGTGCATAAGTACATATTCAATGCCACAATAGTTTTTAAGCTATTTGTCCCATGAGCTATATATTGTAAAGGTGAAGAATGGAAATTTAAAGGTAGCACTCAAGCAATTTACTTTGGAATGGTGGAGAAATACCATGTAGTAGGTAGGTATGGTGGACACAAATGGCATAGTGGTTGGCTCAAGTATTTTGGATGCATGAGAAGTATTCCCTCTCGATACAAGGTTTAGGCTAGCAAGGCTATTTGAAACAAACACAAGGATGAAGCGGTGCAGCAAAACTCACATAAAAGACATATTGTAAACATTATAAGACTTTACACCATCTTCCTTGTTGTTCAAAATCAATACTAGAAATTATCTAGACCTTTAGAGAGACCAAATATGCAAACCAAATTTTAGCATGCTCTATGTATTTCTTCATTAATGGGTGCAAAGTATATGATACAAGAGCTTAAACATGAGCACAACAATTGCCAAGTATCACATTATCCAAGACATTTTAGCAATTACTACATGTATCATTTTCCAATTCCAACCATATAACAATTTAACGAAGAAGAAACTTCGCCATGAATATTATGAGTAAAGCCTAAGGACATACTTGTCCATATGCAACAGCGGAGCGTGTCTCTCTCCACACAAAGAATGCTAGGATCCATTTTATTCAAACAAAACAAAAAACAAAAACAAACCGACGCTCCAAGAAAAGCACATAAGATGTGATGGAATAAAAATATAGTTTCAGGGGAGGAACCTGATAATGTTGTCGATGAAGAAGGGGATGCAGGGGTGAGTCTTCTTGATATATGCAGGGGTGAACCACCGGGGCATCCCCAAGCTTAGATCTTTCACTCTCCTTGATCATGTTGTATCATCTCCCTCTCTTGATCCTTGAAAACTTCCTCCACACCAAACTTAGAACAACTCATTAGAGGGTTAGTGCACAATCAAAATATACATGTTCAGAGGTGACATAATCATTCTTAACACTTCTGGACATTGCACAAAGCTACTGAAAGTCAATGGAATCGAAATATCCATCGAACATATCAAAACAGGCAATGCGAAATAAAAGGCAGAATCTGTCAAAACAGAACAGTTCGTATTGACGAATTTTATTGAGGCACCAGACTTGCTCAAATGAAAATGCTCAAATTGAATGAAAGTTGAGTACATATCTGAGGATCACTCACGTAAATTGGCATAATTTTCTGAGTTACCTGCAGAGAATTTTGCCCAGATTCGTGACAGCAAAGAAATCTGTTTCTGCGCAGTAATCCAAATCTAGTATGAACTTTACTATCAACGACTTTACTTGGCACAACAAAACACAAAACTAAGATAAGGAGAGGTTGCTACAGTAGTAAACAACTTCCAAGATACAAAATAAAAATAAGTACTGTAGTAAAAACATGGGTTGTCTCCCATAAGCGCTTTTCTTTAACGCCTTTCAGCTAGTGTGTATCAAGTATTATCAAGAGACGAAGTGTCAACATCATAATTTGTTCTAATAATAGAATCAAAAGGTAACTTCATTCTCTTTCTAGGGAAGTGTTCCATACCTTTCTTGAGAGGAAATTGATATTTAATATTACCTTCCTTCATATCAATGATAGCACCAACAGTTCGAAGAAAAGGTCTTCCCAATATGATAGGACAAGATGCATTGCATTCAATATCCAAGACAACAAAATCAACGGGGACAAGGTTATTGTTAACGGTAATGCGAACATTATCAACTTTCCCCAAAGGTTTCTTTGTAGAATGATCAGCAAGATTAATATCCAAATAACAATTTTTCAGCGGTGGCAAGTCAAGCATATTATAAATTTTCTTAGGCATAACAGAAATACTTGCACCAAGATCACATAAAGCATTACAATCAAAATCTTTGACCTTCATCTTAATGATGGGTTCCCAACCATCCTCTAGCTTTCTAGGAATAGAGGCTTCGCGCTCTAGTTTCTCTTCTCTAGCTTTTATGAGAGCATTTGTAATATGTTGCGTGAAAGCCAAATTTATAGCACTAGCATTAGGATTTTTAGCAAGTTTTTGTAAGAACTTTATAACTTCAGAGATGTGGCAATCATAAAAATTCAAACCATTATAATCTAAAGCAATGGGATCATCATCCCCAATGTTGGAAAAAATTTCAGCAGTTTTATCACAGGCAGTTTCAGCAGTTTTAGCAGTTTTTCGCGCTTTGCATTAGAAGTGGAAACATTGCTAACACCAATTCTTTTATTATTATTAGTAGGAGGTGCAGCAACTTGTGTAGCATTAGCATTACTAGTGGTGGTAATAGTCCAAACTTTAGCTATATTATCTTCTTTTTCATTTTCTTCTCTTTCCCACCTAGCACGCAATTCGGCCATCAATCTTATATTCTCATTAATTCTAACTTGGATGGCATTTGCTGTAGTAACAATTTTATTATGATGATTTTCATTAGGCATAACTTTCGATTTCAAAAGATCAACATCAGCAGCAAGACTATCGACTTTAGAAGCAAGTATATCAATTTTCCCAAGCTTTTCTTCAACAGATTTGTTAAAAGCAGTTTGTGTACTAATAAATTCTTTAAGCATGGCTTCAAGTCCAGGGGGTGTGTTCCTATTATTATTGTAAGAATTCCCATAAGAATTACCATAGCCGTTGCCATTATTATAAGGATATGGCCTATAGTTGTTACTAGAATTGTTCCGGTAAGCATTGTTGTTGAAATTATTATTTTTAATGAAGTTTACATCAACATGTTCTTCTTGTGCAACCAATGAAGCTAACGGAACATTATTAGGATCAATATTAGTCCTATCATTCACAAGCATAGACATAATAGCATCAATCTTATCACTCAAGGAAGAGGTTTCTTCGACAGAATTTACCTTCTTACCTTGTGGAGCTCTTTCCGTGTGCCATTCAGAGTAGTTGATCATCATATTATCAAGAATCTTTGTTGCTTCACCAAGAGTGATGGACATAAAGGTACCTCCAGCAGCTGAATCCAATAAGTTCCGCGAAGAAAAATTCAGTCCTGCATAAAAGGTTTGGATGATCATCCAAGTAGTCAGTCCATGGGTTGGGCAATTTTTAACCAAAGATTTCATTCTTTCCCATGCTTGTGCAACATGCTCAGTATCCAATTGTTTAAAATTCATTATGCTACTCCTCAAAGATATAATTTTAGCAGGGGGATAATATCTACCAATAAAAGCATCCTTGCATTTAGTCCATGAATCAATACTATTCTTAGGCAGAGATAGCAACCAATCTTTAGCTCTTCCTCTTAATGAGAAAGGGAACAATTTTAATTTTATAATGTCACCATCTACATCTTTATACTTTTGCATTTCACAAAGTTCAATAAAATTATTGAGATGGGAAGCAGCATCATCAGAACTAACACCAGAAAATTGCTCTCGCATAACAAGATTCAGTAAAGCAGGTTTAATTTCAAAGAATTTTGCTGTAGTAGCAGGTGGAGCAATAGGTGTGCATAAGAAATCATTATTATTTGTGGTTGTGAAGTCACACAACTTAGGAGTACCCATTTTAGCAGTAGTAAATAAAGCAAACTAGATAAAATAAATGCAAGTAACTAATTTTTTTGTGTTTTTGATATAGCAAACAAGATAGCAAATAAAGTAAAACTAGCAACTAATTTTTTTTATATTTTGATTTAGTGCATCAAACAAAGTAGTAAATAAAATTAAGCAAGACAAAAACAAAGTAAAGAGATTGGGATGTGGAGACTCCCCTTGCAGCGTGTCTTGATCTCCCCGGCAACGGCGCCAGAAAACAGTCTTGATACGCGTACATCACGCGACCGTTGGGAACCCCAAGAGGAAGGTGTGATGCGTACAACGGCAAGTTTTCCCTCAGTATGAAACGAAGGTTTAATCGAACCAGTAGGAGCCAAGAAGCACGTTGAAGGTTGATGGCGGCGAGATGTAGTGCGGCGAAACACCAGGGATTCCGGCGCCAACGTGGAACATGCACAACACAAACCAAGTACTTTGCCCCAACGAAACAGCGAGGTTGTCAATCTCACCGGCTTGCTGTAACAAAGGATTAGATGTATAGTGTGGATGATGATTGTTTGCAAACAGAGAAACAGTATTAGAGATTGTATTTGAAAAGAAATTGGACCGGGGTCCAGTTCACTAGAGGTGTCTCTCCCATAAGATAAACATCATGTTGGGTGAACAAATTACAGTTGGGCAATTGACAAATAAAGAGGGCATGACCATGCACATACATATTATGATGAGTATAGTGAGACTTAATTGGGCATTACGACAAAGTACATAGACCGCTATCCATGCATCTATGCCTAAAAAGTCCACCTTCAGGTTATCATCCGAACCCCCTCCAGTATTAAGTTGCTAACAACAGACAATTGCATTAAGTATTGCGCGTAATGTAATCAGTAACTACATCCTCGAACATAGCACCAATGTTTTATCCCTAGTGGCAACAGCACATCCATAATCTTAGAGATTTCTGTCACTTCCCAGATTCACGGAGACATGAACCCACTATCGAGCATAAATACTCCCTCTTGGAGTTAATAGCAAAAACTTGGCCAGAGCCTCTACTAATAACGGAGAGCATGCAAGATCATAAACAACACATAGATATAAATTGATAATCAACATAACAAGTATTCTCTATTCATCGGATCCCAACAAACACAACATATAGAATTACAGATAGATGATCTTGATCATGTTCGGCAGCTCACAAGACCCGACAATTAAGCACAGTGAGGAGAAGACAACCATCTAGTGTAATGTCCCAGGTTTAGTGACGATCGAGGGGTAGTTTTTAGAAAGGGATGTGCATTGCATTGTAATTTACGGGGAAATTTCGCGCTTTTAAACAAAAACTGCATCGGAGGGGGACAAGTTTCTCTCTCGACACCTTACAGGGTTAGGGTTTCGAGAGTGCGACAAACTTGTTTCTCATCTAACTAAACTAGGGTTTTGAGAAGAGAGGGGAGAGTTTGCATCACAACTTAAGTTGCATGATTGAATTCTAAATTAAGTTGTATGATTGAATTCAAACCAAATTTGAATTTGAATTTCAAATTCAAACATCAAATGGATATCTCATAATTCAAACTTGAGATAATTCAATAAACAATTATAAGTAATCAAGAATATAAATAGAACAACAATTATAGAAAGCTCATTAAGGAAAATTGAGCTTTATTGATATTCACACAAGATACAATGTCAATTACAATATCCAGAATTGAGATATAAATTTACAACACATTACAAGAATTGGAGAAATAGAAAATTAAAAGAAAAAGAAAAGAAGAAAAAAGTATGAATCTGTTCTAAATACTACAATGTGAATATCAACTAATCTTGAACTTGATGATCTTCATCTTCACTTGATTATCATCTTGATTCCCTGCACACAACAAAGCAAAGCAACAATTATGCCAAGTGGCATTGCCACTTGGCAGGTTAGAAAGAAAATGGCAACAGAGAGGATATGCTCACAGCTCTGCCGAGCTGATCTACTCACAGTCAAGTACCAAGCCAGGTACCAAGCACTTGGTACACACACACAGCCAAACTGCTCACCAGGCAGTGTGCATGCTCAACAGCACACACAGGCCAGTGAGTCACCACAAGCTGCAGGCCTTGTTGTCGACCAGAGAGGAAGGAGAAGGCCACATAAAAGCCTCCACAGTAAACCCTAAGCCATATCCATCGACAGGCTACACTGGGTAAGTCCACCAGAAACCAAGAACTCAAGAACAGGAAGAACAGCACTGCTGTTCAACCTGCTCACACCATCACAACATCAACTCAAGCACCACAGGCTTGCAAGGAGGAGCAGGGCAAGCATAAGCTCAACACTGAAGAAATCCTCTACACCAACAAACAATCTAGGAGCTGGAGTGAGGTATAAACCAAATCAACCTGAGCAAAACCAAGTTTTGCTCATAAATAAGCATACAATGCATCACAGGAGCACAGAAGGGTAGAATACCCTGTTTGTGTCATCATCTGGCTACAAAGCCATTTGGTGCAAGCAAATATGGGTAAGACCATTAGGTAATCATCCTATGGGAACATCAGTTATGCAAATCAGTGCATAACTAAAGGAATCCAGCCAAGAATGAATTCATAGCTAGCCTAGCCCACACACTAAGCACCTACAGCTAGCTAGGCCATCAGACTATAGACAAATCCTTGTCTATATAATTTCTCAACATCAAAAGCCACTGGAAGTCCAGTATTGGATCAAGCCAGTGAGCAGTTGTTCAAATCCAGCAAGCAATTACCAACTAGAGCAAGCCACAGAAGAAGGGAGCTACCCTTGACAGCATCACAGTGCTGCCAGGGCTACCTCAACCCACAGCCAACACTTAGAACCACCACATCATCACCAGAAAGGTTCAGTAGTGGGCTAGGGTACCCAACCAGTGGTTGGCATCCAGCTAGCCCTAACAAATTCATTGAAATGATCATCACTGAATCACAGTTCACATCATTCATCCATCTATTAAAGCCAGATAAACAGATAAATGAAACAGACAAGCAATTGATGCACCAGGGTCTTGCAAATGATCAAATGGATCATGACAGGCATCAATTGATGCTTAAGCAAGCAACAGCACACATCAGGCCAAGCCTGTGTGATGCATACACACACAGAGTGAGCAACAGAGAGCCACAGAAAGAAACACAGCAGTTAACTATCAAGCAAAGGATGATCAGATGATCATCAGAGCTTGCTAGCTCTTGCTACTGATTGCCATAGCCAAGTACAACAACAGGAATTAACCAGCTACTGAAGAAATCCAACCAAGTCATAACTGAATAAATAGATAACTGAATTAATGACTTTATGATTGTATCCAGAAGCACATCAAAGGCTTGATGAACCACTGGATCAAGATACACAAGTAAGCACATAGCATTCATCACTGAAGAATACTATTAAGCCAATAGCAATGCTCAATTGAGCATGCTCATGAATTTGAGCACAAGAAATAGCACACCATGGCACTGGCACTTGCAAAAATTGCCAGGAATACACACAGTAATCACAGCCAGGGCAAATAGTTGAATACACTTCATGATCTAGCAGTAATAGCATCAAGGACAAGATCACAGAGATAGAATTAAGCAAGAATTGCAAACATAAGCAAGCATAGAGCCTAGGAATCTTGCACAGAATCATGTATAGCATGGCAGGATAGCACAACAGTAGTAACCATGGCAGTAGCAGGCCAGCAGATTTACAGCAACAGCACATAGCATAGCAACACAAGCAAGAGCACATGAACAGGACTAGCAAGGCAGCAGGCGCATAGTCACGGCAAGCATCTCAACATGGAGATGCAGGCCAGTGGCTGAGCAAGATGAAGAGGATGAGGAGAGAAGTGAGCAGAGCAGACAGGGAGAGTAGGAGGCGATGGATACTCACCGGTGAAGTGAAGCGTAGGGCACGGCCGTGGCGGCCACGGCGGCACACGCAGAGGCGCAGCGCGCCAGGCCAGCCAGCCATGGCGGCGCCACGGCACCAGCACCACCACGGTCGAGCACGGCAGCGCCACGCGCAGGAGCCCAGGAACGGCGGGATCGAGCGATCCCGTAACCCTAGCACCAGAGGGGGTCGAGGCCGAGAGCAGCAGGTCGCCCGCGTCAGATCGACGCGGATAGGATTGACCGCCGTCGTGGGGCGCGTCGATTGCGCACCATGGCGGGGGCCAGGTCCGGCGAATCTCGCCGGAATCGAGCGGCGACGGCGGAGGCGACGCGAGTCGCCAGAGCGGCTAGGGTTAGGGTTCGGTCGCGCGTGAGAGGGAGAGAGAGAAGTGGGGCTGGTCGAGCCGGACCAGGCCGGTCGGTTCGACCTAACCCACTGGGTTGCACCGACAGGTGGGCCCAGGGGCATTTTTGCCATTTCACAATTCAATTAAAATGCATAAACTTTGGAAAGGCACAATAAATACTTAATAGCTCTAAAAAAATAATTAAAAATATGAAAATAGATCAGCATAAAATTCTCTATCATAATAAAATACAAAGGGAATTTTTGAAGACAATTAAGAATAAGTCTTCATTTGATGATTTAAATAATCATTTAAATCACACATATTATTTTCAATAAAGAAAATAAGTCCATTAATGCATTTGGACTTTAAAAACACCTTGACAATATTTCAAGGTTGTATTTACCCTAAAGCAAGTATCTCCAAGTTGTTCTTAGTATTAACCTCTCACATGAAATAACAACGACATCGGAAGGGGGAACAAACCCTAAAACTGGAATCATGCATAATTGCTTCTTTAACCATTGCCCTTATCGGACAATGATGCTATTTTTCAGAGACAGAGGACAAGGGTCAGTCCACACCATCCAACTGCAAAACTTTGCAGTGTTCAGGCAAGTTCATCACTTGCTCATGTCATTTGAGTATTTCTATCAAATTACTTGCAAAGTATTATGGTTATCACTATTGCATAAAAATCAAAACCACTACTTTCATAACTATGAATATGACTATGTGGTGGGCAATGGAACCATGGATTGTGTTGATATGGTGGAGGTTCCATTGCAAGGGTTATATCCATCTAGGATTAAACAACAAATGTCGCCAGTGATTCTTGTGCCGTAATACCCGTGTTAACCATAAGATCCGGAGTGGGACGGAGTAGTCAAAAGTGTTTCCACCTCTCGTTCATCAACGGATGCTCATTACCGGGTGCTCATGATCTTGCGAGACTTGATGCAGGGGTGGGAACCCGTAGAAGTCCCAACGGTAATGAGGTCTATGATGGGTTGCATCTGCCGGCGTAGGAATGTATGGTAGAGCCCTGCATTGACGTCGTGGTCGGAGTCCACCCTGAAATCTATGGGAATAATGGGGCCGGCGTGGACCCAGGGTCGGAGTATGCAACAAAGGGTGGGTGTTCGAGGTAGCGGAGGAACATGATTGGCTAGACCTTATACCGGGCCTCACACCGAAGGAAGTGTGGACGGGAAAGCTGCCCGGTTGGCACCAAGGTTAAGATCTCTTATGGGTAAAGCAACACACCTCTGCAGAGTGTAAAGAACCGTGACCTGTCACTCCCTGTTCCGGGATGAGGAACTGCGAACGCGGCCAGAAAGGAGCTCCATGAAGTTCTAGTAAACCGGTGAAGGCTGACGGACATAGCTCTTTGGAATAAAAGCAATCTCTTGAAGAAATGTTTATCAAAACTTGCATTGGTATTAGACTTTCTGGTCTAATATCGTAGCTAGAGCATTAAACACCTCTTATCTATAATGAACTTGTTGAGTACGCTCGTACTCATACCACTCTTAAATCCCATGCTTAGATTGTCTGAATCGTCTGGAGGAGGACTACGACAACAATGAAGGAGCCGAGATCATCGGCTATGAAGAACCAGACCTCTCTGGAGGTATAGAAGGCGTAGACTACCTCATCGTCTACGGATCCGGGGAGGCTTCCGGAGGAGATCAAGCCTAGAGATATCCAGTAGTAGTAGTAACCGAGCAGCCCGAACTCTTAGTATTTAGCTGCTCGAGGAAATAAATGTATAACTTAATGAGACTCTTATATTGTAAGCTAAGTTGGGTTCGCCTCGAACCCAGGAGTATTCCTCTTAGGACCCAAGAGGAGCTCCAAGATGACATGTGTATGATAGTTGTAATAATAAATGAATGAGTTATGGACCTGCTATGTTCTGTTGTACTACTCTGAGGGATGTAATATTTGTGGAATGGTACTTCGTGAATGTTATATCAACGACTGGCATACTACAACATGCAGTGGTATGCAGGGTCACCACATCTAGCTACTGCTATGGACCCATAGTTCGGGGTGAACTACTCACACATCACTCCGGAGGCGACCATGGCGGCGTAGAGTCCTCCGGGAGATGAATCCCCTCTCCGGCAGGGGGAGGCGATCTCTGAATCCCGAGATGGGATTGGCGGCGGCGTCTCTGGAAGGTTTTCCGTATCGTGGCTCTCGGTACTGGGGGTTTCGCGACGAAGGCTATTTGTAGGCGGAAGGGCAGGTCAAGGGCGTCACGAGGGGCCCAGATGACAGGGCCGCGCGGCCAAGACCTAGGCGCGCCGCCCCTAGTCTGCCGCCGCGTGGCCCCACTTCGTTGACTCTTCGGTCTCTGGAAGCTTCGTGGCAAAATAGGAGGCGATTTCGTCCAATTCCGAGAATATTTCCTTACTAGGATTTCTGAAACCAAAAACAGCAGAAAACATCAACTGGCACTTCGGCATCTTGTTAATAGGTTAGTTCCAGAAAATGCACGAATATGACATAAAGTGTGCATAAAACATGTAGATATCATCAATAATGTGGCATGGAACATAAGAAATTATCGATACGTCGGAGACGTATCACATAAACTGCGCTCTGATGCGTATTGGAAATCTGGGTCCTTCAGGATCGTTCGGTTGTCCCTCTAAAAAAAATCTCTCTCATTCTCGGCCTTTCTCGCTCGCTCGCACGAGTCGCACCCCCCTGCGCACTGACAACCCTGCACAACAGTCAATATCACCAGAAAAAGGATAGACACCATAAATAAGTGGGGCCCCGTGACTGCTCTCCCTTCGTCTCCTCCCGTGTGATCCCTCTTCCTCCGACTCCCGACCTTGCGGAAAAGAAAAATGAAATGAAAGAGTTTCACTGGACGGGCAAACACATGTGCTGCCTAGTAATAATAATAATAACGTAAAAAATCGACCTACGAATCTATTATTAAATAAGCTAAACTAGGGTTTTGCCCAGTACTACGGATCAATTTCTGAAAATCCAACTACGGGGTTCGATTTGGCCTGCTAATATAAAATTATATAATCCGAACTAGTATTCCTCTAAAAAATCATTTTGGTATGCATCGTTTGGTACTTTTCATAGCTAGAGTGCTTACTCCCTCCGTTAGCAAATAGTCTTCGTATGTCATATAGTAAGCATTCAAGTTGATAAACAAGGTTTAGACATATTCAACCAGAAAAATCATGTATCTACCCCCTATCCCTAAACTCTGACTTATGAAGTCAAGCATCAAGAGATGTGGTTTTTGGTTTCAAACATGGAAATTTCAAAAACCCTCCCAAGAGCTACAATTTGGAGTGGCTAAGAAGGATATATGCTTAATTTTTCATATTTATGTTTTAAACTTGTTTAAAACATGGTCAACCTAGGATTTGACCAAGATTCAAATGGGCATAAAATTAAAAAAACAATAAAATGAAAAACCAATGCACATAGTCTTCTTATGTCATATATATAGTAAGCATTCAATTAAGTTGATAACAAGGTCTAGACATATTCAAACGAGAAAAGTCATGTATCAAGCTACCCCTAGCTAACCCCAAACTCTGTCTTATGAAGTCAAGCATGAAGAGAAGTACGTGGTTTTTGGTTTGAAACATGGAAATTTCAAAAACCCTCTCAAGAGCTTCATTTTGTAGTGACTACGAAGGATACATGCTTAATTTTCATATTCATGTATTAAACTTGTTTAAATCATGGTCAAACCTAGGATTTGACCAAGATTCAAATGGGCATAATTTTAAAAAAATGAAAAATCAAGGCACATGGTCTTCTTATGTCATATAGTAAGCATTCAATTAAGTTGATAAACAAGGTCTAGACATATTCAAACCAGAGAAATCATGTATCTACCCCTAACCCTAAACTCTGTCTCATGAAGTCAAGCATGAAGATATGTGGTTTTTGGCCGGTTTCAAACATGGAAATTTCAAAAACCCTCCCAAGAGCTTCATTTTGGAGTGACTAAGAAGGATATATGCTTAATTTTTCATATTCATGTTTTCAACTTGTTTAAATCATGGTCAAACTTAGGATTTGACCAAGATTCAAATGGGCATGAAATTAAAAAAACAATAAAATGAAAAACCAATGCACATAGTCTTCTTATGTCATATATATAGTAAGCATTCAATTAAGTTCATAACAAGGTCTAGACATATTCAAACGAGAAAAATCATGTATCAAGCTACCCCTAACCCCAAACTCTGTCTTATGAAGTCAAGCATGAAGAGAAGTATGTGGTTTTTGGTTTCAAACATGGAAATTTCAAAAACCCTCTCAAGAGCTTCATTTTGGAGTGACTATGAAGGATACATGCTTAATTTTCATATTCATGTTTTAAACTTGTTTAAATCATGGTCAAACCTAGGATTTGACCAAGATTCAAATGGGCATAATTTAAAAAAATGAAAAATCAAGACACATAGTCTTTTATGTCATATAGTAAGCATTCAATTAAGTTGATAAACAAGGTCTAGACATATCAAACCAGAAAAATCATGTATCTACCCCCTATATATCCGTAAACCCTGACTTATGAAGTCAAGCATGAAGAGAAGAAGTGATTTTTGGTTTCAAACATGGAAATTTCAAAAACCCTCCCAAGAGCTTCATTTTGGAGTGACTAATTAAGAAGCGTACCTGCTTACTTTTTCATATTCATGTTTTAAACTTGTTCAAATCTAGGTCAACAAACCTAGGATTTGACGAAGAATCAAATGGGTATAAAAAAATTAAAACCAAGGTCTGCTCATGTCATATATAGTAAGCATTCAATTAGATTGATAAACAAGGTCTAGACATATTCAAACTAGCAGGAAAATCATGTATCTACCCCCTAACCCTAAACTATGTCTTATGAAGTCAAGCATGCATGAAGAGAAGTGGTTTTTGGTTTTCAAGCATGGAAATTTCAAAAACCCTCCCAAGAGCTACATATTGGAGTGACTAATAAGAAGGATATATGCTTAATTTTTCATATTCATGTTTTAAACTTGATTAAATCATGGTCAAGCCTAGGATTTGACCAAGATTCAAATGGGCATAAAAATTCAAAAAAATGAAAAACCAATGCACATAGTCATCTTATGTCATCTAGTAATTAAGTATTCAATTAAGTTGATAAACAATGTCTAGACATATTCAAACCAGAAAATTTATGTATCAAGCTACCCCTAACCCCAAACTCTATCTTATGAAGTCTAGCATGAAGAGAAGTACGTGGTTTTTTGGTTTCAAACATGGAAATTTCAAAAACCCTCTCAAGATCGAGCTTCATTTTGGAGTGACTACGAAGGATACATGTTTAATTTTTCATATTCATGTTTTAAACTTGTTTAAATCATGGTCAAACCTAGGATTTGACCAAGATTCAAATGGGCATAAAAATTAAAAAAATGAAAAACCAATGCACATAGTCATCTTATGTCATCTAGTAAGCATTCAATTAAGTTGATAAACAAGGTCTAGACATATTCAAACCAGAAAATTCATGTATAAAGCTACCCCTATCCCCAAACTCTGTCTTATGAAGTCAAGCATGAAGAGAAGTACGTGGTTTTTTGGTTTCAAACATGAAAATTTCAAAACCCTCCCAAAAGCTACATTTTGGAGTGACTAAGAATGATACATGCTTAATTTTTCATATTCATGTTTTAAACTTGTTTAAATCATGGTCAAACCTAGGATTTGACCAAGATTCAAATGGGCATAAAAATTCAAAATAAATCAAAATAAATGAAAAACCAAGGCACATAGTCTTCTTATGTCATATAGTAAGCATTCAATTAAGTTGATAAACAATGTCTAGACATATTCAAACCAGAAAAATCAAGTATCTAGCTACCCCTAACCCTAAACTCTGTCTTATGAAGTCAAGCATGCATGAAGAGAAGTGGTTTTTGGTTTCAAACATGGAAATTTCAAAAACCCTACCAAGATCTACATTTTGGAGTGACTAAGAAGGATATATGCTTATTTTTTCATATTCATGTTTTAAACTTGTTTAAATCATGGCCAAACCTAGGATTTGACCAAGATTCAAATGGGCATAAAAATTCAGAAAAAACAAAAAATGGAAAATCAAGGCACATAGTATTCTTATGTCACATAGTAAGCATTCAATTAAGTTGATAGACAAGGTCTAGATATATTCAAACCAGAGAAATCATGTGTCTACCCCCTAACCCTAAACTCTGTCTCATGAAGTCAAGCATGAAGATATGTGGTTTTTGGTTTCAAACATGGAAATTTCAAAAACCCTCCCAAGAGCTTCATTTTGGAGTGACTAAGAAGGATATATGCTTAATTTTCATATTCATGTTTTCAACTTGTTTAAATCATGGTCAAACCTAGGATTTGACCAAGATTCAAATGGGCTTAAAAATTAAAAAAAACAATAAAATGAAAAACCAATGCACATAGTCATCTTATGTCATCTAGTAAGCATTCAATTAAGTTGATAAAGAAGGTCTAGACATATTCAAACTAGAAAAATCTTGTATCTACCCCCTAACCCTAAACTCGGTCTCATGAAGTCAAGCGCATGAGGATATGTGGTTTTTGGTTTCAAACATGGAAATTTCAAAAACCCTCCCAAGAGCTTCATTTCGAAGTGATTAATTAAGAACCATACATGCATGCTTAGTTTTTCATATTCATGTTTTAAACTTATTCAAATCTTGGTGAAACCTAGGATTTTACCAAGATTCAAATGGTTTATAAAAATTCAAAAAAAGGTCTTCTTATGTTATATAGTAGGCATTCAATTAAGTTGATAAATAAGGTCTAGACATATTCAAACCAGAAAAATCATGTATCTACCCCTAACCCTAAACTCTGTCTTATGAAGTCAAGCATGAAGAGAAGTGGTTTTGGGTTTCAAACATGGAAATTTCAAAAACCTCCCCAAACTTCATTTTAGAGTGACTAAGAATACAAGCTTCCCTTTTTCATTTTCATGTTTTAAACTTGTTTAAATTATCTTGGTCAAATCTAGGATTTGACAAGATTCAAATGGGCAAACATATGATAAGTGATGCAAAAATCATTTTGGTATGCATCGTTTGGTACTTTTCATAGCTAGAGTGCTTACTCCCTCCGTTAGCAAATAGTCTTCGTATGTCATATAGTAAGCATTCAAGTTGATAAACAAGGTTTAGACATATTCAACCAGAAAAATCATGTATCTACCCCCTATCCCTAAACTCTGACTTATGAAGTCAAGCATCAAGAGATGTGGTTTTTGGTTTCAAACATGGAAATTTCATTTCTAAGTGCGGGCAAACCAGCCTTTAGCTTAACATATTTCTAAGTACAGTACAAGGTTTCAGAAAATTGAGTGGGGGCGGCTGCCCCCCTTGGCTATAGTCTGGATCCGCCCATGCTATAGTTTGAGGCCATTTGGATGACGTCGAAAAAATTCTTTGATTAGAAATGGGGTTGTTCGAACCCCGTAGTTGGATTTTTTGAACCTTGATCTGTAGTACTGGGCAAAACCCTAGTTTAACCTATTTAATTATAGATTCGTAGGTCGATTTTTCTACGTACCTTTTTATTATTACTCTACTATGCAGCACATATGTGTTTGCCCGTCGAGTGAAACTAGGAAGGAGAGAAGGAGGAAGAGCATTATGGTGTCTCCCCTTTTTCGGGCGATGATGTTGACTTGTTGTGCAGGGTTTGTCGGTGAGCAGGAGGTGCGAGCGAGGCAGAGAGCGAGAGAGATGAGTTTTTTTTGTGAGAGGGACAACCGAAGGATCTGAAGGACCCAGAGACTTCCAATACGCATCCTGATGCGTCTTCTCTTGACAAAGAAAATGGATGGGAGTTTGCGTACCTATTGCACGTGACTTGTGCTCACTGAAGTGTTTCGATGCGTGTGGTTGGCACGTCCGTTGGGAACCCCAAGAGGAAGGTGTGATGCGCACGCGGCAAGTTCCCTCAGTAAGAAACCAAGGTTTAATCGGACCAGTAGGAGTCAAGAAGCACGTTGAAGGTTGATGGCGGCGGGATGTAGTGCGGCGCAACACCAGGGATTCCGGCGCCAACGTGGAACCTGCACAACACAACCAAAGTACTTTGCCCCAACGAAACAGTGAGGTTGTCAATCTCACCGGCTTGCTGTAACAAAGAGTTAACCGTATTGTGTGGAAGATGATTGTTTGCAGAAAACAGTAGAACAAGTATTGCAGTAGATTGTATTTCAGTAAAGAGAATTGGACCGGGGTCCACAGTTCACTAGAGGTGTCTCTCCCATAAGACAAACAGCATGTTGGGTGAACAAATTACAGTTGGGCAATTGACAAATAAAGAGAGCATGACCATGCACATACATATCATGATGAGTATAGTGAGATTTAATTGGGCATTACGACAAAGTACATAGACCGCCATCCAACATGCATCTAAGTCCACCTTCAGGTTATCATCCGAACCCCCTCCAGTATTAAGTTGCAAAGCAACAGACAATTGCATTAAGTATGGTGCGTAATGTAATCAACAACTACATCCTTAGACATAGCATCAATGTTTTATCCCTAGTGGCAACAGCACAACACAACCTTAGAACTTTATGTCACTGTCCCAGGTGTCAATGCAGGCATGAACCCACTATCGAGCATAAGTACTCCCTCTTGGAGTTACAAGCATCTACTTGGCCAGAGCATCTACTAGTAACGGAAAGCATGCAAGATCATAAACAACACGTAGATATAACTTTGATAATCAACATAACAAGTATTCTCTATTCATCGGATCCCAACAAACGCAACATATAGAATTACAGATAGATGATCTTGATCATGTTAGGCAGCTCACAAGATCCGACAATGATAGCACAATGGGGAGAAGACAACCATCTAGCTACTGCTATGGACCCATAGTCCAGGGGTAGACTACTCACACATCACTCCGAGGCGACCATGGCGTAGAGTCCTCCGGAGATGATTCCCCTCTCCGGCAGGGTGCCGGAGGTGATCTCTGGATCCCCCGAGATGGGATCGGCGTTGGGCGCGTCTGGAAGGTTTTCCGTATCGTGGCTCTCGGTACTGGGGGTTTCGTCACGGAGGCTTTAAGTAGGCGGAAGGGCAAGTCAAGAGGCGGCACAGGGGGCCCACACCATAGGCCGGCGCGGCCAAGGGGGGGCCGCGCCGCCTAGGGTTTGGCCACCCTGTGGCCCCTCTTCGTTCGTCTTCGGACTGGAAGCTTCGTGGAAAAATAGGCCCCTGGGCTTTGATTTCGTCCAATTCCGAGAATATTTCCTTACTAGGATTTCTGAAACCAAAAACAGCAGAAAACAGGAACTGGCACTTCGGCATCTTGTTAATAGGTTAGTTCAGAAAATGCACGAATATGACATAAAGTGTGCATAAAACATGTAGATAACATCAATAATGTGGCATGGATCATAAGAAATTATCGATACGTCGGAGACGTATCAGCATCACCAAGCCTGTTGGTGTAAAAACTCGGTTGATTATTATAGTGCATTAGAACAAAGTTTCCTATGGATTCAAGGGTAGGAAATCCAAGTTAACTCATTTACATGACATTATTTTTTCCATGAAGCAAAGTTAACACATCTATCAATTGGTACATTTTGGAGTGACTAAGAAGGATCCATGCTTACCTTTTCATATTCATGTTTTAAACTTGTTTAAATCATGGTCAAACCTAGGATTTGACCAAGATTCAAATGGGCATAAAAATTAAAAAAAACAATAAAATGAAAAACCAATGCACATAGTCATCTTATGTCATCTAGTAAGCATTCAATTAAGTTGATAAACAAGGTCTAGACATATTCAAACCAGAAAATTCATGTATCAAGCTACCCCTATCCCCAAACTCTGTCTTATGAAGTCAAGCATGAAGAGAAGTAGTGGTTTTTTGGTTTCAAACATGGAAATTTCAAAAACCCTCCCAAAAGCTACATTTTGGAGTGACTAAGAATGATACATGCTTAATTTTTCATATTCATGTTTTAAACTTGTTTAAATCATGGTCAAACCTAGGATTTGACCAAGATTCAAATGGGCATAAAAATTCAAAATAAATCAAAATAAATGAAAAACCAAGGCACATAGTCTTCTTATGTCATATAGTAAGCATTCAATTAAGTTGATAAACAATGTCTAGACATATTCAAACCAGAAAAATCAAGTATCTAGCTACCCCTAACCCTAAACTCTGTCTTATGAAGTCAAGCATGCATGAAGAGAAGTGGTTTTTGGTTACAAACATGAAAATTTCAAAAACCCTACCAAGATCTACATTTTGGAGTGACTAAGAAGGATATATGCTTATTTTTTCATATTCATGCTTTAAACTTGTTTAAATCATGGCCAAACCTAGGATTTGACCAAGATTCAAATGGGCATAAAAATTCAGAAAAAAAAAATGGAAAATCAAGGCACATAGTATTCTTATGTCATATAGTAAGCATTCAATTAAGTTGATAAACAAGGTCTAGACATATTCAAACCAGAAAAATCATGTATCAAGCTACCCCTAACCCCTAACTCTGTCTTATGAAGTCAAGCATGAAGATAAGTACGTGGTTTTTTGGTTTCAAACATGGAAATTTCAAAAACCCTCTCAAGATCGAGCTTCATTTTGGAGTGACTACGAAGGATACATGCTTACTTTTTCATATTCAGGTTTTAAACTTGTTTAAATCATGGTCAAACCTAGGATTTGACCAAGATTCAAATGGGCATAAAATAAAAAATATGTCTAGACCTTGTTTATGAACTTTTGGGAGGTTTTTGAAATTTCCATGTTTGAAACCCAAAACCACTTCTCTTCATGCTTAACTACACAAGACAGAGTTTAGGGGTAGGGGTAGATACATGATTTTTCTTGTTTGAATATGTCTAGGCCTTGTTTATCAACTTAAATGCTTACTATATGACATAAGAAAACTATGTGCTTTGGTTTTTCAATTTTCTGATTTTTTTGGAATTTTGATGCAAATTTGAATCTTGTAAATCTTAGGTTTGACTAAGATTTAAACAAGTATAAACATGAAAATGAAAAGGGAAGAATGTATCCTTCTTAGTCACTCTAAAATGATGTTTTGGGGGGTTTTTGAAATTTCCATGTTTGAAACCCAAAACCATGCACTTCTCTTCATGCTTGACTTCATAAGACAGAGTTTAGGGGTTAGGGGGTAGATACATGATTTGTCTAGTTTGAATATGTCTAGACCTTGTTTATCAATGTTAATGTTTACTATATGACATAAGAAGACTATGTGCTTTGGTTTTTCATTTTTCTTTTATTTTATTTTATGCCCATTTGAATCTTGGTCAAATCCTAGATTTGACTAGGATTTAAACAAGTTAAAACATGAAAATGAAAACGTAAGCCTTGATCCTTCTTAGTCACTCTAAAATGAAGCTTTTGGGATGTTCTTGAAATTTCCATGTTTCAAACCCAAAACGACTTCTCTTCATGCTAGACTTCATAAGATCGACAGGGGGTAGATACATGATTTGTCTGGTTTGGATATATCTAGACCTTGTTTATCAACTTGAATGCTTACGATATGACACAAGAAGACTATGTGCTTTTGTTTTTCATTTTTCTGATTTTTTTAAATTTGTGCCCATTTGTATCTTGGACAAATCCTAGGTTTGACAATGATTTAAACAAGTTTAAAATATGAAAATGCAAAGGTAAGCATGGATCCTTCTTAGTCACTCTAAAATGAAGCTTTTTTATATTTCCATGTTTGAAACCCAAAACCACTTCTCTTCATGCTTGACTTCATAAGATAGAGTTTAGGGGTTAGGGGTATAGATACATGATTTGTCTAGTTTGAATATTTATAGACCTTGTTTATCAACTTGAATGCTTACTATATGACATAAGAAAATTATGTGCCTTGGTTTTTCATTTTTCTGATTTTTTTAAATTTTGATGCCCATTTGAATCTTGGTCAAATCCTAGGATTGACCAAGATTTAATTTATACAAGTTTAAAACATGAAAATGGAAAGGGGAGCATGTATCCTTCTTTGTCACTCTAAAATGAAGTTTTTGGGAGGTTTTTGAAATTTCCATGTTTGAAACCCAAAACCACTTCTCTTCATGCTTGACTTCATAAGACATAGTTTAGGGGTTAGAGGGTAGATACATTATTTGTATGGTTTGAATATGTCTAGACCTTGTTTATCAACTGTAATGCTTACTATATGACATAACAAGACTATGTGCTTTGGTTTTTCATTTTTTTTTTTGAATTTTCTGCCCATTTGAATCTTGATCAAATCCTAGGTTTGACCAAGATTTAGACAAGTTTAACACGTGAAAACGAATAAGTAAGCTTGATAATCCCATTTGTTGACTCATTTAACTAGTTAATCCCATTTGTTGACTATCTGTTGACCATCCACTTGAGGTGAAACTGAGTACGGAGTATATTGCACTAGCCAGTATTAGTACTCAAGGGGAAAACTGAGCACACAAAAAATGCTAAATTTCCAGGGTTAGACTCGAGTACGCGTGTTGCGGTGCAGAAGTGGAAGACGTGCAATTGTTGACGCGTAGACGCGGGTCGCGGTGCAGAAGTCGAAGACGTGCAATCGTGGACGCGTGTCGCGTTGCAGAAGCCCAAGACGTGCAGACGATCAATGGTGGACGCGTAGGACGCGGGTTGCATTAACCACCCCTCGCCTTTATAGACGCCTCCTCGCACTCTCTCTGTCACTCTCACTAGCTCATGCAACGCCTCCTCTCACGTCCCATCATCATCTTCTCCAAAGAGAAAAACCCTCTCCCTCTCTGCCGGCGAGATGATGACAAGGAGAATGCGAATCCCATCGTCCATGACGCCGTCGGCTCCAAGCGCGACGCCTCCCTCTTCGATGCCGTCCCCTCAACGGCCGTCGCCGCCGCCGGTGGCGGTCGGATCCCGCCGGGATGGGACCCCTATGAGGAGGTGCCGTACATCCCGCCTCCGAACCCCTACGACACCTGCATGGACGACCCATGGAACGAGGTAACTATGGTTTGCTCCCTTTTTTGTTCCCCATTCCTCTTTGAACCCTATTTTTGCTGGTTCCCTAGTAACTATTAGTGCCGATCTGTAGATGGATGAGTATTGGGTTAATATTTGCACCGATTTTATTCCATTTTGCTTTGACCCCTTCTTGATTTCGTTGAAGATTTGGAGTTCGGCCGTTTGGTTAATTTATGCAAGTAATAATGAGATCTCAATCAGTTAATTTATCCAAGTAATCATGGGATCTCAATCAGTTATTTTATGCACGAATCAAAAGATATCAACCGTTTAATTTTGCAAATAATCTGGAATCTGTTCAAATTCAGATCTGGAATCTGTTTCTTTGCCTATGATGAATCGTTGGGCACAATTTTTACAGAGTGGGTTCAGCGAACCATTGATGTGTACAAATCTGTTGTGCATGAGCTTTGGTTCGCTAACACCATCCCTGTAGACATATAATCGTCTCCACTCTAACTGAGGCTGGCTCTGTTTTTCCTTACTTTGTTATCATGCACGTTAGACATCGTTGCAACTCCTTCACTCAAGTTCCAGTTTGATATGGATCAGGTGTCTGGCAGCGACGTCGGCAGCGACGACGAGGACCATCACACCAAGACTCGCCAGGTGCTGCGGAGGCTGCAGGTCGGCCAGTACGTCTCCTACCTCGACGTCGCCAAGGGTGTCTACAGGTGCCCCTTCTGCACTAGGAGACTCGGCGGCACTGACTTCAACTGCCTCCTCACGCATGCCGAGAACATCGGCAACACCTTCCCCAAGGTCGGCGCGTCGGTGAACCCCTACTCCTTCCGCGCCAAGCACAAGGCGCTCGGCATGCACCTCCGCAGCGTCCAGCGGGTGGAGATCTCCGCCGGGCGCATGCCTCCGCTCAAGCCCAAGGCTCCCAAGGGGAGCAACAAGTGGAGGCAGAGGCAGATGGGGTAGGCGGAGTCCTGGACGTGTGTGCTGCTGCTGCAAAGCAGCTTCTATTTTGTTGTTAGCTAGGGATCCCTTGTTGTTATGTTGTTAGTATGATGGTGTTGTGAAGAACCTCGAACCTGTTACTATGTTGGCTGCTGTGTATGCGGCTTATTATCTAGGGAGGGATCCCTATTCTACTATATTTTGTTGGCCCTACTATGTTTTCTAGATTTACTATGACTGTGAATTTGGCGTACATTACCCTGGAGATTTGCTTCTAGATTTAACTACATACATATGGACCAGAGGGAGTACTAGATTTGCTGCCATATTGGGCAAACAACGAGGGCCAAAAGGCACAAATAATTGAAGAAAGACAGAAATGCAAGCTTCTCTAGATTTGATACTAATTTGGTAAAAAAGACAAAGAGACAGAAAAAAGAGAGAGAGAGGGGAAAAGGTGCTCTTAAAAATGCCAATTCGCGCCGAGAGAGACAGAACCCAGCTCCTGCTCACGTACAACCAAACGCGGTCTCGTCCTATCCCACGCGGTCCCTTTCTACTAGCCCCACACGTCAGCACGGAACGGTCAACTAAACGGGAATCCTCCCGTCTGAGCTCCTTCTGCGGGTTACAAATAAGGGCTTGGCGAAAACTGAGGAAAAACATAAGGCAATCTTATTGACTAATATAGCTGCTTAATTAATAAAAGGATTAGCTACAACGTGCTCAGTTTGCCCATTTATTAAGGTATAAGACTGGCAGGAGAGAAAGTAATCGCTAGTTTCCTCATTTTGCCCCTGCATGCTCGCACGATTAAAGCACCTTCCGCACGCGCTGGACTCCTCGTTTCCTTAAACCTCCTCGTTTCTCGGGATAGACCAACAGTTTTTCAGGATCGTGGGTTAATGTGGCCCTCATGCTCCTGGTCCTGTTTAAAGTTCAGAGCGAGGGAGTAAATTAAACATGGCATCTCGTGCATGAAGCTTGACAGATCGATCAGGTTGGCTAGAATAGCAATACAATGCTGCTCATTAGGCTAGCCATAGTGGTAAGTATCATGCATATGATACTACTACATGATACTATCTCTATAGTGGGTACTATCATGGAGTAGTATCATAGTCATGTTATATTTATTGTTTTTTAGAATCTCAATGCAAATTTGTGTACAAGATTTGTTTAGCATTAACTTTTCTCGTTGTTTGCGCTATGATATGGTATCTACCTATGTTACTCTAATCTTCTCTCTCCTCTTTAATTAGCTGCCACATCAGCATTTTTGTGGGACCAATCTGCATGATACTAGTTATGATACTAGCACTATGACTAGCCTTAGGCAAATGCATGCCATGTACGATAGTATACATCCAGACATGTTAAGGAAATCGGTAATCGTTAACTGCTCGGCCGGCTTGGGAGTAGCGATTAATCGGAATTCAGACGATTAACTGATTTAATCGGTCGGCTATTAATCGGTGCAACCTACACAAATTAGCACTTAAAACAATTTATATAAGAAAAATGAAAAACCAAAGCACAGTCTTCTTATGTCATATAGTAAGCATTAAAGTTGATAAACAAGGTCTAGACGTATTCAAACCAGACAAATCATGTATCTACCCCTAACCCTAAACTCTGTCTTATGAAGTCAAGCATGAAGAGAAGTTGTTTTGGGTTTCAAACATGGAAATTTCAAAAACCCTCCCCAGAGCTACATTTTGGAGTGACTAAGAAGGATAAATGCTTAATTTTTCATATTCATGATTTAAACTTGTTCAAATCTTGGTCAAACATAGGATTTGACCAAGATTCAAATGGGCATAAAAATTCAGAAAAAACAATAAAATGAAAAACCAATGCACATAGTCATCTTATGTCATCTAGTAAGCATTCAATTAAGTTGATAAACAAGGTCTAGACATATTCAAACCAGAAAAATCATGTATCAACAAGCTACCCCTAACCCCAAACTCTGTCTTATGAAGACAAGCATGAAGAGAAGTGTTTTTTGGTTTCAAACATGGAAATTTCAAAAACCCTCCCAAGAGCTACATATTGGAGTGACTAAGAAGGATAGATGCTTAATTTTTCATATTCATGTTTTAAACTTGATTAAATCATGGTCAAACCTAGGATTTGACCAAGATTCAAATGGGCATAAAAATTCAAAAAAAATGAAAAACCAATGCACATAGTCATCTTATGTCATCTAGTAATTAAGCATTCAATTAAGTTGATAAACAATGTCTAGACATATTCAAACCAGAAAATTTATGTATCAAGCTACCCCTAACCCCAAACTCTATCTTATGAAGTCTAGCATGAAGAGAAGTACGTGGTTTTTTGGTTCAAACATGGAAATTTCAAAAACCCTCTCAAGATCGAGCTTCATTTTGGAGTGACTACGAAGGATACATGCTTAATTTTTCATATTCATTTTTAAACTTGTTTAAATCATGGTCAAACCTAGGATTTGACCAAGATTCAAATGGGCATAAAAATAAAAAAAACAATAAAATGAAAAACCAATGCACATAGTCATCTTATGTCATCTAGTAAGCATTCAATTAAGTTGATAAACAAGGTCTAGACATATTCAAACCAGAAAATTCATGTATCAAGCTACCCCTATCCCCAAACTCTGTCTTATGAAGTCAAGCATGGAGAGAAGTACGCAGTTTTTTGGTTTCAAACATGGAAATTTCAAAAACCCTCTCAAGAGCTTCATTTTGTAGTGACTACGAAGGATACATGCTTAATTTTTCATATTCATGTTTTAAACTTGTTTAAATCATGGTCAAACCTAGGATTTGGCCAAGATTCAAATGGGAAAAATTGAAAAAAAATGAAAAATCAAGGCACAGAGTCTTCTTATGTCATATAGTAAGCATTCAATTAAGTTGATAAACATGGTCTAGACATATTCAAACCAGAGAAATCATGTATCTACCCCCTAACCCTAAACTCTATCTCATGAAGTCAAGCGCATGCATGAAGATATGTCGTTTTTGGTTTCAAACATTGAAATTTCAAAAACCCTCCCAAGAGCTTCATTTCGAAGTGATTAATTAAGAAGCATACATGCATGCTTACTTTTTCATATTCATGTTTTAAACATATTCAAATCTTGGTGAAACCTAGGATTTGACCAAGATTCAAATGGGTATAAAAATTAAAAAAAAAAACAAAAAAGGTCTTCTTATGTTATATAGTAGGCATTCAATTAAGTTGATAAACAAGGTCTAGACATATTCAAACAAGAAAAATCATGCATGTATCTACCCCCTAACCCTAAACTCTGTTTCATGAAGTCAAGCATGAAGATATGTGGTTTTTGGTTTCGAATATGGAAATTCAAAAACCCTCCCAAGAGCTTCATTTTGAAGTGACTAAGAAGCATACATGCTTACTTTTTCATATTCATGTTTTTAACTTATTCAAATCTTGGTGGAACCAAGGATTTGACCAAGATTCAAATGGGTATAAAAATTCAAAAAAACAAGGTATTCTTATCTTATATAGTAAGCATTCAATTAAGTTGATAAACAAGGTCTACACATATTCAAACCAGGAAAATCATGTATCTACCCCTAACCCTAAACTCTGTCTTATATATGAAGTCAAGCATGCATGAAGAGAAGTGGTTTTTGGTTTCAAGCATGGAAATTTCAAAAACCCTCCCAAGAGCTTCATTTTGGAGTGACTAAGAAGCATACTTACGTGCTTACTTTTTCATATTCATGTTTTAAACTTGTTCAAATCTTGGTTAAACCTATGATTTGACCAAGATTCAAATGGGTATAAAAATGAAAACCAAGGTTTTCTTATGTCATATAGTAAGCATTCAATTAAGTTGATAAACAAGGTCTAGACATATTCAAACCAGAAAAATCATGTATCAAGCTACCCCTAACCCCTAACTCTGTCTTATGAAGTCAAGCATGAAGATAAGTATGTGGTTTTTTGGTTTCAAACATGGAAATTTCAAAAACCCTCTCAAGATCGAGCTTCATTTTGGAGTGACTACGAAGGATACATGCTTACTTTTTCATATTCAGGTTTTAAACTTGTTTAAATCATGGTCAAACCTAGGATTTGACCAAGATTCAAATGGGCATAATTTAAAAAAAACAAAAAATGAAAAACCAAGGCACATAGTCTTCTTATGTTATATAGTAAGCATTCAATTAAGTTGATAAACAAGGTCTAGACATATTCAAACCAGAGAAATCATGTATCTACCCCCTAACCCTAAACTCTGTCTCATGAAGTCAAGCATGATGATATGTGGTTTTTGGTTTCAAACATGGAAATTTCAAAAACCCTCCCAAGAGCTTCATTTTGAAGTGATTAATTAAGAAGCATACATGCATGCTTACTTTTTCATATTCATGTTTTAAACTTATTCAAATCTTGGTGAAACCTAGGATTTGACCAAGATTCAAATCCGTATAAAAATTAAAAAATAAAATAAAAAACAAGGTCTTCTTATGTTATATAGTAAGCATTCAATTGAGTTGATAAATAAGGTCTAGACATATTCAAACCAAAAAAATCATGTATCTACCCCTAACCCTAAGCATGTATCTCGTTGTTTGCGCTATGATACAATATCTACCTATGTTACACTAATCTCCTCTCTCCTACTTAATTAGCTGCCACATCAGCAGTTTTGTGGGACCAATGTGTATGATACTAGCTATGATACTAGCACTATCATGTGGGTACCTAAATCTCGAGTCAAAGTTTGACACGAAACCGATGTGGACTTTATTAATGGTGGAAGGGAGTAACAATCATAAGCACATTATTATTATTGATTGAACAACATTTTATTTGATGTGCCATAAGAAGTTTAGAAACTCCTAGCCCCCGGAGGTGGCGTTTTGGCACACGCGTGCATATGCACCCATTATTGAAAATAATAAAAAAACAATTATATAAATGTTAAAAAAATCTGACATAATTTTTTTGGTATACATTGTGACATCCTATGTTCGTTCATAAGTTTTTGTGGAAAAACAACATTTTGTGTGGTGTGTACAAAAAAGGCAAAAAATGTGCTGTACGTAGTCGTGTTACAGCATCAAAATTTGTCTTTTTTACAGGAAAATTTTAGTTTAGAATTTTTTGACACTTTGAAATGTGGATTCACATAATGGATTCCTCTACCTCGACCCCCTTGGATTCCTGAACAGACTTACAGTACTACTAGTAGGGCCTACTATTTTTTATTATTATTACCTACTGCAGCCAAAATTTAATCTCATCGAGCGGTAAAATTCCCCGCCAACGCCCAAATATCTCGCGCCGCAAAGTTTCAGATCTGCGAATATTTTTTCCCTCAAAAGAAGGACTGCGAAATTCCCTTTTTCTCCTCTATCGCCCAGCTTCGCCCTAGTTTCGCCCGCAAGCCCTCAGAGAAATCGCCCCTCTTACCTACCTCCCACCTTCACGGCCGCCGCACCGGAAAATCACCGCCGCACTTCGCCGTTCAAGCTGCCACGGCTTCAAACCTCGAGGCTGCCCTATCCGCTTGATCCGCACCTACTCCGGCGTCCACCGCACCGTATCTCTTTCGCCGACTCTATCGACCACCGCACCTGACCAGCTTCGCCGACACCGACGTCCCCGTGCACTGCACATCATCTGCTTCACCGACCTTCTACTTCGGCCGGCGCGCTGAACACTTCATCGACCGCCCAGCATGTCCTTCTCCGACCCCCCAAGATCTGCTTCCCCGGCACCCACCGCAACAGCAGTCCCCTCGCCGACCTCCACGTCACCCGTAAGAACGCGGAACACGTCTAAACGCCGCCCAGAAATAGGTAACCAGACATCCCTGCGCGTTTTGTTCTGTTAGGAGTATTGCAGCTGACTGTATTTCTGAATTCTTGCTATATTTTTAACTTACAAGTGCTTTCGTTGGTAACCACCTCATCCTTTAGATTTAAACACGACGCATAAGTATTTTTTCCCTGACCTAACCCACCCATTTGCTGAAACTCTACATGGTATCAGAGCCTAGGTTTCCTTCCTGCTAGTGCTAGCCGCCCCAAACAGTACCATACAAGTTCTTCCTTTGACCACAAAAACCACCGTTGAGATGTAGAAATCCAGGCGGCGGGAGGCCGCATCAGGTGCTCTGCGTGGGTTGCGGCTATCACACACAGCGATGTGAGTTGTGTGAGATCGGCGGCTGCTCGCGCGGGGACAAAGAAGAGGGTGAAAATCGTTTTGGTTTAGAAAGGAGAGAAGAGGAAGTTAATCCGTGGCAGAGAGATCTGGATCCGTGCGAGGGGGAGATGTTGGAGGCGTGCGGAGTGGGCCGAGCCTTTGAGCGCAGGGCGGAGCCGGAGGTTGGTGCTGGACGTTGACCAGCGCGAGCCGGTCGATGTGGCCAGGTGCGGTCTGCCAGGTTGGCCAGGGCGCGCAGACGAGGCGCCATCCGAGTGGAAGTGAGGAGAAAATGGAGATGTGAGGCTGTGAGGATATGTTGTGATGGAGTTGATGAGGCTGCGGTTGAGTCGTGATGGAGTTGATGAGGCTGCGGTTTAGTAGTGATGGTGATGGTTGTGGATATGTCCAGGGGAAAGGCATGCGTGCCTGAGGTGAGACTGGTTGAGGCCTGACCGGGGGATAGGCATGGGTGCTTGAGGAGTGGATGGTTGAGGCAGGAGTTGGCTGGGGGTTTGTGGGAGAGACGGAAGAGGTCAGTGGCCGGGCAGTGGAGAAGAGAGGCTGAGGACATTGAGGCGAGTGTGGATGGTTCTGCGGAACTTGTGTGGTGAGGCAGCCGGGGTTGTTGAGGACGTGTATGGTTAGGAGTTGTGCCTATCCCAGATGGTTGAAGCTGGATGTCTTCGCTGCTGATGAAGAGATGAATCGAGATGACAAGATGATGGAAAGTGCAATGCTGTCATGTATCCTAGGAGTTATGCTGAAAGTTCATTACTCGTCGTTGTCATATGTGTCATGTTGTTGTTGCAAGATGGCCATGGTTGTTTACCCATGATCATCTTGAGGGGGTGTGTTGGACCATGAGTGAGTTTAGTAGTAGCGCTGTAGTAATATTGTATCCAGTGTGAGGCCCATAGAGGCCCATGTCCAGTGGTATTGTAACCCTAACTCAGATGATATAAATACAGAGTGTGGTGGTCTGAGTGATTTAACCCACCCATTCGCTGAAACTCTACAAAATATGAGCCACCAATCATGAACCGTTGAATGCTCTACATGTCCACGATTGACAACAACAAAGCCTTTATTCCCAAACAAGTTGGGGTAGGCTATACAAGTCCACCATTGACACGATTACAATTTCTCACTATTTGGCCGTAGGCTACTGCTCTAGTTACATCATGTTTGATATCTTTCTGCGATCCTGTATTACATGTTTATGCACGTCATAATGCTTCTACTACTGTTTGGTGTCAATTTAATTATAGCAAATCCTTGACTCGTAACTGTTTGTTGTTATTACACGTGCAGCAGGCACATCTTACACTCAGAAACGTAGAGTAAAGCTCGCCTATAATCATGTAAGTACCTGCTGTTTTTTGTATATTGCTTAATGCAAACTTCTATATCTTGGATCCTGTTTCTGTTTACAATTGGCCTCTCCTTCATGCAGAGGAGAAACAGTGAGGCACCAGGTTCTTCTGTCCAAGTACCCGATGAGGTCCGTGTGACTCAAAAAAAAGCTCACGTAAGTTCCCTGTTTTTTTTGGAATGTTAATTTACCTCCTGTGCGTAGTTCAATTGCATCATTTTTCTGTATGTTGCACTACCTAAGTTTCCTAATGGAATCTAATAAAATATAAACAATTACCATATGGAACATTGCACACTGCCTTTGACCCATCTGGCATCCGGCATGCCTGGGTATAAGTTACATGATTTGGCTATGTTAAACAAGTCCTGAAATTCTATTATGTTAATTTTTTGCCTGTTGCTTCATTGAGTTTGCCTGTTGTTCCATGGCTAGTGCATGAAGTTTGATAGAAATGATCCTAGCTGAAATGATGCACTTCGTGTTTTTTATTGCTTTATTCCTAACCTAGCTTCCTATTCTACTTGAAACATGATTGCTTTATTCCTAACCTAGCTTCCTATTCTACTTGAAACATGATTGCTTTATTCCTAACCTAGCTTCCTATTCTACTTGAAACATGATTGCTTTATTCCTAACCTAGCTTCCTATTCTACTTGAAACATTGTGAAAAAATAGTTATATTACTTGTTTAAATGTCTAGCTTTGTTTTTCTGAGTCCCATTGACATGATGTGGTATATCCATATTCAAATGATCTGGCTGTTTATATAATACGCTCCATGTTCAATTGCTTCATTCATTTTCTAGTAATCTACTAGTAAGTAGCACGTGCTTTGCACGTCACGACATATATAATTTTAAAATATATTTCCATATTTTATTTGATGTTGATAATTATTATTTTTTGCTAAAATTACTCACAAAGCCTAAAGTTTGGCTTTTGAAAAACTAATACACCCTAAAAGAAGTAATGGAAGGAGTAATATGTGAGTTCACTACAATTAAGTTTTTTAGTCAGTATGAAATAGAAGTATACCCTAATACGAAAGTGACAAAACTTTTTCATGGACACCCCATTAGGATTATGTATATTTTTGTGATTAGAGTCGAGAATTTTTAAGGATCTATCTTACCTTTTGCGGCATGCATATTGCACGGCAAGACTATCTAATTTATATATTTCTACTCCGTACCATATTTTTTGAAATTTAAAATACATTATCCAATATCTATGTATAAATTTACTACCTCAATACTTTTTATGTGACCCACACATGGCCACCGTTAGATTTTATATCAAAACTGGTTTGTCATGGGGAAAAAAGTTAGACCTTAATATGAGTAAATACGAAATATTAGTACTAAATTAATATATAATATTTTATCAGCCTTGGTTGGTGGACCAATGAACTTCGTATCTTCGAGCTTGAAGATGGTTCTTGTAACATAGTAATTGCTATTTGTTTTCCTAGCACAGAATTATATATCAATATCTTCACATAACCATGTACGATGAAGATGATATTTTTCATAACACAGTGCCAATGTAGACGATGGCTTGTGCTTCTATAAACTCCCAAAACAAAAATGTTTTCTTGAGTAAAACAAAAGAACGGCTGAGATTAAATGATACATGTTTGGTATTAGGGGTGAGATGGCTGAGATTAAATGATACCATGATACTCTTTCGGGGGATTACACTATTTTAAATTTTGATGGTATATGAAAGCTAAAGCCTTAGATTTTGTTGGCAAGTGAATGTTGTCATTGGCCCTGTTATGGATTTTGCATTTCTATTGCCACTACTTGTACTGACATCTCGCTTCATTCGTGTTTAATTCGGTCCCGTTGGTACTCGAACCCGGGTGGGCTGGCTGTGCACTCGCAAGCCTTGCCACTGAGCTAGCACTCAGTTCTCAGATTAAGCAATGCCTCGTTATGCTTAATTTAAATGTTATGGCACTTCATACAAGCCATACAATTAATTGTTGCATTGACCTTCTACGTTGTCGAAGGCACTATCTGAGTCATGCTTAAATCAATCATACATTATTTTCCTAATTGTATCCAATCCAACATGCACATGTTTTGACTGTATTTGGCTATTTGCTAGATTTCTTCTGTGCAGTGACCTGGCTTCGTTATTGGGCACATGATGTCTAGTTGCTTGGTTCATTGTATACATCATCGCCATGATCTAGTTTGGTTTGTTCTAAGAGGCATGTGGCTTAACTGGTTTCTTTGTTATATCTGCCCATGGTTCTTTCAAAATTATGTCAACAGTGCTGTTTGTTTGCCGTGTATTGTATTGCATTTTAACTTGTTTTGTCTTAGTTTCAGCCTGCAAACAAAGCTGTAATGTCAGTAGGGACAACCCATTTATCAAGTGTTGCGGTCATTTCACAGAGCAACAGTGACAGTGGCATGTGCTCTCATTGGTCCACTGAGTCCAGTACACCAACCGTTCCAGAAGAAATAGATGTACGAGGCTCTATTTTTGATTGCTTGCTATGTTATATCAGCTCAATGATGCTCTTGAAATTGGAGGTCTTTTATTGCATCATATGATGTTGTAACTTGTTTTATCTAAATTTCAGGCTTCAAATAAAGCTACAAAGCCAGAAGCAAGGGCCAATGCCTCAAGTATTGATGTTTCACAAAGCAGCAGTGAGAGTGCATATTGCTCGCATAGGCCCATGGTATCTATTGCTCAACTTAATCCGGCACAAAGAGATTTCGGGGATGCACTCCAAGAGGCAGTTGATATATTTGGGCGGGAAAACAAAGATGCTGATGAAATAATTGCCAACACACGCCAAGAGATACATGAATTGAAAAATAGGCAAACTTTGACAGAAAATGTTCTAAAGAATCTCCTATGCACTTGTCATGGTAAGCCAGTTGTGATGTGTCTGGGAATTGAAGGTGTCTAAATAAACTTTGATTCTGTTGTTCAGTCAAGTGGACTGCTGATGCCAATGCTGTAATTAATTACTGCTCAAAATTTCGTTCAAAATTTCGTGGTCTGTAATAATTGCAAATTTTGTTGTTGTACTAAAATTAGATATGTTCCATGTGGCTGCTGTATTTTGTGTGAAATAATATCCTGTTGTGTACTTCAATTAAACCATAAATCGGCTGCATGCTGAAAATTTGAATCTGAGCGCACGTGTGAACTGTTTTCTGCTCGTAATGCAATAAAGGCTGTTTCTTCGAAGACTATGAACATGGTAGCCCATTAATAATACCTTAATAATTATGCCTGCTAGCAAGATAGATGGTCCTTATTATAGTCAGGCATGCCAACTTGTATGATTAAAAGTCGTTCCTACACATTAAATCTACCATCTGCATTTTTCTCTGTAATAACTTTTCTTTTTACACAACTCAAAACTTGTCATGCTAATATGAAATTCGAGATGGCAAAACATGGGAAAGATAAAGATATCACCAAAAACTCTTTCCTGCGAAATGCTGGGTTTTGAAGCCCAAGTCCAAGTCTTTCTCTGCTCAAGTTTTGGAGGAACAACTCCAAGTAGAACGAGTTGCAACAGCTATGCTAAGAACAAAAGTTGACATGTTGAGATCGAGATTAGAAGCATGTGATGCCCTACTGCACGAGGCCAATCAAGTTCGTTATAATCTCCCAAAGACTAAGAAAATGCCATAGATAATTGGAGATGAACACTACATAGTGAGTACATTGGTCTTGTGAAATGTTTCCTTAGATTATGGCACCTTTCCTACTTTTGTTGGTGGATGCATTTATCTGCGGTTGGGATCAACTTGGTAGTTGTTCCTGTGGATGTTATATAAATTAATTGCATAGCCTTTTTCAATCAGTTCGAACTTAAATGGTATCATAGCCAAGGTCTCAAGTTTGAATTGTCGAACGTGTGGTTTAATTTAATCTCTGTCGGGCGGCAAAATCTCCCACCAATCCTGAAATATTTCAAACGCATTTTTGAATTGGATTAAGAAGATAGGGACAGAGATCCAGTGCCCCCACGTTCACAGGGCACAACGTGACCTGAGGCTTCCCATCCACCATTCGTTTCAATCCAACGGCAAGGAAAGCAACAACGTGACCCGATTAATTTCTGCTGAGCTGAAGAGCTGTTGTGTTCTCTCGAACCTGAAGAAATAGAGAAGGGAACAGAAGTGGATCACCCAAGGTTTATCGAACTCAGGGAGGAAGAGGTCAAAGATATCCCTCTCATGCAATCCTGCAACCACAAAGCAAGAAGTCTCTTGTGTCCCCAACACACCTAATAGGTGCACTAGTTCGGCGAAGAGATAGTGAAATACAGGTGGTATGAATATATATGAGCAGTAGCAACGGTGCCAGAAAATAGCTTGCTGGCGTGTAGTTGATGGTGGTAGTATTGCAGCAGTAGTAACACAGTAAAACAGTAAACAAGCAGCGATAGCAGTATTTAGGAACAAGGCCTAGGGATTAGACTTTCACTAGTGGACACTCTCAACATTGATCACATAACAGAATAGATAAATGCATACTCTACACTCTTGTTGGATGATGAACGCATTGCGTAGGATTACACGAACCCTCAATGCCGGAGTTAACAAGCTCCACAATTTGTTCATATTTAAGTAACCTTATAGTGTAAGATAGATCAACAGATTAAACCAAGTACTAACATAGCATGCACACTGTCACCTTCATGCATATGTAGGAGGAATAGATCACATCAATATTATCATAGCAATAGTTAACTTCGCAATCTACAAGAGATCATGATCATAGCATAAACCAAGTACTAACACGGTGCACACACTGTCACCTTTACACGTGCAGGAGGAATAAAACTACTTTAATAACATTGCTAGAGTAGCACATAGATAAATTGTGATACAAAACTCATATGAATCTCAATCATGTAAAGCAGCTCATGAGATTATTGTATTGAGGTACATGGGAGAGAGATGAACCACATAGCTACAGCGAAGCCCTCAGCCTCGGGGGTGGATTACTCCCTCCTCATCATGGAGGCAGCGATGGCGGTGAAGATGGCGGTGAAGACGGCGGTGGAGATGGCTCCGGGGCAATTCCCCGTCGCGGGTGCGGAACGAGACTTTGTCCCCGAATTGGAGTTTCGCGATGGTGGCGGCGCCACAGTAACTTTTCTGGAGTTTCGTCAATTGGTACTGCGTTTTTAGGTCAAAAGGGGTTTTATAGACGAAGAGGCGGCGCGGGGGCACTGGGGGCGCCACACCCTAAGCGCGGCCAAGGTGCAGCGCCGCCATGTGGTGTGGTGGCCCCTGGCCCCTCTCCGACTCTTCTTCGGTGTTCTGGAGCCTTCCGGGAAAAATAGGAGGTTTGGCGTTGATTTCGTCCAATTAGAATATTGCCGAACAGCCTTCTGGAACAAAAACAGCAGAAAACAGCAACTGGCCTTTCGGCATCTTGTCAATAGGTTAGTTCCAGAAAATGCACGAATATGACATAAAGTGTGCATAAAACATGTAGATAACATCAATAATGTGGCATGGAACATAAGAAATTATCGATACGTTGGAGACGTATCAGCATCCCCAAGCTTAGTTCTGCTCGTCCCGAGCAGGTAAACGATAACAAAGATAATTTCTGGAGTGACATGCCATCATAACCTTGATCATACTATTTGTAAAGCATATGTAGTGAATGCAGCGATCAAAACAATATATATGACATGAGTAAACAAGTGAATCATATAGCAAAGACTTTTCATGAATAGCACTTTAAGACAAGCATCAATAAGTCTTGCATAAGAGTTAACTCATAAAGCAATAATTCAAAGTAAAGGCATTGAAGCAACACAAAGAAGATTAAATTTCAGCGGTTGCTTTCAACTTGTAACATGTATATCTCATGGATATTGTCAACATAGAGTAATATAATAAGTGCAATAAGCAATTATGTAGGAATCAATGCACAGTTCACACAAGTGTTTGCTTCTTGAGGTGGAGAGAAATAGGTGAACTGACTCAACAATAAAAGTAAAAGAATGGCCCTTCGCAGAGGGAAGCAGGGATAAATCATGTGCTAGAGCTTTTCAAGTTTTAAAATCATATAGAGAGCATAAAAGTAAAGTTTTGAGAGGTGTTTGTTGTTGTCAACGAATGGTAATGGGTACTCTAACTACCTCGCCAACCAGACTTTCAAGAGCGGCTCCCATGAAGGACGTTATCTCTACCAGCAAGGTAGATCATCCCTCTTCTCTTTTGTTTACACATGTACTTTAGTTTTTATTTATTTATGGGTGACACTCCTCCCAACCTTTGCTTACACAAGCCATGGCTAACCGAATCCTCGGGTGCCTACCATCAATCTCATACCATGGAGGAGTGTCTATTTGCAAAATTAAGTTGCTTGCTGATGAATCAGAGCAAAACATGTGAAGAGAATTATTAATGCAAGTTGTAATTAATTGGGGCTGGGAACCCCATTGCCAGCTCTTTTTGCAAAATTATTGGATAAGCGAATGAAGCCACTAGTCCATTGTGAAAGTCTGTCAAAAGTAAATGACAAGATTGAAAGATAAAACACCACATACTTCCTCATGAGCTATAAAACATTGACACAAATTAAGAAGCATTTTGAATTGTTTAAAGGTAGCACACGAAGTATTTACTTGGAATGGCAGAAAATACCATGTAGTAGGTAGGTATGGTGGACACAAATGGCATAGTGGTTGGCTCAAGGATTTTGGATGCATGAGAAGTATTCCCTCTCGATACAAGGTTTAGGCTAGCAAGGTTATTTGAAACAAACACAAGGATGAAATGGTGCAGCAAAACTCACATAAAAGACATATTATAAACATTATAAGACTCTACACCGTCTTCCTTGTTGTTCAAACTCAATACTAGAAATTATCTAGACCTTAGAGAAACCAAATATGCAAACCAAATTTTAGCATGCTCTATGTATTTCTTCATTAATGGGTGCAAAGCATATGATGCAAGAGATTAATCATGAGCACAACAATTGCCAAGTATCACATTACCCAAGACATTTATAGCAATTACTACATGTATCATTTTCCAATTCCAACCATATAACAATTTAACGAAGGAGAAACTTCGCCATGAATACTATGAGTAGAAACCAAGGACATACTTGTCCATATGCTACAGCGGAGCGTGTCTCTCTCCCATAAAGTGAATGCTAGGATCCATTTTATTCAAACAAAACAAAAAACAAAAACAAACCGACGCTCCAAGAAAAAGCACATAAGATGTGATGGAATAAAAATATAGTTTCGGGGGAGGAACCTGATAATGTTGTCGATGAAGAAGGGGATGCCTTGGGCATCCCCAAGCTTAGACGCTTGAGTCTTCTTGATATATGCAGGGGTGAACCACCGGGGCATCCCCAAGCTTAGACTTTTCACTCTTCTTGATCGTAGTATATCATCCTCCTCTCTTGATCCTTGAAAACTTCCTCCACACCAAACTCGAAACAAACTCATTAGAGGGTTAGTGCATAATCAAAAACTCACATGTTCAGAGGTGACACAATCATTCTTAACACTTCTGGACATTGCCCAAAGCTACTGGAAGGTAATGGAACAAAGAAATCCACCCAACACAGCGAAAGAAGCAATGCGAAATAAAAGGCAGAATCTGTC
This sequence comes from Lolium multiflorum, assembly GCA_030979885.1. NCBI lineage: Eukaryota > Viridiplantae > Streptophyta > Magnoliopsida > Poales > Poaceae > Lolium > Lolium multiflorum. The sequence goes on along the minus strand of CM061747.1, from coordinate 210,413,570 downwards.
AAAACAGAACAGTCCGTAAAGATGAATTTTAAAATGGCACCAGACTTGCTCAGATGAAAATTCGCAAATTGAATGAAAGTTGCGTACATATCTGAGGATCACTCACGTAAATTGGCATAATTTTCTGAGTTACCTACAGAGAATTTTGCCCAGATTCGTGACAGCAAGAAAACAGTTTCTGCGCAGTAATCCAAATCTAGTATTGACTTTACTATCAAAGACTTTACTTGGCACAACAAGACACAAAACTAAGATAAGGAGAGGTTGCTACAGTAGTAAACAACTTCCAAGACACAAATATAAAACAAAGTACTGTAGCAAAATAACACATGGGTTATCTCCCAAGAAGTTCTTTTCTTTATAGCCATTAAGATGGGCTCAGCAGTTTTAATGATGCACTCGCAAGAAATAGTATTTGAAGCAAAAGAGAGCATCAAGAAGCAAATTCAAAACACATTTAAGTCTAACATGCTTCCTATGCATAGGAATCTTGTAAATAAACAAGTACATGAAGAGCAAAGTAACAAGCATAGGAAGATAAAACAAGTGTAGCTTCAAAAATTTCAGCACATAGAGAGGTGTTTTAGTAACATGAAAATTTCTACAACCATATTTTCCTCTCTCATAATAACTTTCAGTAGTGTCATGAGCAAACTCAACAATATAACTATCACATAAAGCATTCTTATCATGAGTCTCATGCATAAAATTATTACTACTCCCAACATAAGCATAGTTATTCTTATTAATTGTAGTAGGAGCAAATTCAACAAAGTAGCTATCATTAATTTTGGCATAAGGAGAGTTCTTTTCATAAATAGTAATTGGAGCAGGATTATTATCAAGAATTTGAACATGGTAAACAAGTTGCATATTAAGGGAATTGTTTTTAGTAACCCAATCATGACTATGACAAGTTTCATAAGGATAGTTAGAACCTATATCATAGCATTCTTTGTAATGATCATCAGAGATCGGAGGCACAGTGTCATCATAAGAAATAGAATAGTTATCTTTCACAATCGGTTTATCTGTGTCCACACCATTATTGTTATTAGAAGGAGATGTATCAAGAACATAATGACCAGTAGCTAAAGGATTTGCAAACACCTCTTCCCCAAGCTTAGAGCTTTCTATATCATTATGGGAGGAAGCATGGATAGCACTGACACTATGGCAATCATTATCATCATCATTTTCAGAATTAATTTCCCAGAGATTTGCAATATCAAAAGTAGTGTGCTCATTCAAATCATGATTGCTAATGTATGTAAAGGGCATAGGAAGATCATCGTATTCAGATTCATTATCACAATAATCATCAGGAGCAACATACTTACGGTTACCTATCGTTATCTCATATACGCGGGGATATGCTGTTACCTCTTTCTTTTTATTCCCCTTATTCTTCTTCTTCTTCTTCGTTCCCTTCTTCTTCTTCTCCTTCTCCTTTTCCTCGTTCCCTTCTTCAGGAGGGAGAGGCTTGAAGGGTGGCTTGTCCGCATAACCTGATTTTCTTTTAGAAACAATAGAAGAAACTTGGGAGGATCCCTCCTTTTCATTAATTAGTTGAAAACACACAGCGGTCCTATCATATTTTGGCAAGGTGTCATCTTCTAAAATATTTTGTATGTAAGTATTTGTATGGATATTATCAATGCAATAAGAAAAACACCCATGCAGGACATCATCAATATCAAGATCACTCATATGTAACAAAGAGATTTTTCTCGACAGTTCTTCACACCCCAAAAATAAAGTAAGTTCATCATGCTGATTAGGAGTAATTTCATCATCACAATACAAATTTGCAGCACTCATTGGGTTCAAATTATCATTGGAGGAGCATTGAAAATTAAAATGACCCACTTCATGGCAAACTTCACAAATAAAAGGATAGAGGGCACAAACTTTTTTACCAAGATCATCTAGAGCCCTAAACCACTTTCTAGTTTTTTCATTAGCATGATGGATACAATATTCATCTTTGATTTGATTAATTCCACAAGGTCTATGTATTCCACAAAAATTAACATGCTTATAAGAAATAGCATTCTTAGGAGTTTGAGCATGCTTATTGCAATAATTAACAACAATTTCATTCTTCATGCAAGCCTCTTTAAAGGGTTCATGATACTTATCAAAATTCTTCTTAGGCAATTCAAAATGAGAAGCAAAGGATTTATAAAGATTTGCAGCAACTTGAGAGTCAAGACCATAAGTAGCACTCATATTTCGAAATTTATCGGTATCCATAAAAGCTTCAATGCATTCATAATCATAATTTATACCTGACTCTTTACCTTCATTGTTCTCCCATCCTTCAGCGTTGTCCTCAATCCGATCAAGAAGATCCCACCTAGCTTCAATCTCCTTGCTTGTGAAAGATCCCTCCGAACAGGCATCCAGATAGTCCTTGTGTTGTCCTGAAAGTCTCGCATAAAAATTGTTAACAATAACATTACGGGGGAGCTCATGAATGGGACATTTGAGCATTAGTGACTTCAATCTCCCCCACGCTTGAGAAATACTCTCTCCATCACGAGGATAAAAGTTATAAATATAATTCCTATCAATATGCACTTCATGAGGAGGATAAAATTTAGAATAAAAGAGAGATGCAATTTCCTCCCAACCAAGAGAATGACTATTCTCCAACAATTTATACCAATGCGCCGCTTTACCAGACAGCGAAACAGAGAATAGCTTCTTCCTCACTTCATCCATAGAGATACCTGCACACTTGAATAACCCGCATAATTCATGCAAAAACAGTAAATGATCTCTAGGATGGACAGTTCCATCCCCTTTATAGTGGTTGTCCATAACACGTTCAATAATTTTCATAGGTATTTTATACGGAATACTTTCAGCAGGTGGATTCAAAATATCAGAAGCATCATTAGAGTTATCGCATATGGGAGATAAAGCATTATCAGAACAAATTTTCTCCCCTAAAGATGGGAAGCTAAAAATATCACAAAAACTAGCTTCCCCAAGCTTAGACTTCTCCATAGCATTAGCAGTAATTGCATTCATACTAATAACATCGCTACTAGCATGCAAATAAGGTTCCATAGGTTTTTTAATTTTCGCATCAAACAATTCTAAATCAGGAAAAAGATTAAAAAGCTCACCAATTTTTTTATTGTTTTCCATTATGCCTAACTAGTGTAAAACAAGAAACAAAAAGTTGCAATTGCAGGATCTAAAGGAAATAGCTTCGAGCACAAACACAATGGCGCCAGAAAATCTGTTACCTGGAACCGAAGTATGAGTGCCTTTTTACCTTTCCTCCCCGGCAACGGCGCAGAAAATAGCTTGATGTCTACTTCCCCCTCCTTTTCCTGTAGACAGTGTTGGGCCTCCAAGAGCAGAGGTTTGTAGAACAGCAGCAAGTTTTCCCTTAAGTGGATCACCCAAGGTTTATCGAACTCGGGGAGGAAGAGGTCAAAGATATCCCTCTCATGCAACCCTGCAACCACAAAGCAAGAAGTCTCTTGTGTCCCCAACACACCTAATAGGTGCACTAGTTCGGCGAAGAGATAGTGAAATACAAGTGGTATGAATATATATGAGCAGTAGCAACGGTGCCAGAAAATAGCTTGCTGGCGTGTAGTTGATGGTGGTAGTATTGCAGCAGTAGTAACACAGTGAAACAGAAACAAACAAGCAGCGATAGCAGTATTTAGGAACAAGGCCTAGGGATTAGACTTTCACTAGTGGACACTCTCAACATTGATCACATAACAGAATAGATAAATGCATACTCTACACTCTTGTTGGATGATGAACGCATTGCGTAGGATTACACGAACCCTCAATGCCGGAGTTAACAAGCTCCACAATTTGTTCATATTTAAGTAACCTTATAGTGTAAGATAGATCAACAGATTAAACCAAGTACTAACATAGCATGCACACTGTCACCTTCATGCATATGTAGGAGGAATAGATCACATCAATATTATCATAGCAATAGTTAACTTCGCAATCTACAAGAGATCATGATCATAGCATAAACCAAGTACTAACACGGTGCACACACTGTCACCTTTACACACGTGCGGGAGGAATAAAACTACTTTAATAACATTGCTAGAGTAGCACATAGATAAATTGTGATACAAAACTCATATGAATCTCAATCATGTAAAGCAGCTCATGAGATTATTGTATTGAGGTATATGGGAGAGAGATGAACCACATAGCTACAGCGAAGCCCTCAGCCTCGGGGGTGGATTACTCCCTCCTCATCATGGAGGCAGCGATGGCGGTGAAGATGGCGGTGAAGACGGCGGTGGAGATGGCTCCGGGGGCAATTCCCCGTCCGGCAGGGTGCCGGAACAGAGACTTCTGTCCCCCGAATTGGAGTTTCGCAATGGCGGCGGCGCCACAGTAACTTTTCTGGAGTTTCGTCAATTGGTACTGCGTTTTTAGGTCAAAAGGGGTTTTATAGACGAAGAGGCGGCGCAGGGGGGCACTGGGGCGCCACCCTAGGCCGGCGCGGCCGGGTGGCCCGCGCCGCCATGTGGTGTGGTGGCCCCCTGGCCCCTCTCGACTCTTCTTCGGTGTCTGGAGCCTTCCGGGAAAAATAGGAGGTTTGGCGTTGATTTCGTCCAATTCGAGAATATTGCCCGAACAGCCTTTTTGGAACCAAACCAGAAAACAAACGGCATTTCGGCATCTTGTTAATAGGTTAGTTCAGAAATAATGATGTACAGTAGCATAAAACATAAGTGGCATGGAACATAAGAAATTATCGATACGTTGGAGACGTATCATGACCCGATTAATTTCTGCTGAACTGAAGAGCTGCAGTGTTCTCTCGAACCTGAAGAAATAGAGAAGGGAACAGAAGATGATTTCGGTCCGAGCGCATCTGTCCGGGCCAAAAATGTATCTGGTACACGCTCCAGCGGGACGACGCATAGTGACTGGGCCGTTCACAGCGACGCAAACATGCCTAAATATGCGTCTCGGATCCGTCGCGCGGACGCTGCGTGGATGCGTAAAGTGTCCGCTCGCGTCTGGCGAACGTTTCGTCGGGCCCGCTTGGCAGTGACCCAGCGTCGATGCGTCTTCTCAGCGGCGCCGCTTCGGCAGTCTGCGGTCGCGTAAAATGGCGATGCCTCGCGTGGCACGAGCTGTCACCTACCTCTGCGAATGGCGATGCCATGCGTGCTGCGGCCGCCGCGTGCCTCCGACCTATATAAACAGGAGCGCACACATATCATCTCCTCCCACACTAAACAGCGGTGAGTAGGAGGTTGAGCGACATCGGCTAGGGTTTAGTGTGGGAGGAGACGATATGCGCGCCTGTTTATATGTCGGAGGACGGCCGCTGCCGCGCCACGCGTGGCGGGCACGTGCCACGATCGCCATTTTACGCGACCGCAGACTGCCGAAGCGGCGCCGCTGAGAAGACGCATCGACGCTGGGTCACTGCCAAGCGGGCCCGACGAAACGTTCGCCAGACGCGAGCGGACACTTTACGCGTCCACGCAGCGTCCGCGCGACGGATCCGAGACGCATATTTGGGCATGTTTGCGTCGCTGCGAACGGCCCAGTCACTATGCGTCGTCCCGCTGGAGTTTGTACCAGATACATTTTTGGCCCGGACAGATGCGCTCGGAACCGAAATCATCTTCTGTTCCCTTCTCTATTTCTTCAGGTTCGAGAGAACACAGCAGCTCTTCAGCTCAGCAGAAATTAATCGGGTCACGCTGTTGCTTTCCTTGCCGTTGGATTGAAACGAATGGTGGATGGGAAGCCTCAGGTCACGCTGCGCCCTGTGAACGTGGGGGCACTGGATCTCTGTCCAGAAGATAGATGATGATCATGGTAGTAACCGGTATTTAATGTGATGATGATTTGATTTTGCACTCGGCCATGAACAGAGGTACTAGTACGGTCTCACAATTTTTTATCATTATAGTTGGACCTTAGCCAAATTCAAAATCTCATAGCGGCAAAACTTCCCGCCCACAAAATACAAAAATTTCACACGCTTCCAAATTCCCATTCTACCCCTGTGGAGATGACAGCAAAGTCGGTTGGTGGGGGGGTCTGCCCGTCATTTTTTGGATCACCACCTCCCTAGCCCGGAAACCCTCCCCAAAAAAATTCATTTCCCTCAGACCACCCACCGGAACTTCCCAAGTCCCTCTCTCCCACCTCCACGACCACCGCACCGGAACATCCCCGTCGGACTTCCCTGGCCTACCCGAGGCCTCGCGATCCTCGTCATCCGGCTGCCTGCCGGAGCCGCTTCATCGACGCCGTCATCAACCGGACCGGATCATCCCCGCCAAACCTCGAAACCATATGCTCATCCAGCAGTCTACCGCAGTCGCTTCAGCTGCGGTATCATCCACCCCACCGGAGCCGCTTCGCCGGATCCGTCGTCCACCGCATCGGATCTTGCTCACCGACACCGCTATGCATGAACCGGATCTGCTTCACCGGCGCCGTGCATGATCTAAACTCTTCTACTGTCGCTTTTCTATTGCTTGCCTGCAAGTTCTTGTTTAATCTTGGGGGAACCTGTTTGTGCTAACGACGCGCCGTTACGTTTTTGCAGATGAGATGAGTAACCATGAAGTGTAATGGCCGTCTCTCCAACCCCAAGTAGCACATGTTGCGTACTTCATCACCGGATCTATCAACCCCAGGAAGATCTGCTGTGACTCCCATAGAGTGCTTCTCCTAATGTAAGTCCCTTGTTTTAGCGCCATGTTCTGGGTTCAGATGCTTGTTTGTCTGAAGCTCTTTTAGTTCATTCCTAGCTATGACCGTAACACCTTGCTATTTTCTAGTTCATTGCTAACTTTAAGCGATTGAACATTTTGGTTTGCATTCCCTGCTCTGTAGATGTAGCCATCATAACTTCTATCTTGCTCAGTCATTGTTACAAAAATTATAGGTATTATAGTAACATCCTGCTATTATTTAGTTCATGGCCAATTTTAAGTAATTGCACATGTTGGTTCGCATTCCCTGCTCTATAGCTTTTGGCATCGTAACTTCTATATTTGGTTTACATTGCCTGCTCTGTAGATCTAGCCATCATAACTTTATCTTGCTCAGTCGTTGTTACAAAAATTATGGCCTGCTACTATGTTGTTTGTGCCAATTTTTTACTCCATGAACATGTTGGCTTGCATTCCCTGTACTACAGGTGATGCCATTGTTTTGTATCTACTTCATTGTAAGCTAACAAAGTAAGGACTTAGTTTGGCATGCTATCACTCTGCTATCTAGCCTGTAGTACAAATAAACTTGTCATACTACTAGATAATAATTTTGCATGCCATCTTGTTCTTCAAAAGCTGCATTATTGACTTGTTTCTCTGACTTGGCATGACGCTCACATATGGAATGCTGAACATATTGGTTTGCATTCCCTCTTATACAAGTTCACAGGTGATCCCACTATATTCTGTATCTGGTCCATCCTAAGCTCCATCATTAACTATCCTCTATGTGTTGCTCATTACAAGTTTATATCCCGAAACATCTTGATTTGCATTCCCTTCACTATAAGTTCAGGAGTATTATTTAGTTCACGGCCAAAATGAAGTAATTTCACTTGGCACATGTTGGTTCACATTCCCTCCTCTTTAGCTTTTGCCATCGTAACTTCATCTTGCTCAGTCGTTGTTACAAAATTTATAGCCTGCTACTATGTTTGGTTTACATTCCCTGCTCTGTAGATGTAGCCATCATAACTTCATCTTGCTCAGTCGTTGTTACAAAATTTATAGCCTGCTACTATGTTGTTCATGCCAATTTTGTACTCCCTGAACATGTTGGTTTGCATGGGACTCGACAGTAGTAAGTCTGCTGTTTCATTCTAACATGCTCTGTTATATTGGCTGTTGGTATGCGGCATGCACTCTTTGTTTGCTTATTGTGCGCATTACAATGATCTTGTTATAACGACGAAATGATGACTTCCAAATTCTTTGGCAAACAATATTGTAGTGTCTTTGCCTTTCCATTGTTGCTGTCTTAACTTGTAATGTCTTTGTTTCAGATATAGGTGCTGCATGGACAACTTAAAAGATTGCCGGATCGCTTCATTGTATTGCTAGGTTTAATTACCATTCAATTTCTCTGGGTTCTGTAATATTTTTTCAAAGCCTTGCAGCTGATGTAATATTTAGTTAGTTTTTATAGTTCTTTCGCGCATTTTTTCTTTTGTGCTTGTGGTAAGTGAGGCTATCCGACAGAAATCAATGCTGCGTAAATATTCTAAGTATCTAAATCACGAATTCCCATCCCTTAAACGGCCCAATTAAGCGAAATCACATATGTGCCTGCCCGCAAAATCCTAAAGCGCCTATTATGCCGGCATATAAACAGCAACTAAACGGGCTGGCCCACTTACTTATTGGGCCAGCCCACTTGATTTATGGTGGACCCCACACACTAATTGGGCCGGCCCACTTACTATAAGGTGGACCCCACAAACTACTGGGCCGGCCCACTAACTAGTTGGGCCAGCCCAATTGCTTTTGTGATGGACCCCACATACTAAATGGGCCGACCCTTTAAGAGGAAAGTGGGACCCACCTGTGCTTTTGGCCCGGCCCACTATCTTGTTGGGCCGGCCTACTTGCTATATGGTGGACCCTACGTTCTAAATGGGCCGGCCCTTTAACAGGAAAGTGGGACCCACGTGCTTTTGGCCGGCCCACTATCTTGTTGGGTCGGCCCACTTGCTACATGGTGGACCCACATCTTGAATGGGCCGGCCCTTTAGGAAAGTGGGACCCAGCTGTGTTTTTGGCCCGGCCCACATGCGTGTTGGGCCGGCCCACTTGCTATATGGTGGACCCCACGTACTAAATGGCCGGCCCTTTAACAGGAAAGTGGGTCCCACCTGTGCTTTTGGCCCGGACCACTATCTTGTTGGGCGGCCCACTTGCTATATGGTGGACCCACATACTAAATGGGCCGGCCCTTTAACAGGAAAGTGGGACCCACCTGTGCTTTTGGCCCGCCCATTTGATCTAATGTGGACCCCACGTACTAAATGGGCCGGCCGATAGCAGGAAAGTGGGACCCACATGCTAATTGGGCCGGCCCAATAACTTCTTGGGCCGGCCCACTTGCTTTAAGGTGGACCCCACTTGGTAAATGGGCCGGCCCGATAACATGAAAGTGGGTCCCACATGTTTTGTGGGCCGGCCCTTTTGCCTGTTGACCGGTCAAATGAGTGCATTCGGCCCGGCCCACATGCTTAGTGGGCCGGCCCATTAATCTTTTGACCAGTCAACCTTAGAGGTTAGGCCCGGCCCACGTAACTAATGGACCAGCCCAGCTATATAGTTGACCGGTCAAACTAAGTCAGCTGGCCCGGCCCGCAAACTTAATGGGCCGGCCCGCTTAAGACGTGGCAGGCCTCATGTGGGCCTACCATCTACCACGGGGTTTCAGGTTAACGCCGTTAGCGCCGGTCGGCGTCTGCCACGTGCGTTTGCATGACGTCGGCAGATCAACGGGCTCCGGAAACTTACGCAGCGGTCCGATTTTCCGTGGCTGAAGGGCACCCAAGCGCGACGGACCAAAAAATACGTGGTAGGACTTTGCCTGACGCAGTTTCGACAATAGAACCCATATCGTCGGGTTAGGCCCATAGGCGACGAAAAACACCCCTTAGCGGACAATTTTGAGACGTTGCCTATCAGAACTTTTCTTGTAGTGTTAGCTGGAAATTTATGTGTCTTAGTATGGGTTCCCTCTAAACAAGCGTCATAGAGGTTATGCCGAGGCTGCCTCCGTTGAAAGTGAAATGACGTGAAATGAGGTGAATGTACGACCCAAGCCCTGTGCAGTTCCCGGGATAACAGTTGGCTATCACCGGGAGGCCAAGCTCATGGGGAGAGGTGCCTATACTAGGGTGTGTAAGTGAAAGGTTAATGGTTGATGATCCGCATACTGAGTTATGATTATTCAGGGTTATCCATGACGGATGTAGTAAAATGTTGTGGCACAAGTGTGCAACCTCTGCAGAGTGTAAACCTATTCGAATAGCCGCGTCCGCGGTCATGGACAGTTGGAAAGGCCATACTGTTCCGTCATCAGAAATTTTCCTCAAATGTGACTTGTGAATTGAATTTGAAAGGTGACTTTGATTTGAATCACAACAGAGTTGTGGGAATGACACTAATGTTCCCACTTGAGTTAGTTAGCTTATGAGGAGTCTTTTACTAAAGTGTTTATGAAGTAAAATTGGCTTTATGCAAATAACCTAGAGCTTAGCATACTTTCCCTCAAACTGGTAGTGCTTACACTAGTATTAGTTTGCGAGTACTTTAAAGTACTCACTGCTGTGTCCCTGGCTATTCAAATGGCCAGACTATGAAGCTAAATGATACGTCCAAAACGTATCTACTTTCCTGAACACTTTTTCTATTCTTTTGCTTCTAATTTGTGTATTTTGGATACAACTAACACGGATTAACGCTGTTTTCAGCAGAATTGCCCTGGTGTCTTATTTCTGTGCAGAAAATCAACTTTCAGGAAAATCCCCAGAAATAATTGCAATGGGCCTATTTTCACAGAAGACCTACGGAGCCAGAAGACGAGACGGAGGGGGGCCACGATGGGTGCACACCAAATGGCGTCACGGTGGGCCCCTGGGCCACGCCGCCCTATGGTGATGCCGCCTCGGCTAACCCCCGATGCTCCCCTCTGGACTACTTAAAGCCCTTGACCTAAAAACGCACGGGGGGTTCGACCAATTTGCCAGAAGACATCCAGAACTCCGTCGCCGTCGCGAAACTCAATCTCGGGATCTCCGTTCTGGCACCCTGCCGGGACGGGGAATTGGAGGAGATCATCGCCATCATCGCCACCGATGCCTCTCCATCAACCATCCATGCTTCCACCATCCATGTGTGAGTAATTCCCCCGCTGTAGGCTAAAGGGTATGGTAGGGATTGGATGAGATTGTTCATGTAATAGCAATAAGATTGTTAGGGCATGGTGCCTAGTATCCGTTGTTGGTACTTTTATGATATTGTTGCAACTTGTTATGCTTAATGCTTGTCACTAGGGCCCTAGTTCCATGATTTCAGATATGAACATGTTATTGATTCATGATGATATTCATTGTTTTATGATCTTACCTGCAAGTTGTATACACATATTGCTGTCCGGAACCCGAGGCCCCAAAGTGACAGAAATTGGGACAACCGGAGGAAAGGCTGTGATATGAGGATCACATGTGTTCACGGAGTGTTAATGCTTTGCTCCGGTACTCTATTAAAAGGAGTACCTTAATTACCGATAGTTTCCCTAGAGGCCCGGCTGCCACCGGCTGGTAGGACAAAAGATGTTGTGCAAGTTTCTCATTGCGAGCACGTACGACTATATACGGAACACATGCCTATGGTTATTTAGTACTTGGATACTGTTTATTATTATCTGCAAATGCCTAGTCTTGATTATTACATGAGTTATCTTATCCATGCAGCGCCCGTTCATCCATCCATATGCCTACAGTATTTTAATCCGATGTTTACTACAATCACTACTGCTGTCTTTATTACTTGTTGCTTATATTTCACTACTGCTACTGCTATAAAGCTTGCTGCGATAAACTATTGCGAGCAAGTCTATTTCCAGTGCAGCTGAATTGACAACTCTGTTAAGGCTTACAAATATTCTTTGGCTCCCCTTGTGTCGAATCAATAAATTGGGTTTACTTCCCTCGAAGACTGTTGCGATCCCCTATACTTGTGGGTCATCAAGACTATTTTATGGCGCCGTTGCCGGGGAGCATAGCTTTATTTGCAAGTTCACCTGAATTGATATTGTTCGCTGCAAATCCTCCATCATGGGTAAACCTCGCGATGCTAAAGTCGCCATATTACCATCCACTACAAGAAAAGGTACAACTCTGAGTACCTCTGCTGCTCTTGATTCACCATCTGTGATAAGTCAACTTGTTTCACCACCACAAGCTTCACATGCTGGTACTTCTGCTGAATCTGAAAATTCCTCTTATAATTTTAATGATGCTTCTACTGTTCTTGATGATAATGGTTCATTAGGTCCTTTTCTAGATGCTACAATTGCTAGGTCTAGACAAATTGAAAATACTGAAATTCCTAATGAAAATACTGTTACACATGTTAATTCACCTGAGTCTGTTGAATACTCTAGTGATGATCTTGATGAAGATTATGTGGAACTTGATGATGATTTTATTGATAAATGTAATGCTACTACTGGTGTAAGTAATATTAAAAAGCTTCTTGCACAACGTGCTGTTAGATATAAGCTGTCTCCTGATCCTAAATTTGCCACATCTCCTATAAACATTAAGGATAAGGATTATGATTTTTCTCTTGATTTATCTCATATATCTATTGTTGAGAAAACACCTTTTTGTGGTACTGAAAAAGAAAGTGCTGTAGAGCACATGAATGAGCTTTCTACTTTGAGTAGCTTGTTTTCTGATGATTGATGACCCACAAGTATAGGGGTGTATCGTAGTATTTTCGATAAGTAAGAATGTGGATCCCAACGAGGAGCAGAAGGTGTTGACAAGCAGTTTCGATGAAAGATTCAATGTAAATGCTCACAGACAAGTATTCAGGGGGTTTTGATGTAGCAGATGAATAAACTACGAGTAAGTAAAATGCGAGAGTAACAATTGCAGCGAGTGGCCCAATCCTTTTTAGCACAAAGGACAAGCCGGTTTGTTTACTTATAATGACCAAACATTCTTGAGGACACACGGGAATTTAGTCTAGTGCTTTCGCTTCATATAGCTAATTAATCTTCATTGTTTTGATAAGTGTTGTGTGGGTGAACCTATGCTAATGCACCGCCCTTCCTAGGACTAATACATACTTGTGATTATACCCCTTGCAAGCATCCGCAACTACAAGAAAGTAATTAAGATAAATCTAACCACAGCCTTAAACTCTGAGATCCTGCTATCCCTCCTGCATTGATATACCAACGGGGGTTCAGGTTTCTGTCACTCCGGCAACCCCGCAATTAGCAAACGAGTACAAGATGTATTCCCCTAGGCCCATAAAGGTGAAGTATCATGTAGTCGATGTTCACATGACACCACTAGAAGAATAACACCACAACTTAAATATCATAACATTGAATATTACTCAACCATAATTCACTACTAACATTTAGACTTCACCCATGTCCTCAAGAACTAAATGAACTACTCACGAGACATCATATGGAACACGATCAGAGGTGATATGATGATGAATAACAATCTGAACATAAACCTTGGTTCAATGGTTTCACTCAATAGCATCAATAACAAGTAGGAATCAATACCGGGAGAGTTTCCCCTATCAAACAATCAAGATCCAACCCAAATTGTTACAGCGGTGTCGATGTGCAGTGGTGGAGACGGCGGTGATGATGATGGAGATGATGATGATGGTGACGGAGATGATGTCCAGCTCGATGTCGGTGACGATGGCATCGATTTCCCCCTCCGGGAGGGAATTTCCCCGATTTCAGCCTGTCGGAGAGCTCTTTCTCTCTTGTGTTTTCCGCCCCGCAGAGGCGGCTGTGACTCTTCGCGACTATCCCCCGGAGCTTAGGTTTTCGGGACGAAGATGTATGTGAAGGAGAGGAGGCCAGAGGGGGCTGTGGGCCCCCTCCTCACATGGCGGCGCGGCCAGGGCAGGGCCCGCGCCGGCCTATGAGGGGGGCCCATGGCGGCCCTCCTCGGCTCCTCCTTCTGGCTCCCTTCGTCTTCTGGAAAAATAGGATTTTTCATATAATTTCCATCAATTGTTGATCTTCCAAAATATTGCATTCTGACGGCGCTTTTTCCAGCAGAATCCTGACTCCGGTGCGCGATCCTCCAATAATCATGAAACATGCAAAATAGATGAAATAACATAAGTATCATCTCCAAATATGAAATATATCAATGAATAACAGCAAATTATGATATAAAATAGTGATGCAAAATGGACGTATCAACTCCCCCAAGCTTAGACTTCGCTTGTCCCCAAGCGAAACTCAGTAAACAGGACCACATGTTTATGGAGTGAAGAGTCGATAAATAAAATACGGACAAGAAGCATCATATCAATTCACACAAGACATTCTAGTAAACAACTTCCTCATATAATTCAACTTGAAACAAGTAAAAGGTAATCACAAATAAAGGTGCATAAGAAATCATAATTGGTGATGGCAAACTTCATTCTTGGTCAGAGAACAATTAACATATTATGTTAAAGCTTATATGGCACAACTTGCATACTCAATCATAATAATCTCCTCATAATCATTGATAACCTTCAAAGCTATATTCATTCAGATAAAACTTGTACTAAACAAGGAAGAATAAAAGACATGATGAAGTAAATCACAATATAAATAGTTTGATTACAACAACTCAAATGCTTGCTTAAGATGGAGGGAAATAGGTTTACTGACTCAACATAAAGTAAAAGACAGGCCCTTCGCAGAGGGAAGCAGGGATTAAATCATGTGCTAGAGCTTTTCAGTTTTGAAATCATATAAAGAGCATAAAAAGTAAAAATTTGAGAGGTGTTTGTTGTTGTCAACGAATGGTAGCGGGTTCTCTAACCCCCTTGCCAGACAAACTCTCGAAGAGCGGCTCCCATAAAGTTTTATTTTTGGTTGACTTATAAAGAGTTATTATAAGTCTTGCATAAGAGTTAACTCATAAAGCAGTAAATTCAAAGTAAAGGCATTGAAGCAACACAAAGGAAGATTAAGTTTCAGCGGTTGCTTTCAACTTGTAACATGCATATCTCATGGATAATTGTCAACATAAAGTAAAATAATAAGTGCAATAAGCAAGCATGTAAGAATCAATGCACAGTTAACACAAGTGTTTGCTTCTAAGATAGAAAGAAGTAGGTGAACTGACTCAACATAAAAGTAGAAGAATGGCCCTTCGCAGAGGGAAGCATGGATTGCTATATTTGTGCTAGAGCTTTTATTTTGAAAACATAAAGAGAGCATAAAAGTAACATTTTGAGAGGTGTTTGTTGTTGTCAACGAATGGTAGTGGGCACTCTAACCCCCTTGCCAGACAGACTTTCAAAGAGCGGCTCCCATGAAATTTTTATTTTTGGGTGGCACTCCTTCCAACCTTGCTTTCACAAACCATGGCTAACCGAATCCTCGGGTGCCTGCCAACAATCTCATACCATGAAGGAGTGCCTTTTTATTTTAGTTTTATTTAGATGACACTCCTCCCCACCTTTGCTTTCTCAAGCCATGGCTAACCGAATCCTCGGGTGCCGTCCAACAATCACATACCATGGAGGAGTGTCTATTTGTAAAATTATGAAAGTTAATTAATTTGGGGCTGGGAACCCCATTGCCAGCTCTTTTTGCAAAGTTATTGGATAAGTGGATGAAGCCACTAGTCCATCGGTGAAAGTTGCCCAACAAGATTGAGAGATAAAACACCACATACTTCCTCATGAGCTATAAAACATTGACACAAATAAGGGATGATAAATTTTGAATTGTTTAAAGGTAGCACACGAAGTATTTACTTGGAATGGCAGGAAATACCATGTAGTAGGTAGTTATGTTGGACACAAGTGGCAAAGGTTTGGGTTAAAGTATGGATGCACGAGAAGCATTCCCTCTCAGTACAGGTCTTTGGCTAGCAAGGTTGATTAGCAAGCATAAGAGTTGAGGGAAACAAACAAATATACATGTGATAGAAACAATCATGCATCTTCCTTGTAAGCACAAACAATTTTAACTTCAGAATAATAAGCTATGAGCTAACAAGAAAGGAAGACAATGAAACAACTACATGTATTTCTCTTTTCTACTTAAACCTCAAAGTGTTGTTGCTATTGACCAATGCTAAGTTTGCCAAAACCAAATAGATTAACTCAATGCTCCCAAAGTGATACCAATACTAATAACAAGATCAATCATATAATAGAGATTGCAAACTAAAATAAGATGTGCAATATGTAAATGATAAGACTTCTCATTAATATTCCATAACGATAACTCACACCAAGGGATACATAGACAACCAACTAAAGGAGAGATACTTCCACACTGCAACCCATCTTATATGATAACTTCCCTACTCATGATATGACACTACTTGATAGTAAAAAGTAAAAGATAGTGATGATGTGATACCGCGGCACTCCCCCAAGCTTGGAACAAACCAAGGGGATGCCAATACCGATGATGAATTACTCCTTCGGCGGTGGTGGTGATGAATTCTTGACAAGCTTCTCAACAAGCTCCTGAAGCTCATCAATCTTGTACATGAGGTTGCGGATCATCTCCGAATTGTGCTCGACGCGGTTAAGAAGTATGTCCGACGGCGAGTCCCAACTCTTGGAGTTATTTCCCCACTCTTCAGCTTCAGGCTTCATCCTTCCTGCAGTGTTAGAACGATCTATATCCCAATTGCTAGGCAATGCTGCCTTGGGAATCCTTTCAATTTGACTATTGTAAATTAGATTGCGGAAGGGGTTGTAGGTGCCTGAAGAAGATGTCTTTGGAGCTACGTTAGTAAGGCGACGCAGATATATGAGAAACGAAAAAAGAATGCCGCAGTAATTTTTTTGCAACAAGAATGATAAAAAAGGTCACCACATCGCATCTCGCTGACTATTCTTTTCTAAAAATATGGCCCTCCTAAGGTAAAGAAAATAAAAAGGTAAATGTTATAACTTATGGGACACAAAGACAAGAATGCACAATTTCATGAAGCATACTATGAACTGCCTCGTTTTTCATTACCGAATGTACATAATTTCATACCGTCCTATCACATGACAATGACATAACCAATGTTTGATACGAGAAAAACGTACGGCACGACTCCCGCGAGTAGGTTGGAAGAGCGTAGTTCTCTCATGTGCACCGATGATCGGTAAAAGAAAAAGAGTGTGGGCATGCAGTGTATAATGATACACAAAGAAACCAAAAAGATGCAGGAATAGTATTTCATTAATCTTTGAGATAACAAATACAATTCTCATACGTGTGCGCTCTGTGGCCTACTAGCGCGGCTAGCCTGACTAAGACGATTGCAGTCTCCTGATTTCCGGAGCCTCGAAAGTCTCCCGGTTAATTACTCTCGCGGGTTACGCCGCGAGACACATCCGATTAAGCCGTGTGGTCATTTTCGTCGTCTTCGCTTCACGTCCTGCATGCATGATGGTGGTGAAGATGTGTGTGGGCAGCGGGCAGAGCCCGTCTCCTCATCGGTACACGCGCCGCTGTAAGCATGGCATGTGCTGCAGCCACGCCCGCCCTCGCTGTCGCGCCTCGTCGGTCTTGAGTGGCAAAGCTAATTAGACGACATTCCACCGAGAGAGCCCAGAGTATATCTATCCGTCATCGGGATGGACAAATCCCACTGTTGATCAACATGCCTCAACTCACACTTTCCGAACACTTAATCCCATCTTCATAACCACACATTTACGCAATGGCGTTTGATGTAATCAAAGTACCCTTACGGTGTAAGTGATTTACATGATCTCATGGTCGAAGGACTAGGTAACTATGTATCGAAAGCTTATAGCAAGTTGAACTTAATGAATTGATCTCATGCTACGCTTATTTGAGTGTGTGTCCATTATATCATTCACCCAATGACATAACCTTGTTATTAATAACATCCAATGTTCATGATCACGAAACCATGATCATCCATTAATCAACAAGCTAGTTATACAAGAGGCTTACTAGGGACTCCTTGTTGTTTACATAACACACATGTATTAATGTTTCGGTTAATACAATTATAGCATGGTATGCAAACATTATCATAAACACAAAGATATATTATAATAACCATTTTATTATTGCCTCTTGGGCATATCTCCAACAGTCTCCCACTTGCACTAGAGTCAATAATCTAGTTTACATTTGTAAAGATATAACACCTTGGCCTTCTGGTGCTTTATCATGTTTTGCTCACGGGAGAGGTTTTAGTCAACGGATCTGACACGCTCAGAAACGTATGTATTTTGCAATTCATTTGCGTCTTCAACGCATCACCCATTTTCCAAATGAGTCGGCATTAAATATGTTTGGTCTTCTGGTGGAACCTTAATTCCGCGGTCTAAAATATGTCACTAATATTGTCACACACAATATAGCTTCAAAGTTCTGACACTATCGGAACTACACCAAGTTCTCAAAGAACTTCTTGACTTAACATCCTCAATCATTGTCAAAACAATGACATACTCTGCCTTCTTTTGTAGAATCCATCACAATATTTAGAACTCTTCTAAATCTAGCATTGTGCTACCTTTTTAACAACAGTTAGCCTAATTGAGATTTGAAATTAATTTTTATATGTGACCAAACAAATATCGGTGCAACACCTTACAGCGATTTGTTTGTCATTACCCCATATAAAACTATATATATATCCTTGGTTCTTCTAAAGCACACAGGGATATTCTTACTGTTTGTCCAATGATCATCACATGAATCATTCTGGTATATGCTCCTAACCTTTTAGAGCACAGGACATCTGATTTTGTACATATTATTCGTGATCTAAAATCACTCATGTGTTTTTACTCATCGAGTGTCAAATACACTCAAGTCTTGTTAAACCTTCGCATGAAAAGAACACCTTCTTAATATTTCTATATTGAACTACTTCAATATCCATTCTATGTACTTTGACTCAAACTTATTATGCGTTTCAATCTATCTTCATAGATCTTGACACTAAATATGTTTCAGTCCATATCCTTTCATTGAAGTTAATTCTCAATGAAACCTTTTATAATCAAGTATATAATTACATCATTTATAACCAACTATATGTCATCTACATAAATTATTATAAATATGTCTCAGCGCTCCCACTTAATTTCTTGCAAATGCAAGCATCTTCATCGTTTCTGATGAAATCAAAAACTCTTTGACTATTTCATCCGGTGAAGATTCCAACTCCATGATACTCACTTCATCCAATTGAAGTTCGTATACCTATCTAGTATTCCACGGACCAGCAAAACTCTTGGTTGTATCTAGTATACATCCTTAATACACACTTCTGGAAGGTATGTATTTCTGCCATCCTACTAACATATCTCATAAAAGAAATATGTAGTGGCTACTAGAATAATCCATATAGACTATAAGCATTGCTACGGAAGATCTAATCTTATCGTAGTCAACTCTTTGAACTTTGTCGCAAACAACTTTTGACAAGTTAAGCTTCTTCAAGGATATTGCATCCAAGTCTATTAATTTTATAGATCCTTTTACTTTCAAAAAGTATTCACCTATCTTGGATTTCATGGCGCATAGCCATTTTAACGGAGTCAGGGCCCATCATAACTTCTTTGTATGTAGTTGGTTCATTATTGTTCAAAATCAATCCTTTGTCCACAAATCATTTATTTGATCACAAAGTAAACCATAACTACAAGGTTCAATGGGTACTTCGATCTCCATGACTATAACTCTTTTGTAGACATGGGAGCTATGATTTTCGTGGCCGCTTCCGGAACCATTTCCGATACTGCGCTACTCTGATCATCATGCTCAGGTTCATAAACCTTATCAAGTTCCATTGTCCTCCCACTCAAATACTTTGCTAGAAACAATTTCTTGGAAATAAGTAAGAAACATTGACAAACACTTTTGTCCTTTTCTCCATAGTGGAAAGAATTTCCAATCAATATTCTGGGATAACCAACAAAGACATTCATCCGATTTTGGTTGTAAACTTATTTACTTATGTTATGCATACCAAAGTTTAAGAAAGGACTATTAGGGTTTATACCCATGCCATAACTCGTATGGTGTCATTTCAACGGATTATGATGATGCTCTATTCAGTGTAAAAGCGGTAGTCTCTAAAGCATAATCCACAAAAATATAATGGCATCATTTTATATTATCTCATCATTAACCCAACAAGGTTTGGATACGTCTCTTGGATACTCCATCATCACTATGATACTCCAAGAAACGTGAGTTGTAGAACAATTTCATAACTCTCTTAGATGTTCGCTAAAACTCGTAATTCAAATATTTCCACCATGATCCAATCATAGATATTTGACTTTTCTATTACGATGATTTCCACTTCATGCTGAAATTTATTTGAATCCATTCAAATGTTTCAAAACTTCTTCCTTATCGAATATATCCACATATATATACTCAATTCATTGTTGGAAATTTTCATGAAGTAGAAGAATCTCCCGCACACAACTATGCCCAGTGAACCACATATATCATCATGTATGTTTCCACTAAGTTAGTTGCCCGTTCAACTCTTGGCCTATGAACGGTATTTTAGTCATTCTCTTTAGAAAAGATTTGCAAGCGCCAAACGATTCAAAAATCAAATGACTCCAAAAATCCATTTGCATGGAGTTCCTTCATGCGTTCCTCTCTAACATGACCTAAATGGCGGTTCCACAAATAAGTGGAATTCAAATCATTTGCCTTATGGCATTTTAGCGTCAGTGTTATGTATGTGTGTTTCACCATTAAGATTTATAATAACTTATCCATCGTACATGGAGTAATGTCATAATTTGAACAACTCATTGTTTTTATTTGACCAGAACAAAATAACAATTTATTAAGTTCTTTATTATAAATTCTAAAGGCTAGGTAGAATGCCAACGACAAACATAATAACACTTTATTATGTTCCAGACGTGCATTATTACCATATTCCTTATCAGTCACTTAGGCCATCGTATTCTTGTATTGCGTTGTATTGTATGACATCTCATACCAACCAATTTGGTACAAATACCCAAGAATTTTATTATGTGACCAAACAAGGAAAACATCCATAACATGTATATCATCTATATACCTGAGCTAGACTTTCTAGTCTTTCTTTCTGCCAAAATATCTTTTGCAGTTTCTCTTTTAGCTTTCCTCATTCTCAGAAAACACTTCACCTTTAATAACTTCAAGGTTTGTTGGTCAAGTACCAATTGTTGGAGATATGCCCAAGAGGCAATAATAAAAGTGGTTATTATATATCTTTATGTTTATGATAAATGTTTATATACCATGCTATAATTGTATTAACCGAAACATTGATACATGTGTGTTATGTAAACAACAATGAGTCCCTAGTAAGCCTCTTAACTAGCTTGTTGATTAATAGATGATTAGTTTCATAATCATGAACATTGGATGTTATTAATAACAAGGTTATGTCATTATATGAATGATGTAATGGACACACCCAATTAAGCGTAGCATAAGATCACGTCATTAAGTTATTTGCTATAAGCTTTCGATACATAGTTACCTAGTCCTTTCGACCATGAGATCATGTAAATCACTTATACCGGAAAGGTACTTTGATTACATCAAACGCCACTGCGTAAATGGGTGGTTATAAAGGTGGGATTAAGTATCCGGAAAGTGTGAGTTGAGGCATATGGATCAACAGTGGGATTTGTCCATCCCGATGACGGATAGATATACTCTGGGCCCTCTCGGTGAAATGTCGTCTAATGTCTTGCAAGCATATGAATAAGTTCATAAGAGACCACATACCACGGTACGAGTAAAGAGTACTTGTCAGGAGACGAGGTTGAACAAGGTATAGAGAGATACCGATGATCAAACCTCGGACAAGTAAAATATCGCGTGACAAAGGGAATTGGTATCGTATGTGAATGGTTCATTCAATCACTAAGTCATCGTTGAATATGTGGGAGCCATTATGGATCTCCAGATCCCGCTATTGGTTATTGGTCGGAGAGAGTTCTCACCCATGTCCACATAGTTCGCGAACCGTAGGGTGACACACTTAAGGTTTGATGTTGTAATAGTAGAACTTGAATATGGAATGGAGTTCGAAGTTTTGTTCGGAGTCTCGGATGGGATCCCGGACATCACGAGGAGTTCCGGAATGGTCCGGAGAATAAGATTCATATATAGGAAGTCATTTTATAAGTTTTAAAATGATCCGGTGAATTTATGGAAGGTTCTAGAAGGTTCTAGAAAAGTCCGGAAGAATTCACTTTGGAAGGCGGAGTCCCGGTGGGACTCCACCACCCATGGCCGGCCAACCCTAGAGGGGGGAGTCCAAGGTGGACTCCACCAAGCCGGCCACCCCCCACATGGAAGGGTGGGAATCCCACTTGAGGTGGGAGTTCAACATTGGGTAGGTTTCCCTACACATGGAAGGTTTTGGGTTGGGGTCTTATTCGAAGACTTGTAGTCCAACACTTGGGGGTTTGATACGCGTACAACACGCGTCCGTTGGGAACCCCAAGAGGAAGGTGTGATGCGTACAGCGGCAAGTTTTCCCCCAGTAAGAAACCAAGGTTTATCGAACCAGTAGGAGCCAAGAAGCACGTTGAAGGTTGATGGCGGTAGAGTGTAGTGCGGCGCAACACTAGGGATTTCGGCGCCAATGTGGAACCTGCACAACACAACCAAAATACTTTGCCCCAACTAAACAGTGAGGTTGTCAATCTCACCGGCTTGCTGTAACAAAGGATTAGATGTATAGTGTGGATGATGATGTTTGCAGAGAACAGTAAACGAGTATTGCAGTAGATTGTATTCGATGTAAAGAATGGACCGGGGTCTGATACATCCAATTTGCATCACTATTTTATATCATAATTTGCTGTTATTCATTGATATATTTCATATTTGGAGATGATACTTATGTTATTTCATCTATTTTGCATGTTTCATGATTATTGGAGGATCGCGCACCGGAGTCAGGATTCTGCTGGAAAAAGCACCGTCAGAATGCAATATTTCGGAAGATCAACAATTGACGAAAGTTATATGAAAAATCCTATTTTTCCAGAAGATGACGAGAGCCAGAAGGAGGAGCCGAGGAGGGCCACCATGGGCCCCCCTCACAGGCCGGCGCGGGCCCTGCCCTGGCCGCGCCGCCTTGTGGGGAGGGGGCCCACAGCCCCCTCTGGCCTCCTCTCCTTCGCGTATTTCTTCGTCCCGAAAACCTAAGCTCCAGGGGGTAAGTCGCGAAGAGTCACAGCCGCCTCTGCGGGGCGGAGAACACGAGAGAGAAAAGAGCTCTCCGGCGGGCTGAGATCCGCCGGGAAATTCCCTCCCGGGAGGGAAATCGACATCATCGTCACCGCCATCGAGCTGGACATCATCTCCACCACCATCATCATCATCTCCATCATCATCACCGCCGTCTCCACCGCTGCACATCGTCACCGCTGTAACAATTTGGGTTTGATCTTGATTGTTTGATAGGGGAAACTCTCCCGGTGTTGATTTCTACTTGTTATTGATGCTATTGAGTGAAACCGTTGAACCAAGGTTTATGTTCAGATTGTTATTCATCATCATATCACCTCTGATCATGTTCCATATGATGTCTCGTGAGTAGTTCGTTTAGTTCTTGAGGACATGGGTGAAGTCTAAATGTTAGTAGTGAAGTATGGTTGAGTAATATTCAATGTTATGATATTTAAGTTGTGGTGTTATTCTTCTAGTGGTGTCGTGTGAACGTCGACTACACGACACTTCACCTTTATGGGCCTAGGGAATGCATCTTGTACTCGTTTGCCAATTACGGGGTTGCCGGAGTGACAGAAACCCCCGTTGGTATATCGATGCAGGAGGGATAGCAGGATCTCAAAGTTTAAGGCTATGGTTAGATTTATCTTAATTACTTTCTTGTAGTTGCGGATGCTTGCAAGGGGTATAATCACAAGTATGTATTAGTCCTAGGAAGGGCGGTACATTAGCATAGGTTCACCCACACAACACTTATCAAAACAATGAAGATTAATTAGCCGTATGTAGCGAAAGCACTAGACTAAAATCCCGTGTGTCCTCGAGAACGTTTGGTCATTATAAGTAAACAAACCGGCTTGTCCTTTGTGCTAAAAAGGATTGGGCCACTCGCTGCAATTATTACTCTCGCACTTTACTTACTCGTACTTCATTCATCTGTTACATCAAAACCCCCTGAATACTTGTCTGTGAGCATTTACAGTGAATCCTTCATCGAAACTGCTTGTCAACACCTTCCGCTCCTCGTTGGGATCGACATTCTTACTTATCGAAGATACTACAATACACCCCCTATACTTATGGGTCATCAAGATTATTTTCTGGCGCCGTTGCCGGGGAGTGAAGCGCTATTGGTAAGTGGAATTGGTAAGGGAAACTTCTACTGTTTGTGCTGATTTTATTTCTGCCTGCTGCTATAATTCATTATGGAGAGATCTTCTCTTGAATTTTTATTTGGGAAATCTACTACTACTGCAAAGGTAGTGGATGAGGCGCCAGGTGAGGAAGAAATACCATACAAAATACCTATAAAAATTATTGAACGTGTAGTGGATAACCGTTATACAGGGGATGGAACTGTCCACCCTGGAGATCATTTACTATTCTTACATGAATTATGCGGTTTATTCAAGTGTGCAGGTATTGCTATGGATGAAGTGAGGAAGAAACTATTCTCTATATCGTTGTCTGGTAAAGCGGCGCATTGGTATAAATTATTGGATAATGGGGATTCTCTTGAATGGAATGATATTGTGCCCCGGTTTTATTCTAAGTTCTATCCTCCAAGTGAAATTCACAAAGATCGGAACCGCATATATAATTTTTGGCCTCATGATGGAGAGAGTATTGCCCAAGCGTGGGGGAGATTGAAGTCTTTAATGCTCAAATGCCCCATTCATGAGCTTCCTGGTAATGTTATTATTGATAATTTCTATGCAAGACTTTCTTTTCAAGACAAGACCTTGCTGGATACTTCTTGTTCTGGATCATTTACACGCAACAAGGAAGAGTTTAAAAGGGACCTTCTTAATCGGATCCAGGAAAATACTGAAGGATGGGAGAACGACAAGGATAGAGAATCAGGTATAAATTATGATTACAAATGCATTGAAGCTTTTATGGATACTGATAAATTTCGTAATATGAGTGCTACTTATGGTCTTGATTCTCAAGTTGCTGCAAATCTTTATAAAGCTTTTGCCTCTCATTATGAATTGCCTAAGAAGAATTTTGATAAGTATCATGAACCATATAAAGATAAAATTGATTCATCTATAAATAAATGTGTTGTAGTTGAAACTGTTGATCATGTTATTCCTGAAGCTTATATTGAAAAAACTCCTTTCCCTGCTAAAATGAAGGAGTACTCTGTTATAAATAGTGCGGTTCATAAAAGTGAAAAGAAACCTATAGAACCTGAAGAACAAATAAAAGTTGAACCTGCTGTTGCAATTGTTAAAGATCTTGTGACTGAAAATGTGGAGGATGGTCATATTATTTTCTGTGAAGATGCCTCTAATATTGTTTCACATCCTAATAAGTCCAAGAAAGCTAGTGTTCCTATGCTATCTGTTAGAATTGGTGATCATTGTTATTATGGTTTATGTGATATTGGTGCAAGTATTAGTGCTATTCCTTATGAGCTTTACACGGAGATTATGCACGAAATTGGTTCTTGTGAACTTGAAGATATTGATGTGGTTATTCGGCTGGCTAATAGAGAAACTATCTCTCCAATTGGTATTGTTCGAGATGTGGAAGTTCTATGCGGTAAGATTAAATATCCTGCTGACTTTTTGGTACTTGGTTCTGCTGCTAGTAAATATTGTCCTATCATTTTTGGTAGACCTTTTCTAAATACTTGTGGAGCTATTATAGATTGCAAGAAAGAGAAATTTTTGACTAAATTTGCTGGTGAATCTTATGAGTTTAACTTCTCTAAATTTGCCAAAACTCCTTATAAAGCTGATTTGCCTAATAATGATTTTAGAGTTGAACAGTGTGCATCTATTGCTCTTGCTCCTAATAATCCTTTGCAGCAACATTTGGAGAATAGTGAGAGTGAAGTTTTTAGGGAAGAAAGAGATGAGCTTGATGAAATTTTCCTTCGTCAACCTATTCTTAAGCATGATTTACCGGTGGAAGATCTGGGTACAACACCACCACCAAAGGAAGATCCTATCTTTGATTTAAAACCATTGCCTGATAATCTTAAATATGCTCATATTGATGATAAGAAAATATATCATGTTATTATTAGTTCTAAGCTTTCAGAGTTTGAAGAAGAAAGGTTATTGGAAATATTGAAGAAACACCGAGGAGCTATTGGCTACACTCTTGATGACTTGAAGGGGATTTCTCCCTCTATTTGCCAACACGCCATTAATATGGAAGATGATGCGAAGCCTGTTGTTGAACCTCAGCGTCGTCTAATTCCTAAGATGAAGGATGTGGTAAGAAATGAGGTATTAAGACTTCTTGAAGCTGGTATTATATATCCTATTGCTGATAGTAGATGGGTTAGTCATGTGCATTGTGTTCCTAAGAAAGGAGGAATGACTGTTGTGCCTAATGATAATGATGAGCTCATACCTCAAAGAGTAGTTGTAGGGTATAGAATGTGCATTGATTATCGAAAAGTTAATAAGGTTACTAAGAAAGATCATTACCCTTTGCCTTTTATTGATCAAATGTTAGAAAGGTTGTCTAAAAATACTCATTTTTGCTTTCTTGATGGTTATTCTGGGTTTTCACAAATTGCTGTTAAAACTAAGGATCAAGAGAAAACCACTTTCACTTGTCCCTATGGAACTTATGCTTATAGACGTATGCCTTTTGGTTTATGTAATGCTCCTGCTACTTTTCAAAGATGCATGTCTGCTATTTTTCATGGCTTTTGCGAGAGTATTGTAGAGGTATTCATGGATGATTTTTCTGTCTATGGAAATTCTTTTGATAATTGCTTGCGGAACCTCGATAAAGTTTTGCAGAGATGTGAAGAAACTAACATTGTTCTTAATTGGGAGAAATGCCACTTTATGGTTAATGAAGGAATTGTATTGGGACATAAAATTTCCGAGAGAGGTATTGAAGTTGATAGAGCTAAAGTTGAAGCAATTGAGAAGATGCCCTATCCTAGAGATGTTAAAGGTATTCGTAGTGTTCTTGGTCATGCTGGGTTTTATAGGAGGTTTATTAAAGACTTCTCCAAGATTTCAAAGCCTCTTACTAATCTTCTTAAGATTTGTTTTTGATGATGATTGTAAGGAAGCTTTTGAAAAAAGAAAGCCTTAACAACTGCTCCTATAGTTGAACCTCCTGATTGGAACTTACCTTTTCAAATTATGTGTGATGCTAGTGATTTTGCTGTAGGCGCTGTTCTTGGACAGCGAGTAGATAAAAAATTGAATGTTATTCATTATGCTAGTAAAACCCTTGATGCTGCTCAAAGAAATTATGCTACTACTGAAAAAGAATTGTTAGCTGTAGTCTTTGCTTGTGATAAGTTTAGATCCTATATTGTTGATTCAAAAGTTACAATTCATACTGATCATGCTGCAATTAGATACCTTATGCAAAAGAAAGATGCTAAGCCAAGGCTTATTAGATGGGTACTTCTGTTGCAAGAATTTGATTTGCATATTGTAGATAGGAAAGGTGCTGATAATCCTGTTGCTGATAATTTGTCTAGATTGGAAAATATTGCTTATGATCCTGTTCCTGTTAATGATAGTTTTCCAAATGAACAATTGGCTGTAATAAAGGTGAGCTCGCGAGACAGTCCTTGGTATGCTGATTATGCTAACTTTATTGTTTCCAAGTACTTGCCTCCAACCTTTTCAGCTCAGCAAAGGAGGAAATTCTTTTATGACTTGAGGCATTATTTTTGGGATGACCCACACTTATATAAAGAAGGAGTGGATGGTATTATGCGAAGATGTGTTCCCGAATATGAACAACAGGAGATATTGAGTAAATGTCATGGTAGTGCTTATGGAGGACATCACGCCGGAGAAAGAACTGCGCAAAAGGTTCTACAATCAGGTTTTTATTGGCCAACTCTCTTCAAAGATGCAAGGAAGTTTATTTTATCTTGCGATGAATGTCAAAGGGTTGGTAATATCTCCAGACGCAATGAAATGCCTATGAACTATACTCTTGTTATTGAACCGTTTGATTGTTGGGGATTTGACTTCATGGGACCTTTTCCCTCTTCAGAAGGTAACACTCATATACTTGTTGTTGTTGATTATGTTACTAAATCGGTGGAAGCCATACCTACAAAAAGTGTTGATGGTGAGACTTCTTTAAGAATGGTTTTAGACATTATTTTTCCTAGATTTGGAGTTCCTAGATATATTATGACTGATGGAGGTTCTCATTTTATTCATGGTGGTTTTAGAAAAACTCTTGCTAAATATGGTATTAATCATAGAATTGCTTCCGCTTATCATCCTCAAACTAGTGGGCAAGTAGAACTATCAAATAGAGAAATTAAATCTATCTTGCAAAAGACTGTTAATAAAACTAGAAAGAATTGGGCTAGTAAATTGAAGGAAGCACTATGGGCTTATAGAACTGCTTATAAAAATCCCATGGGAATGTCACCTTACACTACAAGAAAAGTTGCCATGGCCGACGAAGTTGAAGTCGCGTCGTGGTTGCTGGTGTACCATGGCCGACGATTTTGGGTCTGTCCGTTGTGCATGTCAAAACGTTTTTCTCGTTTTTGAGGCCACCTAGCCCGATGAAACCGGCCAAAACGTTGCGTATGGTGGCCCGGGACGTGGTGCATCTCGAATTCTCGGGTTCGCCGGCCGAGTCAACGCAAATCCGCACCGCCGAGGGATGTAGGGCCCGATGGCAGCCTCTCTGGCATTGTTTTTTTCTCGATCGCGCCATCTCGTTCAACGCTCTCCGATCGAGCCGTTTACGATGCAGGATCATGGGTCCCGCATGTCATCCTCTATGAACCAAAATTCTTTCTATTCTTGGATTTTTTTGACCCCCTGATTTCTGGCTACTTCCTTTTTCTTTTGATCCCTTGCCGCCTTGAAACATTGACACCGCTGCTGCTAATTGGGACCCGCATGTCATCCTCTATGAGCAATCAACTTTCTTTTCCTGGAGTTTTTTTGGCACCTCAAATTTGGTCACTTGCCTTTTCTTTCGATCCCCTGCCGCCTCTCAAACGGTGATACGCTGCTGCTAAATGGGACCCGCATGTCATCCTCTATGTACTATAAAACTTTCTTTTCTTGGATTTTTTTGGAACCTCATATTTGGTCACTTGCCTTTTTCTTTCGATCCCCTGCCGCCTCTCAAACGGTGATACGCTGATGCTAAATGGGACCCGCAAGTCATCCTCTATGTACTATAAAACTTTCTTTTCTTGGATTTTTGGCACCTCATATTTGGTCACTTACCTTTTTCTTTCGATCCGCCTCTCAAACGGTGAGATCGCTGCTGCTAAATGGGACCCGCATGTCATCCTCTATGTACTATAAAACTTTCTTTTCTAGGATTTTTTTGGAACCTCATATTTGGTCACTTGCCTTTTTCTTTCGATCCCGTGCAGCCTCTCAAACGGTGATACCGCTGCTGCTAAATGGGACCCGCATGTCATCCTCTATGTACAATAAAGTTTCTTTTCTTGAATTATTTTTGGCTCTGATATTTGGTCACTTGCATTTTCTTTCGATCTCATGCCACGTTGAGAACCCTGCAGGATCATGGGACCCGCATGTCATCCCCTATGTACAATAAAATTTCTTTTCTTGGATTATTTTTGGCTCTGATATTTGGTCACTTCTTTCGATCCCGTGCAGCCTCTCAAACGGTGATACACTGCTGCTAAATGGGACCCCCATGTCATCCTCTATATACACTCAAGTTTCTTTTCTTGAATTATTTTTGGCTCTGATATTTGGTCACTTGCCTTTTTCTTTCGATCTCATGCCACATTTGAAACGTTGAGGAACCTGCTGGCTCATGGGACCCGCATGTCATCCTCTATGTGCTATAAAAGTTTATTTTCTTGGGTTTTTTTTCACCCTCTGA
The DNA here is from genome assembly GCA_030979885.1 of Lolium multiflorum. Lineage (NCBI taxonomy): Eukaryota > Viridiplantae > Streptophyta > Magnoliopsida > Poales > Poaceae > Lolium > Lolium multiflorum. The sequence continues at coordinate 210,383,729 of CM061747.1, read as the reverse complement.
TTTTTGGCTATTTCCTTTTTCTTTTGATCCCCTGCCGCCTTGGAAACATTGAGTAAGCTGCTGACTCATGGGACCCGCATGTCATCCTCTATGTACAATCAACTTTCTTTTTCTTTTGATCTCATGCCGCATTTGAAACGTTGAGACCGCTGCTGCTAATTGGGACCCGCATGTCATCCTCTATGTACAATAAAGTTTTTTCTTGGATTATCTTTGGCTCCTGATATTTTGTCACTTGCCTTTTTCTTTCGATCTCATGCCGCCTTTGAAACGTTGAGTAAGCTGCTGGCTCATGGGTCCCGCATGTCATCCTCTACGAACAATAAAGTTTCCTTTCTTGGAGTTATTTTTTACCCTAATTTCTGGCTATTTGCCTTTTTCTTTTGATCTCCTGCCCCCTTTGAAACGCTGTTGGCAGGTCGGTCCCACATGTCATCCTCTGTGAACAATAAAAGTTTCCTTTGATGGATTTATTTTGAACCCCTAATTAATTTCGGGATATTTCCTTTTTTCCTTTGATCCCCTGCCGCCTTGGAATCGTTGAGGATGCTGCTGCCCCATGGGTCCCGCATGTCATCCTCTCAGAACGGTAAATGTTTCTTTTCTTGGATTTTGTTGACCAAACGATTTTTGGCTTATTTTTCTTTCGATCTCCTGCTGCCTTTAAAACGTTCAGGACGCTGCTGGCTCACGGGTCCCACATGTCAACCTCTATGAACAATAAACGCTGAGGATGCTGCTACCTCATGGGTCCCGCATGTCATCCTCTCAGAACGAAATGTTTCTTTTCTTGTATTTTTTACCAACAGATTTTTGGTTTATTTTTCTTTCCATCCCCGCCTTTAAAATGTTGACTTTTGGCTCATGGGTCCCCGATGTCAGCCCGTACAAGAAACATGTGATATCTTGATTATTTTGCAGACAATAAACATTGTATTTCGCTCTGAGCTATTGCAAACGGATAAATTAAATCTTTATTTTTACATAAACAAACTTATATGTTGAATCTCCTTGTTTTGTGTTTTTGCGAAGCATAGGACTTTCCTGTTTTTTTAGAAAAATCCGAACTTTCCTGTTTTGGAGTGGGCTGAAATTGTATGAGTCAAAAGGCCCAGCAGGATAGTTCGAAGGCCCAGATGTCCAGATGCAGCCCAATTGAAATCTTTCTTTTCTTGGATTTTTTCACTCCCGATTTCTGGCTACTTCATTTTCTTTTGGTCTGCCGCCTTGGAAATGTTGAGACCGCTGCTGCAAAATGGGACCCGCATGTCATCCTCTATGTACAATAAAATTTCTTTTCTTGGATTATTTTTGGCTCCTGATATTTGGTCACTTGCCTTTTTCTTTCAATCTCATGCCGACTTTGAAACGTTGAGGAAGTTGCTGGCTCATGGGTCCCCATGTCATCCTCTATGAACAATAAAAGTTTCCTTTGTTGGATTTATTTTTACCCCTAATTTCTGGTTATTTGCCTTTTTCTTTTGATCCCTGCCCCCTTTGAAACCATGACGATGCAGCTGGCAGGTCGGCCCACATGTCATCCTCTATGAACAATAAAGGTTTCCTTTGATAGATTTATTTTTACCCTAATTAATTTCTGGCTATTTCCTATTTTTATTTTGATCCCCTGCCGCCTTGGAATAGTTGAGGATGCTGCCTCATGGGTCCCGCATGTCCTCTCAGAAAGGTAAAAGTTTCATTTCTTGGATTTTGTTTACCAACTTATTTTTGGCTTTTTTTTGTTTCGATCTCCTGCCGCCTTTAAAACATTGACGACGCTGCCGGCTCATGGGTCCCCAATGTCAGCCTCCCCGTACTGCAAATCCTCTTTCTGCAAAGGTTGTATTTCTAGCTAGATAGCTAAGGTGGATTCGAATCTGCCGTGGTTCAGGCAGCTCAGGTAAGCCTTCTTGCACTGATTAATGGAACTAGTGTATAGCAAGGTCAAGACATGTGGCTTGGTGTAATGAATCTATTTGAATCATGTTGTGGATTCAATCTGATAGTTCTCTAACAGGTCAGCCAAAATAGAAATTAAGTTTTTTCTAAAACGGAAATGCAAATTAAGATGAACACAAACATTAGTTATCATAATAGCTGATCATACATACATACTTGCTAAGAGCAAAAGCTTGCCAGAGTTTTACCACCCATACAATTAATTAGCAGTTCAGATAAGATAACCTTATATAAGTATAACTACAAATGCATTTGCTAAGGGCTCATGGGACAATAGAACTAGACAACCGCAAACTTGATGACCAGCATGTCACAGTGGCATCGAAAGATCTTGACCTTCAACTTTGATCCAATGCGAAGTTTGGCACCGTCAATGAACTTTTTCCACCTGGAAGTAACAGCCAAGCGGCCATCTGTGGGACTGACGGAGTACCATCCCTCCACGGTGAGACCTTCACTCTCCATGACGAGGGAAATCTTGCCCCTTCGGCCAGCATTGAGATCCTTGGCGATACTTTTAGGCAATTTCTGATTCAAAGCAAGAGATACCAACAAAAATTAGTCAATGGCACCAATGCACTGAAGACTGAACCATGTGAGACTTTGAGCAGAGAAGACATCAAGATAAGAGCAGTTATGTTGTCATATACTCACGAACATAGCCTTCAGATGCGTCCTGGTCACCACACGGGTGGCCACAGCAATGAGCTGAGACCTCGGTGATCTGGCTGGGGCAGGTGCAGGAGCCTGGGCTGGTACACGAGCTGGTGCTGATGCAGGAGACTGCTGGGCACCTCAAATTTGGTCACTTGCCTTTTTCTTTCGATCCCCTGCCGCCTCTCAAACGGTGATACCGCTGCTGCTAAATGGGACCCGCATGTCATCCTCTATGTACTATAAAACTTTCTTTTCTTGGATTTTTTGGAACCTCATATTTGGTCACTTGCCTTTTTCTTTCGATCCCCTGCCGCCTCTCAAACGGTGATACCGCTGCTGCTAAATGGGACCCGCATGTCATCCTCTATGTACTATAAAACTTTCTTTTCTTGGATTTTTTTGGCACCTCATATTTGGTCACTTACCTTTTTCTTTCGATCCCCTGCCGCCTCTCAAACGGTGATACCGCTGCTGCTAAATGGGACCCGCATGTCATCCTCTATGTACTATAAAACTTTCTTTTCTAGGATTTTTTTGGAACCTCATATTTGGTCACTTGCCTTTTCTTTCGATCCCGTGCAGCCTCTCAAACGGTGATACCGCTGCTGCTAAATGGGACCCGCATGTCATCCTCTATGTACAATAAAGTTTCTTTTCTTGAATTATTTTTGGCTCCTGATATTTGGTCACTTGCATTTTTCTTTCGATCTCATGCCACGTTGAGGACCCTGCAGGATCATGGGACCCGCATGTCATCCTCTATGTACAATAAAATTTCTTTTCTTGGATTATTTTTGGCTCCTGATATTTGGTCACTTGCCTTTTTCTTTCGATCCCGTGCCGCCTCTCAAACGGTGATACCGCTGCTGCTAAATGGGACCCGCATGTCATCCTCTATGTACACTCAAGTTTCTTTTCTTGAATTATTTTGGCTCCTGATATTTGGTCACTTGCCTTTTTCTTTCGATCTCATGCCACGTTTGAAACGTTGAGGAACCTGCGGCTCATGGGACCCGCATGTCATCCTCTATGTGCTATAAAGTTTATTTTCTTGGGTTTTTGTTCACCCTCTGATTTTTGGCTATTTCCTTTTCTTTTGATCCCTGCCGCCTTGGAAACGTTGAGTAAGCTGCTGACTCATGGGACCCGTATGTCATCCTCTATGTACAATCAACTTTCTTTTTCTTTTGATCTCATGCCGCATTTGAAACGTTGAGACCGCTGCTGCTAGTGGGACATGTCATCCTCTATGTACAATAAAGTTTTTTCTTGGATTATCTTTGGCTCCTGATATTTTGTCACTTGCCTTTTCTTTCGATCTCATGCCGCCTTTGAAACGTTGAGTAAGCTGCTGGCTCATGGGTCCCGCATGTCATACTCTACGAACAATAAAAGTTTCCTTTCTTGGAGTTATTTTTTACCCCTAATTTCTGGCTATTTGCATTTTTCTTTTGATCTCCTGCCCCCTTTGAAACAATGATGGCTGTGGCAGGTCGGTCCCACATGTCATCCTCTGTGAACAATAAAAGTTTCCTTTGATGGATTTATTTTGAACCCCTAATTAATTTCGGGATATTTCCTTTTTTCTTTGATCCCTTGCCGCCTTGGAATCGTTGAGGATGCTGCTGCCCCATGGGTCCCGCATGTCATCCTCTCGAACGGTAAATGTTTCTTTTCTTGGATTTTGTTGACCAAACGATTTTTGGCTTATTTTTTCTTTCGATCTCCTGCAGCCTTTAAAACGTTCAGGGCGCTGCTGGCTCACGGGTCCCACATGTCAACCTCTATGAACAATAAACGCTGAGGATCTGCTGCCTCATGGGTCCCGCATGTCATCCTCTCAGAACGAAAATGTTTCTTTTCTTGTATTTTTACCAACAGATTTTTGGTTTATTTTTTCTTTCCATCCCCTGCCGCCTTTAAAACGTTGACGACCTGTGGCTCATGGGTCCCCGATGTCAGCCTCCCGTACAAGAAACATGTGATATCTTGATTATTTTGCAGACAATAAACATTGTATTTCGCTCTGAGCTATTGCAAACAGATAAATTAAATCTTTATTTTTACATAAACAAACTTATATGTTGAATCTCCTTGTTTTGTGTTTTTGCGAAGCATAGGACTTTCCTGTTTTTTAGAAAAATCCGAACTTTCCTGTTTTGGAGTGGGCTGAAATTGTATGAGTCAAAAGGCCCAGCAGGATAGTTCGAAGGCCCAGATGTCCAGATGCAGCCCAATTGAAATCTTTCTTTTCTTGGATTTTTTTCACTCCCTGATTTCTGGCTACTTCATTTTTCTTTTGGTCCTGTGCCGCCTTGGAAATGTTGAGACCGCTGCAAAATGGGACCCGCATGTCATCCTCTATGTACAATAAAATTTCTTTTCTTGGATTATTTTTGGCTCCTGATATTTGGTCACTTGCCTTTTTCTTTCAATCTCATGCCGACTTTGAAACGTTGAGGAAGTTGCTGGCTCATGGGTCCCGCATGTCATCCTCTATGAACAATAAAAGTTTCCTTTGTTGGATTTATTTTTTACCCCTAATTTCTGGTTATTTGCCTTTTTCTTTTGATCCCCTGCCCCCTTTGAAACCATGACGACGCAGCTGGCAGGTCGGTCCCACATGTCATCCTCTATGAACAATAAAGGTTTCCTTTGATAGATTTATTTTTTACCCTAATTAATTTCTGGCTATTTCCTATTTTTATTTTGATCCCCTGCCGCCTTGGAATAGTTGAGGATGCTGCTGCCTCATGGGTCCCGCATGTCATCCTCTCAGAAAGGTAAAAGTTTCATTTCTTGGATTTTGTTTACCAACTGATTTTTGGCTTTTTTTTGTTTCGATCTCCTGCCGCCTTTAAAACGTTGACGACGCTGCTGGCTCATGGGTCCCCAATGTCAGCCTCCCCGTACTGCAAATCCTCTTTCTGCAAAGGTTGTATTTCTAGCTAGATAGCTAAGGTGGATTCGAATCTGCCGTGGTTCAGGCAGCTCAGGTAAGCCTTCTTGCACTGATTAATGGAACTAGTGTATAGCAAGGTCAAGACATGTGGCTTGGTGTAATGAATCTATTTGAATCATGTTGTGGATTCAATCTGATAGTTCTCTAACAGGTCAGCCAAAATAGAAATTAAGTTTTTTCTAAAACGGAAATGCAAATTAAGATGAACACAAACATTAGTTATCATAATAGCTGATCATACATACATACTTGCTAAGAGCAAAAGCTTGCCAGAGTTTTACCACCCATACAATTAATTAGCAGTTCAGATAAGATAACCTTATATAAGTATAACTACAAATGCATTTGCTAAGGGCTCATGGGACAATAGAACTAGACAACCGCAAACTTGATGACCAGCATGTCACAGTGGCATCGAAAGATCTTGACCTTCAACTTTGATCCAATGCGAAGTTTGGCACCGTCAATGAACTTTTTCCACCTGGAAGTAACAGCCAAGCGGCCATCTGTGGGACTGACGGAGTACCGTCCCTCCACGGTGAGACCTTCACTCTCCATGACGAGGGAAATCTTGCCCCTTCGGCCAGCATTGAGATCCTTGGCGATACTTTTAGGCAATTTCTGATTCAAAGCAAGAGATACCAACAAAAATTAGTCAATGGCACCAATGCACTGAAGACTGAACCATGTGAGACTTTGAGCAGAGAAGACATCAAGATAAGAGCAGTTATGCTGTCATATACTCACGAACATAGCCTTCAGATGCGTCCTGGTCACCACACGGGTGGCCACAGCAATGAGCTGAGACCTCGGTGATCTGGCTGGGGCAGGTGCAGGAGCCTGGGCTGGTACACGAGCTGGTGCTGATGCAGGAGACTGCTGGGCAGGTGCAATAAACGGTGCCTCTAGAGGAACCGGTGCTGATGCAGGAGACTGTTGGGCAGGTGCAGTAAACGGTGCAGCTAGAGGAACCAGTGCTGATGCAGGAGCCTGCTGGGCAGGTGTAGTATATGGGGCCTCTACAGGAACCAATGCTGATGTAGGGGCCTGCTGGGTAGATGCAATAAACGGTGCTGGTACAGGAACCGGTGCTGATGCAGGAGAGTGGGAAGCCGGTGCCGGTGCTGGTGTGGGTGCCCTTTGTGACATCCGCTCCTGTTCCATCAGGGGATCTGCAGCTTTGATCATGTTAAACCCAGCAAGCTAGAACAGAGGGAATGGTTTAGAACAACTGCTCAGAATGCAGTAATCAAAGGATATGAGTACAAAAAAGTTACATATTATATATTTGGAAGTGTCTCCAACTCTGTAAGTAGTTACGTATATCTGCCCGTTTGAGTTTCTGATCCTCAGCTCGTCGCCCTTCTTCAGACCGTAGTCAAAAGCAAACTTTCTCCAATCATGTCCATACAAATATGTGATGGCCTGCGTCTTGTAGACATACACCTCATAGACCGTGTAGGTGTTCATCAATTTGCCATTGCCATGCATAGTGAAAGACCCTTCATGCGGACACATCTGGTTAATCATTGGACGAAGTTCACAAGGTACAGTCTGCAGGTGAAAATTGATACTAATGTAAGAAGCAGGAAGACTAAAAACAAGACTTTACTATATGCCAATTCATGCTAAACCACTGAGAATACATACCTGTAACTCTGTGAAGGAGTTATTAGAAAGGTAGATAGAGCCATAGGAGGTGTTATATGCGGGGTATGTACATGGGCCCGCCATATTCCCGCAAGCTCGGCATCGGGATGGTGAAGGAAACATGGGAGGTACTACTGGTGCGTAGCGCTGAATGTAAGTGGAAGAATTAGGTTGTGTAAAGTGCATAGTTCAGAGCAATGCAAATGTTGACAAGCGAGTGCATAACACTATGTTACAAACTGAACAGTCAAAATTTAGTGTATGATGAATATAAGCATGCTAATTTGGTGTTTCCGAATTCCAAAAAGCATTAGACAGAGCCGGTGATAATATCAGAAATAAATCATGGCATGTATATGTGGCTTAAGAAAATATACCCGAACCCTTGGATGGTTACGGCCCGGCTGGTCCTTGGACTTGAGCTTATATAAGCATCCAGAAGGTGGGGCTGACAGTAACTTGGTGGCAGCCTCTGCAGATGCCTCATCAGCAGCAGTTGCAATCCTTTTGACCAATGAAGGCTTAGCAGTTTCAGTCTGCATATGAAAATTGATGAGCAACAGACATCAGCAGTGATATATAAAATGAATCTATGAGACACTGATGCATATAGTGCTGGATGTAAGTGGAAGAATAGGGTTGTGTGTGTTTCTGAACTATTGGTAAGCATAATTAGACAAAGCCGGCAATAAACAGACAAATCAAATCATGTATGAGGATTAAGAAAATATACCTGCTTAAAAAGGATACCACCCAGCTGGCCCGTGGCCTTGTGCTTGAGGAGGTTTTCAGAAGATGGTGGCGGCACCATCATCTTCACAGCAGCCTCATCAGGATCATTTTTTTCCATTTGAGTAGAGGCACAGAAGCTTCATCCTGCATATGAATAGCAACAGAACTCATCATTGATATTTAATAAATCTATGAGATGGACTGATGCAAAAAGTGCGGGATGTAAGTGGAAGAATAGGGTTGTGCATAGACAACAGTTGACAACAATGCAAATGATTACAAAAGAAGCCAACGGAACTCAACAGTTTATATACTGGATGAGACAGACTGAAAAGTGAAAAATTAGTGTATGATGATTGTAAGCAAACGCAATGTTTCTGAACGCAATCCAAGCCAAGATGCAATCTAGAAGACGGTAGCAACAGTAATCTCACCCTTGAAGAGATTCCAAAGCCTACAAGAGGAGGCTCTTGTTGCTGCGGTAGACGATCACTTGCCGCTTGCAAAAGCGCATAGAAGATCTTGATCACGATCGGTTCCGGCGCCACGAACGGGCAGCACCTCCGTACTCGGTCACACGTTCGGTTGTTGATGAAGACGACGTCCACCTCCCCGTTCCAGCGGGCAGCGGAAGTAGTAGCTCCTCTTGAATCCGACAGCACGACGGCGTGGTGTCGGTGGCGGTGAAGAAGTCCGGCGGAGCTTCGCTAAGCTACGCGGGAGATATGGAGGAGAGGGGGCGGCTAGGGTTTGGGAGGGGGTGGCCGGCCACTTCAATGGGGCGGCCAGCTTGTGGTCTTGGGGTGGCCGGCCCCCTCCCTTGGCCCCTCATTATATAGGTGGATCCCCAAGGGTTGGTGTCCAAGTCTTCGAATAAGACCCGAACCAAAAACCTTCCATAAGAGGGGGAAACCTAGCCCATCTAGGACTCCCACCAAAGGTGGGGTTTCCACCTCCCATATGGGGGGTGGCCGCCCCCTAAGGGGGAGTCCACTTGGGACTCCTCCCCCACTAGGGTTGGCCGGCCATGGAGGTGGAGTCCCATGTGGACTCCACCTTCCTTGGTGGTTTCTTCCGGACTTTTCTAGAACCTTCTAGAACCTTCCATAGAACCTTCCGCGACATTTTAATTCACATAAAATGATATCCTATATATGAATCTTATTCTCCGGACCATTCCGGAACTCCTCGTGATGTCCGGGATCTCATCCGGGACTCCGAACAAATATTCGAACTCCATTCCATATTCAAGTACTACCATTTCAACATCCAACTTTAAGTGTGTCACCCTACGGTTCGTGAACTATGCGGACATGGTTGAGTACTCACTCCGACCAATAACCAATAGCTGGATCTGGAGATCCATAATGGCTCCCACATATTCAACGATGACATTAGTGATCGAATGAACCATTCACATACATTACCAATTCCCTTTGTCTCACGATATTTTACTTGTCCGAGGTTTGATCTTCGGTATCACTCTATACCTTGTTCAACCTCGTCTCCTGACAAGTACTCTTTACTCGTACCGTGATATGTGGTCTCTTATGAACTCATTCATATGCTTGCAAGACATTTAGACGACATTCCACCGAGAGGGCCCAGAGTATATCTATCCGTCATCGGGATGGACAAATCCCACTGTTGATCCATATGCCTCAACTCATACTTTCCGGATACTTAATCCCACCTTTATAGCCACCCATTTACGCAGTGGTGTTTGGTGTAATCAAAGTACCTTTCCGGTATAAGTGATTTACATGATCTCATGGTCATAAGGACTAGGTAACTATGTATCGAAAGCTTATAGCAAATAACTTAATGACGAGATCTTATGCTACGCTTAATTGGGTGTGTCCATTATATCATTCATACAATGACATAACCTTGTTATTAATAACATCCAATGTTCATGATTATGAAACTAATCATCCATTAATCAACAAGCTAGTTTAAGAGGCATACTAGAGACTTCTTGTTTGTCTACATATCACACATGTACTAATGTTTCGGTTAATACAATTCTAGCATGATATATAAACATTTATCATAAACATAAAGATATAAATAATAACCACTTTATTATTGCCTCTAGGGCATATCTCCTTCAGTCTCCCACTTGCACTAGAGTCAATAATCTAGATTACATTGTAATATACCTAACACCCATGGCATTCTGGTGTTGGTCATGCTTTGCCCTAGGGAGAGCTTTAGTCAACGGATCTGCTACATTCAGATTAGTGTGTACTTTGCAAATCTTTACTTCTCCATCTTCGATGTACTCGCGAATCGAGTGGTAACGCAGCTTGATATGCTTCAGCCTCTTGTGTGACCTTGGCTCTTGTGCATTGGCGATGGCACCCATGTTATCACAGTAAATGATTAATGGGTCCAATGCACTAGGAACCACACCGAGCTCTACAATGAACCTCTTCATCCATACCGCTTCTGATGAAGCCTCTGAAGCCGCTATGTACTCGATTCTGTTGAAGACTTCGCCACCGTGCACTGCTTCGAGCTTGCCCAGCTTACTGCAGCACCATTCAATATAAACACGTACCCAGATTGTGACTTAGAGTCATCAGGATCAGTGTTCCAACTTGCATCGGTGTAACCGTTTACAACGAGCTCTTGGTCACCTCCATAACAAAGAAACATATCCTTAGTTCTTTTCAAGTACTTCAGGATATTCTTGACCGCTGTCCAGTGTTCCATTCCTGGATCACTTTGATATCTGCTAGTCAAACTAACAGCATGTGCTATATCCGGTCTAGTACATAGCATGGCATACATGATAGATCCTACTGCCGAGGCATAGGGGATATTATTCATCCTTTCTCTTTCTTCTGCCGTAGCCGGTCCTTGAGTCTTACTCAATACCTTGCCTGGTAACATAGGTAAGAACCCTTTCTTACTTTCGTCCATTCTAAACTTCTTTAGAATCTTGTCCAGATATGTACTCTGTGATAGCCCTATTAGGCGTCTTGATCTATCTCTATAAATCTTGATGCCTAATATATATGATGCTTCACCAAGGTCTTTCATTGAAAAACTATTATTCAAATAACCTTTAACACTGCTTAATAGTTCTATATCATTCCCGATCAATAATATGTCATCTACATATAATATCAGGAATGCTACAGAGCTCCCACTCACTTTCTTGTAAATACAGGCCTCTCCATGACACTGTATAAACCCGAAGTCTTTGATCACTTTATCAAAGCGTCGGTTCCAACTTCTTGATGCTTGCTTCAGTCCATAGATTGAACGCTGAAGTTTGCATACTTTGTCAGCATTTTTAGGATCGACAAAACCTTTGGGTTGTACCATATACAACTCTTCCTCAATGTCTCCATTAAGGAACGCCGTTTTGACATCCATCTGCCAAATCTCATAATCGAAAAATGCAGCTATTGCTAACAAAATCCTCACAGATTTTAGCTTCGCTACAGGTGAGAAAGTCTCATCGTAGTCAACTCCTTGAATTTGTCGGAAACCCTTTGCGACAAGTCGAGCTTTATAGACAGTAATATTACCATCAGCATCTGTTTTTCTTTTGAAGATCCATTTATTCTCGACAGCCTTTCGGCTATCAGGTAAGTCTACCAAAGTCCATACTTTGTTATCATACATGGATCCCATTTCGGATTTCATGGCTTCTTGCCATTTGTTGGAATCTGGGCTCATCATCGCTTCTTCATACGTCGCAGGGTCCTCATCATTGTTATCCACAATCATGACATTTAGACAAGGATCATACCAATCAGGAGTGGCACATTCCCTTGTCGATCTGCGAGGTTCAGTAGTTTCCTCGTTCGAAGTTTCATGATCATTATCATTAGCTTCCTCTGTTGCCGGTGTAGGCGGTACAGGTACAACTTCCGGTACTGCGCTACTCTGATCAACGAGTATAGATTCATCAATCTCATCGAGTTCTACTTTTCTTCCAGTCACTTCTTTAGTGAGAAATTCTTTCTCAAGAAAGGTTCCGTTCTTAGCAACAAAGATTTTGCCTTCGGATCTGTGATAGAAAGTGTACCCTATAGTTTCCTTAGGGTATCCTATGAAGACGCATTTCTCCGCTTTGGGTTCTAGCTTGTCCGGTTGTAACTTCTTTACATAGGCTTCGCAACCCCAAACTTTCAGGAACGACAGCTTAGGTTTCTTATTAAACCATAATTCATACGGTGTCGTTTCTACGGATTTTGATGGTGCTCTATTTAAAGTGAATGCGGCTGTCTCTAATGCATAACTCCAAAATGATAACGGCAAATCAGTAAGAGACATCATAGAACGAACCATATCTAAGAGAGTTCGATTACGACGTTCGGACACACCGTTACGTTGAGGTGTTCCCGGCGGTGTCAATTGTGAAAGTATTCCGCATTTCTTTAAATGCATGCCAAACTCATAACTCAGATATTCACCTCCACGATCAGATCGTAGAAATTTAATCTTCTTGTTACGTTGATTTTCTACTTCACTTTGAAATTCCTTAAACTTCTCGAAAGTTTCGGATTTATGTTTCATGAAATAGATATACCCATATCTACTCAGATCATCTGTGAAGGTTAGAACATAACGATAACCACCGCGCGATGCTACGCTCATTGGTCCGCACACATCGGTATGTATGATTTCCAATAAGTCAGTAGCTCGCTCCATCATACCAGAAAATGGAGTCTTTGTCATTTTTCCCATTAGACATGCTTCGCATCTATCAAGTGACTCAAAGTCAAGTGATTCAAGTAATCCATCAGTATGGAGTTTCTTCATGCGTTTCACTCCAATATGACCAAGACGATAGTGCCACATATAAGTAGAATTATCATTCAGTTTAATTCGCTTAGCATCAATGTTATGTATATGCGTATCACTACTATCGAGATCTAACAGAAATAAGCCATTCTTTTGTGGTGCTCGACCATAAAAGATATTATTCATAAAAATAGAACAACCATTATTCTCAGACTTGAATGAATAACCGTCTTGCATTAAACAAGATCCAGATATAATGTTCATGCTCAACGCAGGTACATAATAGCAATTATTTAGGCTTAAAACTAATCCCGAAGGTAGATGTAGAGGAAGTGTGCCGACTGCGATCACATTGACCTTGGATCCGTTTCCAACGCGCATCGTCACTTCATCCTTCAGCAGTTGTCGTTTATTCTTTAGTTCCTGTTTCGAGTTACAAATATGAGCAACCGAACCAGTATCAAATACCCAGGTACTAGAACGAGAACCAGTGAAATGAACATCTATAACATGTATATCAGATATACCTTCTTTCTTCTTCTTGACAAGGCCGCTCTTCAGATCAGCCAGATACTTGGAGCAATTACGCTTCCAGTGTCCCTTCTCCTTGCAGTAATAGCACTCAGCATCAGGCTTAGGGCCGTTCTTAGGTTTCATAGGAGGCGTGGCAGCTTTCTTGCCACCCTTCTTGAATTTTCCCTTAGACTTGCCCTGTTTCTTGAAACTGGTGGTCTTGTTGACCATCAACACTTGGTGCTCTTTCTTGATCTCAATCTCAGCAGCTTTTAGCATGCCAAAGAGTTCAGGTAACTCCTTGTTCATGTTCTGCATATTGTAGTTCATCACAAAGTTCTTGTAACTTGGTGGCAGTGATTGAAGGACACGATTAATCCCCAGTCTGTTAGGAATCACTATTCCCAAGTCACTGAGTTTCTTCGCATGCCCGGTCATGGCGAGCATGTGCTCACTAACGGAGCTGCCTTCTTCCATCATACAGCTGAAGAAATGTTTCGATGCTTCATAGCATTCCACGGCCGCATGAGTCTCGAATATAGCTTTCAGCTCATTCATCAACTCATGAGGATCATGGTGCTCAAAACGTTTTTGAAGATCGGATTCCAGACTGCACAGGATGGCACACTGAACTTGAGAGTACCGAGTTTTCCGAGTTGCGTAAACAGCTTTTACTTCATCGGTTTCATCTTCTGCAGGAGGGTCACCTAGCGGTGCATCAAGCACAAATTGCAGATTTCCGCCAGAGAGGAAGATCCTCACATGACGGAACCAGTCGGTGAAGTTGCTACCGTTGCTCTTAAGTTTCTCTTTCTCTAGGAACTGATTAAAATTGATTGGGGACGCCATCTCTACAACATATATTTGCAATAGTTTAGACTAAGTTTATGACAAATTGAGTTCAAATTTTAATTCAACATAATTAAAAACCTAAGTGAACTCCCACTCAAAACAATATCCCTCGCATTGTCTTAGTGATCACACGAACCAAATCCACCGCACCTAAACCCGATCATCACGAGAAAAGGTGTGATTTCAATGGCGAACACTCAAAGTGTTCATCATATCAACCATATGATTCATGCTCTACCTTTCGGTATCACGTGTTCCGAGACCATGTCTGTACATGCTAGGCTCGTCAAGGCCACCTTAGTATCCGCATGTGCAAAACTGTCTTGCACCCGTTGTATGTACTTATTGAATCTATCACACCCGATCATCACGAGATGCTTCGAAACGACAAGACTTGGTAACGGTGCTACTAAGGATGAACACTTTATTATCTTGAGATTTTAGTGAGGGATCATCTTATAATGCTACCGTCGCGATCTAAGCAAAATAAGATGCATAAAAGGATTAACATCACATGCAGTTCATATGTGATATGATATGGCCCTTTTGTCTTTGCGCCTTTGATCTTCATCTCCAAAGCACGGACATGATCTCCATCATCTTTGGGCATGATCTCCATCATCGTCGGCGTAGCGTCAAGGTCAATGGCGCCGTCTTCATGATTGTCCTCCATGTAGCAACTATTACAACTACTTTGAAATACTACTCAACATGAAATTTAAAGACAACCATAAGGCTCCTGCCGGTTGCCACAATACAATAATGATCATCTCATACATATTCATCATCATATTATGGCCATATCACATCACCAAACCCTGCAAAAACAAGTTAGACGTCTCTAATTTGGTTTGCATATTTTACGTGGTTTAGGGTTTTCGAGAGAGATCTAATCTACCTACGAACATGAACCACAACGTTGATACTAATGTTTTCGATAGAAGAGTAAATTGAATCTTCACTATAGTAGGAGAGACAGACACCCGCAAAGCCTCTTATGCAATACAAGTTGCATGTCGAACGAGGAACAAGTCTCATGAACGCGGTCATGTAAAGTTAGTCCGAGCCGCTTCATCCCACTATGCCACAAAGATGCAAAGTACTCAAACTAAAGATAACAAGAGCATCAACGCCCACAAACCATTGTGTTCTACTCGTGCAACCATCTATGCATAGACACGGCTCTGATACCACTGTAGGATAACGTAGCATAGAAAACAAAAAATTTCCTACCGCGAACACGCAATCCAAGCCAAGATGCAATCTAGAAGACGGTAGCAACGAGGGGTATCGAGTCTCACCCTTGAAGAGATTCCAAAGCCTACAAGAGGAGGCTCTTGTTGCTGCGGTAGACGATCACTTGCCGCTTGCAAAAGCGCGTAGAAGATCTTGATCACGATCGGTTCCGGCGCCACGAACGGGCAACACCTCCGTACTCGGTCACACGTTCGGTTGTTGATGAAGATGACGTCCACCTCCCCGTTCCAGCGGGCAGCGGAAGTAGTAGCTCCTCTTGAATCCGACAGCACGACGGCGTGGTGTCGGTGGCGGTGAAGAAGTCCGGCGGAGCTTCGCTAAGCTACGCGGGAGATATGGAGGAGAGGGGGCGGCTAGGGTTTGGGAGGGGGTGGCCGGCCACTTCAATGGGGCGGCCAGCTTGTGGTCTTGGGGTGGCCGGCCCCCTCCCTTGGCCCCTCATTATATAGGTGGATCCCCAAGGGTTGGTGTCCAAGTCTTCGAATAAGACCCGAACCAAAAACCTTCCATAAGAGGGGGAAACCTAGCCCATCTAGGACTCCCACCAAAGGTGGGGTTTCCACCTCCCATATGGGGGGGTGGCCGGCCCCCTAAGGGGGAGTCCACTTGGGACTCCTCCCCCACTAGGGTTGGCCGGCCATGGAGGTGGAGTCCCATGTGGACTCCACCTTCCTTGGTGGTTTCTTCCGGACTTTTCTAGAACCTTCCATAGAACCTTCCGCGACATTTTAATTCACATAAAATGATATCCTATATATGAATCTTATTCTCCGGACCATTCCGGAACTCCTCGTGATGTCCGGGATCTCATCCGGGACTCCGAACAAATATTCGAACTCCATTCCATATTCAAGTACTACCATTTCAACATCCAACTTTAAGTGTGTCACCCTACGGTTCGTGAACTATGCGGACATGGTTGAGTACTCACTCCGACCAATAACCAATAGCGGGATCTGGAGATCCATAATGGCTCCCACATATTCAACGATGACATTAGTGATCGAATGAACCATTCACATACATTACCAATTCCCTTTGTCTCGCGATATTTTACTTGTCCGAGGTTTGATCTTCGGTATCACTCTATACCTTGTTCAACCTCGTCTCCTGACAAGTACTCTTTACTCGTACCGTGATATGTGGTCTCTTATGAACTCATTCATATGCTTGCAAGACATTTAGACGACATTCCACCGAGAGGGCCCAGAGTATATCTATCCGTCATCGGGATGGACAAATCCCACTGTTGATCCATATGCCTCAACTCATACTTTCCGGATACTTAATCCCACCTTTATAGCCACCCATTTACGCAGTGGTGTTTGGTGTAATCAAAGTACCTTTCCGGTATAAGTGATTTACATGATCTCATGGTCATAAGGACTAGGTAACTATGTATCGAAAGCTTATAGCAAATAACTTAATGACGAGATCTTATGCTACGCTTAATTGGGTGTGTCCATTATATCATTCATACAATGACATAACCTTGTTATTAATAACATCCAATGTTCATGATTATGAAACTAATCATCCATTAATCAACAAGCTAGTTTAAGAGGCATACTAGAGACTTCTTGTTTGTCTACATATCACACATGTACTAATGTTTCGGTTAATACAATTCTAGCATGATATATAAACATTTATCATAAACATAAAGATATAAATAATAACCACTTTATTATTGCCTCTAGGGCATATCTCCTTCAAAAAATTAGTGTATGATGATTGTAAGCAAACGCAGTGTTTCTGAACTTTTGGTAAGCATTAGGCAAAGCCAACAGTAATTAAACAGATAATAATAAAATCATGTATGTGGATTAAGAAAATATACCAGATTCATTAAAAGGTCACCACCCAGCTGGCCCATGGCCTCGTGCTTGTAGAGGTTTTCGGATGATGGTGCCGGCACCATCGTCCTCACAGCAGCCTCATCAGCCTCATTTTGCATCCACTTGAGTAAAGGCGCAGCAGTTTCAGCCTGCATAAGAATGGGAACAGATCTCAGCAGTGATATTGAATGACTCTGAGACAGACTGATGCATATAGTGCTGGATGTAAGTGGAAGGGTATGGCTGTGTATGGACAACAGTTCACAACAATGCAAGGGTGTGTTCGGTTCTGAAACAGCGTGGAATGGAATGGAATGGTTCCATTTCAGAGGAATGGAATGGTTACATTTTTTTCGGTTGGGAAAAATGGAGAGCGGAACAGATCAAGGTTAAACTAATCATTTGCCTCAAAATTGTAATTAGCAATTGCAAATGACATTTAATCTCAAAATCGTAATTAACAGCGCCTAATGGTGCTCTTTTAATCTAAAAATCGTAATTAACATCATTTTTTGTTGGGTTAGGGGAACTGGAGAGTAGATGAACATTACTGTATGATGATTGTAAGCAAACGAATTTGGTGTTTCTAAACTTTTGGCTTCGAGATCTTATGGGCTTCAACTATAGCCTACCCCAACTTGTTTGGGACTGAAAGGCTTGGTTGTTGTTGTTGTTGTTGTAAACTTTTGGCAAGCATTAGAAAAAACCGACAATAAACAGACAAATATCAAGGCATGTTTTGTGGATTAAGAAAATATACCATATTCATTAAAAGATCACCACCCAGCTGGCGCGTGGCCTTGTGCTTGTAGAGGCATTTAGAAGATGGGGCGGCATCAACATACTGGCAGCCTGATCAGCCGCAGTTTTGATCTTCCTTTTGAGTAAAGGCCCTAAAGTTTCAGTCTGCATATGAATAGCAAAACAAAAGGCAGACCTCAACAGTGATATTGAATTACTGTATGAGATAGACTGATGCATATAGTGGATGCTCTTAGCCTTTTGCACCATGAACACTAGCTATGGACAGACAAAAAAAACTACTCCAGTTGACTCAGCTTTGTCTAGATACCTCCATCCCAAAGCTTAAGGCTTATTTATTTTTGAGAAATCAAAACAAGTAAAGTTTGACCAAAATTTTAGAACATTCTATCAACAAATATAATATTGTGTAGATACCGTAGGAAAATATATTTCACAACCTATTTAATGATATTAATTTTGTATTTTGCATGTTAATGATTTTTGGTAAAAGCTTAGTCAAACATGGTATAGTTTGACTTTCTAAAAATAATATAATCCCTAAGCTTTGGGATGGAGGTAGTAGTATCTAGAGCTAAAAACACATCTAGATACATCCGTATCTACAGATAGTTGAGTCAATTAATTTGGATCTGAGGGAGTATCAGATTCAGACTACATCATGGTAAGTTGGTTAAAAAAAATTACCCCTCGGCGGTCCCTGCCCAGCTCGGCAGTGGCATTTCGCTTCTTGTGCTGCAGATCGGGCCATGCTCCTGCAGCAGGTGGGGCGCTATTCTCGTTCCCCATAGCCTCAGCACGGAACCTGGAGGTACCAACCTGATACAGAGAATATAGAGCATGGTGTCACAGAGGCTTTATGCACAAACAGCTGAAGACATGTGCTACTTTAAGCATCTTCCAGAACAGGAACAGATTGAGGATGCAGACAGACAGAGTGGATAAGCAAACGGAGTACCTGCTTTGCGGGGCTGGGGACGCAGCTCAGGCTCAGCCAACTGCCCACATGCGTGGTGGCCTTACGCTCCATTGCCCCCCACCACCACCGAGGTATTTCCTTTCCTGTACAAGCTGACAAAAGATACATTGAGGATCTGCAGAAACTACAAAGGTTGCAAATGTCGACAAATAAAGGAAGAACACCCCAATCCAAGCAAAGGTAGCCCCCGCCCCCACCCCCATCAATCACTCCCAGCTCGAGGGTGACCAGAAAGACACCCCTTCGCCCAGAATAGGAAATAGTAGATGCGCAAGATATCGAGGTGAGGAAAAAAGAACCGATCTCGAGAAAGGAAAGAGCATTACTAGTACTACCTAATCCGCTTGGTCTAGATGCAGCTTGCCCCTCCAAGCTGGATGCCTGGACGGTGGAGGCGAAAGGAGGGGATCGAGCTAGCGGCTTGCATCCGTCGGCTGTCGGCACTCGATCGGGAGAGACAAAGGGGGCTACATAAAGGGGAGGGGTAACATATTTTATTACATAGTGAACTTACTGATGTGACTAGTCATTACATGTCTCACTGAAACTAGGGCCCATAGTGTGGCACCCCAAATTCACTTGAACCTGCACGGCGGGACGCATTGGCGCGTCAAGAAAACCCCCGAATTGTAGCGGGGAAATGAAACATTTCACAAAAAATCGAAATTCAAGCACACCGCCACGCGCCAAGCACGCGGGCTGTTCCTTCCTCTTCCTCGGTTCCTCCTCCCCTATCCGAAAAAACCCCAAATCCCAAGCTCAAACAACAACAAAAAAAACCAAATCCCCTGGCCGCCATGCATGTCCTCGTTAACCCGCTGGAGATCGTTCCCGGACGAGGCGGACCCCCCGCCCTGAGATCCCGAGTTCGTCCGTTCCGTCCACCTCGAGGCACTGCGTGCTGTCTCGCAGCGGCGGCTTGAGGGCGCTGCAGAGGAAGTTCCACCGGAAAGTGCTCATGGCAACCGTGCAAGCTCACCGGCGTGCTGTATCCCGAGAGGAACTGGTCAAAGCTTTGCTATTCGCAAAAAAAAAGCGGGCCAAGATCTGGTCAAAGCTTCGTCGATGGCTTGCCGCGAGAGGCTTGGAGTCCAGAGTCAATAAACTAGCTGCTGGAGGACTTGGGCGGTTTACACCGATTCATATTAACTGACTCAAGTTTGTTAGTCTAGTTAACAAATGCATCTAGATACATCCATATCTAGACAAAATTGAGTCAATTAATATGAATCAGAGGGGAGTGCCTGAAAGTGTTTCATGCTACCAATTAATGCGCTGGCAGGACTGGCTGTAGAAGTAATTGTGCTACTACTCATACGATGAACTGATTGTGTGGGTGTCAAATTTTGCAATGCGATCATCCACTGAATGCTTAATTATAGTTCTAGCGCCAAAGGCGTACAAATCATAACAAAGATAGTACATACTACAGCACCAGAACATAAGAGTACGAATCATAAAGTAGCTCAACATTTTGCATCAGGGCTAGGTGGTCCTGAGACTACCGGGACGCCCCTGATGATCTCCGGGCGTGCATCCGCTTCAACGCAAAGCTGTGTACTCGGTCCACGGCCTCCTTCTGTAGGCTGGATAATCTCAGGTGCAGGACCTTCGTCTATGAAAGGCTCGTCATCAGTACCATCCACAGGTGCATCAGGGCTGGGTGGTCTTGAGACTACCCGGACGCCCTGATGATCTCTGGGCGTGCATCCACTTCAACGCAAAGTTGTGTACTCGGTCCACGGCCTCCTTCTGTAGGCTGGATAATCTCAGGTGCAGGACCTTCGTCTATGAAAGGCCCGTCATCAGTACCATCCACAGGTGCATCAAACTGAGATTCATCTTCAAATCTCCCATCAAACTGAGAGACCTCTTCAACTCTATGCTTCTGCAATTAGTACATCAACAGATTAGACAAACATCTAAGGGATGCAACCTGAACAAATGCCGTTTTACATATTTACCTTCTCATCTGGCACAGCACATGTCCCAGAGCTGAAACCCGGTTCCTGAAGCAAGCGCTTTTTCTCTCCTTCCCGTCCATCCATCTGCAACAAGTTAAATTTGAGTACAGAACTTGCACAGCAATGCAAACTATTGATCGAAACAGCGGCAGCATCAATATAAATAATTAACTACATATGCCAGCACACATACAGTGTGAGCAAGATCTGCTTCTCCCGCTGAAGGATCATTATGTGGTTCACCATGATAAACCCACCTAACATATGTGCGGTCCATCCCAAAAATGTGTAAATGATCTTCCACTACATGGTGAGGCCTCTTCTCACCATTCATACATGTGCAGCGCGGGCAATACACGTCCAGGTCGTGACCTTCATGAGCTCTAATAAACCCCATAAAGGGTTGAACACCATTTATATATGAAGGGGAACATAAGTGTCCATGCAGTATCCAAGTTCTGTCCATCTGTTTAATTATGAGATACAATGGTTGGTGATTAATTTAAGGCGAAGTAGGAAATGTATATCCATCGAGTACAAAACTATACTAGTACATGATTATGCATTTCAGCAATCATGTCGAGTACAAAACAAAAAATGCCCATCGACATTTTAGCAAACAGATCGTGTACAAATCTCTGCCATGGCATTTCAGCAAATTAACGGATCGAGTGCAGAACTGACTCTATATGCCCACGCAAATGAACAAATTGATCGAGGACAAATCGAGCGGAAAACTATAAAGTGCCAATTAGTTCGAGCATACTGACGATTTTTTTAGCAGCATCAAGAAAATATAAATCGTTAGGCCGTCTTGCCCGATGCATGATTGAGCTAGAGATAGCAACCCTACCGTGGATCAACTTGACCGCCGGTGCGTCTCGAGAAGAACGACGGGGAGGGGAAGCTTCTTCTTCGCATGGACGGGACGGGGAGGGGAAGCTCTTCGCACGGACGGGGATAAGTTGTGTAGCGGTGGGTGGGGGGTCATGCGGCCGGGCCGCCCGGTAGGTGGTGTTTAATGGAGTTGCGTGTGTAATTTGCCGTGCACAAGGTTGAGGAATAGGCGGTTCCCTTTGTCGCGCGCACAATTCAAACTATCCCGCCCATGTAGTTTAAATTCGCCCTATTTTCGTTAAATCGACATAAAGTCATGTGAGTGGGTGGAAATTAGCAAAGTTGCTTGAAAAATAGTAAAACTCTGGAATTATCCTTTAAATATGCTCTACTTCCTGTGAAAATCGGGGTGTGGAGGCATGTTGAGCTGTTTTATTTGTACCTTCTTCATTAAAACTCCCATTTTATGCACTTTGGATGGAAAGAAATCATTTGTACATAAATTTTGACAACGCCATTTGCAAACATTAATTGTTTTACATGCCAAGATGCACCCATCCACCAAATATGGGGCAAAAGTTTATCACAATCTAGATATATATGTATAATTAGTGAGGGACCCCTTTTGATTTTGTGCAATTTCCACTAATTAGCTAGAGAGAAGGGGTCAGTTAATTAGGCCATGTTAGGGGCTATGTGTTTTAGATTAGGGTTGTGTGGATTCAAATACAACTTCTATATTTGTGTGCTATGATTAATCAAAACTAGACCGATCGACTGCGCACACATTATTAGAGGCACATGCCTTTGCGCACAAAGTGCATGTGTGTGTTGTTGGCCACCAACGAGAGAGCGGCGAGAGAGCGATTGAAATCTCCAAATTAAACACATATATAAGCATACATGGTTAGGCCATGCATGCATATTTATTATATATATTGTGAGGCAAATAAATTAAAGTACATGTGTATATATATAAGTGTGTTTCTTGGCCACCAACGATATATAGATCGAGAGAGAGAGATTGAAATATATATATCCCCAAGAATATCTTCAAACATGTATTGAAATATATGCACGAATGATATGCAAGGTATGCCATGCGCACATGCACACTAATTATATATATTATGAGACAACTTAATCAAATGTGTTTTCATTGGAGATCGAGAACTTGTCAAAAATCAAGTTAATTAATTTATCAGCGCTAATTAGTTAATTGGTCGCCTACTTGATGAGCAATTAAGTGTCGTTGGCCTATATATATATGTAGGGTTTAATTAGGGTTTAGGGTTTAGGGTTAGCTAGCTAGGGTTTTAGGGTTAGGGTTTACGGTCTAGGGTTTAGGGTCTAGGGTTTAGGGTTTAGTGTTTAGGGTGTTTAGGGTGTACATTTAGGGTTTATGGTCTAGGGTTTAGGGTCTAGTGTTTAGGGTGTTTAGGGTGTACGTTTAGGGTATAATTAGGGATTAGGGATTAGGGTTTTAGGGTTTAAGGTTTAGGGATCAACGATCGAGTGCACACACACATTATTAGAGGCACCCGCGCCTTTGCGCATAAAGTGCATGCGTATATATATAAGTGTGTTTCTTGGCCACCAACGATATATAGATCGAGATAACAGAGAGATTTAAATATATATATATCCCCAAGAATATGTTCAAAAATATATTGAAATATATGCATGAATCAAGTTAATTAATTTATCAGCGCTAATTAGTTGGTCGCCTGCTTGATGCGCAATTAAGTGTCGTTGGCCTATATATGTAGGGTTTAGGGTTTAGGGTTAGCTAGGGGTTAGGGTTAGGGTTAGGGTTTAGGGTTTAGGGTTTAGTGTTTAGGGTTTAGGGTTTAGGGCTTTAGGGTTTAGGGTTTAGTGTTTAGGGTGTTTAGGGGGTGTATGTTTAGGGTATAATTAGGGATTAGGGATTAGGGTTTTAGGGTTTAAGATTTAGGGATCATCGATCGAGTGCACACACACATTATTAGAGGCACCCGCGCCTTTGCGCATAAAGTGCATGCGTATATATAAGTGTGTTTTTTGGCCACCAATGATATATATATAGATCGAGAGAGAAAGAGATTGAACTATATATATTTATCCCCAAGAATATGTTCAGATATATATTGAAATATATGCACGAATGATATGTGCAAGGTATGCCATGCGCTCATGCACACTAATTATATATATATTATGAGGCAACTTAATCAAATGTGTTTTCATTCGAGAGAACTTATCAAGATTCAAGTTAATTAATTTATCAGCGCTAATTAGTTGGTCGCTTGCTTGATGCGCAATTAAGTGTCGTTGGCCTATATATATATATGTAGGGTTTAATTAGGGTTTAGGGTTTAGGATTAGCTAGCTAGGGTTTTAGGGTTAGGGTTAGGGTTAAGGTTAATTAATTAGGGTTTAGGGCCTAGGGTTTAGGGTTTAGGGTTTAGGGTTTAGGGTTTGGGGTTTGGGGTTTGGGGTTTAGTGTTTAGGGTTTAGGGTCTAGGGTTAGGGTTTAGGGTTTAGGGTTTAGGGTGTAGGGTTTAGGGTTTAGTGTTTAGGGTGTTAATTTAGGGTGTATGTTTAGGGTATAATTAGGGATTAGGGATTAGGGTTTTAGGGTTTAAGGTTTAGGGATCATCGATCGAGTGCACACACACATTATTAGAGGCACCCGCGCCTTTGCGCATAAAGTGCATGCGTATATATATATAAGTGTGTTTTTTGGCCACCAACGATATATATATAGATCGAGAGAGAAAGATTGAAATATATATATTTATCCCAAAGAAATATGTTCAGATATATATTGAAATATATGCACAAATGATATGTGCAAGGTACGTATGCCATGCGCGCATGCACACTAATTGTATATATATTATGAGGCAACTTAATCAAATGTGTTTTCATTCGAGAGAACTTGTCAAGATTCAAGTTAATTAATTTATCAGCGCGCTAGCTAATTAGTTGGTCGCCTGCTTGAGGCGCAATTAATTAAGTGTCGTTGGCCTATATATATATATATATATATATATATATATATATATATATATGTAGGGTTTAATTAGGGTTTAGGGTTTAGGGTTAGCTAGCTAGGGTTTTAGGGTTAGGGTTAAGGTTAATTAATTAGGGTTTAGGGCCTAGGGTTTAGGGTTTAGCAGGGTTTGGGGTTGGGGTTTAGGGTTAGGGTTTAGGGTTTAGGGTTTAGGGTGTAGTGTTTAGGGTTTAGGGTCTAGGGGTTTAGGGTTTAGTGTTTAGGGTGTTAATTTAGGGTGTACGTTTAGGGTATAATTAGGGATTAGGGATTAGGGTTTTAGGGTTTAAGGTTTAGGGATCATCGATCGAGTGCACACACATTATTAGAGGCACCCGCGCCTTTGCGCATAAAGTGCATGCGTATATATAAGTGTGTTTTTTGGCCACCAACGATATATATATAGATCGAGAGAGAAAGATTGAAATATATATATTTATCCCCAAGAATATGTTCAGATATATATTGAAATATATGCACGAATGATATGTGCAAGGTATGCCATGCGCGCATGCACACTAATTGTATATATATTACGAGGCAACTTAATCAAATGTGTTTTCATTCGAGAGAACTTGTCAAGATTCAACAAAGTTAATTAATTTATTAGCGCTAATTAGTTGGTCGCCTGCTTGATGCGCAATTTAGTGTCGTTGGCCTATATATATATGTAGGGTTTAATTAGGGTTTAGGGTTTAGGATTAGCTAGCTAGGGTTTTAGGGTTAGGGTTAGGGTTAGGGTTAAGGTTAATTAATTAGGGTTTAGGGTCTAGGGTTTAGGGTTTAGGGTTTGGGGTTTAGTGTTTAATTAGGGTTTAGGGTCTAGGGTTAGGGTTTAGGGTTTAGGGTGTAGTGTTTAGGGTTTAGGGTCTAGGGTTTAGGGTTTAGTGTTTAGGGTGTTTAGGGTGTACGTTTAGGGTATAATTAGGGATTAGGGTTTTAGGGTTTAAGGTTTAGGGATCATCGATCGAGTGCACACACACATTATTAGAGGCACCCGCGCCTTTGCGCATAAAGTGCATGCGTATATATAAGTGTGTTTTTTGGCCACCAACGATATATATATAGATCGAGAGAGAAAGATTGAAATATATATATTTATCCCCAAGAATATGTTCAGATATATATTGAAATATATGCACAAATGATATGTGCAAGGTATGCCATGCGCGCATGCACACTAATTGTATATATATTATGAGGCAACTTAATCAAATGTGTTTTCATTCGAGAGAACTTGTCAAGATTCAAGTTAATTAATTTAGCAGCGCTAATTAGTTGGTCGCCTGCTTGATGCGCAATTTAGTGTCGTTGGCCTATATATGTAGGGTTTAATTAGGGTTTAGGATTTAGGATTAGCTAGCTAGGGTTTTAGGGGTAGGGTTAGGGTTAAGGTTAATTAATTAGGGTTTAGGGTTTAGGGTTTAGGGTTTAGGGTTTGGGGTTTGGGGTTTGGGGTTTAGGGTTTAGGGTCTAGGGTTTAGGGTTTAGTGTTTAGGGTGTTTAGGGTGTACGTTTAAGGTATAATTAGGGATCATGGATTAGGGTTTTAGGGTTTAAGGTTTAGGGATCATCGATCGAGCTAGTGCACAGACACATTATTAGAGGCACCCGCGCCTTTGCGCATAAAGTGCATGCGTATATATATAATAAGTGTGTTTCTTGGCCACCAACGATATATATAGATCGAGAGAGAGATTGAAATATATATATATATATCCCCAAGAATATGTTCAGATATATATTGAGATATATATATGCACGAATGATATGTCCATGGTATGCCATGCGCGCATGCACACTAATTGTATATATATTATGAGGCAACTTAATCAAATGTGTTTTCATTCGAGAGAACTTGTCAAGATTCAAGTTAATTAATTTATCAGCGCTAATTATTTGGTCGCCTGCTTGATGCGCAATTAAGTGTCGTTGGCCTATATATATGTAGTGTTTAATTAGGGTTTAGGTTTTAGGGTCTAGGGTTTAGTGTTTAGGGTGTTTAGGGTGTATGTTTAGGGTATAATTAGGGATTAGGGTTTTAGGGTTTAAGGTTTAGGGATCATCGATCGAGTGCACACACACATTATTAGAGGCACCCGCGCCTTTGCGCATAAAGTGCATGCGTATATATATAAGTGTGTTTCTTGTCCACCAACGATATATAGATCGAGAGATAGAGATTGAAATCCCCAAGAATATGTTCAAATATACGCACACACATGAATTATTAGAGGCACCCGCGCCTTTGCGCATAAAGTGCATGCATATGTGTGTTGTTCTGGCCACCAACGATAGATCGAGAGAGATAGATAGATTGAAATCCCCAAGAATTAGAGGACCCCTTGCACAAGTGTTGGCCATCTATATATAATATGAATCCCAATAATGTTCATACATGATAGGGCATATGTGTGAAGCAATTTTTTTCGAGAACTTGTAAAGATTCAAATTTATCAGTGCTAATGGAAACTAGTGCACATTAGAGGACCCCCTCTTACACGTGTTGGCCATCTATGTATAGTTTGAATCCAAATAATGTTCATACATGATAGGCTATATGTGAATCAATTTTTTCTTCCAAGAACTTGTCAAGATTCAAATTTATCGGTGCTAATGGAAACTAGTGCGCACTAGACGAGCCCCTTGCGCAAGTGCTGGCCATTACATATAGTTTAAAACTCAAGAATGTTCATACATGATAGGCCATATGTGCAAAGGAATTTTTTTCCCGTGAACTTGTCAAAATTCAAGTTTATCGGTGCAAATGGAAACTAGTCCAAAAAATTACATAGAGGTCCAAGAGAACTAGACAATAACTAATAGGACCTGCAACTTTACAAAAAGGACCCCAAAACATATAGAAGAAAATCAATCGAGTCCTTCTGGACCGCACATCAGATCTCTGCTCCGCATCCTTTCCAGCAACTCCGTCGCCGGGGACGCACCACTTGGGATGGTGTCGCCGGTAGTCGCCAGGACGAAGGAGAAGAAGGGCCTCAGCAACGGCACATTGGCTCTGAGAAGGGCCGCTGAAAGGCCAAGATGTTCACGGGCAAGACGGATGACGCCGTCGTATGCCCCGAGCTTGTGAACGTTAGCAGCTTGACTTCCCCATTGACCAGATCTGAAGCACTGACCAAAGCAAGCCTCACCGTTAGCGCCATCACCTTGATGGCACCAGATCGGGGTTTGGCCGGCAAGATCCGCCAGATTCACCGTAGGCCAGATCTGAAGCCGATGACGAGATCCCCGACTCCATTGCGCCATTCTGCTCATGGGAAACACTGGATCTAAGCTTACAACAACATGAACTCCCTCGGATCCAAATTAACTGACTCAACTTTGCTTATCTAAATATGGATGTATCCACACATGTTTTTACTCGAGATACATACACGTCTAAGGAAAGTTGAATCAATTAATTTAGTTCGGAGGGTGTACAATATACAGAGAGAAGTCGGCCTCGTCTCCGGCCGGCGAGGCTGCCGGAGAGAAGGGGGAGAGGAGCCGGGGGAGTGGGAGAGACTCGAGAGAGAAAGAGAAGAGGAAGAAATGAGAGCTCCCTGGGGAAGAACATTATTTTTGTCGTTCTGCTCGTAGCTTGAAACTGAAAATTTCGGCCGCGCGCCAAATCATCCCGCCGCATCCATTCGAAAATCCCGTGACCAGTTTTACCCTTTTAACCCTGGTCCGGAAGCTACAACCCACCGACCATGGAGGGCTCATTCGGTAACAATGAAATATCTTGCCTAGATCCCGAACCCTCCCCACAGGCCCACACCCACCCACCAACCATTCGCCCCATTAGCTCAAAAATACTCTCACACGCCAAAGCTCTGACTCTCTACAGTACTAGATCTGCTTCGCCGCCGGCATACTCCTCCACAACGTAGCCTTGATCGTGTTGGATGTCCACCCACCGATCCCCCGCCGCCCTCGCCACCGACGGATCTGCTTCACCGCCGACCTCGCCACCGACGGATCTGCTTCACCGCCGACCTCATCCACAGCGTACCAATCAATGCCTTTCCTGTCGATGCACCGGATCCTCTCCAACGGAACCGTGTCTACTTCACCGCGCCCCCCCTCCACAGAAGCCGATCTATTCCACCGACTACCTCGGTGCAGCGGCTGTATCAACTTCACCGAATCCCTTGCCAGCCAACCAGATCTGCTTCACTAACGCCCGCTTCTACTGAAACAGGGTCGACTCATCGTCTCCCGCGTTCGCCGCCGCTGGAATGCAAGTTGCCGCCCCCGTCCACCCCGCCGCAGCTTGGTTAGTACGCTGGCCCGTTAGATCGCGGTGTTTCTTTAGCCATGTTTTGTGTAGTTATTTGCAGATCTCATATGCCATTAAATTTCTTGATGTGTTACTTCGCATGAAGTTCGTTTAAATATTGTACAGTACCAAAGCATTATCCGGTCGCTACCATCCTGTTCATTCTACTAACACCTGTGTGCATCCACATATTTATAGGGGACCCATTCATTTGCTGCCAACTGTTTTTGTACTGCATGCTATTCCTTTTATAGTCATGCTATGGGCATTTCCAATCTGGTTGTTCTTATACCACGTCATTAGCTCACCGCTAGCCGCTAGCTGTTTTCTCGTGTCTGCTATTCTTTTACTGCTTTTATAATCATGCTATGTGCATTTCCAATCTGCTTGCTCTTATACCTCGTCTTTAGCTTATAGCTATTTTTTTCCATGAATGCTCCTGTCGCACAGCTTGTATAGTTATTGCTGCGTGCATGTCTGGTCTTTGTATTATCGTAGACTAACTTGTCAATGTTATTTTTCCTAGGGATTGATCATGCGAACCACTTATTAGAATATCCAACATTAACAGCGGGGATGCTAGGGAAGGTTGGAATCTGAGTTCTTGGTTGGTAACTTTGGCAGTTTACTTCCGTTATTATCTATAACCTATATGCATTGTTCCTTATGCAAGAGATAAACACTTGGAACCCTGCCATAGCAATGCCATCCATGCTTTACTATGTTTCTGCCTATTTGATATGCTTGTCTTGGAGCAACTGCGAAGGTGATTTGAACCTAACATTTGGTCATTCTTAATGCCAGTTTACTTTATGTGGAAAACCTTGGCATTACCCTACTCTAAATCTGAATGTCTGAAATTCGTATCTCATGCAAAGCAACATCTAGTTGGTTTTAATCTGATATCTGGTAAATATTGGCTTATTCATTTGGCAGCTCAAGTTTTTTGTTATTTGAAACCAGCTGACTTGGTCTTAAATGTGATATCTAAACACAGATTAAGGACAATGGAGCAGGAGGATTAGCATTTCACTTGATGGCTGAACCTAAAATGACAGGCATGTCGACCACGACTAGTGCACGCAAGAGAAGGACCTGCAGCGAGCCAGTATGTTCTGCTACATGCTGTTATCTGATCTCTACATTGCGTAATACATGTTTGAATAGTTAATTGTTGTAACTATTTTTGCAATATTACCAGAATGCAGTTTTAGTGAAGCAGTCATCATTAGAAGATAGTCGCCAAAGCGACCCTGTGCAACATTATGATGTAAGTCTGCTTAGTACAAGTTCCATACATTGTCTTATTTATGCAACTTGTTATTATCTTATATCTACATTGCATAATAAATGTTTGAATAGTTCACTGTTGTAACTATGTTTGCAATATTACTAGAATGCAGTTGTAATGAAGAAGTCCTTAGTAGAAGATAGAGCGCAAAAAAGGTTCCGGGGTGAGCCTATGCAACGATATAATGTAAGTCTGCGCTTAGTACTTGTGACTATCTCATATCGACAATGCTTAATACATGTTTGCATAGTTCATCGTTTAACTCTTTTTGCATTATTATCAGAATGCAGTTCTGATGAAGCAATCTTCATTAGAAGAGAGGCCCACAAAAAGTTCTGATCTTTGTTCTGATGCATCCTCTCATAGCCGTCAACCTAGACCATTCTTTTCATCAAACAGTGAACATCTCAAGGCTGTACTTTATAAAAGACATGGTATTGTTGCTTTAAGGTCTGTAGCTGATATGTTGACCAAGAGTACACAAGATTCAATCAAGGCGATTGCCAAATGTCAACATGTTATTGATGATGCTAATAGAAGTCCTCAATGATTCTATGTAATTTTTTATTTGGGCACATTAATTGCCTTGTAATTTTCCTAGTTATTTTATTTGTGTATGTAATTGTGTGTATCATTGATATCAGATTTTAGGCTCATGAAATTTAATGCAAGTTGACTAGTCAAACAACCAGGGCCCTATAACAGATTGGGCGGCCCATTAACGTAGTGTGGGACCCACTTTCGTTTTGGGCCGGCTCACTTGCTGGCCGGCCCGTTAACACGAAAGTGGGACCCACTGTGCTTTTCGCCCGCCCATGTCTTGTTGGGCCGCCCACTTGCTACATGATGGACCCACATACTAAATGGGCCGGCCCTTTAAGAGGAAAGTGGGACCACTGCGTTTTTGGCCGACCCTGTTGGGCCGGCCCCTGCTATATGGTGGACCCCACATACTAAATGGGCCGGCCCTAACTGGAAAGTGGGACCCACGTGCTTTTGGCCCACTATCTTGTTGGGCCGGCCCACTTGCTATATGGTGGACCCCACATACTAAATGGGCCGCCCTTTAACTGGAAAGTGGGACCCACTGTGTTTTGGCCCGGCCTACTATCTTGTTGGGCGCCCACTTTATATGGTGGACCCCACATACTAAATGGGCTGGCCCATTAACAGAAAGTGGGATCACACGTGCTTTTGCCCGGCTTGGTGGGCGGCCCATTTGATCTAATGTGGACCCCACGCACTAAATGGGCGCCGATTAGCGGAAAGTGGGACACGTGCTAATTTAGGCCCAATAACTTCTTGGGCGGCCCACTTGCTTTAAGGTGGACCCACTTTGTAAATGGGCGGCCCGATAACATGAAAGTGGGTCCCACATGTTTTGTGGGCCGGCCCTTTTGCCTGTTGACCGGTCAAACGAGTGCATTCGGCCCGGCCCACATGCTTAGTGGGCCGGCCCATTAATCTTTTGACCAGTCAACCTTTAGGCCCGGCCCACGTAACTAATGGACCAGCCCAGCTATATAGTTGACCGGTCAAACTAAGTCAGCTGGCCCACCCGCAAACTTAATGGGCCGGCCCGCTTAAGACGTGGCAGGCCTCGTGTGGGCCTACCATCTACCACGGGGTTTCAGTTAACGCCGTTAACGCGGTTAACGGCGTCTGCCACGTGGCAGTTTGCATGATGTCAGCAGTCAACGAGCTCCCGGAAACACTTCTGCAACGGTCCGATTTTCCGTGGCGGAAGGGCACCCAAGCGCGACGGACCGAAAAATACGTGGTAGGACTTTGCCTGACGCAGTTTCGACAACAGAACCCATATCGTCGGGTTAGGCCCATAGGCGACGAAAAACACCCCTTAGCGGACGATTTTGAGACGTTGCCTATCAGAACTTTTCTTGTAGTGTTATAAAATGGTTTATGGAAAAGCTTGTCATTTACCTTTAGAACTAGAGCACAAAGCTTATTGGGTTGTTA
This sequence comes from Lolium multiflorum, assembly GCA_030979885.1. Taxonomy (NCBI): domain Eukaryota; kingdom Viridiplantae; phylum Streptophyta; class Magnoliopsida; order Poales; family Poaceae; genus Lolium; species Lolium multiflorum. The sequence continues at coordinate 210,351,416 of CM061747.1, read as the reverse complement.
GAGAACTAAATAAAGATCCTAAACTAGCCGGTAATAAGAGGTTGCTGCAATTAAGTTCTCTAGATGAATGGAGAAGTGAAGCTTATGAAAATGCTAAACTCTTTAAAGAGAAAGTTAAGAAATGGCATGATAGAAGGATTATCAAAAGAGAATTTAATATTGGGGATAAAGTCCTATTTTATTGGTCTCGTCTCAGATTCTTTGCAGGGAAATTACTCTCGAAATGGGAAGGACCTTATGTTGTTGAGGAGGTGTATCGTTGATAACCCACAAGTATAGGGGATCGCGATAGTCTTCGAGGGAAGTAAAACCCAAATTTATTGATTCGACACAAGGGGAGGTAAAGAATACTTATAAGCCTTAACAACTGAGTTGTCAATTCAGCTGCACCTGGAAAAGCACTAGCAACAGGGGTGATGTGAAAGTAGCATAATATGAGAGCAGTAGTAACAGTAACACAGCAGCAGTAATAGCAATATGAGAGCAATGGCACCAGAAGATAGTTGATACTACTTCCAATGACATATAGAACGAGTATATGATGATGAGAGATGGACCGGGGTTCCCAGCTATCTACACTAGTGGTAACTCTCCAATAACAAGTGACAAGTGTTGGGTGAACAAATTACAGTTGGGCAATTGACAGGATTGATAAAGCATTAAGATAGAACATCAATTCATTAATCATGTAGGCATGTTTTCCAATTATAGTCGTACGTGCTCGCAATGAGAAACTTGCACAACATCTTTTGTCCTACCAGCCGGTGGCAGCCGGGCCTCAAGGGAATCTACTAGATATTAAGGTACTCCTTTTAATAGAGTACCGGAGCAAAGCATTAACACTCCGTGAAAACATGTGTCCCTCACATCACCGCCATCCCCTCCGGTTGTCCCGATTTGTCACTTCGGGGCCTTTGGTTCCGGACAGCGACATGTGCATACAACTTGTAGATACAATCTAAGCAATAAGTATAGAGCTTAAATCTAAGATCATGCCACTCGGGCCCTAGTGACAAGCATTAAGCATAACAAGATTGTAGCAACAATAACTTCACAAACTTTATAGATAGACTAATCATAATGTATCATCCATCGGATCCCAACAAACACAACACCGATTACATCAGATGGATCTCAATCATGTAAGGCAGCTCATGAGATCATTGTATTGAAGTACATGGGATAGAGAGTACCAACTAGCTACTGCTAGAACCCGTAGTCCATGGGGGAACTACTCACGAGCATGATGGAGGCGGTGGCGTTGATGGAGATGGCCAGGGGCCTTCCCCGTCCCGCAGGTGCAGAGAGTTCTGCCCCGAATTGGAGTTTCGCGATGGCGGCGCGCCTGGAGTCTTCTGGAGTTTCGTCAAAAGGTCTGCGTTTTTAGGTCGAAAGGGGTTAAATAGGCAAAGAGGCGGCGCATGAGGGTCGACAGGTGGCCTCCCCATGGGGACGCGCCGGTGTGGCCGCGTGGCCCCCCATCTGGTGGCCCCGGCTCTCCTCAGACTCTCCTTCGGTGTTGGATGCTTCGGGAAAAATAGGATGTTTGGCGTTGATTTCGTCCAATTCCGAGAATATGGCCCGAACAGCCTTTCTGGAACCAAAAACAGAGGGAAGCGCTGTGGCATCTTGTAAATAGGTTAGTTCCAAAACGCATGAAATCATCATAAAGTGCAAGCAAAACATGTAAGTATTGTCATAAAACAAGCATGGAACATCAGAAATTATGGATACGTTGGAGACGTATCAGCATCCCCAAGCTTAGTTCTGCTCGTCCGAGCAGGTAAACGATAAAAATAATAATTTCTGTAGTGACATGCTACTTACATAACCTTGATCATACTATTACAAAGCATATGAAATGAATGAAGTGACTCAAGGCAATGATCTATAGTTGCTAACAAATAGATAACATATAGCAAAACTTTTCACGAATAGTACTTTCAAGACAAGCATCAAAAGTCTTGCACAAGAGTTAACTCATAAAGCAATAAATTGAAAGTAAAAGCATCGAAGCAACACAAAGGAAGATATAAGTTTCAGCGGTTGCTTTCAACTTTCAACATGCATATCTCATGGATAATTGTCAATACAAAGTAGTATGATGAATGCAAATAAGCAAGTATGTAAGAATCAATGCACAGTTAACACAAGTGTTTGCTTCTAAGATGGAAGGAAGTAGGTAAACTGACTCAACATAAAGTAAAAGAATGGCCCTTCGCAGAGGGAAGCATTGATTGCTATATTTGTGCTAGAGCTTTGGGTTTGAAAACATGAAGAGAGCATAAAAAGTAAAATTTTGAGAGGTGCTTGTTGTTGTCAACGAATGGTAGTGGGCACTCTAACCCCCTTGCCAGACAAACCTTCAAAGAGCGGCTCCCATGAATTATTTTTATTTTTGGGTGGCACTCCTTCCAACCTTTCTTTCACAAACCATGGCTAACCGAATCCTCGGGTGCCTGCCAACAATCTCATACCATGAAGGAGTGCCTTTTTATTTTAGTTTTATTATGATGACACTCCTCCCCACCTTTGCTTTCTCAAGCCATGGCTAACCGAATCCTCGGGTGCCGTCCAACAATCACATACCATGGAGGAGTGTCTATTTTGGTTAATTAATTTGGGACTGGGAATCCCATTGCCAGCTCTTTTTGCAAAATTATTGGATAAGCGGATGAAGCCACTAGTCCATTGGTGAAAGTTGCCCAAAAAGATTGAAAGATAAACACCACATACTTCCTCATGAGCTATAAAACATTGACACAAATTGAGAAGCATTTTGAATTGTTTAAAGGTAGCACTCAAGCAATTTACTTTGGAATGGCGGGAAATACCACATAGTAGGTAGGTATGGTGGACACACATGGCATAGGTTTTGGCTCAAGGTTTTGGATGCACGAGAAGCATTCCCTCTCAGTACAAGGCTTAGGCTAGCAAGGTTATTTGAAGCAAACACAAGTATAAACCGGTACAACAAAACTTACATAAGAACATATTGCAAGCATTATAATACTCTACACTGTCTTCCTTGTTGCTCAAACACTTTTACCAGAAAATATCTAGACCTTAAGAGAGATCAATTATGCAAACCAATTTTAACAAGCTCTACGGTAGTTCTCCACTAATAGGTTTAAACTACATGAAAAAAACTTAATCATGATCTACTTGAGAGCTCAAAACAATTGCCAAGTGTCAAATTATCCAAGACATTATGAGGCATTTTCTGTTTCCAACCAAATAATAATAAGTGCTGTAGCTTCCAACTTTTATCATTGAACATTAAAAGTAAAACGAAGAACAAGTGTTCATATGAAAAAGCGGAGCGTGTCTCTCTCCCAAACAAGGATTGCTAGGATCCGATCTTATTCAAACAAAAACAAAAATAAAAGCACACAGACGCTCCAAGTAAAGCACATATGATGTGACCGAATAAAAATATAGTTTCAATAGAAGAAACCTGATAAGTTGATGAAGAAGGGGATGCCTTGGGCATCCCCAAGCTTAGACGCTTGAGTCTTCTTGAAATATGCAGGGATGAACCACGGGGCATCCCCAAGCTTAGACTTTTCAATCTTCTCGATCATATATCATCCTCCTCTCTTGACCCTTGAAAACTTCTTCACACCAAACTTCTCATAAACTTCATTAGAGGGGTTAGTACTCAAAAAACTTGAATCCACTTTTAGTCCTGTAGTGACACATTGCAAGAACTCAATAAAACATTAGCTACAGCACTCCACGTCTAGAAAACCTCGCTTAAAGTCCACAAGAGACAATGCAAAAAACAGAGACAGAATCTGCCAAAACAGAACAGCCAGTAAAGACGAATTTTTAATAAATACTTCCGTTGCTCAAATCAGAAAACTCAAAACTAACGAAAGTTGCGTACATATATGAGGAACACGCACGTAAATTGGCATATTTTTATGAGTTACCTACAGAGAAAACAGCCCAGATTCGTGACAGATAGAAATCTGTTTCTGCGCAGAAATCCAAATCTAGTATCAACCTTCTATTAGAGGCTTCACTTGGCACAACATTGCAATAAAATAAAGATAAGGAGAGGTTGCTACAGTAGTAACAACTTCAAAAACACAACAAAACAGTAGCAAAATAAACACATGGGTTATCTCCCAAGAAGTTCTTTCTTTATAGCCATTAAGATGGGCTCAGCAGTTTTAGTGATGCATTCGCAAAAAATAGTATTTGAAGCAAAAGAGAGCATCAAGGGGCAAATTCAAAACACATTTAAGCCTAACATGCTTCCTATGCATAGGAATCTTGTAAATAAACAAGTTCATGAAAAGCAAAGTAACAAGCATAGGAAGATAGAACAAGTGTAACTTCGAAATTTTAAGCATATAGAGAGGTGTTTTAGTACCATGCAAATTTCTACAACCATATTTTCCTCTCTCATAATAATTTTCAGTAGCTTCATGAACAAATTCAACAATATAACTATCACATAAAGCATGTTTTTCACGATCCATAAACATATAATTTTTATCAACCTCAAAAATGGTGGGATTAAATCTTTCGAATCCACTTTTATCAATAATATAACAAGTTGATTGATCAATCTCAAGAGAGATGGGACTCATAGAATAAGTCAAGAACTCTCCAATCCCATTTTCATTAGTAGTACAATTAATAGTATCAAGTAACATAGGACCATCATCTAGAGCTTTATCATAAACATTTGCCAAGCAAAATTCTTTAGTACCATGCATTTCGACATCAGGCACAAACAAAGCATTATCATAAGATTTATAAAAGTAGCATGGATTATCATATATAACAGTAGCATAATTATCTTCACAAGTTTTACTCATAAGTAATATTTCAAGAGAATCCACAGGAACATAACATTCAACCTCTTTCGGTAAGCATGGAGGACAATCAAATAATGTAAGAGATAAAGAGTTACTCTCATTAGAAGGTTGGCATGGGTAGCTAATCCATTCTTCCTCCTTTTGTTCATCACTCTCCTCTTCTTTTTCATCCAATGAGCTTTCAGGTTCATCAATTTCCTCCTCTTTTTCATCCAATGAGCTTTCAGGTTCATCAATTTCTTCTTCCACAGGTTCCTGCAAATTGTGAGTGCATTCTTGTGCATTAATGAGTCTCTCTTTATAATCAATGATATAAGGATTACCACTGTAGCATTCTATGCAAGAATTAAGGATAAAAGAGACATAATCTTTAAGGTCCTTACAAACAACACAAGTTTCATAATTCTCAACCATGAAGGATTCTATCTCGGAGGCTCCCATAAATAAGACAAATTGTTCTACCTCTTCGAACCCATAATGAATATAGCAATTCCGATTATAGTTCTTAATTAAAAATTCCTCACTAAAGCCACATTGAAATTTAAGATGTTTAGTATCCTGTTGAGAGCAACAGTTTATATCATGGCGTTTAAGCAAGATTTTAGCAATTGTATTCAATTTTTCTATCATAGCACTCATTATTTTACCAATTCTTGATTCTCTATAATTATTATAACATTCTATGAGCTCCAAGTAGGTTGTAGGTTCTCCCATAACAGCAGTTTTTAATTTTTAGGTTTTTCAAATTTTTATGGATTTTCGGGTATATAGGGAAAATAAAACAAGACAAAAAGAAACTAGGCAAAAGTAAACTAGACATAAATAAACTAAGCGCAAATAAGCTAGACAAAAGTAAACTAAGAAAAACAAAATAAAACAAAATAAAAACAGAGAGAGAGGTAGAGTGTACTCCCCAGGTGAACTTATGAGTAGAGCTATGCCTCAACGGCGCCAGAAAACAGTCTTGATAACCCACAAGTATAGGGGATCGCGATAGTCTTCGAGGGAAGTAAAACCCAAATTTATTGATTCGACACAAAGGGAGGTAAAGAATACTTATAAGCCTTAACAACTGAGTTGTCAATTCAGCTGCACCTGGAAAAGCACTAGCAACAGAGTGAAAGTAGAGTAATATGAGAGCAGTAGTAACAGTAACACAGCAGCAGTAATAGCAATATGAGAGCAATGGCACCAGAAGATAGTTGATACTACTTCCAATGACATATAGAACGAGTATATGATGATGAGAGATGGACCGGGGTTCCCAGCGATCTACACTAGTGGTAACTCTCCAATAACAAGTGACAAGTGTTGGATGAACAAATTACAGTTGGGCAATTGACAGGATTGATAAAGCATTAAGATAGAACATCAATTCATTAATCATGTAGGCATGTTTTCCAATTATAGTCGTACGTGCTCGCAATGAGAAACTTGCACAACATCTTTTGTCCTACCAGCCGGTGGCAGCCGGGCCTCAAGGGAATCTACTGGATATTAAGGTACTCCTTTTAATAGAGTACCGGAGCAAAGCATTAACACTCCATGAAAACATGTGTCCCTCACATCACCGCCATCCCCTCCAGTTGTCCCGATTTCTGTCACTTCGGGGCCTTTGGTTCCGGACACGACATGTGCATACAACTTGTAGATACAATCTAAGCAATAAGTATAGAGCTTAAATCTAAGATCATGCCACTCGGGCCCTAGTGACAAGCATTAAGCATAACAAGATTGCAGCAACAATAACTTCACAAACTTTATAGATAGACTAATCATAATGTATCATCCATCGGATCCCAACAAACACAACACCGATTACATCAGATGGATCTCAATCATGTAAGGCAGCTCATGAGATCATTGTATTGAAGTACATGGGATAGAGAGTACCAACTAGCTACTGCTAGAACCCGTAGTCCATGGGGGAACTACTCACGGAGCATGATGGAGGCGGTGGCGTTGATGGAGATGGCTTCCGGGGCACTTCCCCGTCCCCGGCCGGAACAGAGAGTTCTGTCCCCGGGTGGAGTTTCGCGATGGCGGCGGCGCCCCTGGAGTCTTTCTGGAGTTTCGTCAAAAGGTACTGCGTTTTTAGGTCGAAAGGGGTTAAATAGGCGAAGAGGCGGCGCAGGAGGGTCGACAGGGTGGCCTCCCCATAGGGGGGCGTGGCCAGGGTGTGGCCCGCGCGGCCCACCCATCTGGTGGCCCCCTGGCTCTCCTCCGACTCTCCTTCGGTGTTCTGGATGCTTCCGGGAAAAATAGGATGTTTGGCGTTGATTTCGTCCAATTCCGAGAATATTGCCCGAACAGCCTTTTGGAACCAAAAACAGCAGAAAACAGGAACTGGCACTGTGGCATCTTGTTAATAGGTTAGTTCCGGAAAACGCATGAAATCATCATAAAGTGCAAGCAAAACATGTAAGTATTGTCATAAAACAAGCATGGAACATCAGAAATTATGGATACGTTGGAGACGTATCAGCATCCCCAAGCTTAGTTCTGCTCGTCCCGAGCAGGTAAACGATAAAAAGAATAATTTCTGTAGTGACATGCTACTTACATAACCTTGATCATACTATTACAAAGCATATGAAATGAATGAAGTGACTCAAGGCAATGATCTATAGTTGCTAACAAATAGATAACATATAGCAAAACTTTTCATGAATAGTACTTTCAAGACAAGCATCAAAAGTCTTGCACAAGAGTTAACTCATAAAGCAATAAATTCAAAGTAAAAGCATCGAAGCAACACAAAGGAAGATATAAGTTTCAGCGGTTGCTTTCAACTTTCAACATGCATATCTCATGGATAATTGTCAATACAAAGTAGTATGATGAATGCAAATAAGCAAGTATGTAAGAATCAATGCACAGTTAACACAAGTGTTTGCTTCTAAGATGGAAGGAAGTAGGTAAACTGACTCAACATAAAGTAAAAGAATGTCCCTTCGCAGAGGAAGCATTGATTGCTATATTTTTGCTAGAGCTTTGGTTTTGAAAACATGAAGAGAGCATAAAAGTAAAATTTTGAGAGGTGCTTGTTGTTGTCAACGAATGGTAGTGGGCACTCTAACCCCCTTGCCAGACAAACCTTCAAAGAGTGGCTCCCATGAATTATTTTTATTTTTGGGTGGCACTCCTTCCAACCTTTCTTTCACAAACCATGGCTAACCGAATCCTCGGGTGCCTGCCAACAATCTCATACCACGAAGGAGTGCCTTTTTATTTTAGTTTTATTATGATGACACTCCTCCCCACCTTTGCTTTCTCAAGCCATGGCTAACCGAATCCTCGGGTGCCGTCCAACAATCACATACCATGGAGGAGTGTCTATTTTGGTTAATTAATTTGGGACTGGGAATCCCATTGCCAGCTCTTTTTGCAAAATTATTGGATAAGCGGATGAAGCCACTAGTCCATTGGTGAAAGTTGCCCAACAAGATTGAAAGATAAACACCACATACTTCCTCATGAGCTATAAAACATTGACACAAATTGAGAAGCATTTTGAATTGTTTAAAGGTAGCACTCAAGCAATTTACTTTGGAATGGCAGGAAATACCACATAGTAGGTAGGTATGGTGGACACACATGGCATAGGTTTTGGCTCAAGGTTTTGGATGTACGAGAAGCATTCCCTCTCAGTACAAGGCTTAGGCTAGCAAGGTTATTTGAAGCAAACACAAGTATAAACCGGTACAGCAAAACTTACATAAAAACATATTGCAAGCATTATAATACTCTACACTGTCTTCCTTGTTGCTCAAACACTTTTACCAGAAAATATCTAGACCTTAAGAGAGATCAATTATGCAAACCAATTTTAACAAGCTCTACAGTAGTTCTCCACTAATAGGTTTAAACTACATAAAAAAACTTAATCATGATCTACTTGAGAGCTCAAAACAATTGCCAAGTGTCAAATTATCCAAGACATTATGAGGCATTTTCTGTTTCCAACCAAATAATAATAAGTGTTGTAGCTTCCAACTTTTATCATTGAACATTAAAAGTAAAACGAAGAACAAGTGTTCATATGAAAAAGCGGAGCGTGTCTCTCTCCCAAACAAGGATTGCTAGGATCCGATCTTATTCAAACAAAAACAAAAATAAAAGCACACAGACGCTCCAAGTAAAGCACATATGATGTGATCGAATAAAAATATAGTTTCAATAGAAGAAACCTGATAAGTTGATGAAGAAGGGGATGCCTTGGGCATCCCCAAGCTTAGACGCTTGAGTCTTCTTGAAATATGCAGGGATGAACCACGGGGGCATCCCCAAGCTTAGACTTTTCACTCTTCTCGATCATATATCATCCTCCTCTCTTGACCCTTGAAAACTTCCTTCACACCAAACTTCTCATAAACTTCATTAGAGGGGTTAGTACTCAAAAAAATTGAATCCACTTTTAGTCCTGTAGTGACACATTGCAAGAACTCAATAAAACATTAGCTACAGCACTCCACGTCTAGAAAACCTCGCTTAAAGTCCACAAGAGACAATGCAAAAAACAGAGACAGAATCTGCCAAAACAGAACAGCCAGTAAAGACGAATTTTTAATAAATACTTCCGTTGCTCAAATCAGAAAACTCAAAACTAACGAAAGTTGCGTACATATCTGAGGAACACGCACGTAAATTGGCATATTCTTTTGAGTTACCTACAGAGAAAACAGCCCAGATTCGTGACAGATAGAAATCTGTTTCTGTGCAGAAATCCAAATCTAGTATCAACCTTCTATTAGAGGCTTCACTTGACACAACATTGCAATAAAATAAATATAAGGAGAGGTTGCTACAGTAGTAACAACTTCCAAAACACAACAAAACAGTAGCAAAATAAACACATGGGTTATCTCCCAAGAAGTTCTTTCTTTATAGCCATTAAGATGGGCTCAGCAGTTTTAATGATGCACTCGCAAGAAATAGTATTTGAAGCAAAAGAGAGCATCAAGAGGCAAATTCAAAACACATTTAAGCCTAACATGCTTCCTATGCATAGGAATCTTGTAAATAAACAAGTTCATGAAAAGCAAAGTAACAAGCATAGGAAGATAGAACAAGTGTAACTTCAAAATTTTAAGCATATAGAGAGGTGTTTTAGTACCATGCAAATTTCTACAACCATATTTTCCTCTCTCATAATAATTTTCAGTAGCTTCATGAACAAATTCAACAATATAACTATCACATAAAGCATGTTTTTCACGATCCATAAACATATAATTTTTATCAACCTCAAAAATGGTGGGATTAAATCTTTCGAATCCACTTTTATCAATAATATAACAAGTTGATTGATCAATCTCAAGAGAGATGGGACTCATAGAATAAGTCAAGAACTCTCCAATCCCATTTTCATTAGTAGTACAATTAATAGTATCAAGTAACATAGGACCATCATCTAGAGCTTTATCATAAACATTTGCCAAGCAAAATTCTTTAGTACCATGCATTTCGACATCAGGCTCAAACAAAGCATTATCATAAGATTTATCAAAGTAGCATGGATTATCATATATAACAGTAGCATAATTATCTTCACAAGTTTTACTCATAAGTAATATTTCAAGAGAATCCACAGGAACATAACATTCAACCTCTTTCGGTAAGCATGGAGGACAATCAAATAATGTAAGAGATAAAGAGTTACTCTCATTAGAAGGTTGGCATGGGTAGCTAATCCATTCTTCCTCCTTTTGTTCATCACTCTCCTCTTCTTTTTCATCCAATGAGCTTTCAGGTTCATCAATTTCCTCCTCTTTTTCATCCAATGAGCTTTCAGGTTCATCAATTTCTTCTTCCACAGGTTCCTGCAAATTGTGAGTGCATTCTTGTGCATTAATGAGTCTCTCTTTATAATCAATGATATAAGGATTACCACTGTAGCATTCTATGCAAGAATTAAGGATAAAAGAGACATAATCTTTAAGGTCCTTACAAACAACACAAGTTTCATAATTCTCAACCATGAAGGATTCTATCTCGGAGGCTCCCATAAATAAGACAAATTGTTCTACCTCTTCGAACCCATAATGAATATAGCAATTCCGATTATAGTTCTTAATTAAAAATTCCTCACTAAAGCCACATTGAAATTTAAGATGTTTAGTATCCTGTTGAGAGCAACAGTTTATATCATGGCGTTTAAGCAAGATTTTAGCAATTGTATTCAATTTTTCTATCATAGCACTCATTATTTTACCAATTCTTGATTCTCTATAATTATTATAACATTCTATGAGCTCCAAGTAGGTTGTAGGTTCTCCCATAACAGTAGTTTTTAATTTTTAGGTTTTTCAAATTTTTATGGATTTTCGGGTATATAGGGAAAATAAAACAAGACAAAAAGAAACTAGGCAAAATAAACTAGACAGAAATAAACTAAGCGCAAATAAGCTAGACAAAAGTAAACTAAGCAAAACAAAATAAAACAAAATAAAAAAGAGAGAGAGGTAGAGTGTACTCCCCAGGTGAACTTATGAGTAGAGCTATGCCTCCCCGGCAACGGCGCCAAAAACAGTCTTGATAACCCACAAGTATATGGGATCGCAACAGTCTTCGAGGGAAGTAAAACCCAAATTTATTGATTCGACACAAGGGAGGTAAAGAATACTTATAAGCCTTAACAACTGAGTTGTCAATTCAGCTACACCTGGAAAAGCACTAGTAACGGGGGTGATGTGAAAGTAGCAGTAATATGAGAGCGTGTAACAGTAACACAACAGCGTAATAGCAATATGAGAGCAATGGCACCCGAAAATAGTTGATACTACTTCCAATGACATATAGAACGAGTATGATGATGAGAGATGGACCGGGGTTCCCAGATCTACACTAGTGGTAACTCTCCAATAACAAGTGACAAGTGTTGGGTGAAAAAATTACAGTTGGGCAATTGACAGGATTGATAAAGCATTAAGATAGAACATCAATTCATTAATCATGTAGGCATGTTTTCCAATTATAGTCGTACGTGCTCGCAATGGGAAACTTGCACAACATCTTTTGTCCTACCAGCTGGTGGCAGCCGGGCCTCAAGGGAATCTACTGGATATTAAGGTACTCCTTTTAATAGAGTACCGGAGCAAAGCATTAACACTCCGTGAAAACATGTGTCCCTCACATCACCGCCATCTCCGGTTGTCCCGATTTCTGTCACTTCGGGGCCTTTGGTTCCGGACAGCGACATGTGCATACAACTTGTAGATACAATCTAAGCAATAAGTATAGAGCTTAAATCTAAGATCATGCCACTCGGGCCCTAGTGACAAGCATTAAGCATAACAAGATTGCAGCAACAATAACTTCACAAACTTTATAGATAGACTAATCATAATGTATCATCCATCGGATCCCAACAAACACAACACCGATTACATCAGATGGATCTCAATCATGTAAGGCAGCTCATGACATCATTGTATTGAAGTACATGGGATAGAGAGTACCAACTAGCTACTGCTAGAACCCGTAGTCCATGGGGGAACTACTCACGGAGCATGATGGAGGCGGTGGCGTTGATGGAGATGGCTTCCGGGGGCACTTCCCCGTCCGGCAGGTGCCGGAACAGAGAGTTCTGTCCCCCGAATTGGAGTTTGCGATGGCGGCGGCGCCCTGGAGTCTTTCTGGAGTTTCGTCAAAGGTCTGCGTTTTTAGGTCGAAAGGGGTTAAATAGGCGAAGAGGTGGCGCAGGAGGGTCGACAGGGTGGCCTCCCCATAGGGGGGCTCGGCCAGGGTGTGGCCCGCGTGGCCCACCCATCTGGTGGCCCCCTGGCTCTCCTCCGACTCTCCTTCGGTGTTCTGGATGCTTCCAGGAAAAATAGGATGTTTAGCGTTGATTTCGTCCAATTCCGAGAATATTGCCCGAACAGCCTTTCTGGAACCAAAACAGCAGAAAACAGGAACTGGCACTGTGGCATCTTGTTAATAGGTTAGTTCCGGAAAAACGCATGAAATCATCATAAAGTGCAAGCAAAACATGTAAGTATTGTCATAAAACAAGCATGGAACATCAGAAATTATGGATACGTTGGAGACGTATCAATTAGGGATGGCAATGGGTACCCATGACCCGCGTACCCGCCGGGTAAAAACCCAATAGAAATACGGGTTTGGGAAAAAATATTACCCATGGGTTTGTAAATGGGAAAATATCATACCCATCGGGTAGAGTGGGTACGGGTATGGGATCATAGAACCCATACCCGCGTACCCATGTACCCATCTAAAATTAACAAGTAGGCCACTGCAATATTGTAAAGTACTTAATTTTTCCCTAATCATGCCTTCATGTTGCTAGGCTGAACCTCACGCTTCCGGTCTCACAATCGTTGGTAGGTTAGTGAGGATTAGACCCCTATTTAGGATCGCTTCACCTCTTGTCATATTTTTTTAATCAATTTGATGTGTTGTAAGCGCGGGTATTTTTACCCGCGGGTACCCATTTACCCTGTCGGGTGACGGGTATGGGAAAAACTTGTACCCGTTGACGGGTATGGGTACGGGTGACGGGTAAGAATAAAGGTGATGGGTACGGGTATGGGATGGCTCTACCCCTACCCATACCCTGCGGGTGCCATCCCTAGTATCAATCGTTCAGGAGCAATTAAAATTAGCTCTCTCCAAGGCAATGCCACACAAGTGGTGAATGGACAAAGACTCAAGCATTATATCTCAGGTGATTCTTATAATGTAGATGTTGATGTTATTCAAGTGGAAACACCGGAGGCTTTCATCAAGGTCAAATTGACAGTCCGCAGAACTCGACTTTGAATAGGTAACAGTACTGGTAATATAAAGTTCGCGATTTACTTTCCGAACAATGTTTTTGCTGTTTTTGGAAAATATGAAAAATTACGAGATCGAAACGGAGTGGAGGAGACACACGAGGGCGTGCCCCCATAGGCCGGTGCGGGCCACAGCCTGGCCGCGCCGCCCTATGAGGTGGCCGCCTCGTCGCCTCTCTCCGACTCTGGTTCGACCTGGTACTTTCCTTTTGTCGTGAAAATTCCTGCTATATAATCCCCCGGACCCCTGGAGGTCCGTATATCGTTTTCTCGACGTGTTTTGTTTCGAGTTGTTTCTGCCAGGATTTGCTTCGGATCTAGAGCCATCATGTCTTCGTCGGAAACTCCGAAGGACAGCTCCTGCAAGGACGTTGACAACTTGTACATGAACGAGCTGAGGATGCACCCCAAGGAGTTGCTGCTCGTTGATGGAGAGTTGCAGATCAAAGATGTCCAGGGTCCTAAAGGAGAAGGAAGCTTGGAAGACAGGATGGTGTCGTCGTGGTGAACGAGCAGATGCCATAGGATGGCTTAGATTGGGGCCGAATGGACGCTAGAGGATTCGGGGGAGGGTTTGCGATTAGATGGGAAGAACTTCCGGATGCTTTCCTCAAGAACACAACCAAAGGCCGGTATACAAGAAGAGAGACAAGAGGAAGAACTCTTTACTAGATCGCTAGCTTCATTGATCTCAACATGGTTACAGGTTCTGGTTCGTACTTGACTATCGTGCGTCGCCCGTAAGGAGGCTGCCCCCTCTCCTTATATAGAGGAGAGGGTGGCTTACAGGGCAAGAAACCCTAATGGCATCTTTGACTAGACAAACTACTTTATAAAGCTACTTTACAAAGCTACTTTAATCATAGATGACACCGGGGTCCTCTTTAATCAGGGAGGCTGACGTCCTCCGGCTTCTTTCTTCGTCATCTTCTTCTTTATCGTCAGCCCTTCGTTTAAAGCTACTTTGCTTAGCTCATCTTTGTCTTCTAGCTCTGGAGAGGATCTTTGACCAGCCTTGCCGACAAGCTCTTCCTTCCGGTGGCCCGGTACCTTTTCTATCCGGTTCCGGTATCCCTCCTCTGAGGATACCGGCTTAGCCTGTTCAGCCAAACGCCTATCTTAGACTCCGGCATGAACATCTAACCGGTATCCTGATGGCTCAAACCATCCGGTTTGGCATGCCTTTGGCATACCGGGGGTCATCCCCCAACATTAGTCCCCGAAGCTGGTATAGTCGGATTCTATCCAACAGACCATGCCAGGTTCTCATGTCCTTGGATACCGGTTTAATCCATCCCGGCAGGCTTGGATCCGGCATCTTTGCCCAGATTTTCATTATCTTTCTTTTCAAGTCATTCTCCGGTATCTTTTCTTCCGGTATCTTAGTCATTTAACGCCTCCTCGGCGAAGTCGAGAATATCTCGGGCCCCGCGCGCGACAGAGACATGCGCACTGTGACTGACGCGCCAGTGTCAGTTGTCACTTCGCTTCGACTCCCGCGCGCCCATTTAATGCACCGCTGCGGATCCCACTAGCCGTTTTGGATCCCGTGTGTGCCTCCGTGTGGCCTCCTATTTTCTCGCGTGTACCTCTCCGCCACGTGGCGGCCCATGGTGCGAACCGCCGCGGCCCGCGAGGCGAACCGCCGCGGCCCAGCGGTTTTCAGCCCACCTCCTTTCTTCTTTATAAGCGCAACCGCCGCTCCTTCTTCCTCTTCTCGCATTCTCCACTTCCTCGCGCATAGTGCTCCTCGCCTCTGCGCCTTCGCCGTTCTCCGTCCGCCGTTGCTGCTTGAGCTCCGTCGTCCGGCGAACTCACGCCGCACTTCCGCCGGACTTCGTCGTGCGGGAACCTTCTGCAGCGCCTTCACCGCGTCCGCTGCATTCGTGCTTCCTCAAGTTCTTCCTCACCTCGCCGTCGACGGACTTCCTCGCCGGCCGCAGGCTCACCGTATCTCCGGCGAACCTCTTCTTCTGCGACTCCGCCGCCTCAGGTTAGGCCCGATGCGCCTCTACCTCTTTTCTTCTTGCATTTCAGATCTTGGGGGCGGTAGAGTATTTATCCCTTCTTTATTTTGCTTTTCCTCTTACTCGTAGATCTTCGCGCGAGGGTCTCTTTGGGGAAAACTGTTTTTGGTAGATTCCGGCGTCGCCTAGATCCATATGTCTAGCGAAGGGTCTCTCCCCGCCGCCACCTCTAGTAATCAAGGCACTTCTGACGGGCTAACCGAAGATCTCGCCCGGATGGATCTGGCATCTAGCCGAGACCAAGAGGCCGGCACATCTAGCCGGGCCTCCGGAAAGGATAAGACACGCGGAGCCTGGAGGGGTTCCGACGTGACTCAGTTTGAGATCGACTGGCTCTACCGGTCTAGGAGGATTCCGGAAGGAGTCATCTGCCGGCTTCCAGGTGACGAGATCGAACCGGTGCTCGAACCCGGTGAGGTCGTTGTTTTCCTTGCTCACTTTGAGCGTGGCTTCGGCCTTCCTGCCTCCGATTTCTTTCGCCAATTCCTTGACTTCTATCGACTCCAACCTCACCACCTTCCCGGCAATGCCGTTTTTTATCTTTCTTGTTTTGTGGCCTTCATGGAGGGCTACATCGGCATCCGTCCCGCTCGCGAGACGTTTGCCCGCTTTTTCTCTCTCCGGATCAACTCGGTCCAGGGCAAGGACATTCCCAAGCCCAAACCCCCCGTTCAATGCGGGTCTTGTATCATCGGCTCCCGCCAAGGGAGCCCCTTTTTTAAGTTTAACGGCCTCGAGTCTTGCCGCTTGTGGCAGACTACGTTCTTCTATGTGAAGAACAAGAGCGCCACCGACCTCATCAACTTGCCGGCGTTCAACCCGGCGCCGCCCGCCAAGACCAACTGGCAGTACAACCCTGGTACGGATCACAACGAGACGAACCGGGTGGTACGCTTCATGTTGAAGTTGATGAAGGACACCAACATCTGCTCCGACGATATCATCCGCGCCTTCATCTGCCGCCGGGTGCTTCCCCTTCAGCAGCGCGCTCACAAGATTAGTGAGATGTACGGCCCCGGTGATCCCACCAAGATCACCGGCCTGCCCTTGAGCAAGGAAGATGTAGTCCTAAAGGCTAGCCAAATCTGCCAAACGGACATGCCGGATGACTGGGAGTGGGGCCTTTGCCCTCTCAGCTCCAGAAATCCTCCATCCCAAGAAGTAAGAAATTGTGCGGCTCGGGTCGTGATACCGGTAACTTTTATTCTCGCAACTAATCCTCGTTTTTTCCTTTGTTTTCAGGCTAAGGCCCGCTTCCCCCGGATTGACTCAGACCGACGAGGCCCTTGCCGGAAGAGGCCTCTGGACAAGTACGATCCGGATCCTGTCATTCATTGGCTGGATCTGAGGATGGGCCGGACTCCAGCTTCACGCCTCGGCAAGTCTCCGCCGGAGCCAGCTGGTTCGTCTGATGACTTGACCTTGCTTGAGGTAGCTTTTCTGTTCGTTTTCTTATATTCTTTTTGTTACTGCCATTCTGTAGACATTCCCTCAGCCAGCGTCAACCCACAGGTCCATGAGCATGTGCCCCCCCTGCAGGCCGAGGTTGGGGATGAGTTTCTGGACAAACTCATGGCCGAAGGCCAGAAGAGTGATCCTCCAGCTGCTGGCGCCGGCCCTAGCCATGCTCCTCCTGCCAAACGCCCTCGGACAGAAGTCATTGGAGGGAAGCAGGTTAGCACCAAGCGCTACAAGCAGAAGCGGATGCCGGTTTCTTCCGGGTAAGTTCTTCTTTTCTTTTTTGTGTTTTCTTCATTTTCACCAAGTCCCTTTCCGGTTGCTTTTTCCCAATCCGCTTTCTTTTTCTCTCTTTCAAGCTCCAAGCCGGAGGGCTCTGCCGGCTCCGCAAGGACCTCAACTCCTCCTCCTCACTCAAGTCCGGTACCATCTGGTGCCGGCAACAGCTCTGCCTCCCCTTCGGGAGGCACTACAAGTTCGGGGTGCGCGGCCCCAACACCTCCTGATCACCGCGCGGAGGAGGACTTCACCTCCCCTCCAGAAGCCCAAGACACCGGCGCCAGCAACATCGGCGCCGGCAAGACAGATGCCGGGCAGGCGGAACCTCTGGTTCCTCCTCCCCCGAAGAAAAAGAAGAAGCAGCCAAGCTCTTCCCCCACCGCGCCGGATACTTCCGCGCCGGTATCTTCTCCTCCTCCTGGGGCCACACCGACACCGCCGCCAAGCCAAGGACCTTCCGTGGCCAAACGAACGGCGCCGCCAGAAACCCCCAAGATCACCAAGTTCCTCAAGCCCGGGGCTTCTCGGGGCAAGGCCGTGGAGGGCGACGCCTCAGGCGGCTCGCGGGACGTGGTGCTGCACGTCGGGCCTGCTGCTGCTGCTGTCCAGGACAAGCCTACCGGCCTCCTAGGCCGGATCGTTGAGCTGAAACGCGCGGGCAAAGACCTGGGGCACCTTCTCCCCTACGCCCAGAAGTGGAATGAGGCGGATATCTCTGCCTCTACCCGCGGCCTGGGGAAGGACCGCCTTCCGGCGCCAGACCCTGCTGGGCCTCGGTCCACTGAAGAACACTTCACGCGGCTTAAACGCGCCGTGAAAGAGTTTGACAGTGCATGGTACGATGCTACCAACAACGTGGTGGTAAGTTTTGCCAACCCTTTGTAATTTTTGTTGATGCCGGTTTCTTTTCTTCCCGGATCTTGTCTATCCTCCCAGTCCCCGAGTTTCGTGTTGAAAGCGCAGCTTTCAGCGCGAAACTTTAACTAGAGACATGCGAAACCGGCATAGCCAGTCCCCGAGTTTCGGGTTGAAACCTTGTTTCTTTCTTCCTCATAATCATCTTCCTTTGAACAGAGCACCGCTGACGCCCGGAAGCAACTCTTTGAGGAGCTTCTGTGGGAGCATCGGGACCTTGCCGAGGCCCACAGCCACTGCCAAGGTTTGTTTTTTCTTTTCCTCCGGCATCTTTTCACCGGAATGTTTTCTTCTTTGATATTTACGCATCTTTTTGTTTAACAGCTATTCCGGAAGCTACCATCGAGGCCCTTAGGTCCCAGGTTGCCAAGCTTCAGGGTACCACCCTTTCTTTTCCGGTTAACCCGTTCTTTTTTCATTTCATCTATTGTCGCTTGCTAAAACCTTTCTTTCCGGTACTTAGGCGAGAAAGAGCAGCTTCTCAAGGAGCACAACGAGGCACTGGACGCCCAGAAGACCGCCTTGAGGGAGCTGAAGGAACAGGCTATGCAAGCCGCGCTCCAGCATGAGCAAGCTCTGAAGGATGCCCGGGTTGCAGCTGAGGCCAGGCTGGCGGAGGTCGTGGAGGACTCCACGAACTCCAACACCGTACTGACGGCAGAGCTGGAGGAGGAGAGGAAAGCGCGGAAGGCAGCGGAGCGCCTCATTGATACCATGACCACTGATCACCGGGAATACGATCGGTTGGTTATGAAGATTGACGCGCTGGCTCTCCGTAAGTCCCTGCCTTGCCCCTTCTTTCGCTTATAAGCTTTCTCCTTTTGAAAATGTATCTTTGTTCCTTGTTCTTCCGACATGCTTTTTTCCGGTGTCTTGTGTTTATGCTTTTTCCTTCCTCCTGTAGAGCATTTCCCGGAATCCCAGGTCTACGCCGTGAAGAAGGTGATGGAGGATCGGGTGGCGCGGGAATTTCCCAATATGGACGCGCACTGGGATGGGTACGACTATCTTGTCGCCCTCTCCGCGCGAGTCCAACACATGCGCTCCGTCGACCGGCTCCTTGCCGACCTACCAGACGCCGCCATCCAAATCTTCAAGGTGCTGTGGCCTGAGGAGGAGCTGCCGGAGAACATCACGCTTACTGCCAACCGGCTCAAGGATGCCGGGCACCGGATTCGCGAGTGGCAATGCTCCGCGGCTCGTGCCGGAGCTGACACGGCGCTGCGCTCCGCATGCTCCTGGTACCCTGATCTGAATCTGGATGCCCTTCAAGGCGTACGCCAAGATGCTCCCACGGACATGGATCCGGCGCTCACCGCGAAGCGGCAGGACCGGGCTTACCGGCTTGCTGAGTATGCCGAGGTCCGCACCTTCATCCCTCCCCCTCCTGGTGTCAAGGACTACCTCAGCGATGAGGAAGAAGAAGACGAGGGAGATGAAGATGAGGCTGCTGAGGACGTGCCGCCGGAAGCTCCCGAGGCCAGCACTGCTCCCCCTGAAGACGCTGAGACCGGTGCCGCTCCACCTGATGCCCCCGTGGCCTGAACAAGTTATCTGCTCCTGCTTGCTTTACAACAGACTTTGTTAAATTTGACCCCGGTATGCCGGGGTGTATGATGTAAAACCTTAAGTCCGCTTATCCCACAACATTTTATGCCGGTAAATTGTACCGGTAGTTAATTATCTTGAGTTTGCCTTAGCATATTTGCTCATGGTTTTGCTTTTATCCTGCACTGCAAAGATTTCCAAATTGTTTCCGCATCCAATTTGATGCACACTTGGTTCTTTTGCCTTGGCTCTGCCTGCCTTCTCTGGGCGTTCTTTGGCGTATGAGCACAAGGTTCTTTCACCAAACAAGCATTTTCTTGAACTTAGAAATAACTTCGAAATTTTGCAAAAAACCGGGGTTAGTTAAATTTTCCGGATTGTTCTTTCCTGCTCTCCCTCTTCGCAGTTCATGTGCTTATCTCCTACCGGTTTATCTTGCTTGCCATGAAGCCGAGTTTCGGACAGCAGCAAAGTCGAAGACTCCGGTAGGATTTAGCACACTACTAATCCGGAAAGAAAAAACATTCAATAAGCAACCGGTAAACTGAAAAAATAAACAAGTTACATGCAACTTAAGTTGGGGTAGTCCCCGAGATTCATTCAAGGACATAGCATGTAAGGTACAAAAAGGAACTTCTTACACCACAACTTCAAGAGTAGAAAGGACGCAACAGAGCTACGTTCCATGGACGCTTGCTCTCCTCTCCGGACCTGTCCGCCTTTCCTTTTTTCCACTCCTGTGCATCGATCAGGTAATATGCATCATTGTGAAGCACCTTGCTTACAATGAAGGGACCTTCCCATGGTGGCAAAAGCTTATGCCGGCCTTCAGTGCGCTGCACTAGGCGTAGTACGAGATCTCCTTCCCGGAAAACTCTCGGGTTAACCTTCCGGTTATGATAGCGTCTGAGGTTTTGCTGGTAAATGGCTGTTCTTGCCAAAGCTAGCTCTCTTGCTTCTTCTAGCAAGTCAACATCATTTTCTCTGGCCTCTTTGACCTCTTGCTCAGTATAGAGCTGTACCCTTGGTGAATCATGAATGATGTCGGTTGGTATGACCGCTTCTGCTCCGTAAACCATGAAGAACGGAGTGTATCCGGTAGACCGGTTTGGAGTTGTTCTTATACTCCACAGTACTGATGGTAGCTCATCAAGCCAACATCCCGGTGATTTTTCCACTGCATCAATGAGTCTAGGCTTGATACCGGAAAGTACCAAAGCATTCATTCTTTCCACTTGGCCATTGCCTTGTGGGTGTGCCACTGAGCACAAATCCAACCGGATGTTGTTGTCCTCACAAAACCTTTTGAACTCACCTTGAGCAAAGTTGGTTCCATTGTCAGTAATGATGCTGTGCGGGTATCCATACCGCAAAATGACATCTTTTAAGAATTTCACCGCTGTGTGCCCATCACATTTTGCGATAGGTTTCACTTCTAGCCACTTGGTGAATTTATCCACCATAACCAAGATGTGAGTCATGCTGCTTCTTGCAGTTTTGAATGGGCCAACCATATCGAGGCACCAAACGGCAAACGGCCATGTTAATGGTATTGTTTTTAAACCGGACGCTGGGGTATGATTTTGCTTGGCGTACCTCTGGCAGCCGTTGCATTTTCTTACCAAATCCTCAGCGTTTTCCAAAGCAGTGGGCCAATAAAACCCATGCCGGAATACTTTTGCTACCAGCGCCCTTGATGAAGCATGATGCCCACATTCTCCTTGGTGAATTTCCTCAAGCATTTCTTTTCCTTCTTCCGGTTCCACACATCTTTGAAGGACACCGGTAACGCTTCTCTTGTACACCTCACCATTGATGAATGTGTATGCTTTGGACCTTCTTTGTATTCTTCTTGACTCATTTTCGTCATCCGGCAAGATGCCGTTGATCAGGAATTCCTTAATAGGTTTAACCCATGACGGTGTCTCTCGAACCAAAAACACCGGTGCATCTATCTCCATGCTATCTACCAGCATCATTTCTTCCGGTATGGGTACAGCAGTCCCCGAGCTTGCCGGAGCAGTCCCCGAGTTTGGTGCAGTCCCCGAGTTTGCCGGTGCAGTCCCCGGGTTTCCTTCATCAATATCCATGGGTACTACATGTGATTCCGGTACGAAAATTGATTCCGATTCCGGGCTTGGTTTGATCGATGGTACTCTTAAGTGAGCTAAAGCTATTCCGGGAGGAATTTCTTGCCTGGATGAGCCCAGCTTGGACAAAGCATCCGCGGCTTCATTTTCTGCGCGCGGCACATGGTGAAATTCACACCCTTCGAAGAATCCGGCAATCTTTTGCACTTGAAACCGGTACGAGGCCATGTTGGCATCTTTTGCATCCCAATCCCCGGAACACTGCTGTACCACAAGATCTGAATCTCCATAGCAAATGATCCGGTGTGCACCGATTTCTTTTGCGACCTTAAGCCCATGGATCAAAGCTTCATATTCAGCGACATTATTCGATGCCCTGAAATGTACTTGCAAAACATACCGGAGGTGATCTCCTTTTGGCGAGGTAAGCACCACACCGGCACCTAGACCCTCTTTGAGTTTGGATCCATCAAAGTGCATTTTCCAGTATTCTATCCTCTGATCTGGCGGTTTGTATTGCATTTCCGCCCAATCAACGAGGAAATCAGCCAAAGCCTGTGATTTTATGGCATCCCTTCTTTCATATACCGGCACGTATGGTGATATCTGGATTGCCCACTTTGCAATCCTTCCGCTAGCGTCCTTGTTGCACATGATATCGGAGATTGGTGCTTCACTCACCACTTTCATGGGGTGCTCCTCAAAGTAATGCTTGAGTTTTGTGGCGGCCATGTACACGCCATAAGTCATTTTTTGGAAGTGAGGATAGTTTTGTTTTGAGAGGGAGAGCACCTCGCTCAGGTAGTATACCGGCCTCTGGACGGTTTTTCCTTCCTCTTCTCTTTCCACCACAACCACTACGCTCACAACCCGGTTTGTTGCCGCTATGTATAATAGCATAGGCTCTCTCTCTAGAGGTGAAGCCAGTATAGGTGCTGTGGCTAGCATTGTTTTTAGCTCCTTAAACGCTGCGTCTGCCTGAGGGGTCCAGACGAACGTGTCAGATTTTTTCATCAGAGCATAGAGTGGCAGAGCTTTTTCTCCCAACCTGCTTACGAACCGGCTTAGCGATGCCAAGCTTCCGGTAAACTTTTGCACATCTTTTAACTCTCGAGGGACAGCCATTCTTTCTATTGCCCGGATTTTTACCGGATTGACTTCTATGCCCCGGCTTGATACCGAGCAACTTGCCGGCAGGGACACCAAAGGTGCATTTTGCCGGATTAAGTTTCATCCGGAACCGTCTTAGGTTATCGAATGTTTGCCGGATGTCATCGATTAAGGTGTTCTTTACCTTAGTTTTTATCACAATGTCGTCTACATAGACTTGCACATTCTTTCCGATTTGATCAAACAAGCATTTTTGCATGCAGCGCTGGTACGTTGCACCAGCGTTGCGCAAACCAAAGGGCATAGTAACATAGCAATAAGCCCCGTGCGGGGTAATGAACGCAGTTTTTATTTGATCTTCCTTTTTCAAGGGAATTTGGTGGAAACCGGAATACGCATCCAGGAAGGACAACAACTCACACCCAGCAGTTGAATCAATCACTTGATCGATCCGTGGTAAAGGAAAAGGGTCTCTTGGGCAAGCCTTGTTTAGGTTGGTGTAGTCGATGCACATGCGCCACACCTTCGGAGCTTTTGCCTCCAGGTTCTCATCTTTTTTCTTTTCAACCATTACCGGATTGGCCAGCCACTCTGTGTGCGTGACCTCCACAATGAATCCGGCAACAAGCAGTTTGGTTACCTCTTCTCCTATGATTTTCCTCCTATCTTCAGCGAACCGGCGCAAGGGTTGTCGCACCGGCTTGGCATCTTTCCGGACATTCAAGGAGTGCTCAGCCAGCTCCCTCGGAACACCTACCAAGTCATCAGTTGACCAGGCAAAGATATTCCGATTCTCACGGAGGAAGCTGATGAGCGCGCTTTCCTATGCTTGATCAAGCCCGGCACCGATACGAATGGTGCGCTCTGGGTAAGCCGGATCCAGCAAAATATCCTTTGTTTCATTCGTTGGCTTGAATGCCGGTGAGCCCAAGTTTCCACTCATTGCCGCTAAGCTCAACTGTGAGGACTGAGCCAGCGCAACAGTTTGCATCCTTTTCTTTTCCTCTGCGATCACCAGCGATTCCGCTAGGTTTGATCCGGCAGATGCAGTTTCCAGTGAGACCTTATAGTTTCCCACCACAGTCAAGGGTCCACGAGGTGCCGGCATCTTCATCTTGAGGTAAGCCGTATGAGTGGTAGCCATGAAAGCTGCCAGTGCTGGTCTTCCCAACAACGCATGGTAAGGACTGTCTAGATCCACCACCTCAAACTCAACATTTTCAACCCGGCAATTATCACGTCCTCCAAATGCTACGTCCACCCGAACTTTTCCTATCGGGGCACAGGACAAGCCCGGAACGATTCCGTGGAACGTTGTACGCGTTGGCTGAAGCATGTTTTCTGTTATGCCCAGCGTACGCATGGTATGCTTGTACATGATGTTTATGCTGCTGCCGTTGTCTATCAGCACCTTGCTGAACTTTACTCGAGTTTGTGGCCCCTTCATGATTGGGTCCACAACAAGAGCGTATCCACCCGGATTCGGCATGATCTTAGGGTGATCCTTAAATGACCAGGTAATTTCCTGATCTGACCACAGCATGTACTTGGGGACTGCCGGCATCACGGCATTGACCTCCATGGAGCGGCGGTGTACACTTTGCCTGTCTGTTGGCTCAGTGACAAAGACAACACAGCACATATCCGGACCCTCGTAAACATTCCGGCCTAAAGGTGCCGGTGGAGGTGGTTGATCATCATTTTGCTCCACCCGGTTAACTTGCTGGTACTGCTGCCGGTTTGGCTGCACCGGTAAGGCGTTTGCCCCGGTAAGTGGCGGTGGTGGCGGTAGCTGTTGTTGCCGCGGCATGTCTTGTGGTGGCTGTGCATCTTTCACCGTTCCCTTTTGCATCAAGTACTTGGTCCAGGTACAATCCTTCGTCAGGTGGTTTGACGGGTGTGCCGGATTCGGTGTGTGCCACCGGCAAGGTTGGTCCAGCTTCCATGGTGTATTTTGCGGGTTCTTGCCAGTTTCTTTTCTGGACCCAGGGTTTCTTTTCCACCCATTGTTTCTTAGGACCTACCCATGGCTGCGATCCGGTTCTTTGCCTCTGACTGCCGCTGGCCTCAGAGTTTTCCTGTACAGCAGCAACTTGCTGCGGATCGTACCTTCGATCCGGAAAATCTTCTCTTCTTTTGTTATTCCGGTTATCCCGGTGTTGCTCTTGGCGCAGCTGTTCCGGCTCAGGTTGCACTGCCGGCTGCGTTGGGTCTCCCAACGCATAGCTATCCGCCACACGTATCATCTCTGCCAACGTTGTCGGCATGTTCCGCTGCAGCTTTTGCCACAACGGCGAACCTCTTCTGCACCCACTGCTAAACCAAGCAATGGCTTGTGCCTCGATTACCCCTTCACAGGAGTTCCTTGTAGTGTTCCACCGGGCCAGATAATCCCGGTCTGTTTCGTTCGGGCGCTGTACGCACAGAGCGAGTTGCTGCGGCCTGTTTGGCCTTTGATAGGTGCTGCTGAAATTGCTCACAAAAGCCTCCTCAAAATCCAGCCAGCCATTTATGCTTCCTACCGGCAAGTTGTTTAGCCAGATTCTTGCCGGTCCAACCAAAAATGATGGTATGATCCTCACGGCCCAACGCCGGTTTCCTCCTCCTGCTACGGTTCCTCCACCGCCTGCGACGTATACCGCGGTCACGTAATCCGCGAGCCAGTCTTCCGGCTTCGTGGTGCCATCGTATGTTTTTGTGTCACGGGGCAACATAAAGTTGCGAACTGGTGGTTTTTCTTTCATGATCCTTGGGCCAAAGCACTTTGGGCCTGGGGGACCTTCCTCCTCGATCATTTCCGATAAGTACACTCTATCCAGACGGTGCCTCGCATCCCGTTCTGGTAGGTATCTTTCTCCCAAACATTCTCCCAATGGGTTCCGGTATGCTGCCGGTCTTGCAGAATCAGCTTCATCGTAACATTCCGGTACCGCGGCCCTTGCCTGCCGGTACCTTGGGGGATCTATTTCCTCCTCATCGTACGCTGCCCTTGCAGCTCGATAATTTTGCCCGGTTTCGTATCTCTACCGGCATGATTGTTTCGGCATAGCCTCCTCTGGCGTAGCCTCGTTCTGCCCCTTGGCTTTTTCTACCGGCATCATGTTGCCCGGCTTGTTGCTTTCCGGCAAGAACCGGATCATACACAGTCATCTGCTGTGCGTTCATTTCTTTTTCTCTTCTTCTATGGGGGGGACGATGCCTGCCCATGGGACTTGCTTCCGGCATTCTTTGTTGAACGCACGGATTTTGAGGCCGCGGCCTTGTTCAGCTTAGCCAGCTGCTCAGCATTCTGCTGCTCAATAGTTTCCAGCAGCTCTCTAACACGCTCTTGCTGTTTTGCCAAAGCATCTCCGGAAAGCGACTCGCATAGCTCTACCGCAGCTTTAGCAGCTTTTATAGTTTTATCCGGGCTACTGTACTTAGGTTTCTCCACGATGCTAACAGATGCAGAGGTACTTTTGCCGGCATGAATTTCTTTGCGCAAGTCCTGATCTAGGTTGCGAGCTTTTAGCCGGTTTTCCGGCATCCTAGCAGCATGCGCGCTAACAGAAGCAAAGCCATGGGCAGCGTTGTACTCACGTAGGGTAAGGTTCAGCTCGCGCTGCGCCCGGAGGATGTCCTTGCCGCTCTCGAGCACCTTTTGGCGCTGCGCCTCCAGCTCCGCCTGAGCCGCTGCCGGATCGACGTTCTGCGCGATGGGGGTGGCGAGGACGTTCATCGCCGCTTGGAGCGGTGTTTCCGGTGGCGCGGATGACGCTCCCGCTGCGCCTGCGTCGCGCTCCAGCGGTGGCTTGGCCGCACGGGTCGGCCGCACGACCAGCACCTTCACCCACAGCTTCTTTTCCTGCACCAACCACGCCGGTCATCATTACCTCGACGCTGCCGGCGGCGCGGCCAGCACAGAGCCATCTTGGCGGGTCGGCGCCACCAGCACCGGCGAGAGCGCGGCGCACAGGGACGGTGCCGAAGTAGACGCGGTGGCTGCCAAACTCGATGACGCGGCCGTTCTTGGGGAAGATGCCGCCGTTGGCGAAGCAGCCCGCGTTGTCGTTGATGAAGTCCATGGCGTAGATGCGCTGCACGAGCGCGGACACCGTACGCTCGCCGGCGACCTCGAGGATGCCCGCCCGAATGTGAACTCCATCAAGCGCCACTTCATGCCCCACGGTGGGCGCCAACTGTCGTCGTGGTGAACGAGCAGATGCCATAGGATGGCTTAGATTGGGGCCGAATGGACGCTAGAGGATTCGGGGGAGGGTTTGCGATTAGATGGGAAGAACTTCCGGATGCTTTCCTCAAGAACACAACCAAAGGCCGGTATACAAGAAGAGAGACAAGAGGAAGAACTCTTTACTAGATCGCTAGCTTCATTGATCTCAACATGGTTACAAGTTGTGGTTCGTGCCTTGCTACTATCGTGCCCGTAAGGAGGGCTGCCCCCTCTCCTTATATAGGAGAGGGTGGCTTACAGGGCAAGAAACCCTAATGGCATCTTTGACTAGACAAACTACTTTATAAAGCTACTTTACAAAGCTACTTTAATCATAGATGACACCGGGGTCCTCTTTAATCAGGGAGGCTGACGTCCTCCGGCTTCTTTCTTCGTCATCTTCTTCTTTATCGTCAGCCCTTCGTTTAAAGCTACTTTGCTTAGCTCATCTTTGTCTTCTAGCTCTGGAGAGGATCTTTGACCAGCCTTGCCGACAAGCTCTTCCTTCCGGTGGCCCGGTACCTTTTCTATCCGGTTCCGGTATCCCTCCTCTGAGGATACCGGCTTAGCCTGTTCAGCCAAACGCCTATCTTAGACTCCGGCATGAACATCTAACCGGTATCCTGATGGCTCAAACCATCCGGTTTGGCATGCCTTTGGCATACCGGGGGTCATCCCCCCAACAGATGGAGAAGCTAGAACAAGAGGTTTTCAACTACAAGAAGATGGCTGAGCGTGAGGTGGACATCTTCCACAAGATTGTGTCTGAACTTATTGATGCACACGAGAAGGAGACTGCAAAGCTATGGGGCGACATCCTCTCACTTCATGACACCACCAACAAACTCCAAGCTCAACTCTATGACGTTCAGAATCAGAACTGTGAGTATGAAAACAGGTTTAAACACATAAGCTATGCTGCTAGTTTCAGGATTCCCGAGACCAAGATGTCGTTTGTTGATGGAGAGCCTCTTCCTTGGAAGTCTGATGATGGGAATTCATCACCACCATCACCGAAGGAGTAATTCATCATCGTTATTGGCATCCCCTTGGTTTGTTCCAAGCTTGGGGGAGTGTCGCGGTATCACATCATCACTATCTTTTACTTTTTACTATCAAGTAGTGTCATATCATGAGTAGGGAAGTTATCATATAAGATGGGTTGCAGTGTGGAAGTATCTCTCCTTTAGTTGGTTGTCTATGTATCCCTTGGTGTGAGTTATCGTTATGGAATATTAATGAGAAGTCTTATCATTTACATATTGCACATCTTATTTTAGTTTGCAATCTCTATTATATAATTGATCTTGTTATTAGTATTGGTATCACTTTGGGAGCACTGAATGAATCTATTTGGTTTTGGAAAACTTAGCATTGGTCAATAGCAATAACACTTTGAGGTTTAAGTAGAAAAGAGAAATACATGTAGTTGTTTCATTGTCTTCCTTTCTTGTTAGCTCATAGCTTATTATTCTGAAGTTAAAATTGTTTGTGCTTACAAGGAAGATGCATGATTGTTTCCATCACATGTATATTTGTTTGTTTCCCTCGACTCTTATGCTTGCTAATTAACCTTGCTAGCCAAAGACCTGCACTGAGAGGGAACACTTCTCGTGCATCCAAACCTTAACCCAAACCTATGCCATTTGTGTCCACCATAACTACCTACTACATGGTATTTCCTGCCATTCCAAGTAACACTAGTAGGAAAAGCCTCATCAGTGGCGCACCAAAAATGGATTCTGTGGCGCATGGGAGCTGCGCCACAGAAACGTCGCCACAAAAATAAGGTTTCTGTGGCGCACCTTCCCGTGCGCCACAGAATTAAGGTTTCTGTGGCGCACTTGTTCTTAGGTGCGCCACAGAAAAGCGTGCGCCACAGAATTGGTTTTTAGTGCGCCACAGAATTTGCTTGTATTATACACGATTTTGTTCTGCCTGCTATACACATGCAGTTTATAGACAGCAATACAGATACACAGGTTATATACAGCAACATTCAGATATAATATAAATATCATGTACATTGCACAGATATAACATAGACATCATCATCACATTACTTAGAACCCGATCGAGATACATATATAGTGGCAAGTGTCAAATGTTTTGCATACAACTCTTAATTCATACAAAATTCACAATTTCAAGATACAAAGTAGTCTTCATCCGGTTCCTCCTTTGCTCCGTCATCTCTACCCACCAGGCTCGCTTGCATCGGGGTCCTTCATCCAGTTCCTACTATGATGAAAATGGAAGAAAGTGAGACCAACAAGTCCGATGCACAAGAGAAATGGAATAAATGCCTCATACATTGTTGGTCAACACAAATATTAACATTCAGGGACGGTGTAAGTGAGACCAAGTCCGATGCACAAGAGATTGATATTTGTGCTATCTTACCAGGCTCACTTACGCCGCCCCCGAGTGTACGGTGACCAAACATTTTAATCATCGGCATTTTGAAAATCTCAAAGCAAATGGAATGACAAAATGGAATAAGTGCCTCATACATTGTTGGTCAACACAAATATTAACATTTAGGGATGGCGTAAGTGAGACCAAGTCCGATGCACAAGAGATTGATATTTGTGCTATCTTACCAGGCTCACTTACGCCACCCCCAAGTGTACGGTGACCAAACATTTTAATCATCGGCATTTTGAAAATCTCAAAGCAAATGGAATGGCAAAATGGAATAAGTGCCTCATACATTGTTGGTCAACACAAATATTAACATTTAGGGATGGTGTAAGCGAGACCAAGTCCGATGCACAAGAGATTGATATTTGTGCTATCTTACCAGGCTCACTTACGCCACCCCCAAGTGTACGGTGACCAAACATTTTAATCATCGGCATTTTGAAAATCTCAAAGCAAATGGAATGGAAAAATGGAATAAGTGCCTCATACATTGTTGGTCAACACAAATACTATGGTCAGAAACCATAGTTGCAGTATACACCGCCGTATACTTTGCAGAAGGGCCCCCTTTCCCCGGTCGGCGTTCCGTCAACGGGTGCTTGACGACACAACAACGCCGATCTGCATCTCCGGCGCAGAACCACGCCAGTCCCTCGCTGTCCAGTACGTGAACGAGTCCTTGATGCAAAGACCGTGCCGGCCTGCCCAGCATTATGCCGGGCCGTGTTGCCGCGCTTCAAACCGTGTGTCCAGTGATCGACACGGCCTGAAGCGCGACAACAGGGGTCGGCATGATGCTAGGGAGGCTGGCACCGTCTTCGCATTAAGGACTCGTTCACGTACTGGACGGCGAGAGAAGAAAAGTGGTGCTGCGCCGGAGAGGCATGTCGGCGTTGTTGTCTCGTCAAGGACTCGTTCACGGAACGGCGGCGCTCGTCTACAAAGTATATTGCGGCGTATAGGTGACCAAACATTCTAATCATCGGCACTAAAATGGAAGAAAGAGCCAAGTGGTATCTCAACTAGATATCATATGCCTCATACTTTGTTGGTCGAAAGAAATATTAACATTCCGGGATGGGGTCAGTGAGGCCAGGTAGGATGCACAAGAGATTGATATTTGTGCCATCGCACCAGGCTCACTGGCCCCACCCCAGAGTGTACAAGTGACCAAACAATTTAATCATCGGCACTAGAATGGAAGAAAGGCCAATGCAATTAAGAAGTAGCTAGTATGAACTAAATGGAATGCCTCATACTTTGTTGGTCGAAACAAATATGAACATCCCGGGATGGCGTTAGTGAGGCCAGGTAGGATGCACAAGAGATTGATATTTGTGCCATCACACCAGGCTCACTAGCGACACCCCGGAGTGTACAGTTGACCGAACATTCTAATCATCGGCACTAAAATGGAAGAAAGAGCCAAGTGGTATCAACTAAATGGAATGCCTCATACTTTGTTGGTCGAAACAAATATTAACATCCAGGGATGGAGTAAGTGAGGCCAGGTAGGATGCACAAGATATTGATATTTGTGCCATCACACCAAGCCTCACTTGCTCCACCCCCGAGTGTACGAGTGATCGACCAACCATCTAATCATCGACAAGTACAAAAACACCAACAAACCAGCAACCATGGTGACATAAGTCAAGATGCTCAAACACACATAGCATGCATGGAGCAGATGCTCCAAAGGGATTATTCATCACTTGGTATATAGACCAAGTGATGCTGGCAAAAGAGAGGCCAATCAAGAACCAGTAAATCCAGTAAGTGATAGATATGCCTAAACAAGCAACAACACATAGCATATCCCAGCTAACCAGATGAGACAAGTCTTGGTAGCCAACTGAATCACCTAGCACCACCTAGCCTTTTAAAACCATCAGAAACAGTCCTTTTTCTTCAAAGGATACCACAGTGGCATTCATTTACATGATCCCCTACTGTGGATATCTCTATTTTCATCAAAGCCAACAAGAAAAGGATACCACAGTGGCATTCATTTACATGATTCCCTAATGTGAATATCTCTATAGTAGCATACCATAAGCTCACAAGAATCCATCAAGTAAATCTTCACAAGGATACCATAGTAGCATAGTAGCATACCATAAGCTCACAAGAATCCATCATTTTCTTCACAAGGATACCACAGTAGCATACCATAGTAGCATTTCATGCATTTAAATGAACCAGTAGCATCAAAACCAACCAAATGTCCAACTAGCAAGCAATACCAAGTGAGCAAATCTTCATTACCTTGTACAGGTTCAGACATGGATTTATTTCCAACAAAGGATGGAAATCAAATTAACATCATTGAATTAAATTGAATCATTACCATCACATGGTTCATCAATAACAAGTGGCAGTAAACCTCCACAAACAACAGGTACATATGATCCAGTAAGCCACACAGGCATAGCAAGTGATATAAGTTGACAATAACCACTAGCAATCCAGGCTCCAAATGGAACCTTTGGAGCAGATATATATAGAGCCAATATAGCATGTCACTGCTAGTAGCTGGTGTTCATATAGCATGTCCATTTAGTACCAAGCATAGCACCAATTTAGTACCAAGCATAGCACCAATTAATCAAGCAATATAGCAGCATCAGTAACAAGCATAGCACCAATTAATCAAGCAATATAGCAGCATCAGTAACAAGCATAGCACCAATTAATCAACTATAGCTCCATCAGTAACAAGCATAGCACCAATTAATCAAGCAATAGCAGCATGACCTGCACATGACACTTCACTAAAGCCAAAGCTTCAGTAAAGCACTTAATCAAGGCTTTCATGCAGTGCTTGACAGGCAACAACTGCAAGCAATGGGATCATAATTCAATCCATGTGCACATACCAGATAAATGGCATCAATGGGATCATAATTCAATCCATGTAATTAGCCAAGTTATACAGAATAAGAAAAGGGGAGCACAACAGCATTTCATCGAGCACAACAGCAGTAGAAAATCACAGCAGCATTTCATCGAGCACTTTGTGCTCGCGCGGGAGAGGAAGAGGGAGGGGAGGGGAGGGAGCTCACCGACGACGACGGCAGTTGTGGAGGAGCTCACCGACGACGACGGCAGGGGTGGAGGTCGCGGCGGCTCCTCCACCTTGACGCGGCGGCGGCTCCTCCACCTTGACGCCGCGCCGGCCCCTCCTCCTCCACGCCGCAGCGGCTTGTGCTGCTGGTGGCGGGGATGGGTGGAGCGTGGCGGCATGCGGCCCTCGCGGAGGAAGGCGGCGGCGACGGCGACGGCAGCGCTCGCCATGGAAGGCGGCGGCGCGGGGAGAGGGGAGAGGGGAGAGAGTGGTATACGGGCGAGGGAGGGGTACGGCCATGATATAGGACACGTTATTTCTGTGGCGCACCGAGGCCAGTGCGCCACAGAACACGTCATTTCTGTGGCGCACCGAGGCCAGTGCGCCACAGAATACGTTATTTCTGTGGCGCACCAAGTGCAGTGCGCCGTAGAAAAAGTGAAACCAATGTTTGGGCGTGACAGGGTGTGGGCCCCACAAAGTTTTTGTGGCGCAGTGTTCCATGGTGCGCCACAAAATTAAGCTATTTCTGTGGCGCACCTTGCCTGGTGCGCCACAAAATAAGTTTCTGTGGCGCATTTTTAACGGTGCGCCACAGAACTAAGCTTCGCCTATAAGGGTTTTCCTACTTGTGTAAATACTTCGTGTGCTACCTTTAAATAATTCAAAATTTACTATCTCTTATTTGTGTCAATGTTCTATAGCTCATGAGGAAGTATGTGGTGTTTTATCTTTCAATCTTGTTGGGCAACTTTCACCAATGGACTAGTGGCTTCATCCGCTTATCCAATAATTTTGCAAAAAGAGCTGGCAATGGGATTCCCAGTCCCAAATTAATTAACCTAAATAGACACTCCTCCATGGTATGTGATTGTTGGACGGCACCCGAAGGATTCGGTTAGCCATGGCTTGAGAAAGCAAAGGTGGGGAGGAGTGTCATCTAAATAAAACTAAAATAAAAATGCACTCCTTCATGGTATGAGATTGTTGGCAGGCACCCGAGGATTCGGTTAGCCATGGTTTGTGAAAGCAAGGTTGGAAGGAGTGCCACCCAAAAATAAAAATGTTTAATGGGAGACGCTCTTTGAAGGTTTGTCTGGCAAGGGGGTTAGAGTACCCGCTACCAGTCGTTGACAACAACAAACACCTCTCAAAATGTTACTTTTACTCTCTTTATATGATTTCAAAACTGAAAAAGCTCTAGCACATGATTTAATCCCTGCTTCCCTCTGCGAAGGGGTCTTTTACTTTATGTTGAGTCAGTAAACCTATTTCCCTCCATCTCAAGCAAGCATTTGAGTTGTTGTGATCAAACCATTATATTGTGATTTACTTCATCATGTCTTTTACTTTTCCTTGTTTAGTATGAGTTTTATCTGAATGAATATAGCTTTGAAAGTTATCAATGATCATGAGGAATCTATTATGATTTAGTATGCAAGTTGTGCCATATAAACTTTAACATGAGAGCGCTGCTCGATAAGATAAGTATAACCTGTTAATTGTTCTCTGACCAAGAACGAAGTTTGCCATCACCTATTATGATTTCTTATGCACCTTTATTTGTGATTACCTTATACTTGTTTCAGATTGAATTATATGAGGAAGTTGTTTACTAGAATGTCTTGTGTGAATGAATATGATGCTTCTTGTCCGTATTTTATTTATCGACTCTTTACTCCATAAACATGTGGTCCTGTTTACCGAGTTCAGTTTCGCTTGGGGACAAGCGAAGTCTAAGTTGATACGTCCAATTTGCATCACTATTTTATATCATAATTTGCTGTTATTCATTGATATATTTCATATTTGGAGATGATACTTATGTTATTTCATCTATTTTGCATGTTTCATGATTATTGGAGGATCGCGCACCGGAGTCAGGATTCTGCTGGAAAAAGCACCGTCAGAATGCAATATTTCGGAAGATCAACAATTGACGAAAGTTATATGAAAAATCCTATTTTTCCAGAAGATGACGAGAGCCAGAAGGAGGAGCCGAGGAGGGCCACCATGGGCCCCCCTCACAGGCCGGCGCGGGCCCTGCCCTGGCCGCGCCGCCTTGTGGGGAGGGGCCCACAGCCCCTCTGGCCTCCTCTCCTTCGTGTATTTCTTCGTCCCGAAAACCTAAGCTCCGGGAAGTAAGTCGCAAAGAGTCACAGCCGCCTGGGCGGAGAACACCAGAGAGAAAGAGCTCTCCCAGTGAGATCCGGGAAATTCCCTCCCGGAGGGGGAAATCGACGCCATCGTCATCGCCATCGAGCTGGACATCATCTCCACCACCATCATCATCCTCTCCATCATCATCACCGCCATCTCCACCGCTGCACATCGTCACCGCTGTAACAATTTGGGTTTGATCTTGATTGTTTGATAGGGGAAACTCTCCCGGTGTTGATTTCTACTTGTTATTGATGCTATTGAGTGAAACCGTTGAACCAAGGTTTATGTTCAGATTGTTATTCATCATCATATCACCTCTGATCATGTTCCATATGATGTCTCGTGAGTAGTTCGTTTAGTTCTTGAGGACATGGGTGAAGTCTAAATGTTAGTAGTGAAGTATGGTTGAGTAATATTCAATGTTATGTTATTTAAGTTGTGGTGTTATTCTTCTAGTGGTGTCGTGTGAACGTCGACTACACGACACTTCACCTTTATGGGCCTAGGGGAATGCATCTTGTACTCGTTTGCCAATTGCGGGGTTGCCGGAGTGACAGAAACCTGAACCCCCGTTGGTATATCGATGCAGGAGGGATAGCAGGATCTCAGAGTTTAAGGTTGTGGTTAGATTTATCTTAATTACTTTCTTGTAGTTGCGGATTCTTGCAAGGGGTATAATCACAAGTATGTATTAGTCCTAGGAAGGGCGGTACATTAGCATAGGTTCACCCACACAACACTTATCAAAACAATGAAGATTAATTAGCCGTATGTAGCGAAAGCACTAGACTAAAATCCCGTGTGTCCTCGAGAACGTTTGGTCATTATAAGTAAACAAACCGGCTTGTCCTTTGTGCTAAAAAGGATTGGGCCACTCGCTGCAATTATTACTCTCGCACTTTACTTACTTGTACTTCATTCATCTGTTACATCAAAACCCTCTGAATACTTGTCTGTGAGCATTTACAGTGAATCCTTCATCGAAACTGCTTGCCAACACCTTCTGCTCCTCGTTGGGATCGACATTCTTACTTATCGAAGATACTACGATACACCCCCTATACTTGTGGGTCATCAGGGTCCACAGTTCACTAGTGGTGTCTCTCCCATAAGAAATAGCATGTTGGGTGAACAAATTACAGTTGGGCAATTGACAAATAAAGATGGCATGACAATGCACATACATGTTATGATGAGTAGTGTGAGATTTAATTGGGCATTACGACAAAGTACATAGACCGCTATCCAGCATGCATCTATGCCTAAAAAGTCCACCTTCAGGTTATCATCCGAACCCCTTCAGTATTAAGTTGCAAACAACAGACAATTGCATTAAGTATGGTGCGTAATGTAATCAACACAAATATCCTTAGACATAGCATTGATGCTTTATCCCTAGTGGCAACAGCACATCCACAACCTTAGAACTTTCTGTCACTGTCCCAGATTTAATGGAGGCATGAACCCACTATCGAGCATAAATACTCCCTCTTGGAGTTACAAGTAACGACTTGGCCAGAGCCTCTACTAATAACGGAGAGCATGCAAGATCATAAACAACACATAGATGATAGATTGATAATCAACATAACATAGCATTCCATATTCATCGGATCCCAACAAACGCAACATGTAGCATTACAAATAGATGATCTTGATCATGTTAGGCAGCTCACAAGATCGAACAATGATAGCACAATTAGGAGAAGACAACCATCTAGCTACTGCTATGGACCCATAGTCCAGGGGTGAACTACTCACACATCACTCTGGAGGCGACCATGGCGGTGAAGAGTCCTCCAGGAGATGATTCCCCTCTCCGGCAGTGTGCCGGAGGTGATCTCCTGAATCCTCCGAGATGGGATTGACGGCGGCGTCTCTGGAAGGTTTTCCGTATCGTGGCTCTCGGTCCTGGAGTTATTATCGACGAAGGCTTCTTATAAGCGGAGAGGTAGGTTTAGGGGCGATGCGAGGGGCCCACACGGGCGCGGCGAGAGGCGGCCGCGCCGCCCTGGCGTGTCGCCGCCTCGTCGCCCCACTTCGTTTCCCTTTCGGACTTCTGGAAGCTTCTCGTGGAAAAATAAGATCCTGGGCGTTGATTTCGTCCAATTTCGAGAATATTTCCTTACTAGGATTTCTGAAACCAAAAACAGCAGAAAACAGCAAGTGGCTCTTCGGCATCTCGTTAATAGGTTAGGAAAATGCATAAAAATGACATAAAGTATGTATAAAACATGTGTGTATCTTCATAAAACAAGCATGGAACATAAGAAATTATCGATACGTTGGAGACGTATCAGCATTCCCAAGCTTAGTTCCTACTCGTCCCGAGTAGGTAAACGATAACAAAGATAATTTCTGAAGTGACATGCTATCATAATCTTGATCAATACTATTGTAAGCACATGAGATGAATGCAGCGATTCGAAGAAATGGTAAAGACAATGAGTAAACAACTGAATCATATAGCAAAGACTTTTCATGAATAGTACTTTCAAGACAAGCATCAATAAGTCTTGCATAAGAGTTAACTCATAAAGCAGTAATTCAAAGTAAAGGCATTGAAGCAACACAAAGGAAGATTAAGTTTCATCGGTTGCTTTCAACTTGTAACATGCATATCTCATGGATAATTTTCAACATAAAGTAAAATAATAAGTGCAATAAGCAAGCATGTAAGAATCAATGCACAGTTAACACAAGTGTTTGCTTCTAAGATAGAAAGAAGTAGGTGAACTGACTCAACATAAAGGTAGAAGAATGGCCCTTCACAGAGGGAAGCATGGATTGCTATATTTGTGCTAGAGCTTTTATTTTGAAAACATAAAGAGATCATAAAAGTAACATTTTGAGAGGTGTTTGTTGTTGTCAACGAATGGTAGTGGGCACTCTAACCCCCTTTCCAGACAGACCTTCAAAGAGCGGCTCCCATGAAATTTTTTATTTTTGGGTGGCACTCCTTCCAACTTTGCTTTCACAAACCATGGCTAACCTAATCCTCGGGTGCCTGCCAACAATCTCATACCATGAAGGAGTGCCTTTTTATTTTAGTTTTATTTAGATGACACTCCTCCCCACCTTTGCTTTCTCAAGCCATGGCTAACCGAATCCTCGGGTGCCGTCCAACAATCACATACCATGGAGGAGTGTCTATTTGTAAATTTATGAGAGTTAATTAATTCGGGGCTGGGAACCCCATTGCCAGCTCTTTTTGCAAAATTATTGGATAAGCGGATGAAGCCACTAGTCCATTGGTGAAAGTTTCCCAACAAGATTGAAAGATAAACACCACATACTTCCTCATGAGCTATAAAACATTGACACAAATAAGAGGTAATAACTTTTGAAGTGTTTAAAGATAGCACTCAAGCAATTTACTTTGGAATGGCAGAAATACCATGTAGTAGGTAGGTATGGTGGACACAAATGGCATAGTTTTTGGCTCAAGGATTTTGGATGCAAAGTAATCCCTCTCAATACAAGGCTTAGGCTAGCAAGGTTGTTTAAAGCAAACACAAGTATGAACCGGTACAGCAAAACTCACATAAGAACATATTGCAAGCATTATAAGACTCTACACTGTCTTCCTTGTTGTTCAAACCCTTACTAGAAAATATCTAGACCTTAGAGAGACCAATCATGCAAACCAAATTTTAGCAAGCTCTATGTATTTCTTCACTAATAGGTGCAAAGTATATGATGCAAGAGCTTAAACATGAGCACAACAATTTCCAAGTATCAAATTATTCAAGACATTATACCAATTACCACATGTAGCATTTCTCGTTTCCAACCATGTAACAATTAACGAAGCAGTTTCAACCTTCGCCATGAACATTATGAGTAAAGCGTAATATCCCAGGTATTGGGGTTACAAAAATAGAGGAAACAGATGTGTGCATTGCATTCATGCATAGAAAATATGGGGAATTTTCGCGCTTTAAAGTAAAACAGTCACAGTAACTGAAGTTTCACTTGACTTTGGTGGAAATGAAGTAGATCATCAAGTCAAGCGCTATAAACCTCAATGTGACTTTGTTAAAACCTTGTTTTGGGTAGAGATGATTTGATCTAAGGGGTTAGATCAAATGGAACTAATAATCAACACAACAACACTTTACTCAATGATCAATTACTTGATCTTATAAAAGATTATAATATGGTAATCCTTGTCATAACATATGAACACCAATTCAATTGTAAATCAAGTAACAATTAAATGGAGAAACCATTCTTCACTTATCTTTTCCATGTCTTAAACTAATCATTGATCCTACCATGGACCTCATGGTATTCATTTTACTTCATTCTTGGAAACATAACAAGGAGATCAACTCTAGAATTATATATCCTTCTCTATTCCATATAATTATACATCAAACCTAGAGAGGTGAGAGTTCTATATTAATTATTAGAGAAGCATTAACAAACCTTGAGTTAAACCTTGGATATACATCCAAGTATTCAAATCATCATCTTTAAGAGGAAACTTAGGATCTTATTCAAGATATTTCCTAGAGAGAGAATCCATTTGTGTTAACCATAGATATTGGTGACCACATCATTCTCTATGGAGCCTAACCTTAGGTTAGTATTAAAGTCCTTTCCCAAATGAGAGAGAGACCACTCATACTAATCATAGCTTTACCTATTGAAGAATAAAGGACAACCTTTGAATTAAAGTATTAGGTTGAAAACCATTTCCCTTGGAGTGGTAAGATAACCTAATGTCACATGAAATAATACCATATCAATGAATTGATAAAGTAAGGAGGAGATTAATTCAACCAAGATAGCCAAGTGGAGTCCTAGCCTAGATACCTAAGGAAATATTAAATACACCATAAACCCTAGAATAACTATTCATTTATGAGGGAGCTCAAGTTATGGTGTTACACTCAAGTTAGTGAGGCAACACTTGGATTTGAGGGAAAGAACTATCCATATACCCAGATGATTATATCATCATTCCCTGGAAAGAACCCTCAGTAATATCTCAGGCATTCTCCTGGGATATAAACTAATGAGACAACCATAGTAGTCCAATTCAAGAAGATAAATTAGAAGTACTATACCTTAGTTGATCAAGACAATGCTTGATCATGGAAGTGAGAAACCTATTTAATGAGAGATACCTTAGGAAGCCAAACCTTGATCATTATAAATTGAGTGATGATCATAAACCCTAAGAACTTGAGGTTAAGATATTAAGAACAAGACGATCATATATAATATATGATCATGCTTTGGAGGTATGTGAGGATAAGTTAAACCCTAATAGGATAACTAGATATCATTCACCACATGAAATTATAGGGAGGTAACTAGTAAGCAAACCTAGGCTAAAACCCTAACCTTAACTTGTGACCACTTGGTGATCATAAGTGGAATCCTACCACATCTATATTTCATAAATTAAAGAACCTAAGCAAACCTTAGAGTCAAACTCCATACTCTATATGGTGAGAAACCATTCAACAATATAACCAAAGTTAACTATAAAAAGAACCATAGCCACTTTAATTACTTAAATAATGGATTAGGATAATAGTAGAAGTCCATTGGAATCAGATAAAACCAATTCTCAAGTCCTTAGTAATTGAAGGAGCACATGAACTATTAAGCAAGTAACCATTTTATCATGTATAGAGGAGAGTAAACCCTAACAAATGCAATATGATGTCATCCCAATTCTACAAACTAGAATTATATCTCAAACCTAGTTTATGTATCACTATGATGATCATAATATAAAACCAGGCCACAATTGAGATTCAAACTAATTGCCATTAGGTAAACTAGTCATCAACCCGTGCTACAGCACAGGCTAGCATATAGAAAATGAATATTTTTTTCATTATAACATATGTATTGTTTGCTTATCCAATCATAAAAAGAAGTACATTCCTTTGGTTCTTTTAATCTTGTTGATCGGATATATTACAGTTTGGTAGTAACCATGAAGGTAAAATAAATTTTAAATTTTCTATTCATTTCTTTTCCATTTTGAAAACTAATAATATTCCTCCAATTATATTAATCTTTCCATTACATATTTTATTTGGCGGTAACCATGAAGACAAAATAAACATTGAGTTAGTCACTAATAGGGCATACCCATGCATGAGCTAACTAATCTTCTCCAGGGAGGTACACTCAAATGTACAATGAACTCTGACATAGCATGGTCTCTATTCCAAGTAGATATACATAGAGCAATGACAATACAACTTTGGTCCCCTTTTTGCTGCATCCATAAAAAAATCTAATTCTTCTCCTGTAAGCAACGATTAAGACATCCCTGACCTGAAATAAGTTTTAGTCTCGGGTATCAGGATGATAGCTCTCAAACTTCATCAGTTTGGAACATTGTTTAGTGAATTGAGAAAATAGAAGAAGGTGAAACATCCCATCATGATCTCAATAGGAGATTCCTTTTGTGCATAACATTCACATCTCAAGAGGCCAAGTAAATATCAGCGTAACATTTCTAATTATGGATGCCATGCCAGGTTTGTGCTATGAGATTTCTTTCCAAATTAAAAGATACCCAAATATTAGATGAAAAATATATATCAAATATACATGAATATTTTATTGCATGTTCAGCTACAATAGAGCGCATATGATTAGAATTACATCCACAGCTTTTCGGTGTAGATCTTTTCCAATAATATTTTACATATAGCAATCTAACTACGAAAATATTAGGAAAATAGATAAGTGGCTATATGCAACTGGCAATAGAGGTGCATATACATACCGTGCGCCCTCATTCATTTCTTGCGTTGGTTCAAGGAAACGTGCATGTGTGAAATCAACAAATAGAAATCAACGCCTCAGAGACTAACCAATGGCTCCTGTTCCAACTCGCCACAACCTACGAAATTTCAACATAAAAAATGCATATGAAAACTGTT
Source organism: Lolium multiflorum (assembly GCA_030979885.1). Classification (NCBI taxonomy): domain Eukaryota; kingdom Viridiplantae; phylum Streptophyta; class Magnoliopsida; order Poales; family Poaceae; genus Lolium; species Lolium multiflorum. The sequence continues at coordinate 210,309,575 of CM061747.1, read as the reverse complement.
GACACCGTGCACATGACAATATTAATAAGTCTGCATCTATTTTACAAAACTATATATATTGATCCATTTGCTTCAAGTCTAACCTCAATCTAATCACCGCGTTGAATTTGGATCAGGCTGAACTTTCGGTTAATACAAAAATTACAGTGCCATCACATTAAAGCCCCGCCATGAAGGAAATACATCAAGAACACAACTTTCAATCGATGAAACCATCAGTTATTGTCAATTGCTCTCCCACAGAAAAGAAGACCAAACAAAAGAAGTTGTCAGTTGCTCCTACGCCAAAGCCTCCTCAGCTCCAAATCACGTAGATAAGCAATGTTAGAGTTTTGGCTGGGTGCAAATTAAGCATATGATGTATTTATCTGCTTGGTAAGCTGATGTACAGCCCCTGACTTGAGTAGCCAATAATCTGCGTGAACAAAAATATGCACATCACATCACCATCCTGAACCTGATGAATCGTATATTTTCTAACAACAGTGCCTTTAAAACGTATTAACAGATCATCAATTGGAAATTAGGGTCTTCTATTTTCTTAAAATGACAATATTTTCAGTGTTTCTGCTTCTCCTCGTACTACTATTTTGTAGAGTACATTGCAGTATACGCCGCTAGATTCCGCTAAGCAGCAGCTGCCGCTAGGTTGCAGTGTAAATTGGAGTACTAATTAAGCGTAATACTTAACTGACAAAAGCTTTCGCTAGATTATCAAAACGTAAAAGCTGCAGCTATGTGAAATTGTGGAGTACCGACATATCTGCCCCCACGGACAGGTTTTAGTAATTCTACTAATGTACAAACGTACGCCTGAGCTACGATGGTACTGCTCGACTGAAATTCTTATGTTCCCAATTTTTTCTGTGTTCTTTGTAAATATCATTATATCAGATAATTACAGATGCATGTATAAAGATCCTGATTTACCTAGCACGTTGAAGTTGATTGATACAGGTTGTCCATCACCCTGACTTGCCGAACATCGTCGTCATGTAGCCCGAGACTGCTGCAGCGACTTCAGCATGTAACAATATATCTTCCATGGCCATGAAGTCGAATCGTGGAGAGCGCCGATGATATTGATTCCTATGGCCAAAGCCTGTCACCATCGACCGGCCGCCGCCAGACATTATAGTTGCTCTTCTGCCGATGCATCTAAAGCAACTCCGAAAGAAGGTCTTGGGAGAGGAGATGGACATCAGACTGGTTTGGAGAACCGCCGGCTCTTATGTGTTCTTTGAAAATATCATTATATCAGATAATTACATATGCATGTATAAAGATCCTGATTTACCTAGCACTTGAAGTTGATTGATATAGGTTGTCCATCACCCTGACTTGCCGAACAACGTCATCATGTAGCCCTAGACTGCAGCAGGGCCTTCAGCATGTAAAAATATATCTTCCATGGCCATGAAGTCGAATCGTGGAGAGCGCCAATGGTATTGATTCATATGGCCAAGCCTAGTCTCCATCAACCGGCCGCCGCCACACATTATAGGTGCCCTTCTGCCGATGCATCTAAAGCAACTCCGAAAGAAGGTCTTAGGAGAGGAGATGGACATCAGACGGACTTGGAGAACTGCCGGCGGCGCTGGCGCCAAAGAGGAACCAGAGAGCTCTCTCCTACGCGCAGATTTCTTTTTTCGTTTGAGAATTAAATTAGGTCAGACTTCCAGGTAGCTAAATACGGTTTCCTACGTAAGCAGAATCAAATATATCTTTTGGCTGTTTTGTTATTCACGTGCACATTTGAATGTGCGTGGAGGACAGCTAGCTAGGAGATCGATCGATCGGTTTTTTGTTTGTTTTACGTGCACGTTTCAATCTCTAGCTCGTTTGCGGTGATTGTCAAGGATGGCGGTATGGCTGATTCCATCTAACAACCTTAACGTGCCTACATGGCTACATAACATAACGTGTCAATGTGACATTTACGGTACATTATAAACACAACTTTCTCGACTAATCTCAACCGTAAATTTTAGATCTAATTGCCTTAATTATTTAGATGATGTGGATTAACGCGGAGTCTTCTATGGTGCCTCCAATTAGTAAATATAAGATATGATGAGAATCCTAGAATTATTCACTAGTTAAAGCTTGTGCTTAAATATGGAACTTAAGATTAATCTAGTGCCAAACTCTATAATTAAAACCACAGGTGGTGACCAACCACTTATCATTATCAACCAGACCCAACCATGATGAGAGGAATGTCTACTACAGGCCATTAAAAAGGTGTTATTAAATCTAATCCAGTACCACCTTTGCAATATGGTTATAATCAAATCTACAAAACCTTAACAAGCAAGTGCTCACATAAAATTATGTGCAAGTGACAACATTCCCAAATAAGAGGTCAAATCCTTAGACACATTTTAGTACATGAAATCATGCCATTAAAGCCACCTTCTTATTTGCAATTCAATAATAAATATTACCATGAAATTGTTTCTTGCAAAGTAATAACCAATAAAACTCTACATATCATCAAATAAGAACTATATCATTTGGAAACTACTTTGAATCCTTCCAAGATGATATTCACATTCATGTCATGTGGGAACTTAAGTCAAAGCCAAATAGTATTTAATTAACAAATGTTCTAGGAATCATATTAAAATTTGTTAATACACCACAACAATCTTTTAAGTGTTTTGAATGTATTTCAGCAGTAATTCAAACAAGCAAATCCTACAAAGGAGATTGAATTCAAAACTGAAATTAAATAAGCAATTACAAAACCAAAAAAAGAAAACAGAAAAGAAAATTAAGAAAAGGGGGAGGCTTACCTCTCGGGCCACCCCAGCCCAGCAGCAGCCTGCAGAGCAGCCCAGCACCACGGCCCAAGCACCAGCCCAACAACAGCCCATACCCCTTCATTGAAATATCAACGAGAGGGGGATCGTCCTCATCCTCTCCTTCGGCATGGAGGACAACACGACAACGTGCTCTCCTTCTCCCTCTCGCTGGCACCTCCTCCTTGAACGACGACGTGACGAGGATCGTCCGAGTGCCTATAGAAACCCCAGGACGAACCCTAGCTCAATTTCTTCCCCCTCTGCTTCAATTCCGCCCCAAACCGAAAACCTAGTAGCCCGGCCGTCGACCATTGCCGCCGTTCGGAGCATCCCCGGGAACCGCCGTTGATGCCATCGTCACCGCCACCCTCGACATGCCCAGCCTACGGAGGAATCGTGCTGAGAAGCCCCGGAGAGTCGCCGTCGAGCTCGTCCTCTCCGACGGCCAGACGATTCCGGCGAACCAGAGCTCCTCCAACCCGCCGTCGCTTCCATCGGATCGTGGTGAGCTACGAGTCCCCAGCGCCTCCTATCCCTCTCCTCACCCCTTGCATCGCCGTAGCATCATCCGGTGAGCGCTGCCGCTCGGCCCGCCGGCGAGCTCGCTCCGGTGACCAAACCGGGCGGCGCCACCACCGATGGTCCGCCTCGTGAGCTGTTTCCAACGCGCCCGCACGCCCGCGGGGCACCCTAGCGCCGGCGACCCGCCATTCCGCCGGTCATGACCCCGGCCACGGTGGCAATTTTGACTTGGTCAAAGCCGTGGCTGATGGGGTGGACACGGCCCCACCAGTCATAGACTGTGGGTGGTATCTGTCCGGGTATGTTTAGTCAGTTTCAGTTTTATTTCAAATTCAATAATTGCTGAAACTTTGCAAATATTTAGGAAATTCATTATAACTCAGAAAAATACAAATAAGATATCAAAATTCTTAGAAAAGAAAAATCTATCCAATAAAAATATAAAATCAAATTTTTATTTTTAATAGAAATTCAATTATTTAATACTTGTTATTTAAGCCTTATTTATTAATTCTAAATTCAATTAAAATTCAATAATTAGGAAAACTTTCCAAATTAAATAAAAACCAGTAAATAAATAAAGAAAACATTAAAACTAATTTTCTTTATTTTGTTAATTTGGTAAATCATTATTAGAGAGAATTAAACCCTGATTAATAATTTCCCTAATTATTAATTATTTAAAAAGAATAAAATGCTAAATTCAATATTATTTTATTTACAAGTTACTAATAACTTCAACTTTAAATTTAAGTTATTAACCATAAGACTATATGGTAAATAGCAAACCCTAATTCCATAGTGAATGGTATTACAACCCATCATTTCATGTGAAACCTAAAACCCTAATTCAATTGGGACACCTAGCTCCATTATTACATGTGAACCCTAAATTGCTTCCAAACCTAAACCTAAGTTAGAATATGTGATCATGATATTTTGATTTCATTCATAGAACCATAGTAGCTTCTAAATGTTTACCTTGATCACATAAAATGTAGTAACCATCATTACTAAATTAGTATCCCATGTATTCATCTTAATCAAACCTAGATGATCAAATAGAACCAACCATAGTTCCTATCCTTAGAGGCAACAACCTTAATTATCCATATTTAGCATCACACCCCTGTGATGAACCATAATAGCAACCATGCCCATTAATTGTGCATCACACACCATACCCACTAAACCCTACTAGTGTTAGATAATTATCAAACATCCTATTTAGGAACCAACCAATCTTTACTTAGGGAATTAAATAGCAAACCTAAACAACCTCAACCTAATTATTATACTTCTTAGTATTTAAGAAGTATGTTCTTCAAAAGTTATTCTTTTGAAGAAAATAGAGAGTATCCTCAACCCTACCTAACAGGACCTATAAACCCTAACTAGCTATCCCCAGCAAGGTATACCAACCTTGATAGCAACTATTTATAATAGATTGCTCAAGATGCTTAGGCTTAACTCAACCCTACAAGTTCTAGCTATTGATGAATCCAACCTGGTTGGGATCCATCAAATCCTTACCCTAGAAACTAGTTGGAACCCATAGTAAACTATAGAACTCCACAACCATAATTATCATACTTGTTCTTCATTATAGAACATGTTCTTCAAAATTTATTCTTTCGAATTATATAATAAGTAATCATCAACCATGCACTATATGACTTAAAATTGACAACTGCTGTTTACTTATTATACAACTACTATTCCTGGGTGTGTATGATTGTTACTATGCATTTACCACCTGCTTATGATTCTAAAACAAACAACCCTGAATCAGAACCTTGTTTGTGAATCACTCTAAAAGTGCAACACACCCTGAACTAATCATTACCACTCACTAATCCTAAATCATCGGGGTTAGGTCACGCTTAGAGTGATTGCATCTCATATTTATGCATTATTGCATCCTTGCCAATCTTTTAAACATCGTCCCGGACGATGATGCTATTTCAGAATTTGGAGTTATTGCGTATCGAAGACCTTGCCTGCATAATCTTGCAGTCAAGAAAGGCAAGTTCATCACTTGCTCATGTCATTTGAGTATTTTTATCAAATTACTTGCAAAGTACTATGTTTATCACTATTGCATAAAAAGCAAAACCACTATTTTCATAACTATGAATATGACTATGTGGTGGGCAATGGAACCACGGATTGTGTTGATATGGTGGAGGTTCCATTGCAAGGGTTTATATCCATCTAGGATTAAACAACAAATGTCGATGATTCTTGTGCCGTAATACCCGTGTTAACCATAAGATCCTGGGACGGAAGTAGTCAAAAGTGTTTCCACCTCTCGTTCATCAACGGATGCGCTTTACCGTAGTACACTTGTAATCCAAGGGGGCAAGCGGTGAGGCTGGGGAGTCCTAAGTCCCCACGGCATTGTCCGTAGTACACTTGTCGCCCGAAGGAGCAAGCGGTGAGGCTGGGGAGTCCTAAGTCCCCACGGTATGCGGTCTATGATGGGTTGCAGCTCGGCGTAGGAATGTATGGTAGAGCCCGCATTGTTGTCGTGGTCGGGGCCCATCCTTAATTGGTGTAAGTGAACCGGCGTGGACCCAGGGTCGGAGTTTGCAACAAAGGGTGGGTGTTCGAGGTAGCGGAGGAACATGATTGGCTAGACCTTATACCGGGCCTCACACCATAGGAAGTGTGGACGGGAAATTGCCCGGTTGGCACCAAGGTTAAGATCTCTTATGGGTAAAGCAACACACCTCTGCAGAGTGTAATGAATCGTGACCTGTCACTCCCTGTTCCGGGATATGGAACTACGAACGCGGCCGAAAAGGAGCTCCATGAAGTTCTAGTAAATCGGTGAAGGCTGACGGACATAGTTCTTCTGAATAAAAGCAACCTTTTGAAGAAATGGTTATGAAAACTTGCATTGGTATTAGACTTTCTAGTCTAATGCTGTAGCTAGTGCATTAAACACCTCTTTCCTATAATGAACTTGTTGAGTACGCTCGTACTCATCCCACTCTTAAATCCCCTGCTTAGATATGGAGGCATCGAAGGAGTTATCTACAGTGCAACTCGAAGGCCGAGGAGTCAACAACTACTTCAAGAGACAAGACCTTGTCAGAGGAGTCAGATACCACATCCAACAAGGAGAAAACCTAGTATAGCATAGAAGGTACTAGCTTCCTAAACCTTGCTCCTATTTAGCTAGAATCTATTCATAGCCTCTACAGCAAGTTAAATACTCTACAAATAGAGTTCGTGATAAGACTAGACTACGAGTCGTTCTTCTGGAGTTTATCTGCAGTTTTACCTCATTGTAAGTAGGAGGCTGTGATGATCTTATGTAACAGAGTCAATATTGTAATTCTATAGACATGCCTTGGACCCGCATATGTTTCTGTTGTACCACTGAGCGATATAATACTAGTGGAACGGTGTTTTATTGGTGTTATATCAGACTTGCATACTACACCATGCAGTGGTATGCCGGGTCACCACATAAAGCCAAGAACATATGTGTTCATATGCAACAGCGGAGCGTGTCTCTCTCCCACACAATGAATGCTAGGATCCATTTTATTCAAACAAAAACAAAAACAAAAACAAAAGCAAACAGATGCTCCAAGTAAAGCACATAAGATGTGATGGAATAAAAATATAGTTTCACTAGAGGAACCTGATAATGTTGTCGATGAAGAAGGGGATGCCTTGGGCATCCCCAAGCTTAGATGCTTGAGTCTTCTTGAAATATGCAGGGATGAACCACGGGGCATTCCCAAGCTTAGAGCTTTCACTCTCCTTGATCATATTGTATCATCCTCCTCTCTTGATCCTTGAAAACTTCCTCCACACCAAACTCAAAACAACTCATTAGAGGGTTAGTGCATAATCAAAATTCACATGTTCAGAGGTGACATAATCATTCTTAACACTTCTGGACATTGCACAAAGCTGCTGAAAGTTAATGTAATGAATAAATCCATCAAACATAGCAAAACAGGCAATGCGAAATAAAAGGCAGAATCTGTCAAAACAGAACAGTCCGTAAAGACGAATTTTTTAGGTGCACCAGAATTGCTCAAATGAAAATTCTCAAATGAATGAAAGTTGCGTACATATCCGAGGATTACTCACGTAAATTGGCAGATTTTTCTGAGTTACCTACAGAGAATACTGCTCAAATTAGTGACAGCAAGAAATCTGTTTTAGCAGTAATCCAAATCTAGTATGAACCTTACTATCAAAGACTTTACTTGGCAAACAATGCAATAAAATAAAGATAAGGAGAGGTTGCTACAGTAGTAACAACTTTCAAGACTCAAATATAAAACAAAAGTGCAGAAGTAAAATCATGGGTTGTCTCCCATAAGCGATTTTCTTTAACGCCTTTCAGCTAGGCGCAGAAAGTGTGTATCAAGTAATATCAAGAGATGAAGCATCAACATCATAATTTGTTCTAATGATAGAATCAAAAGGTAACTTCATTCTCTTTCTAGGGAAGTGTTCCATACCCTTCTTGAGAGGAAATAGATATTTAATATTGCCTTCCTTCATATCAATAATAGCACCAACAGTTCGAAGAAAAGGTCTTCCCAATATAATGGGACAAGATGCATTGCATTCAATATCCAAGACAACAAAATCAACGGGGACAAGGTTATTGTTAACCGTAATGCGAACATTATCAATCCTCCCCAAAGGTTTCTTTGTAGAATTATCAGCAAGATTGACATCCAAATAACAATTTTTCAATGGTGGCAAGTCAAGCATATTATAGATTTTCCTAGGCATAACGAAAATACTTGCACCAAGATCACATAAAGCATTACAATCAAAATCATTGACCTTCATCTTAATGATGGGCTCCCAACCATCCTCTAACTTCCTAGGAATAGAAGTTTCACGATTTAGTTTCTCTTCTCTAGCTTTTATGAGAGCATTTGTAATATGTTTTGTAAAGGCCAAATTTATAGCACTAGCATTAGGACTCTTAGCAAGTTTTTGTAAGAACTTTATAACTTCAGAGATTTTACAATCATCAAAATCTAAACCATTATTATCTAAAGCAATGGGATCATTGTCTCCAATATTTGAAAAAAATTCAGCAGTTTTATCACATGCAGTTTCAGCAGTTTTAGCAGTTTCAGGCAGTTTTGCAAGCTTTGCATTAGGAGTAGCAACATTGGCAACACCAATTATTTTACCATTGATAGTAGGAGGTGTGTCAACATGTGAAGCATTTTCATTGCTAGTGGTGGTAATAGTCCAAACTTTAGCTATATTATTCTCTTTAGCATTTTCTTCTTTTTCCCACCTAGCACGCAATTCAGCCATCAATCTTATATTCTCATTAATTCTAACTTGGATGGCATTTGCTGTAGCAAATGACTTAATATCTTTATCTTCATTAGGAATAACTTTCAATTTTAAAAGATCAACATCAGCAGCAAGACTATCGACTTTAGAAGCAAGTATATCAATTTTACCAAGCATTTCTTCAACAGTTTTGTTGAAAGCAGTTTGTGTACTAATAATTTCTTTAAGCATGGCTTCAAGACCAGGGGTACATTCCTATTATTGTTGTAAGAATTCCCATAAGAATTACCGTAACCATTACCATTATTATAAGGATATGGCCTATAGTTGTTACTAGAATTATTCCGATAAGCATTGTTGTTGAAATTATTATTTTTAATGAAGTTCACATCAACATGTTCTTCTTGAGCAACCAATGAAGCTAACGTAACATTATTAGGATCAACATTAGTCCTACCATTCACAAGCATAGACATAATAGCATCAATCTTATCACTCAAGGAGGAGGTTTCTTCAACAGAATTTACCTTCTTACCTTGTGGAGCTCTTTCCGTGTGCCATTCAGAGTAATTAATCATCATATTATCAAGAAGCTTTGTTGCGGGGCCTAGGATGATGGACATAAAAGTACCTCCAGCAGCTGAATCCAATAGGTTCCGCGAAGAAAAATTCAATCCTGCATAAAAGGTTTGGATGATCATCCAAGTAGTCAGTCCATGGGTTGGGCAATTTTAACCAAAGATTTCATTCTTTCCCATGCTTGAGCAACATCCTCATTATCCAATTGCTTAAAATTCATTATGCTACTTCTCGAAGATATAATTTTAGCAGGAGGATAATATCTACCAATGAAAGCATCCTTACATTTAGTCCATGAATCAATACTATTCTTAGGCAAAGATAGCAACCAATCTTTAGCTCTTCCTCTTAATGAGAAAGGAAACAATTTTAATTTTATAATGTCACCATCTACATCCTTATACTTTTGCATTTCACATAGTTCAACAAAATTATTAAGATGGGCAGCAGCATCATCAGAACTAACACCAGAAAATTTCTCTCTCATAACAAGATTCAGTAAAGCAGGTTTAATTTCAAAGAATTATGCTGTAGTAGCAGGTGGAGCAATAGGTGTGCATAAGAAATCATTATTATTTGTGTTTGTGAAGTCACGCAACTTAGTATTTTCAGGAGTACCCATTTTAGCAATAGTAAATAAAGCAAACTAGATAAAGTAAATGCAAGTAACTAATTTTTTTGTGTTTTTAATATGGAGAACGCAAACAAGATAGTAAATAAAGTAAAGCTAGCAACTAATTTTTTTGTGTTTTGATATAATGCAGCAAACAAAGTAGTAAATAAAATAAAGCAAGACAAAAACAAAGTAAAGAGATTGGGAGTGGAGACTCCCCTTGCAGCGTGTCTTGATCTCCCCGGCAACGGCGCCAGAAAATGTGCTTGATACGCGTACAACATGCGTCTGTTGGGAACCCCAAGAGGAAGGTGTGATGCGTACAGCGTCAAGTTTTCCCTCAGTAAGAAACCAAGGTGTATCGAACTAGTAGGATCCAAGAAGCACGGTGAAGGTTGATGGCGGTGGAGTGTAGTGCGGCGCAACACCAGGGATTTCGGCGCCAACGTGGAACCTGCACAACACAACCAAAATACTTTGCCCCAACGAAACAGTGAGATTGTCAATCTCACCGGCTTGCTGTAACAAAGGATTAGATGTATAGTGTGGATGATGATGTTTGCAGAGAACAGTAAGAACGAGTATTGCAGTAGATTGTATTCGATGTAAAGAATGGACCAGGGTCCACAGTTCACTAGTGGTGTCTCTCCCATAAGAAATAGCATGTTGGGTGAACAAATTACAGTTGGGCAATTGACAAATAAAGATGGCATGACAATGCACATACATGTTATGATGAGTAGTGTGAGATTTAATTGGGCATTACGACAAAGTACATAGACCGCTATCGGCATGCATCTATGCCTAAAAAGTCCACCTTCAGGTTATCATCCGAACCCCTTCCAGTATTAAGTTGCAAACAACAGACAATTGCATTAAGTATGGTGCGTAATGTAATCAACACAAATATCCTTAGACATAGCATTGATGTTTTATCCCTAGTGGCAACAGCACATCCACAACCTTAGAACTTTCTGTCACTGTCCCAGATTTAATGGAGGCATGAACCCACTATCGAGCATAAATACTCCCTCTTGGAGTTACAAGTAATGACTTGGCCAGAGCCTCTACTAATAACGGAGAGCATGCAAGATCATAAACAACACATAGATGATAGATTGATAATCAACATAACATAGCATTCCATATTCATCGGATCCCAACAAACGCAACATGTAGCATTACAAATAGATGATTGATCATGTTAGGCAGCTCACAAGATCAAACAATGATAGCACAATTAGGAGAAGACAACCATCTAGCTACGCTATGGACCCATAGTCCGGGGTGAACTACTCACACATCACTCCGGAGGCGACCATGGCGGTGAAGAGTCCTCCAGAGATGATTCCCCTCTCCGGCAGGGTGCCGGAGGTGATCTCCTGAATCCCCCGAGATGGGATTGGCGGCGGCGGCGTCTCTGGAAGGTTTTCCGTATCGTGGCTCTCGGTCCTGGAGTTATTATCGACGAAGTCTTCTTATAAGCGGAGAGGTAGGTTTAGGGGCGACGCGAGGGGCCCACACAACAGGGCAGCGCGGCCAGGGGCTGGGCCGCGCTGCCCTGGCGTGTCGCCGCCTCATCGCCCCACTTCGTTTCCCTTTCGGACTTCTGGAAGCTTCGTGGAAAAATAAGATCTGGGCGTTGATTTCGTCCAATTCCGAGAATATTTCCTTACTAGGATTTCTGAAACCAAAAACAGCAAAAAACAGCAACTGGCTCTTCGGCATCTCGTTAATAGGTTAGTGCCGGAAAATGCATAAAAATGACATAAAGTATGTATAAAACATGTGTGTATCATCATAAAACAAGCATGGAACATAAGAAATTATCGATACGTTGGAGACGTATCAGGGTTCCACCTATATAATGAGGGGCCAAGGGGAGGGGGTCGGCCACCACAACACCACCACCTTGGCCGCACCCTGATACGCGTACAGCACGCGACCGTTGGGAACCCCAAGAGGAAGGTGTGATGCGTACAGCGGCAAGTTTTCCCTCAGTAAGAAACCAATGTTTATCGAACCAGTAGGAGCCAAGAAGCACGTGAAGGTTGATGGCGGCGAGATGTGGTGCGGCGCAACACCAGGGATTCTGGCGCCAACGTGGAACCTGCACAACACAACCAAAGTACTTTGCCCCAACGTAACAGTGAGGTTGTCAATCTCACCGGCTTGCTGTAACAAAGGATTAGATGTATAGTGTGGATGATGATTGTTTGCAGAAAACAGTAGAACAAGTATTGCAGTAGATTGTATTCAATTAAAAGAATGGACCGGGGTCCACAGTTCACTAGTGGTGTCTCTCCCATAAGATAAATAGCATGTTGGGTGAACAAATTACAGTTGGGCAATTGACAAATAGAGAGGGCATGACCATGCACATACATGATATGATGAGTATAGTGAGATTTAATTGGGCATTACGACAAAGTACATAGACCGCTATCCAGCATGCATCTATGCCTAAAAAGTCCAGGTTATCATCCGAACCCCTTCCAGTATTAAGTTGCAAACAACAGATAATTGCATTAAGTATGGTGCGTAATGTAATCAATAACTACATCCTCCGACATAGCATCAATGTTTTATCCCTAGTGGCAACAGCACATCCACAACCTTAGGGGTTTCTGTCCCAGATTCAATAGAGGCATGAACCCACTATCGAGCATAAATACTCCCTCTTGGAGTTACAAGCATCAACTTGGCCAAAGCCTCTACTAGTAACGGAGAGCATGCAAGATCATAAACAACACATAGATAGATTGATAATCAACATAACATAGTATTCACTATTCATCGGATCCCAACAAACACAACATATAGCATTACAGATAGATGATCTTGATCATGTTAGGCAGCTCACAAGACCCGACAATGAAGCACATAAGGAGAAGACAACCATCTAGCTACTGCTATGGACCCATAGTCCAGGGTGAACTACTCACTCATCACTCCGGAGGCGACCATGGCGGTGAAGAGTCCTCCGGGAGATGATACCCCTCTCCGGCAGGGTGCCGGAGGCGATCTCCTGAATCCCCCGAGATGGGATTGGCGGCGTCTCTGGAAGGTTTTCCGTATCGTGGCTCTCGTGCTGGGGTTTCGCGACGAAGACTATATGTAGCGGAAGGGCAGAGTCGGGAGAGTCACGAGGGGCTCACCAGGGCCGCGCGGCCAGCACCTGGGCCGCGCCGCCCTACTGTGGCGCCGCCTCGTGGCCCTACTTCGTTAGTCCTACGGTAAGCTTCGTGTGAAAATAGGCCCCTGGGCGTTGATTTCGTCCAATTCCGAGAATATTTCCTTACTAGGATTTCTGAAACCAAAAACAGCAGAAAACAACAACTGGCTCTTCGGCATCTCATTAATAGGTTAGTGCCGAAAAATGCATAAATATGACATAAAGTATGCATAAAACATGTAGATATCATCAATAATGTGTCATGGAACATAAGAAATTATCGATACGTCGGAGACGTATCAGCATCCCAAGCTTAGTTCCTGCTCATCCCGAGCAGGTAAACGATAACAAAGATAATTTCTGGAGTGACATGCCATCATAACCTCGATCATACTATTGTAAGCATATGTAATGAATGCAGCGATCAAAACAATGGTAATGACATGAGTAAACAAATGAATCATAAAGCAAAGACTTTTCATGAATAGTCCTTTCAAGACAAGCATCAATAAGTCTTGCATAAGAGTTAACTCATAAAGCAATAAATTAAAGTAAAGGTATTGAAGCAACACAAAGGAAGATTAAGTTTCAGCGGTTGCTTTCAACTTGTAACATGTATATCTCATGGATAGTTGTCAATGCAAAGTAATATAACAAGTGCAATATGCAAGTATGTAGGAATCAATGCACAGTTCACACAAGTGTTTGCTTCTTGAGGTGGAGAGAAATAGGTGAACTGACTCAACATAAAAGTAAAAGAAAGGCCCTTCGCAGAGGGAAGCATTGATTGCTATATTTGTGCTAGAGCTTTGGTTTTGAAAACAAGAAACAATTTTGTCAACGGTAGTAATAAAGCATATGTGTTATGTAGATTACACTACAAAGATTCGGGTCTATTGCAATGAAAAAAATTGTCGCAATATGTGCCGTTTCGTGGCGATATGCACCTATTGCCACAAAACAGTGTTCGTGGGCAAGTGTTGCAATTAGACACATGGTAATAGGCTATTGCAACAAAAATGCAATCGTGGCAATAAAGTGCTCTGTTGCAACAACCATGCGGGCAGTTGCCACATTTTTTTTCCCGCGGCGACACTCACTTATCTCCACAATGTGGTTTATCGAGATAGCTTAATGCAACATGCGAACAAATCATGGCGATTGATAGTTTGTGGCGATAGAAATTTGTAGCAATAACCTCTACCAACAATCCACGTTTCGTGGCGCATGCTCTTTCGTGGCAATAGACAATCGTGGCAATAACGCCCCCTTTTTCGTAGCTTTAGTCATTTTTCCATGAACCACTACGTTCGTGGCGATACTCTATTTCAACAAAATTCAGTTTTGTGGCACCAAATACTTATTGCAACTAAGCATGTAGTCATGGCGACTAAGATTTGACGCAACACTATATTTTTTCATGGTACTAATCTAAGGCAACGGAAAGTGAGTTGTGACAATAGCCTATTGCAATCATAAAAAAAACATCCATTAAATTACAAACTTCAAAACCATATGTATAATATGTCAGTTCATACAAATCAAAATTCTGATAGTAAATATTCATCAAATGAAACTCAAGTAAAGTGTAGCCATCCTAATTAAGTGTAAGACTAAACTGTCCATGATGTATAGTATATCACCATCGTGATTCTTGAAATCTCTACTCTAGGTGCGTATTCCCATTACTTCTACCCTCTCCAGCTATTTCTTTGGTTCCTGCAATCAAGAAATGGAAAAAACAAGCCAAGTTCTGTCAACAATCTGCCATGAGATTGGACAGAAGCAATTGTATAGGAAAACTAGCATCAAGTGTATAGGAACTAGCACCAAGTGTCTAGCAAAGTAAAATCAATTGTAACGCAATATTCTTGTTTCATCTCAGAAATATGCCTAAGAACATAACAATGACAAAAGCAATTGTATAGGAAAACTAGCATCAAATGTCGAGCAAATACATTTGATACATGAGACTAAGATACTAATTAATGAAGAGATTGGGCAGAAGTATTGCTAGTACAAGCCTATATTCCTATATTCTGAGCATACTGGGAAGGAAAAGTACAAAAGTACACATAAGTGATCTTTTTATAGAAATGTAAGAACTCGTGACAAACAACTGGAGCAACTTGCACTGGGTAAGAAGCCAACAACAGAGCAAGCATTCAGTCGAGGAAATCATAGAAATTAAGTAACGGTAAAATTCATCTACGGTTGTGACTTACCATTGCTTTGTAAAATCTAGAATTCAGTGTTGCAACTTGTAAGAGTGAAGTTGAAGAAATCACATTTGGCTTTGCTCCTAGATTCCTACTAGGACTAGAGCTCTGTAGAGTAGTTTGCAAATTTGGATTACTATTTTCTTTGTCATTCCTCTTCTTAAGCACCTGCAAATAGAGGTTCACTTTTAGCAATGCAAGTAAGAAGAATAAATTTACAAGGCGGGAAGCATATCAATGTAATCACCTATTGGTTTCCCATTTTTTGGCTTAATTTAGCCATTAGTTGGCTGAACTTTGCCACAATGTTTTTTTTTTAATTCCAGTCTTGATCTTTGCTTCTCTTCCAACATTCTTTCCCTTTCAACACGCTTTTCTTGTAACCTCTCCTCAAGTTGTTCTCTCTCAGCACGCTCCAAGTTAATCCTCTCCTGCATGTTTGCACGATCAAGCAACGCTCAGGCAGGACGCCTCAAATTAGAAAACAACACTACTGTTATTTATGATCGAAAGTCAACCGAAGGATATTATCGATTACTGTAATTTATGCAATAACTTGAGTGACACCAGAATATACAAAGAAACCAAATGAAGGAAATATTTTATCGGTATAGCTATTGAACATGCATGGCTTGGCAGAAAAATCTAAAAGTAACTGTGGATGCTTATGAAAACATACAAGCCAGGACATGATATTCAACAGAATGAGCCCTGCTTAGAGAAACATGAGCTGAATCCACACAAAAAAAAGAACTAACACCATTTTATTTGTAAAAGGTGCTTGTGACAAAACGCTCAATGCAAGTTCATTGAAAACTAACGCCAGATGACCATACAAGCATCCGAGTACTGGACAATCAACACAGGCACCAGCTACTCGGTCACAGATGATTTCCATGACTAGCATCTAATAGAATAAGTACTTCAGGTGTACTGCGTATTATGCGTGAGGGCATCTAACTCAGGATCGCCAAAACACATCTCATGCGCAAATAATATCTACCTAAATGAGCTGGAACAAGTAGCAACCTAAATGAAAAAGTATACAATCTGAGAGATAACGGGTGATACCAATAATCAACTAGCGTCAGGGATACAGAGTCACGGTAGTAATAATATTAATAAGATCTCAGCAATAAAGCACCAGGTATTGTTCATATGAAAATCAAAAGCAGATCCACGAGATAGATCGCGGGATCGATGAGGTATTGGAAGGCCTGGTCTTGGTCGCGGCCGCCTCGGATTTGCTCGCCGTGGCCGAGGCCGTGGACGGCATGGACGACAGCAAGTGGATTGTAAAGGGGCCATTCCGCTGGGAATTTAGTTCTAGGAGGAGATTGGAAAGGAGGCGATGATTGGCATTTGGGAGCTGCACAACCGCGGGAGATTGGGAGAAAGGAATAACCTGATGCAGTGGTGTGGTTCGTTGGGTCGACGCCGTCATGACGCCGTGAGCATCGCTCAACAGAAGAACGTCAGCTCAGATCCGATCTGTGTAGCCGTGATTTTGTTTAGAGATGTAACCAGGAAGGA
The DNA here is from genome assembly GCA_030979885.1 of Lolium multiflorum. Classification (NCBI taxonomy): domain Eukaryota; kingdom Viridiplantae; phylum Streptophyta; class Magnoliopsida; order Poales; family Poaceae; genus Lolium; species Lolium multiflorum. Next base: position 210,292,832 of record CM061747.1, on the reverse strand, counting down.
GATAATATATAATGGTCTTTTAGCGGGAAGGTTTAATAGAGGCTAAATTTCGGAGGGAGGTTAATTTTGGTGCAAACAAAAAAAATTCGGACGGTAACATTAAAGCGTTTAGCTGGGAGGTTAAAAAAATTGGCGCAAAATACAATAGGTGGTGGGAAAGTAATTTTTTTTGGAGGAAATGGTTCGAATAATGAATTATATTGTAAAAGTAATATTCAATCCAATATGAAATATATATGCTCCTAAAAATAATGTAACTAAAATTTGTTTGGGAAATGATATTTCGTGGTGAAAAAAACTACCGGATCACTAATAGGTGGGGTCCAGCACTTTGCCGAGAGCATATGGGAGGAGCTCGGCATGTCAGTAATAGGTGGGGTCCAGCAGTTTGTCGTGTGCTCAGTAGAACTCACGGGATATCACTGACATGTGGGCCCGTGTGTCAGAACACCGTTAACGTGTTGGCGCCATCTTCTCGCTTTATTTTTCCGTGTACTGTGGTATGGCTCTCAGCAAATATGTTGCCGTGAGTCCGATGAAGTGATCTCAGTGAATGCCTGATTTACTGGTTGCTGTTTGCCGTTAGCGTTTAACGTGAGTAAACACCCGGCAACAGATTTTCCGTGTGTATTGGGCACAGAGGAAAATCTGGATTTCCTGGATGAGAAATAGACATAGGAAGGAAATGTTGATTGTGTGGTGATATATCCATGTACATGATGTTTACTGGAATAACGATATGAGTATTGATCTAAATATTTGCTTGCACTATCGGCCTATGTTCAGAGTATGCATTGAATAACAGGTTAACAGGCTTGTTTCGAACCTATATACGAACCGGTACGTGTGAGAGACAACCCAGGAGGCGGCGGAAAAGACACAAAACCCATCTAGGAGGCAGAAAACAATCGCTTTTACGACAAATACGTATTTTGTTGCAATAGGAGACTAATATTTTGCAACAATATGAATGCCTAACGCAACAAGGGGAAAATGTTGCAATATTCTTTCGTATATTTCCACAAAATTTGTTTTCGTGGTATTATCTAGTCTCTATTGCAACAAGATGACGAGGTCCTGCAACAACCTGTTATCATGGCAATAGCGCCACCTTATGGCAACGACATCGCGGTTTGTTGCAAGAAGAGACCTCTATTGCAACAAAACATCTAATTACCGCGACAAAACTCAATTGTGGCAATATGCGGAGGCAATTGCCACAAACAAAATATTAGTGGTAATATTGTGGTCTATTGCAACAAAATAGATCTGTAGCAATAAATATTGTGGCAATAGACCGGAATTCCTGTAGTGTTATATCTTACAAGTTGCAAGCCTCATGCATAGTATACTAATAGTGCCCGCACCTTGTCCTAATTACCGGGATTCATTGCATGCACATGTTTCAACCAAGTGTCACAAAGGGGTACCTCTATGCCGCTTGTACAAAGGTCTAAGGAGAAAGCTCGCATTGGATTTCTCTCTTTTGATTATTCTCAACTTAGACATCCATACCGGGACAACATAGACAACAGATAATGGACTCCTCTTTAATGCATAAGCATGTAGCAACAATTAATGTTCTCATATGAGATTGAGGATATATTTTCAAAACTGAAACTTCCACCATGATTCATGGCTTTAGTTAGCGGCCCAATGTTCTTCTCTAACAATATGCATGCTCTAACCATTAAATGAGTGGTAAATCGCCCTTACTTCAGACAAGACGGACATGCATAGCAACTCACATGATATTCAACAAAGAGTAGTTGATGGCGTCCCCAGGAACATGGTTATCGCTCAACAAGCAACTTAATAAGAGATAAAGTGCATAAGTACATATTCAGTACCACAATAGTTTTTAGGCTATTTGTCCCATGAGCTATATATTATAAAGGTAGAGGATAGAAATTTTAAAGGTATCACTCAAGCAATTTACTTTGGAATGGCGGAGAAATACCATGTAGTAGGTAGGTATAGTGGACACAAATGGCATAGTGGTTGGCTCAAGGATTTTGGATGCATGAGAAGTATTCTCTCTCGATACAAGGTTTAGGCTAGCAAGGTTATTTGAAACAAACACAAGGATGAACCGGTGCAGCAAAACTCACATAAAAGACATATTGTAAACATTATAAGACTCTACACCGTCTTCCTTGTTGTTCAACCCTTACTAGAAATTATCTAGACCTTAGAGAGACCAATTATGCAAACCAAATTTTAGCAAGCTTTATGTATTTCTTCATTAATAGGTGCAAAGTATATGATGCAAGAGCTTAAACATGAGCACAACAATTGCCAAGTATCACATTATCCAAGACATTTTAGCAATTACTACATGTAGCATTTCCTGATTCCAACCATTTAATGAAGAAGATTCAACCTTCGCCATGAATACTATGAGTAAAGCCTAAGGACATACTTGTCCATATGCAACAGCGGAGCGTGTCTCTCTCCCACACAATGAATGCTAGGATCCATTTTATTCAAACAAAAACAAATCGACGCTCCAAGCAAAGCACATAAGATGTGATGGAATAAAAATATAGTCTCAGGGGAGGAACCTGATAATGTTGTCGATGAAGAAGGGGATGCCTTGGGCATCCCCAGCTTAGACGCTTGAGTCTTCTTGAAATATGCAGGGGTGAACCACCGGGGCATCCCCAAGCTTAGAGCTTTCACTCTCCTTTATCATATTGTATCATCCTCCTCTCTTGATCCTTGAAAACTTCCTCCACACCAAACTCAAAACAACTCATTAGAGGGTTAGTGCACAATTAAAATTTACATGTTCAGAGGTGACATAATCATTCTTAACACTTCTGGACATTGCACAAAGCTACTGAAAGTTAATGGAATCGAAAAATCCATCAAGCATAGCAAAACAGGCAATGCGAAATAAAAGGCAGAATCTGTCAAAACAGAACAGTTCGTAAAGACGAATTTTATTGAGGCACCATACTTGCTCAAATGAAAATGCTCAAATTGAATGAAAGTTGCGTACATATCTGAGGATCACTCACGTAAATTGGCATAATTTTCTGAGTTACCTACAGAAAATTAGGCCCAGATTCGTGACAGCAAAGAAATCTGTTTCTGCGCAGTAATCCAAATCTAGTATGAACCTTACTATCAAGGACTTTACTTGGCACAACAATGCAAAAAACTAAGATAAGGAGAGGTTGCTACAGTAGTAACAACTTCCAAGACTCAAATATAAAATAAAAGTACTGTGGTAAAAACATGGGTTGTCTCCCATAAGCGATTTTCTTTATAGCCATTAAGATGGGCTCAGTAATTTCAATGATGCTCACATAAGGATGATAGTTGAAGAAAAGAGAGCATCAAAAAGCAAGTATGAAACAAATTTAAGCCTAACCCACTTCCTATGAAAAGGAATCTTGTAAATAAACAAGTCATGTAAGCATAACGCAACAAGCATAGAAAGGCAACACAAGCGCAACTTCAAGATTCTCAACATAAAGAGGGGAAACTTAATATTATTAAGATGCATATAACCATGTTTCCCTCTCTCATAATAACTTTCAGTAACATCATGAACAAACTCAACAAAATAACTATCACATGAAACATTATTATCATGGGCTACATGCATAAAAGTATCATTACTCTCCACATAAGCATAGTCATTCTTATTAATTGTAGTGGGAGCAAATTAAACAAAGTAGCTATCATTTTTATTCTCATCAAATATAGGAGGCATCGTATAATCATAATAAACTTTATCCTCCATAGTAGGTGGCACCAAAATACCACTATCATCATAAATGGGAGGCAAAGTATCATCAAAGTAAATTTTCTCCTCCATGCTTGGGGGACTAAAAATATCATGCTCATCAAAACCAGCTTCCCCAAGCTTAAATTCTTCCATAGCATTAGCAATAATAGTGTTCAAAGCATTCATACTAATAACATTGCCATTAGCATGCATATAAAGTTCCATAGGTTTTTTAATTTTCTCTTCAAACACCTCATGTCCTAACTCAAGATAAATACTATAAAGATCTCTAATATTTTTGTTGTTTTCCATTAAGCCTAACTAGTGAAATAAAAACATGCACGGAATTAAGTAAAGTAAAACAAGTAACTAATTTTTTTTTGTGTTTTTGATATGGAGAATGCAAACAAGACAGTAAATAAATTAAAGCTAACAACTACTTTTTTGTGTTTTGATATAATGCAGCAAACAAGAAAGTAAATAAAATAAAGCAAGACAAAAACAAAGTAAAGAGATTGGATTGTGGAGACTCCCTTGCAGCGTGTCTTGATCCGCCAGCAAGAACGCGAGCTTGATCGCGATCGCGACGCCGCGACCGTTGGGAACCCCAAGAGGAAGGTGTGATGCGTACGCGGCAAGTTTTCCCTCAGTAAGAAACCAAGGTTTATCGAACCAGTAGGAGCCAAGAAGCACGTGAAGGTTGATGGCGGCGAGATGTGGTGCGGCGCAACACCGATTCGGCGCCAACGTGGAACACAACACAACCCAAAGTACTTTGCCCCACGCAGTGAGAGGTTGTCAATCTCACCGGCTTGCTGTAACAAAGGATTAGATGTATAGTGTGGATGATGATTGTTTGCAAAAACAGTAGAACAAGTATTGCAGTAGATTGTATTCAATTAAAAGAATGGACCGGGGTCCACAGTTCACTAGTGGTGTCTCTCCCATAAGATAAATAGCATGTTGGGTGAACAAATTACAGTTGGGCAATTGACAAATAGAGAGGGCATGACCATGCACATACATGATATGATGAGTATAGTGAGATTTAATTGGGCATTACGACAAAGTACATAGACCGCTATCCAGCATGCATCTATGCCTAAAGTTCACCTTCAGGTTATCATCCGAACCCCTTCAGTATTAAGTTGCAAACAACAGACAATTGCATTAAGTATGGTGCGTAATGTAATCAATAACTACATCCTTCGACATAGCATCAATGTTTTATCCCTAGTGGCAACAGCACATCCACAACCTTAGGGGTTTCTGTCACTCCCCCAGATTCAATAGAGGCATGAACCCACTATCGAGCATAAATACTCCCTCTTGGAGTTACAAGCATCAACTTGGCCAAAGCCTCTACTAGTAACGGAGAGCATGCAAGATCATAAAGAACACATAGATAGATTGATAATCAACATAACATAGTATTCACTATTCATCGGATCCCAACAAACACAACATATAGCATTACAGATAGATGATCTTGATCATGTTAGGCAGCTCAAGACCCGACAATGAAGCACATAAGGAGAAGACAACCATCTTGCTACTGCTATGGACCCATAGTCCAGGGTGAACTACTCACTCATCACTCCGGAGGCGACCATGGCGGTGAAGAGTCCTCAGGAGATGATACCCCTCTCCGAGGGTGCCGGAGGCGATCTCCTGAATCCCCGAGATGGGATTGGCGGTGGCGTCTGGAAGGTTTTCCGTATCGTGGCTCTCGGTACTGGGGGTTTCGCGACGAAGACAATATGTAGGCGGAAGGGCAGAGTCGGGAGAGTCACGAGGGCCCACACGCTAGGGCCGCGCGGCCAGCACCTGGGTCGCGCCGCCCTACTGTGGCGCCGCCTCGTGGCCCCACTTCGTTAGTCCTCCGGTCTTCTGGAAGCTTCGTGTGAAAATAGGCCCCTGGGCATTGATTTCGTCCAATTCCGAGAATATTTCCTTACTAGGATTTCTGAAACCAAAAACAGCAGAAAACAGCAACTGGCTCTTCGGCATCTCGTTAATAGGTTAGTGCCGGAAAATGCATAAATATGACATAAAGTATGCATAAAACATGTAGATATCATCAATAATGTGGCATGGAACATAAGAAATTATCGATACGTCGGAGACGGCCGCACCCCAAGGAGGCCGGCCACCCCCTCTCCCCAACCCTAGCCGCCCCACTCCTCCCTCTCATGGCAGCTTAGCGAAGCTCCGCGGAGATCTCCTCTCGCCCACCACGCCGTCGTCTTTGCCGGATTCAAGGATGAGCTACTACTTCCGCTGCCTTTGGGCAGGGAGGTGGATGTCGTCTTCATCAACACCGAACGTGTGACCGAGTACGGAGGTGCTGCCCGATTGTGGCACCGTCAAGATCTTCTACACGCTTTTGAAAGCGGCAAGTTATTGTCTACCGCAGCAACAAGAGCCTCATCTTGTAGGCTTTGGAAATCTTCAAGGGTGAGTCTCGTTCATCCCCTCGTTGCTACCGTCTTCTAGATTGCATCTTGGCTTGGATTGCGTTCTCGCGGTAGGAAATTTTTGTTTTCTATGCAACGTTATCCTACAGTGGTATCAGAGCCGTGTCTATGCATAGATGGTTGCACGAGTAGAACACAATAGTTTTGTGGGCGTTGATGCTTATGTTGTTTTTAGTTTGAGTACTTTGCATCTTTGTGGCATAGTGGGATGAAGCGGCTCGGGCTAACTTTACATGCGTTCATGAGATTTGCTCCACGCTCGACATGCAACTTGTATTGCATAAGTGGCTTTGCGGGTGTCTCTCCTACTATAGTGAAGATTCAATTTACTCTTCTATTGACAACACTAGTATCACCATTGTGGTTCATGTTCGTAGGTAGATTAGATCTCACTCGAAAACCCTAAACCACGTAAAATATGCAAACCAAATTAGAGACGTCTAACTTGTTTTTGCAGGGTTTGGTGATGTGATATGGCCATAATGTGATGATGAATATGTATGAGATGATCATTATTGTATTGTGGCAACCGGCAGGAGCCTTATGGTTGTCTTTAAATTTCATGTTGAGTAGTATTTCAAAGAAGTTGTAATAGTTGCTACATGGAGAACAATCATGAAGACGGCGCCATTGACCTTGACGCTACGCCGACGATGATGGAGATCATGCCCGTTGATGATGGAGATCATGTCCGTGCTTTGGAGATGAAGATCAAAGGCGCAAAGACAAAAGGGCCATATCATATCACATATGAACTGCATGTGATGTTAATCTTTTATGCATCTTATTTTGCTTAGATCGCGACGGTAGCATTATAAGATGATCCCTCTCACTAAAATATCAAGATAATAAAGTGTTCATCCTTAGTAGCACCGTTACTAACACTTGTCGTTTCGAAACATCTCGTGATGATCGGGTATGATAGATTCAACAAGTGCATACAACGGGTGCAAGCCAGTTTTGCACATGCGGATACTAAGGTGGCCTTGACGAGCCTAGCATGTACAGACATGGTCTCGGAACACGTGATACCGAAAGGTAGAGCATGAATCATATGATTGATATGATGAACACTTTGAGTGTTCGCCATTGAAGTTACATCTTGTCTCGTGATGATCGGACTTGGTGTGGTGGATTTGGTTCGTGTGATCACTAAGACAATTCGAGGGATATTGTTTTGAGTGGGAGTTCACCTAGTTTTTAATTATGTTGAATTAAAATTTGAACTCAATTTATCATAAACTTAGTCTAAACTATTGCAAATATATGTTGTAGATATGGCGTCCCCAATCAATTTTAACCAGTTCCTAGAGAAAGAAAAGCTTAAGAGCAACGGTAGCAACTTCACCGACTGGTTCCGTCATGTGAGGATCTTCCTCGCTGGTGGAAACCTGCAATATGTGCTTGATGCACCGCTAGGTGACCCTCCTGCAGAAACTGAAACCGATGAAGTAAAGAATGTTTACGCGACTCGGAAAACTCGGTACTCTCAAGTTCAGTGTGCCATCCTGTGCAGTCTGGAAGCCGATCTTCAAAAACATTTTGAGCACCACGATCCTCATGAGTTGGTCAATGAGCTGAAAGCTATATTTGAAACTCATGCGGCCGTGGAATGCTATGAAGCATCGAAACACTTCTTCAGCTGCATGATGGAAGAAGGCAGCTCCGTTAGTGAGCACATGCTCGCCATGACCGGGCATGCGAAGAAACTCAGTGACTTGGGAATAGTGATTCCTAACAGACTGGGGATTAATCGTGTCCTTCAATCACTGCCACCTAGTTACAAGAACTTTGTGATGAACTACAATATGCAGAACATGAACAAAGAGTTACATGAACTCTTCGCCATGCTAAAAGCTGCTGAGATTGAGATCAAGAAAGAGCACCAAGTGTTGATGGTCAACAAGACCACCAGTTTCAAGAAACAGGGCAAGTCTAAGGGAAAATTCAAGAAGGGTGGCAAGAAAGCTGCCACGCCTCCTATGAAACCTAAGAACGGCCCTAAGCCTGATGTTGAGTGCTATTACTGCAAGGAGAAGGGACACTGGAAGCGTAATTGCTCCAAGTATCTGGCTGATCTGAAGAGCGGCCTTATCAAGAAGAAGAAAGAAGGTATATCTGATATACATGTTATAGATGTTTATCTTACTGGTTCTCGTACTAGTACTGGGTATTTGATACTGGTTCGGTTGCTCATATTTGTAACTCGAAACAGGAACTAAAGAATAAACGAAGACTATTGAAGGATGAAGTGACGATGCGCGTTGGAAATGGATCCAAGGTCAATGTGATCGCAGTCGGCACACTCCCTCTACATCTACCTTCGGGATTAGTTTTAAGCCTAAATAATTGTTATTTTGTACCCGTGTTGAGCATGAACATTATATCTGGATCTTGTTTAATGCAAGACGGTTATTCATTCAAGTCTGAGAATAAAGGTTGTTCTATTTTTATGAATAATATCTTTTATGGTCGAGCACCTGAAAAGAATGGTTTATTTCTATTAGATCTCGATAGTAGTGATACACACATAATAACATTGATGCTAAGCGAATTAAATTGAATGATAATTCTACTTATATGTGGCACTGTCGTCTTGGTCATATTGGAGTGAAACGCATGAAGAAACTCCATACCGATGGATTACTAGAATCACTTGACTTTGAGTCACTTGATAGATGCGAAGCATGTCTGATGGGAAAAATGACTAAGACTCCATTCTCTGTTATTATGGAGCGACACTACAAGAAAAGTTCTGATAGGCAACGTCTCAAAATCGTCCGCTAAGGGGTGTTTTTCGTCGCCTATGGGCCTAACCCGACGATATGGGTTCTGTTGTAACTGCGTCAGGCAAAGTCCTACACGTTTTTCGGTCCGTCGCGCTTGGGCGCTTCCGCACGGGGGATTCTTGTTTCGGAGCCCGATTGGCTGCGACGTCATGCAAAGCGACACGTGCCGACGCCGTTAGCGCGTAACGGCGTTAACCAGAAAACCCGTGGTAGATGGTAGGCCCACACGAGGCCTGCCACGTCTTAAGCGGGCCGGCCCATTAAGTTTGGCCGGGCCAGCTGACTTAGTTTGACCGGTCAACTATATAGCTGGGCTGGTCCATTAGTTACGTGGGCCGGGCCTAACCTCTAAGGTTGACTGGTCAAAAGATTAATGGGCCGGCCCACTAAGCATGTGGGCCGGGCCGAATGCACTCGTTTGACCGGTCAACAGGCAAAAGGCCGGCCCACAAAACATGTCGGGCCCACTTTCATGTTATCGGGCCGGCCCATTTACCAAGTGGGGTCCACCTTAAAGCAAGTGGGCCGGCCCAAGAAGTTATTGGGCCGGCCCAATTAGCATGTGGGCCCCTTTCTGCTATCGGGCCGGCCCATTTAGTACGTGGGGTCCACATTAGATCAAATGGGCCGGCCCACCAAGCTAGTGGGCCGGGCCAAAAGCACAGGTGGGTCCCACTTTCCTGTTAATGGGCCAACCCATTTAGTATGTGGGGTCCACCATATAGCAAGTGGGCCGGCCCAACAAGATAGTGGGCGGGCCAAAAACACAGTGGGTCCCACTTTCGAGTTAAAGGGCCGACCCATTTAGTATGTGGGGTCCACCATATAGCAAGTGGGCGGCCCAACACGCTAGTGGGCCGGGCCAAAAGGTGGGTCCCACTTTCCTCTTAAAGGGCCGGCCCATTTAGTATGTGGGGTCCACCATGTAGCAAGTGGCCGGCCCAACAAGATAGTGGGCGGGCCAAAAGCAAGGTGGGTCCCACTTTCTGTTAAGGCCGGCCCATTTAGTATGTAGGGTCCACCTTATAGCAAGTGGGCCGGCCCAACAAGATAGTGGGCCGGGCCAAAACACAGTGGGTCCCACTTTCCTCTTAAAGGGCGGCCCATTTAGTATGTGGGATCCACCACAAAAGCAATTGGCTGGCCCAACTAGTTAGTGGGCCGGCCCAGTAGTGGGTGGGGTCCACCTTAAAGCAAGTGGGCCGGCCCAATTAGAGTGTGGGGTCCACAGTAAATCAAGTGGGCTGGCCCAATAAGTAAGTGGGCCAGCCCGTTTAGTTGCTGTTTATATGCCGACATAATAGGCGCTTTAGGATTTTGCGGGCCGGCACATATGTGATTTCGGTTAATTGGGCCGTTTAAGGGATGGGAATTCGTGTTTTAGATACTGAGAATATTTACGCAGCAATGATTTCTGTCGGATAGCCTCACTTACCACAAGCAACAAAGAAAAAATGCGCGAAAGAACTATAAAAACTAACTAAATATTACATCAGCTGCAAGGCTTTGAAAAATATTACAGAACCCAGAGAAATTGAATGGTAATTAAACCTAGCAATACAATGAAGCGATCCGGCAATCTTTTAAGTTGTCCATGCAGCACCTATATCTGAAACAAAGACATTACAAGTTAAGACAACAACAATGGAAAGGCAAAGACACTACAATATTGTTTGCCAAAGAATTTGGAACTCATCATTTCGTCGTTATAACAAGATCATTGTAATGCGCACAATAAGCAAACAAAGAGTGCATGCCGCATACCAACAGCCAATATAACAGAGCATGTTAGAATGAAACAGCAGACTTACTACTGTCGAGTCCCATGCAAACCAACATGTTCAGGGAGTACAAAATTGGCATGAACAACATAGTAGCAGGCTATAAATTTTGTAACAACGACTGAGCAAGATGAAGTTATGATGGCTACATCTACAGAGCAGGGAATGTAAACCAAAAATAGAAGTTACGATGGCAAAAGCTAAAGAGGAGGGAATGTGAACCAACATGTGCCAAGTGCAATTACTTCATTTTGGCCGTGAACTAAATAATACTCCTGAACTTATAGTGAAGGGGATGCAAATCAAGATGTTTCGGGATATAAACTTGTAATGAGTAACACATAGAGGATAGTTAATGCTGGAGCTTAGGATGGACCAGATACAGAATATAGTGGGATCACCTGTGAACTTGTATAAGAGGGAATGCAAACCAATATGTTCAGCATTCCATATGTGAGCGTCATGCCAAGTCAGAGAAACAAGTCAATAATGCAGCTTTTGAAGAACAAGATGGCACGCAAAATTATTATCTAGTAGTATGACAAGTTTATTTGTACTACAGGCTAGATAGCAGAGTGATAGCATGCCAAACTAAGTCCTTACTTTGTTAGCTTACAATGAACTAGATACAAAACAATGGCATCACCTGTAGTACAGGGAATGCAAGCCAACATGTTCATGGAGTAAAAAATTGGCACAAACAACATAGTAGCAGGCCATAATTTTTGTAACAACGACTGAGCAAGATAAAGTTATGATGGCTAGATCTACAGAGCAGGCAATGTAAACCAAATATAGAAGTTACGATGCCAAAAGCTATAGAGCAGGGAATGCGAACCAACATGTGCAATTACTTAAAATTGGCCATGAACTAAATAATAGCAGGATGTTACTATAATACCTATAATTTTTGTAACAACGACTGAGCAAGATAGAAGTTATGATGGCTACATCTACAGAGCAGGGAATGCAAACCAAAATGTTCAATCGCTTAAAGTTAGCAATGAACTAGAAAATAGCAAGGTGTTACGGTCATAGCTAGGAATGAACTAAAAGAGCTTCAGACAAACAAGCATCTGAACCCAGAACATGGCGCTAAAACAAGGGACTTACATTAGGAGAAGCACTCTGTGGGAGTCACAGCAGATCTTCCTGGGGTTGATAGATCCGGTGATGAAGTACGCAACATGTGCTACTTGGGGTTGGAGAGACGGCCATTACACTTCATGGTTACTCATCTCATCTGCAAAAACGTAACGGCGCGTCGTTAGCACAAACAGGTTCCCCCAAGATTAAACAAGAACTTGCAGGCAAGCAATAGAAAAGCGACAGTAGAAGAGTTTAGATCATGCACGGCGCCGGTGAAGCAGATCCGGTTCATGCACAGCGGTGTCGGTGAGCAAGATCCGATGCGGTGGACAACGGATCCGGCGAAGCGGCTCCGGTGGGGTGGACGATACCGCAGCTGAAGCGACTGCGGTAGACTGCTGGATGAGCATATGGTTTCGAGGTTCGGCGGGGATGATCCGGTCCGGTTGATGACGGCGTCGATGAAGCGGCTCCGGCAGGCAGCCGGATGATGAGGATCGCGAGGCCTCGGGTAGGCCAGGGAAGTCCGTCCGGCGGGGATGTTCGGTGCGGTGGTCGTGGAGGTGGGAGAGAGGGACTTGGGAAGTTCCGGTGGGTGGTCTGAGGGAAATGAATTTTTTTGGGAGGGTTTCCGGGCTAGGGAGGTGGTGATCCAAAAAATGACGGGCAGACCCCCCCACCAACCGACTTTGCTGTCATCTCCATAGGGGTAGAATGGGAATTTGGAAGCGTGTGAATTTTTGGTATTTTGTGGGCGGGAAGTTTTGCCGCTATGAGATTTTGAATTTGGCTAAGGTCCAAGTATAATGATAAAAAATTGTGAGACCGTACTAGTACCTCTGTTCAAGGCCGAGTGCAAAATCAAATCATCATCACCTTGAATATCGGTCAGTACCATGATCATGATCTATCTCTGAAATTAGTGTATCCGCTAGATCTTGCAAAGTGTAATGATAAAAAGAATTGTGAGACCGTACTAGTACTTCTCTTCTAGGCCGAGTACAACATCAAATCATCATCACGTTGAAAATTTGTTACCAACTTACCATGATCATGATCTAGGGCGCATCCGCTAAAACTTGCAAAGTATAATGATACAAATTTGTGAGACCGTACTAGTACTTATGTTCAAGGTCGAGTGCAACATAAAATCATCATTACATTGAAAATTGTGTTACCATGATCATGATATTTCTCTGAATTTGGCGCATCCGCTAAATCTCGCAAAGGATAATGATAAAAAAATTGTGAGATTGTACTAGTTCTTATGTTCAAGGCCGAGTACAAGATCAAATCATCATCACGTTGAAATTTGTTACAATGATCATGACATATCTCTAAAATTGGTGCATCCGCTAAATCTTGCACGTGGCGCATCTCGGTGCGGAGCAACAGGTCGGTGCTATCAAGGTTGAGGCGTCGGTAGCGTCATCGGGCTCTCCTCTCTTGATAGATCTTCTACATGGCGCGGCGCACCACCCGCCGATAAGCAGTCACATGTGAGACCGAGGTGGAGACGTCCCCGGCATCCTCGAGGCGCATCCAAAAAAATTAGTATAGCTTTTATTTCTGTTGCTTGCATTATTTTTAGTAAATGGCTACTCCTGAGAATACTAAGTTGTGTGATTTTATTAGCACCAACAACAATGATTTTATTTGCACACCCATTGCGGCCGCCCTTCTACGAGCCAGCGTCGACTCAAGGTATGAATCCATGTGGTGTCGCGCCCCTTCTGCCGATGAAGTGGGTGCCTTAGATTTATTGTTCTTCTCTTATGATTATTTCGAGCCGAACATGTGTGCTCTTTCTCTGAATATATTGCTTGAAAATCTTACCAAGTTACTTAAATTCACTTCGTTCTTAATCTTGCGAGCTAATATTGTTATTTTTAATGAACGGTGGTGCGCGCAAGCAGAATTATTTGTGGGTGTGTTGAGCTGTTAGGCATAAGTCGAAATCCTCATCTAAACGAGTCCTCAGCTTAACACATAAAAAAGGTGTTCAATCTCGCCCACAATACCCTCTTCTTTCATCTCCCTTTATTGGAACTTGTTTTGCAGACAAGGAAAGTGGCACGTGTAATGTGAGTAAAACCCTCTTAGCCAAAATCATCTACGAGCAAGATTTTCTATATTGTAGATGCCCCAATTGACTCTCATCCCCAAAGTAGTTTTTTATGTCAGTATAGACTTCTTTACTTGATGTATACTATCGTACATGGCATGCATTTGCCTAATGAGCAGCATTGTATTGCTATTCTAGCCAACCTGATCGATATGTCAAGCTTCATGCACGAGATGCCATGTTTAATTTACTCCCTCGCTCTGATCCATATTTCTTGGTGTGAAATGAATGTGAATCGGAGGGAGTACTTTTCTTAGATAGTACTATATCATTTCAAAAAAAGTACTACTACATCACAAATGCATCAAAAGAGTACTACATCACAAGACCACCACGGTTGTACTAGTAGAGTTTAATGCTGAACTTCCAAAGGGATTAAGATTACACATATGAACTTTAAACATGACCAGGAGCATGAGGGCCAGCAGCAGGGGCGTTGACGTGGAATAAGCTAGGCAAGACGTAATTCTGGAGGAAGAGGCCATATGATGCGTGCTTGGCCTTGGTTGCAGGGCGGTGCTTCCCCGATGTACTTAGGCCTACACCCATCGCATGTTGGATCAGGCTGCGGATGTCCTTCTGGAGAATTTTGCCACATAATGGGCAAAATAGCTCCCCGCGCATGCAGAAACGAATTTCACCACCCTTCAGCCGCTTGAGAACATAGCGGCTTTTCCGGTCCCTGCGCACCTTGTTGTTGTCCATGTCATCAGAATACTCCTATGAATTATTAAGTACTACATAATCAGGTTTTTTATGACAGATCGAATAAATACTCCACTAACATAATCAAACCTTAGAAACCCTAAAATTAAATGTGTAGAACAAGTAAATGGCAGAAGAAATCGTAATAAATCATGAGAAACCCTATGAACAACCATGAACATAAGCCACAACAATTGCAAGTCCACTAAGTATGAACACATAAATTGATTATATGACTACATGGCAGATTAGTCGAAATTAAACTAGAATCTGATCTTACGAATCGTAGAATCAATTACATCTACAAGAACAAGGTAGGATATCAAATCAATCAAGAACCAGGCTCGTGCAA
Organism: Lolium multiflorum; assembly: GCA_030979885.1. Taxonomy (NCBI): domain Eukaryota; kingdom Viridiplantae; phylum Streptophyta; class Magnoliopsida; order Poales; family Poaceae; genus Lolium; species Lolium multiflorum. The sequence goes on along the minus strand of CM061747.1, from coordinate 210,277,775 downwards.
ACCATGTGAACAGCAATATGACACAAAGAGGATTGGGACAGTTTCGGTAAAAGAGAAGTACCTCCTCGTCATCACCCTCAACATCCTCCTGGAACTGAACGTTTGGGCCGAAATCGTCGAAGGGGTCGAGGTTCGCGTCCAGCACCAGGCCTAGGAAGACCTCGCCGTGGTGGCCTGCAACGCCGTGCACATCTTCGGCGGGATCAACAACGTTGGTATCCACCTTCTGCTCGACGGCCAGGACGCCCGTTTCGACCGAGGTCGAAGAATCAGACAAGCAGAGGAGACGAGCGGCATGGGTGCCCGGTGAAGCCTCACCCGTCGTGACGGCCAGGACGCCCATTTCGACCGAGGTCGAAGAATCAGACAAGCAGAGGAGACGAGCGGCCTGGGTGCCCGGTGAAGCCTCACCCACCGCGACGGCCACTACCGTAGAGGCATCCTCTGCGCGGGCGGCCGCCGATTGCTCCGCCTCGTATGCAATACCTGTCTTCATGCTGCTGCGGTTGGAAACGGGGAAGTCGATGTATCAGAGGTGCGGTGAGTGGATGGGGGTTTTCACAGTGTGGGGGAGGCAAGTTGGGGGAGTGGAGAGGACGAGCTCGCGAGAGATGATGAGGCCGATTATTTTATAGCCTCTGACTCTCTGTATCCAGTAGTGGACGCGTGAAGTCGTGCATGTACTCGACTTTCCACTTTCTGGGAAACGTGTACGAAACTTTTTTTTGGACCATTTAACTTCATGTGGGGCTCATGTATACCAATACTTCCAAACGTCATAAGTAATTCAAAATCATTCAGAATAATATGAGACCTTAACATTTTATTTTTTGTGTCAGATATTGTCTATGAAAAATAACATCCTTCAAAAAATAAATCCCCTATGCCAATCCGATCATGCCCGTCTACTCCAACTAGCTTCCTCGAGTAATTTGGCACCTTATATTCTTAAAATGAACCAAAATTTGGCACAGGGGTGCATCATCACATGGAAAATGATGTTACCATTCTGTCTTCCCATTTTTGTTTGAATTTTTCAAAATTTTCATGCCCTAACGGAAAAAATGTACTCCTTCTAAGAAGCATGTATCAGAATGGCATTACCAAAACCTAGGGGTGGGGTGGGGGGAGGGGGCACATGGTGGTGTGATGATACATCACATTTGGACCACACAACACCATTTGGACCAACCAAAAAAAACCACCCTACACAAACCCTGGTCAAAACTAGTTTGACCAATATTACAAAAGTTGTACGGAGTACATAATTCAGAAACCGTCAGAAATATACGAAGCATTCAGGAGTCCCCAAAGTCAGTGACTTTGAGTCACTTACAACTGTGGTCCACATATCAGTCACCCAAAGTCATGGCAAAGTCAGCTTGGCAAAGTCACCGACAGACAAAGCAAGCAGTGAACAGACAACTCCGTAGCACTGAAAAGACATCTCACTGAAAAGGCTAGTACTACCTTTTCTTCCCGGATAAGCAAAAATAGCTGATCGGTACTGACGAAATGCACCAGGTCCGCAATGTACTCCAGCTATAAGTGAAGCATGCCTACCACTGAAGAGGAAATTCAAGATTCCACCAGATCCCCATATCACTCTTTTGCATAAAACACGGACATATCTTTTGCACAATTCACCACTTGTTGGTCTAATCTATCGCAGCTTCCATCAGTTGGTCATCTAATTAACGATTTAACGGATTAGAAAAATAAGCGGTGGAATTAGAAGTACTAGTAGCGAAATGTGCAAAATATACTGTCCTTCCCGAGGGGGTTTGTCCAGAAGAGGGCCGGATGACAATGTCCCGGGTGCATCCAGAAAGGAGAGGGGTAGTTTCTAATACATGTAAGAAATTATTTTACAAAAAGGTACATACTAAGTAGTACAACTATTAGTACAGTACTACTATTTCGAGGGAAAATGCCATGTCGTGCGACCTCTAATCAATGAGTAGAAGTTGTAGGTGCGCATAACATGCATTGCTGAAAGCTGGTTCCGCTGGAATTTGAGCTCAGCCGGGGCGGATTCTGCGAAGTTCGCCCGACGTCACTCATGTATCCCACCAAACTGCTCATTTCTTTCAATGTCTCTTCTCTTTCACTGCAGCTCTCCAACATCAGGTGCATCAACTTATCTTGTGCCTTCTGCTTATCGAGAAGGGCAAGGATGGCGATGTCAGCATATTCAAGGTTCAACTTTTGGAGCTCTACTTTATCCTGAAGAAGGATTTTGTACTCTATATCAGACTTGTCTCTTCCGAGGCACACAGTCTTGAGTATGCTGCTGGCTTTCTCCGCTGATGCAATGTTCCTCTCTTTCTGCTTAATCAGCTCGTTCTTCAACATGTCGCGCTCATTGCGAAGGCTGCAAATGAGCTCCACAAGAGTTTTCGAATTCTTCTTCTTGGCAGCCAAATCGTCTCGGAGGCGATCACACTCTAAGCTGAGCTCCTCGTTTTTTTCCATCAAGATGGCGACAGTGGTGTCGATAGTCGGCGCCGCTTCCTTCAGGGCGAAATCATCGGTAGCAAGTAAGCGCAAAGAAGAAGAAGAAGAAGAAGAAGAAGAAGAAGAAGATAACTACACAGTGCTTGGTGCTACCTCATTTCGCCGGGGTAGGGCCGGGTTGAAATCATCGGACGACGATGATTCCTTGGTCGTGGAAGTTGGTGCAGTACGGGCGTCGTTGGAACTTCCAACCCTTTAAGATGTATAACCATAGAGACTCTTAAAGAGCTTGAGCCCGGGAAGAAGAAACGAAAGTACATGGCGAAGGAAACTAACCCGGTGAGCACAGCACGGACGCGTTTCGGCGGCGGCGACGGCGAGCCCACTTGGTTTCTGGAAGCGTCTCTCGAAATTTCGAGCCGGCGTTTTTTCTCCGCGTACTTGACCGCCGACGACCTGAATTTTGAAGACATTGCTGGAGGAGAGAGCGACGAACAAATGTTTGTTAGGTGGAGAGAGGAAGAAAGTGAATGGAACGAGAGAGTTTAGCGTTTTGCCCTTATAGTCATAGTCGCTAACGTCTCCGACGTATCGATAATTTCTTATGTTCCATGCCACATTATTGATGATCTCTACATGTTTTATGCACACTTTATGTCATATTCGTGCATTTTCCGGAACTAACCTATTAACAAGATGCCGAAGTGCCGGTTTTTCGCTGTTTTTGGTTTCAGAAATCCTAGTAACGAAATATTCTCGGAATCGGACGAAATCAACGCCCGGTTCCTATTTTCCCGGAACCATCCAACACCCGAGAGCCGCCGGAGGGAGCCCCGGGGCCCCACACCCACCCGGCGCGGCCAGGGGGCCGCGCCGCCCTATGGTGTGGGCCCCCCAGAAGCCCTCCTGCGCCGCCTCTTCGCCTATATAAAGCCTCCGTCGCGAAAACCACGATGCGTTCGACGAAACCACGAAACCTTCCGAGCCGCCGCCATCGCGAGGCCAAGATCAGGGGACAGGAGTCTGTTAGGCATGCTGCGGACGGGGAAGTGCCCCGGAAGGCTTCTCCATCGACACCGCTGCCATCTTCACCGCCATCTTCATCACCGCTGCTGCTCCCATGAGGAGGGAGTAGTTCTCCATCGAGGCTCGGGGCTGTACCGTAGCTATGTGGTTCATCTCTCTTCCATGTACCTCAATACAATAATCTCATGAGCTGCTTTACATGATTGAGATTCATATGAGTTTGTATCACAATTTATCTATGTGCTACTCTAGCAAAGTTATTAAAGTAGTTCTATTCCTCCTGCACGTGTGTAAAGGTGACAGTGTGTGCACCGTGTTAGTACTTGGTTTATGCTATGATCATGATCTCTTGTAGATTGCGAAGTTAACTATTGCTATGATATATTGATGTGATCTATTCCTCCTACATATGCATGAAGGTGACAGTGTGCATGCTATGCTAGTACTTGGTTTAGTCTTTTGATCTATCTTACACTACAAGGTTACTTAAATATGAACAAATTGTGGAGCTTGTTAACTCCGGCATTGAGGGTTCGTGTAATCCTACGCAATGCGTTCATCATCCAACAAGAGTGTAGAGTATGCATTTATCTATTCTGTTATGTGATCAATGTTGAGAGTGTCCACTAGTGAAAGTCTAATCCCTAGGCCTTGTTCCTAAATACTGCTATACTACTGCTTGTTTATGTTTTACTGTGTTACTACTGCTGCAATACTACCACCATCAACTACACGCCAGCAAGCTATTTTCTGGCACCGTTGCTACTGCTCATATATATTCATACCACCTGTATTTCACTATCTCTTCGCCGAACTAGTGCACCTATTTGGTGTGTTGGGGACACAAGAGACTTCTTGCTTTGTGGTTGCAGGGTTGCATGAGAGGGATATCTTTGACCTCTTCCTCCCTGAGTTCGATAAACCTTGGGTGATCCACTTAAGGGAAAACTTGCTGCTGTTCTACAAACCTCTGCTCTTGGAGGCCCAACACTGTCTACAGAAAGGAGGGGGAGCGTAGACATCAAGCTATTTTCTGGCGCCGTTGCCGGGGAGGAAAGGTAAAAGGTACTCACACTCCGGATCTCAGCTACTAAGCTATTTTCCGGCGTAAGTACTATTTCCTTTAGATCCTGCAATTGCAACTTTTTGTTTCTTGTTTACACTAGTAAGGCATAATGGACAACATCTGTGAGCTTTTTATTCTATTTCCTGAGTCAAGACATGAATGGTTTAATGCGAAAATTAAAAAACCTATGGAATCTTATTTGCATGCTAGTAGCAATGATATTAGTATGAACGCTTTGAACACCATTGTTGCTAATGATATGGAAAATTCTAAGCTTGGGGAAGCTGGTTTTGATGAGCATGATCTTTTTAGTCCCCCAAGCATTGAGGAGAAAATTTTCTTTGATGATACTTTGCCTCCTATTTATGATGATTATAATGATATTGGTCTTTTAGTGCCGCCTACTATGGAGAGTAATTTTTATGATGATAATACTATGCCTCCTACACTTGATGAGAATAATAATGATAGCTACTTTGTTGAATTTGCTCCTACTACAATTAATAAGAATAACTATGCTTATGTGGAGAGTAATAATTTTATGCATGAGACTCATGATAAGAATGCTTTATGTGATAGTTATATTGTTGAGTTTGCTCATGACATTACTGAAAGTTATTATGAGAGAGGAAAATATGGTTGTAGAAATTTTCATGTTACTAAAACGCCTCTCTATGTGCTGAAATTTTTGAAGCTATACTTGTTTTATCTTCCTATGCTTGTTACTTTGCTCTTCATGAACTTGTTTATTTACAAGATTCCTATGCCTAGGAAGCATGTTAGACTTAAATGTGTTTTGAATTTGCCTCTTGATGCTCTCTTTTGCTTCAACTACTATTTCTTGCGAGTGCATCATTAAAACTGCTGAGCCTATCTTAATGGCTATAAAGAAAGAACTTCTTGGGAGATAACCCATGTGTTATTTTGCTACAGTACTTTATTTTATATTTGTGTCTTGGAAGTTGTTTACTACTGTAGCAACCTCTCCTTATCTTAGTTTTGTGTTTTGTTGTGCCAAGTAAAGTCTTTGATAGTAAAGTCAATACTAGATTTGGATTACTGCGCAGAAACTGTTTTCTTGCTGTCACGAATCTGGGCAAAATTCTCTGTAGGTAACTCAGAAAATTATGCCAATTTACGTGAGTGATCCTCAGATATGTACGCAACTTTCATTCAATTTGAGCATTTTCATCTGAGCAAGTCTGGTGCCATTTTAAAATTCGTCAATACGAACTGTTCTGTTTTGACAGATTCTGCCTTTTATTTCGCATTGCTTCTTTCGCTGTGTTGGGTGGATTTCTTTGTTCCATTACCTTCCAGTAGCTTTGGGCAATGTCCAGAAGTGTTAAGAATGATTGTGTCACCTCTGAACATGTGAGTTTTTGATTATGCACTAACCCTCTAATGAGTTTGTTTCGAGTTTGGTGTGGAGGAAGTTTTCAAGGGTCAAGAGAGGAGGATGATATACTATGATCAAGAAGAGTGAAAGCTCTAAGCTTGGGGATGCCCGGTGGTTCACCCCTGCATATATCAAGAAGACTCAAGCATCTAAGCTTGGGGATGCCCAAGGCATCCCCTTCTTCATCGACAACATTATCAGGTTCCCCCTGAAACTATATTTTTATTCCATCACATCTTATGTGCTTTTCTTGGAGCGTCTGTTTGTTTGTTTCTATTTTTGTTTTTGTTTGAATAAATGCTTGTGTGGGAGAGAGACACGCTCCGCTGGTTCGTATGAACACATGTGTTCTTAGCTCATAATATTCATGGCGAAGTTTCCTCTTCGTTAAATTGTTATATGGTTGGAATTGGAAAATGATACATGTAGTAATTGCTATAAATGTCTTGGGTAATGTGATACTTGGCAATTGTTGTGCTCATGTTTAAGCTCTTGCATCATATACTTTGCACCCATTAATGAAGAAATACATAGAGCATGCTAAAATTTGGTTTGCATATTTGGTTTCTCTAAGGTCTAGATAATTTCTAGTATTGAATTTGAACAACAAGGAAGACGGTGTAGAGTCTTATAATGTTTACAATATGTCTTTTATGTGAGTTTTGCTGCACCGGTTCATCCTTGTGTTTGTTTCAAATAAACCTTGCTAGCCTAAACCTTGTATCGAGAGGGAATACTTCTCATGCATCCAAAATACTTGAGCCAACCACTATGCCATTTGTGTCCACCATACCTACCTACTACATGGTGTTTTCCGCCATTCCAAAGTAAATTGCTTGAGTGCTACCTTTAAAATTCCATTCTTCACCTTTGCAATATATAGCTCATGGGACAAATAGCTTAAAAACTATTGTGGTATTGAATATGTAATTATGCACTTTATCTCTTATTAAGTTGCTTGTTGTGCGATAACCATGTTCACTGGGGACGCCATCAACTATTCATTGTTGAATTTCATGTGAGTTGCTATGCATGTCCGTCTTGTCTGAAGTAAGAGAGATCTACCACCTTATGGTTAAGCATGCATATGTTAGAGAAGAACATTGGGCCGCTAACTAAAGCCATGATCCATGGTGGAAGTTTCAGTTTTGGACATATATCCTCAATCTCAAATGAGAAAATTATTAATTGTTGTTACATGCTCATGCATAAAAGAGGAGTCCATTATCTGTTGTCTATGTTGTCCCGGTATGGATGTCTAAGTTGAAGAATAATCAATAGCGAGAAATCCAATGCGAGCTCTCTCCTTAGACCTTTGTACAGGCGGCATAGAGGTACCCCTTTGTGACACTTGGTTAAAACAGTGCATTGTGATGATCCGGTAGTCCAAGCTAATTAGGACAAGGTGCGGGCACTATTAGTACACTATGCATGAGGCTTGCAACTTATAAGATATAATTTACATGATGCATATACTTTATTACTACCGTTGACAAAATTGTTTCATGTTTTCAAAATCAAAGCTCTAGCACAAATATAGCAATCGATGCTTTTCCTCTATGAGGACCATTCTTCTACTTTCAATGTTGAGTCAGTTCACCTATTTCTCTCCACCTCAAGAAGCAAACACTTGTGTGAACTGTGCATTGATTCCTACATACTTGCTTATTGCACTTATTATATTACTCTATGTTGACAATATCCATGAGATATACATGCTACAAGTTGAAAGCAACCGCTGAAACTTAATCTTCTTTTGTGTTGCTTCAATGCTTTTACTATGAATTATTGCTTTATGAGTTAACTCTTATGCAAGACTTATTGATGCTTGTCTTGAAGTGCTATTCATGAAAAGTCTTTGCTTTATGATTCACTTGTTTACTCATGTCATATACATTGTTTTGATCGCTGCATTCACTACATATGCTTTACAAATAGTATGATCAAGGTTATGATGGCATGTCACTCCAGAAAATTGTTATCGTTTTACCTGCTCGGGACGAGCAGAACTAAGCTTGGGGATGCGATACGTCCGACGTATCGATAATTTCTTATGTTCCATGCCACATTATTGATGATTTCTACATGTTTTATGCACACTTTATGTCATATTCGTGCATTTTCGGAACTAACCTATTAACAAGATGCCGAAGTGCCGTTATTTTCTGCTGTTTTTGGTTTCAGAAATCCTAGTAACGAAATATTTCGGAATCGGACGAAATCAATGCCAGGTTCCTATTTTTCCGGAACCATCCAGAACACCCGAGCCGGAGGGGAGCCCCGGGGGCCCACACCACACCCTCGCGCCGGGGGGGGGCCGCGCCGCCCTATGGTGTGGGCCCCCCGCCCCTGCGCCGCCTCTTCGCCTATATAAAGCCTCCGTCAAAACCCTGATGCGTTCGACGAAACCACAGAACCTTCCGCCGCCGCCATCGCGAGGCCAAGATATGGGGGACAGGAGTCTCTGTTCCGGCACGCCGGGGAAGTGCCCCGGAAGGCTTCTCCATCGACACCGCTGCCATCTTCACCGCCATCTTCATCACCGCTGCTGCTCACATGAGGAGGGAGTAGTTCTCCATCGAGGCTCGGGGCTGTACCGGTAGCTATGTGGTTCATCTCTCTTCCATGTACCTCAATACAATAATCTCATGAGCTGCTTTACATGATTGAGATTCATATGAGTTTGTATCACAATTTATCTATGTGCTACTCTAGCAAAGTTATTAAAGTAGTTCTATTCCTCCTGCACGTGTGTAAAGGTGACAGTGTGTGCACCGTGTTAGTACTTGGTTTATGCTATGATCATGATCTCTTGTAGATTGCGAAGTTAACTATTGCTATGATATATTGATGTGATCTATTCCTCCTACATATGCATGAAGGTGACAGTGTGCATGCTATGCTAGTACTTGGTTTAGTCTTTTGATCTATCTTACACTACAAGGTTACTTAAATATGAACAAATTGTGGAGCTTGTTAACTCCGGCATTGAGGGTTCGTGTAATCCTACGCAATGCGTTCATCATCCAACAAGAGTGTAGAGTATGCATTTATCTATTCTGTTATGTGATCAATGTTGAGAGTGTCCACTAGTGAAAGTCTAATCCCTAGGCCTTGTTCCTAAATACTGCTGCACTACTGCTTGTTTACGTTTCACCGTGTTACTGCAATACTACCACCATCAACTACACGCCAGCAAGCTATTTTCTGGCACCGTTGCTACTGCTCATATATATTCATACCACCTGTATTTCACTATCTCTTCGCCGAACTAGTGCACCTATTTGGTGTGTTGGGGACACAAGAGACTTCTTGCTTTGTGGTTGCAGGGTTGCATGAGAGGGATATCTTTGACCTCTTCTTCCTGAGTTCGATAAACCTTGGGTGATCCACTTAAGGAAAACTTGCTGGAGAGAGGAAGAAAGTGAATGGAACGAGAGAGTTTAGCGTTTTGCCCTTATAGTCATAGTCGCTAACCGTGACGCGGGAAGGTTGGTCGTCGGCGTTTAATGGTCTCCCGCGTGGAAACCGAGGCGGCCACGAGGCAGCGGCTGGCCACGCGGCGTCCAGTCGCCTACGCCGCCGTAAATGAGGGTAGTTGCCTACCACCACCAGGTGACATGCACCTTTTGCATGTCAACGTGTGACATGCGGCCTAAATTCAAATTTTTTGACCGCCGATGAAGAGTTCCGTGCCATGCACTCTGGCACTCTGCGCCGTCTTGGATCAGAAAATGAGCGAAGAACGAGGACGAGGCACTAGTTCAAATTTAGGATGAAGTTTAAGTTTTATTTTGGTTTAAATTAGATTAGAGGGAGTAGTACTCTTACTTTATTATATTACTCGTACTTGTGTTGATGTAGTAGTATTATTATGGTGGTGTACTTGCGTTCATGTACTTGTTTCAGCTGTTTTGGTGAAGGAGACATGCATCACCTTTTTTGGTGATGTATCTAGTCGTCCTGTAGCCCTTGTCAAATTCCTCTGATATACTGATGGGAGGGCTTGTTCACCCCATACTGATGGGAGCCCTTGTCAAATCGTAATCATAGTTTTAAGTTTCGAAACCAATGAAAAATATCCTGCTACGTGCAAAATCTCAATGTGAAAATCTTAGTATATATTGTAGACTGCACAAAAATTAAGAAAATATGGCAGGTAAAATTATACTCCGTATTGGAATTGTGAACTACTCCCTCCGTCTCACTACTTACGGCGCATTTTTTCCCGATATTACTCGATGCTTAAGGCGCGGGTGGTTGTGGTTCAGTTATCTCCCTAATTTGCACCTGCTTTCCCGTTTCCACTAGTCGAAAGTCGAAACCTGGCCACATTAACCCAAGATCCTGAAAAACTGTTGGTCTATCCCGAGAAACGAGGAGGTTTAAGGAAACGAGGAGTCCAGCGCGTGCGGAAGGTGCTTTAATCGTGCGAGCATGCAGGGGCAAAATGAGGAAACTAGCGATTACTTTCTCTCCTGCCAGTCTTATACCTTAATAAATGGGCAAACTGAGCACGTTGTAGCTAATCCTTTTATTAATTAAGCAGCTATATTAGTCAATAAGATTGCCTTATGTTTTTCCTCAGTTTTCGCCAAGCCCTTATTTGCAACCCGCAGAAGGAGCTCAGACGGGAGGATTCCAGTTTAGTTGACCGTTCCGTGCTGACGTGTGGGGCTAGTAGAAAGGGACCGCGTGGGACAGGACGAGACCGCGTTTGGTTGTACGTGAGCAGGAGCTGGGTTCTGTCTCTCTCGGCGCGAATTGGCATTTTTAAGAGCACCTTTTCCCCCTCTGTCTCTTTGTCTTTTTTAACCAAATTAGTATCAAATCTAGAGAAGCTTGCATTTCTGTCTTTCTTCAATTATTTGTGCCTTTTGGCCCTCATTGTTTGCCCAATATGGCAGCAAATCTAGTACTCCCTCTGGTCCATATGTATGTAGTTAAATCTAGAAGCAAATCTCCAGGATAATGTACGCCAAATTCACAGTCATAGTAAATCTAGAAAACATAGTAGGGCCAACAAAATATAGTAGAATAGGGATCCCTCCCTAGATAATAAGCCGCATACACAGCAGCCAACATAGTAACAGGTTCGAGGTTCTTCACAACACCATCATACTAACAACATAACAACAAGGGATCCCTAGCTAACAACAAAATAGAAGCTGCTTTGCAGCAGCAGCACACGTCCAGGACTCCGCCTACCCCATCTTCCTCTGCCTCCACTTGTTGCTCCCCTTGGGAGCCTTGGGCTTGAGTGGAGGCATGCGCCCGGCGGAGATCTCCACCCGCTGGACGCTGCGGAGGTGCATGCCGAGCGCCTTGTGCTTGGCGCGGAAGGAGTAGGGGTTCACCGACGCGCCGACCTTGGGGAAGGTGTTGCCGATGTTCTCGGCATGCGTGAGGAGGCAGTTGAAGTCAGTGCCGCCGAGTCTCCTAGTGCAGAAGGGGCACCTGTAGACACCCTTGGCGACGTCGAGGTAGGAGACGTACTGGCCGACCTGCAGCCTCCGCAGCACCTGGCGAGTCTTGGTGTGATGGTCCTCGTCGTCGCTGCCGACGTCGCTGCCAGACACCTGATCCATATCAAACTGGAACTTGAGTGAAGGAGTTGCAACGATGTCTAACGTGCATGATAACAAAGTAAGGAAAAACAGAGCCAGCCTCAGTTAGAGTGGAGACGATTATATGTCTACAGGGATGGTGTTAGCGAACCAAAGCTCATGCACAACAGATTTGTACACAGCAATGGTTCGCTGAACCCACTCTGTAAAAATTTGTGCCCAACGATTCATCATAGGCAAAGAAACAGATTCCAGATCTGAATTTGAACAGATTCCAGATTATTTGCAAAATTAAACGGTTGATATCTTTTGATTCGTGCATAAAATAACTGATTGAGATCCCATGATTACTTGCATAAATTAACTGATTGAGATCTCATTATTACTTGCATAAATTAACCGAACGGCCGAACTCCAAATCTTCGACGAAATCAAGAAGGGGTCAAAGCAAAATGGAATAAAATCGGCGCAAATATTAACCCAATACTCATCCATCTACAGATCGGCACTAATAGTTACTAGGGAACCAGCAAAAATAGGGTTCAAAGAGGAATGGGGAACAAAAAAGGGAGCAAACCATAGTTACCTCGTTCCATGGGTCGTCCATGCAGGTGTCGTAGGGGTTCGGAGGCGGGATGTACGGCACCTCCTCATAGGGGTCCCATCCCGGCGGGATCCGACCGCCACCGGCGGCGGCGACGGCCGTTGAGGGGACGGCATCGAAGAGGGAGGCGTCGCGCTTGGAGCCGACGGCGTCATGGACGATGGGATTCGCATTCTCCTTGCACATCTCGCCGGCAGAGAGGGAGAGGGTTTTTCTCTTTGGAGAAGATGATGATGGGACGTGAGAGGAGGCGTTGCATGAGCTAGTGAGAGAGACAGAGAGAGTGCGAGGAGGCGTCTATAAAGGCGAGGGGTGGTTAATGCAACCCGCGTCCTACGCGTCCACCATTGATCGTCTGCACGTCTTGGGCTTCTGCAACGCGACGCGTCAACAATTGCACGTCTTCCACTTCTGCACCGCAACACGCGTACTCGAGTCTAATACTCGCTAGTGCAATATACTCAGTTTTACCTCAAGTGGATGGTCAACAGAGAGTCAACAAATGGGATTAACTAGTTAAATGAGTCAACAAATGGGATTATCAAGCTTACTTATTCGTTTTCACGTGTTAAACTTGTCTAAATCTTGGTCAAACCTAGGATTTGATCAAGATTCAAATGGGCAGAAAATTCCAAAAAAAAACAGAAAAATGAAAAACCAAAGCACATAGTCTTGTTATGTCATATAGTAAGCATTACATTTGATAAACAAGGTCTAGACATATTCAAACCATACAAATCATGTATCTACCCTCTAACCCCTAAACTATGTCTTATGAAGTCAAGCATGAAGAGAAGTGGTTTTGGGTTTCAAACATGGAAGTTTCAAAAACCTCCCAAAAACTTCATTTTAGAGTGACTAAGAAGGATACATGCTTCCCTTTTCATTTTCATGTTTTAAACTTGTTTAAATCTTGGTCAATCCTAGTATTTAACCAAGATTCAAATGGGCATCAAAATTTAAAAAAATCACAAAAATGAAAAACCAATGCACATAGTTTTTCTTATGTCATATAGTAAGCATTCAAGTTGATAAACAAGGTCTATACATATTCAAACCAGACAAATCATGTATCTATACCCCTAACCCCTAAACTCTGTCTTATGAAGTCAAGCATGAAGAGAATTGGTTTTGGGTTTCAAACATAGAAATTCAAAAACCTCCCAACAAGCTTCATTTTAGAGTGACTAAGAAGGATCCATGCTTACCTTTGCATTTTCATATTTTAAACTTGTTTAAATCATTGTCAACCCTAGGATTTGACCAACATACAAATGGGCACAAAATTAAAAAAATCAGAAAAATGAAAAACAAAAGCACATAGTCTTCTTGTGTCATATCGTAAGCATTCAAGTTGATAATTAAACAAGGTCTAGATATATCCAAACCAGACAATTCATGTATCTACCCCATGTCGATCTTATGAAGTCTAGCATGAAGAGAAGCCGTTTTGGGTTTCAAACATGGAAATTTCATGAACATGTCAAAAGCTTCATTTTAGAGTGACTAAGAAGGATCAAGGCTTACCTTTTCATTTTCATGTTTTAAACTTGTTTAAATCCAGGTCAAATCAAGGATTTGACCAAGATTCATATGGACATAAAATAAAAAAATGAAAAAATGAAAAACCAAAGCACATAGTCTTCTTATGTCATATAGTAAACATTAACGTTGATAAACAAGGTCTAGACATATTCAGACTAGACAAATCATGTATCTACCCCCTAACCCCTAAACTCTGTCTTATGAAGTCAAGCATGAAGAGAAGTGCATAGTTTGGGTTTCAAACATGGAAATTTAAAAAAACTCCCAAAAACTTCATTTTAGAGTGACTAAGAAGGATACATTCTCCCCTTTTCATTTTCATGTTTATACTTGTTTAAATCTTGGTCAAACCTAGGATTTTACAAGATTCAAATGTGCATCAAAATTCCAAAAAAAAAATGAAAAACCAAAGCACATAGTTTTCTTATGTCATATAGTAAGCATTAAAGTTGATAAACAAGGCCTAGACATATTCAAACAAGAAAAATCATGTATCTACCCCTACCCCTAAACTTTGTCTTATGTAGTTAAGCATGAAGAGAAGTGGTTTTGGGTTTCAAATATGGAAATTTCAAAAACCTCCCAAAAGCTTTATTTTAGAGTGACTAAGAAGGATCCATGCTTACCTTTTCATTTTCATATTTTAAACGTATTTAAATCATTGTCAAGCCTAGGATTTGACCAAGATTCAAATGGGCATAAAATTAAAAAAGATCAGAAAAATGAAAAACAAAAGCACATAGTATTCTTATGTCATATATATAGTAAGCATTCAAAAGTTGATAAACAAGGTCTAGACATATTCAAATAATACAAATCGTGTATCTACCCCTAACCCTAAACTCTGTCTTATATATGAAGTCAAGCAGGAAGACAAGTGGTTTTGGTTTCAAACACGGAAATTTCAAAAACCTCCCAAAAGCTTCATTTTAGAGTGACTAATTAAGAAGGATCCAGCTTACCTTTTCATTTTCATGTTTTAAACTTGTTTAAATCTTGGTCAAACCTAGGATTTGACCAATATTCAAATGGGCATAAAATAAAAAATAAAAAACCAAAGCACATAGTCTTCTTATGTCATGTAGTAATCATTCAAGTTCATAAACAAGGTCTAGACATATTCAAACCAGACAAATCATGTACCCCCTAACCCTAAACTCTATCTCATATATGAAGTCAAGCATGAAGAGAAGTGTGGTTTTGGGTTTCAAACAAAAATTTCAAAAACCTCCCAAAAGCTTCATTTTAATTAGACTTACTTTTAATTAAGAAGGATCTAGGATTAATTACATTTTCATTGTCATGTTTTAAACTTGTTTAAATCTTGGTCAAACCTGGGATTTGACCAAGATTCAAATGGGCATAAAAATTCAGAAAAAAATCGAAAGAATGAAAAACCAAAGCACATAGCCTTCATATGTCATATAGTAAGCATTCAAATTGATAAACAAGGTCTAGACATATTCAAACAAGAAAAATCATGTATCTACCCCTAGGCCTAACCCTAAACTCTGTCTTATGAAGTCAAGCATGAAGAGAAGTGCTTTTGGGTTTAAACCATGGAAATTTCAAGAACATCCCAAAAGCTACATTTTAGAGTGACTAAGAAGGATCGATGCTTACCTTTTCATTGTCATGTTTTAAACTTATTTGAATCTCTCAAATCCTAGGTTTAACCAAGATTTAAACAAGTTTAAAACATGAAAATGAAAAGAAGTCTGTATCTTCTTAGTCACTCTAAAATGAAGCTTTTGGGATGTTCTTGAAATTTCCATGGTTGACTTCATAAGACGGAGTCTAGGGTTAGGGTAGACATATACATGATTTGTCTGGTTTAATTATGTCTAGACCTTGTTTATCAACTTTAATGCTTACTATATGAC
The DNA here is from genome assembly GCA_030979885.1 of Lolium multiflorum. Taxonomy (NCBI): domain Eukaryota; kingdom Viridiplantae; phylum Streptophyta; class Magnoliopsida; order Poales; family Poaceae; genus Lolium; species Lolium multiflorum. Next base: position 210,262,228 of record CM061747.1, on the reverse strand, counting down.
ATAAGAAAACTATTTGCTTTTGTTTTTCATTTTTCTGTTTTTTTTTTATTTTGATGCCCAATTGAATCTTGTCAAATCCTAGGCTTGACCAAGATAATTTAAATAAGTTTAAAACATGAAATGAAAAGGGAAGCATGTATCCTTCTTAATCACTCTAAAATGAAGTTTTTGGGAGGTTTTTGAAATTTCCATGTTTGAAACCCAAAACCACTTCTCTTCATGCTTGACTTCATAAGACAGATGTGATTCGGTTTTTCATTTTTATGTTGTTTGTTCTTCCCTTTTGAATCTTGGTCAAATCCTAGGTTTGACCAAGATTTAGACAAGTTTAACACATGAAAACGAATAAGTAAGCTTGGATCCTTCTTAGTCACTCCAAAATGTACCAATTGATAGATGTGTTAACTTTGCTTCATGAAAAAATAATGTCATGTAAATGAGTTAACTTGGATTTCCTACCCTTGAATCCATAGGAAACTTTTTTCTAATGCACTATAATAATCAATCGAGTTTTTACACCAACAGGTCTGTCACTTACGTGTGGTGCCCACTTATGAGGTCCCACACTTCAGTGAGCACAAGTCACGTGCAATAGGTACGCAAACTCCCAGCCATCTTCTTTGTCAAGAGAAGACGCATCAGGATGCGTATTGGTTGTCCCTCTCACAAAAGAAAAATCCTATTAACAGAGGTTCGAGTGACGCCAAACATCCAAATCCAGATGCATCCCAACTTGCTACTATCTCCTTCCCTAATTACGATACATATATTTTTTCAGCCAAGTCAAAATTCAAAAGATTGAGGAACTCTACATAAAAAATATCAACATCTACAATTTTAGAAGCACATACTACGAAAGTATTATTCAGAGGGGGTACTGAATAATACGTTTTTATCGAGTACAAATAATGTCAGTTGGAACTAGACTTGTAAGACACATGGCCACAAATCTTTCGTCAGAAGAGTCGAATCTGCAAATCAGTAGTTACAAAAGCGACCCAGCTTAGGGATGGATAATATGACTTAGGCAATATAAACGTTGAAATATATGTATCTTGACATATTTCAGTTGTAGATACATCCATTTTAACATCAAGTAATATGGATCGGAGGACTAGCTAAAGAACAATGAGAGTCAGTGCTTCTCTCCCCCAGCCTACCTGGCGGAGCGGCCCTCCATCAGGTCAGGTGGTGATTCCGCTTCTCTCCCTGGAACTCCTTATCCCCCAGCCTACTCGGCGACGTGCGCTCCTCAGCTACCTCCGCGAGGGCGCCTCGGTGACCTACGCAAAGGTGGCTGGACTCGGAGCACATCGACTTCCTTCTGCGGTACCTGGATTGGATCGACCATCCTGATACGTCTCCGACGTATCGATAATTTCTTATGTTCCATGCCACATTATTGATGATTTCTACATGTTATATGCACATTTTATGTCATATTTATGCGGAACTAACCTATTAACAAGATGCCATGCGCCAGTTTGTTTTGCTGTTTTTGGTTTCAGAAATCCTAGTAACGAAATATTCTCGGAATTGGACGAAATCAACGCCAGGTTCCTATTTTGCCCGGAAGCATCCGAACACACGAGAACCGCGAGAGGGGGCAGGCCCCAGACCATAGGCCGGTGCGGCCAGGCCCCGGCCGCGCCGCCTATAGTGTCGTCGCCCTTCGACCTCCCCGACGCCGCCTCTTCGCCTATATAAAGCCCCTGACCTAAAACCTCGATACGAAAAAGCCACGGTACGAGAAACCTTCCAGAGCCGCCGCCATCGCGAAGCCAAGATCTGGGGGACAGGAGTCTCTGTTCGGGCACGCCGCCGGGACGGGAAGTGCCCCCGGAAGGCTCCTCCATCGACACCACCGCCATCTTCATCAACGCTGCTGTCTCCCATGAGGAGGGAGTAGTTCTCCATCGAGGATCGGGGCTGTACCGGTAGCTATGTGGTTCATCTCTCTTCCATGTACCTCAATACAATAATCTCATGAGCTGCTTTACATGATTGAGATTCATATGATGATGCTTGTAATCTAGATGTCGTTATGCTAGTCAAGTGAATTTTACTTATGTGATCTCCGGAGACTCCTTGTCCCACGTGTGTAAAGGTGACAGTGTGTGCACCGTGTGGGTCTCTTAGGCTATATTTCACAGAATACTTATTCACTGTTATGAATGGCATAGTGAAGTGCTTATTTATATCTCTTTATGATTGCAATGTGTTTTGTATCACAATTTATCTATGTGCTACTCTAGTGATGTTATTAAAGTAGTTTTATTCCTCCTGCATGGTGTAATGGTGACAGTGTGTGCATCCGTGTTAATACTTGGCGTAGGCTATGATTATGATCTCTTGTAGATTATGAAGTTAACTATTACTATGATAGTATTGATATGATCTATGCCTCCTTTCTTAGCATGAAGGTGACAGTGTGCATGCTATGTTAGTACTTGGTTTAGTCGTATTGATCTTTCATGCACTCTAAGGTTATTTAAATATGAACATTGAATTGTGGAGCTTGTTAACTCCGGCATTGAGGGTTCGTGTAATCCTACGCAATGTGTTCATCATCCAACAAGAGAGTGTAGAGTATGCATTTATCTATTCTGTTATGTGATCAATGTTGAGAGTGTCCACTAGTGAAAGTCTGATCCCTAGGACTTGTTCCTAAATACTGCTATCATCGCTTGTTTACTGTTTTACTGCGTTACTACTGCTGCGTTACTACTGCTTGTTTACTGTCCTGGGCAAAGCACTTTTCTGGTGCCGTTGCTACTACTTATTTATACCACATGTATTTCACTATCTCTTCGCCGAACTAGTGCACCTATTAGGTGTGTTGGGGACACAAGAGACTTCTTGCTTTGTGGTTGCAGGGTTGCATGAGAGGGATACCTCTTCCTCCCTGAGTTCGATAAACCTTGGGTGATCCACTTAAGGAAAAACTTGCTGCTGTTCTACAAACCTTTGCTCTTGGAGGCCCAACACTGTCTACAGGAAAAGGAGGGGGCGTAGACATCAAGCTATTTTCTGGCGCCGTTGCCGGGAACAAAAAGCTACAATACAGGGATTTCCTCCCTCGTCAACCACGCGCCAGTTGTAGGCAGTCAAGCTATTTTCTGGCGCCGTTCCGGGGAGGAAAGGTAAAAGGCACTCATACTCCGGTTCCAGGTAACAGTACTTTTCTGGCGCCATTTGTTTGTGCTCGAAGCTATTTCCTTTAGATCTGCAATTGCATCTTTTTGTTTCTTGTTTACACTAGTAAGGCATAATGGAAAACAACAAAAATATGAGAGATCTTTATGAACTTTATCTTGAATTAGGACATGATGTGTTTGAAGAGAGAATTAAAAAACCCATGGAACTTTATATGCATGCTAATGGGAATGTTATTAATATGAATGCTTTGAACACTATTGTTGCTAATGCTATGGAAAATTCTAAGCTTGGGGAAGCTGGTTTTGATGAGCATGATCTTTTTAGTCCCCCAAGCATTGAGGAGAAAATTTTCTTTGATGATACTTTGCCTCCTATTTATGATGATTATAATGATAGTAGCCTTTTGGTTCCACCTGTTATGGAGGATGAATTTGATTATGATTACAATATACCTCCTATATTTGATGAAAGCTACTTTGTTGAATTTGCTCCCACTATTACTAATAAAATTGATTATGCTTATGTGGGTAGTAATAATTTTATGCATGAGACTCATGATAAGAATGCTTTATGTGATAGTCATATTGTTGAGTTTGCTCATGATGCTACTGAAAGTTATTATGAGAGAGGAAAATATGGTTGTAGAAATTTTCATGTTACTAAAACACCTCTCTATGTGCTGAAATTTTTGAAGCTATACTTGTTTTATCTTCCTATGCTTGTTACTTTGCTCTTCATGAACTTGTTTATTTACAAGATTCCTATGCATAGGAAGCATGTTAGACTTAAATGTGTTTTGAATTTGCCTCTGGATGCTCTCTTTCGCTTCAACTACTATTTCTTATGAGTGCATCATTAAAACTGCTGAGCCCATCTTAATGGCTATAAAGAAAGAACTTCTTGGGAGATAACCCATGTGTTATTTTGCTACAGTACTTTGTTTTATATTTGTGTCTTGGAAGTTGTTTACTACTGTAGCAACCTCTTCTTATCTTAGTTTTGTGTTTTGTTGTGCCAAGTGAAGCCTCTAATCGAAGGTTGATACTAGATTTGGATTTCTGCGCAGAAACAGATTTCTATCTGTCACGAATCTGGGCTGTTTTCTCTGTAGGTAACTCAGAAAAATATGCCAATTTACGTGCGTGTTCCTCAGATATGTACGCAACTTTCATTAGTTTTGAGTTTTCTGATCTGAGCAACGGAAGTATTTATTAAAAATTCGTCTTTACGTACTGTTCTGTTTTGACAGATTCTGCCTTTTATTTCGCATTGCTTCTTTCGCTGTGTTGGGTGGATTTCTTTGTTCCATTACCTTCCAGTAGCTTTGAGCAATGTCCAGAAGTGTTAAGAATGATTGTGTCACCTCTGAACATGTGAGTTTTTGATTATGTACTAACCCCTCTAATGAAGTTTATGAGAAGTTTGGTGTGAAGGAAGTTTTCAAGGGTCAAGAGAGGAGGATGATATACTATGATCAAGAAGAGTGAAAGCTCTAAGCTTGGGGATGCCCCGGTGGTTCACCCCTACATATATCAAGAAGACTCAAGCGTCTAAGCTTGGGGATGCCCAAGGCATCCCCTTCTTCATCGACAACATTATCAGGTTCCTCCCCTGAAACTATATTTTTATTCGGTCACATCTTATGTGCTTTACTTGGAGCGTCTGTATGCTTTTATTTTTGTTTGTGTTTGAATAAATTGGATTACATCATGCTTGTGTGGGAGAGAGACACGCTCCGCTGTTGCATATGAACACATGTGTTCTTAGCTTTTAATTTTCATGGCGAAGGTTGAAACTGCTTCGTTAAATTGTTATATGGTTGTAATTGGAAAATGCTACATGTAGTAATTGGTAAAATGTCTTGGATAATGTGATACTTGGCAATTGTTGTGCTCATGTTTAAGCTCTTGCATCATATACTTTGCACCTATTAATGAAGAAATACATAGAGCATGCTAAAATTTGGTTTGCATAATTGGTCTCTCTAAGGTCTAGATAATTTCTAGTATTGAGTTTGAACAACAAGGAAGACGGTGTAGAATCTTATAATGTTTACAATATGTCTTTTATGTGAGTTTTGCTGCACCGGTTCATCCTTGTGTTTGCTTCAAATAACCTTGCTAGCCTAAGCCTTGTATCGAGAGGGAATACTTCTCATGCATCCAAAATACTTGAGCCAACCACTATGCCATTTGTGTCCACCATACCTACCTACTACATGGTATTTCTCCGCCATTCCAAAGTAAACTGCTTGAGTGCTACCTTTAAATTTCTATTCTCCACCTTTACAATATATAGCTCATGGGACAAATAGCTTAAAAACTATTGTGGTATTGAATATGTACTTATGCACTTTATCTCTTATTAAGTTGCTCGTTGTGCGATAACCATGTTCACTGGGGACGCCATCAACTACTCTTTGTTGAATTTCATGTGAGTTGCTATGCATGTTCGTCTTGTCTGAAGTAAGAGTGATCTACCACCTTATGGTTAGAGCATGCATATTGTTAGAGAAGAACATTGGGCCGCCAACTAAAGCCATGATCCATGGTGGAAGTTTCAGTTTTGGACATATATCCTCAATCTCAAATGAGAAAAATTAATTGTTGTTACATGCTTATGCATAAAAGAGGAGTCCATTATCTGTTGTCTATGTTGTCCCCGGTATGGATGTCTAAGTTGAGAATAATCAATAGCGAGAAATCCGATGCGAGCTTTCTCCTTAGACCTTTGTACAGGCGGCATAGAGGTACCCCTTTGTGACACTTGGTTAAAACATGTGCATTGCGATGATCCGGTAGTCCAAGCTAATTAGGACAAGGTGCGGGCACTATTAGTATACTATGCATGAGGCTTGCAACTTGTAAGATATAATTTACATGATACATATGCTTTATTACTACCGTTGACAAAATTGTTTCATGTTTTCAAAATAAAAGCTCTAGCACAAATATAGCAATCGATGCTTTCCTCTTTGAAGGACCATTCTTTTTACTTTTATGTTGAGTCAGTTCACCTATTTCTCTCCACCTCAAGAAGCAAACACTTGTGTGAACTGTGCATTGATTCCTACATACTTGCATATTGCACTTATTATATTACTCTATGTTGACAATTATCCATGAGATATACATGTTACAAGTTGAAAGCAACCGCTGAAACTTAATCTTCCTTTGTGTTGCTTCAATGCTTTTACTATGAATTATTGCTTTATGAGTTAACTCTTATGCAAGACTTATTGATGCTTGTCTTGAAGTACTATTCATGAAAAGTCTTTGCTATATGATTCACTTGTTTACTCATGTCATATACATTGTTTTGATCGCTGCATTCACTACATATGCTTTACAAATAGTATGATCAAGGTTATGATGGCATGTCACTCCGAAATTATCTTTGTTATCGTTTTACCTGCTCGGGACGAGCAGAACTAAGCTTGGGGATGCTGATACGTCTCCGACGTATCGATAATTTCTTATGTTCCATGCCACATTATTGATGATTTCTACATGTTATATGCACATTTTATGTCATATTTATGCGTTTTTTGGAACTACCCTATTAACAAGATGCCGAAGTGCCAGTTGCTGTTTTCTGCTATTTTTGGTTTCAGAAATCCTAGTAACGAAATATTCTCGGAATTGGACGAAATCAACGCCAGGTTCCTATTTTGCCCGGAAGCATCCAACACACGAGAACCGCCGGAGAGGGCACTGGGCCCCCAGACCATAGGCCAGCGCGGCCCAGGCCCTGGCCGCGCCGCCCTATAGTCATCGCCCCTTCGACCTCCTGACGCCGCCTCTTCGCCTATATAAAGCCCCTGGACCTAAAACCTCGATACGAAAAAGCCACGGTACGAGAAACCTTCCAGAGCCGCCGCCATCGCGAAGCCAAGATCTTGGGGACAGGAGTCTCTGTTCCACGCGGGAGGGAAGTGCCCCCGGAAGGCTCCTCCATCGACACCACCACCATCTTCATCAACGCTGCTGTCTCCCATGAGGAGGGAGTAGTTCTCCATCGAGGCTCGGGGCTGTACCGGTAGCTATGTGGTTCATCTCTCTCCTATGTACTTCAATACAATAATCTCATGAGCTGCCTTACATGATTGAGATTCATATGATGATGCTTGTAATCTAGATGTCGTTATGCTAGTCAAGTGAATTTTACTTATGTGATCTCCGGAGACTCCTTGTCCCACGTGTGTAAAGGTGACAGTGTGTGCACCGTGTGGGTCTCTTAGGCTATATTTCACAGAATACTTATTCACTATTATGAATGGCATAGTGAAGTGCTTATTTATATCTCTTTATGATTGCAATGTGTTTTGTATCACAATTTATCTATGTGCTACTCTAGTGATGTTATTAAAGTAGTTTTATTCCTCCTGCACGGTGTAATGGTGACAGTGTGTGCATTCGTGTTAGTACTTGGCGTAGGCTATGATTATGATCTCTTGTAGATTATGAAGTTAACTATTGCTATGATAGTATTGATATGATCTATGCCTCCTTTCTTAGCATGAAGGTGACAATGTGCATGCTATGTTAGTACTTGGTTTAGTCGTATTGATCTTTCATGCACTCTAAGGTTATTTAAATATGAACATTGAATTGTGGAGCTTGTTAACTCCGGCATTGAGGGTTTGTGTAATCCTACGCAATGTGTTCATCATCCAACAAGAGAGTGTAGAGTATGCATTTATCTATTCTGTTATGTGATCAATGTTGAGAGTGTCCACTAGTGAAAGTCTGATCCCTAGGCCTTGTTCCTAAATACTGCTATCATCGCTTGTTTATCGTTTTTTCGTTATTACCGTCTTACCGCTTGTTTATCGTCTCCGGCAAAGCACTTTTCTGGTGCCGTTGCTACTACTTATTTATACCACCCGTATTTCACTATCTCTTCGCCGAACTAGTGCACCTATTAGGTGTGTTGGGGACACAAGAGACTTCTTGCTTTGTGGTTGCAGGGGTTGCATGAGAGGATATCTTTGACCTCTTCCTCCCTGAGTTCGATAAACCTTGGGTGATCCACTTAAGGGAAAACTTGCTGCTGTTCTACAAACCTCTGCTCTTGGAGGCCCAACACTGTCTACAAGAATAGAAGGGGGCGACATCAAGCGACCTACGCAAAGGTGGCTGGACTCGGAGCGCATCGACTTCCTTCTGCGGTGCCTGGATTGGATCGACCATCCCGCGCGTGTCCTCCACCATATTGTTTTTCTTCAAGATGTTGTCATCCATCATCTTCTTCACCGCATCATGTTGGGTGTTGAGGCTCCCGTTGAGAGCTTGAACGCACATGTTTGATAGCTCGACGTTTTCTTCGCGAAGAAAGCCGCACTCGATCTTAAGCATCAAATTCTCGCCCTTAAGCTTCTTGATGACAGTGTTCGTTTCCTCACTTGATGGAATGCTCACATCATGCAGCTTGCCCCGGCCGGTGACCTCGTCCTTCAAAGTATCGAGATCATCGCGAAAGTTGGAGGCGAGTTCCACGAGAGTTTTAAGCTCATCTCTGAAACACGCCGATGCTTCCTGCATGGCAATATCATCAGTACCAAACAAAGTGACGAGAGGAAGACGAAAATGTCCAATCAGTGGTAACCTCTAAGCGCAGGAGACAGGGGTTGAAGTCGTCATGAGAAGATGGCAGGGTGCGTCGTGGGGCACTGAGATATGTATAAAAAGGATTAATACGGAATAAAGAGTTGGGACCTCCGGGCCAGGAAGAATCAAGAAACATGGCGATGGAAACCAACCAGGAATCTTCGACCGCACGACGGACGCCGTTCCGAGACGAGCGCGAAGCAGGGCCTTCGTTTTCTGGCGGGTCCTTTCTCGCGGCCAGCATCTGGATAGACCGCCGGCGGGAACTCTCCGCGTCCCTGGTCAACACTAGATGGTGCTTCTTCAAGCGAGATGGTGGCCTTGACTTCGGAGGCATCGCTGGAAGTGGAAGGAGACTGGAAGTGAAGCAAGAAGGGGATGGAAGAAGTACTCCCCCCTATTAAAACCAGACAGCCGTCTCCTGCCCTCGCTTCGAGCAACCTGGTCCGCCCATCCTAAATCAACGGCCGAGAGGGGGCTCCCTTGCGAACTCAGATCCAGTGACTTACCCAACAGAAGTTACCATGAACTTTACCTATACGAGCCATCAGATTAAGATCCAACGCACATGGTTGATCTAAAATTTGAAACTAAAATTTATGTTGCTCAGAAAAAAAAAAAAAAAAACTTTACATTAAGACGAAGTTGCATGGTGACTTCTCTTACTGAAGTCACTGGATCTCAGTCCCTGGTCAGGACTCGGGAGAAGAAGCAAATGAATCGAGAGCGGTCCGGAGTAGTACGTATGCTTCAACACAGAGACGTTCTATCCTGTCCGTCCACCGTAAATCAACGGGACAGAGCGGCTACCTTCTCTTCGAAGGCTCTGGCGCGCAACCCGAGGAATGGACATCTGTCGGCTAGTATAGAATTTTATAGCACGCCATTAATCGAGCTAGCAGTACTGTACTACTGACTACTACTACTCTGATGGACGTCCAAAGCTCTGAATAGTCAGTGGAAACAATGAACGCCAGGGTAGTACTGTAGTAGTGAAGCAATGGGGATTATCTGGAGCAAGTACGGAGTACCGAGTACAGTACTACAAAAGTGTTGTTCGTTGTTTTCGCAGTTCATTTTAGCGTAACGTCCAGGTACAAAAATGTGGGTTTTCTGGAGCAAGTACTGCTGCGCATTGATATAGTTTGCACGTGATGTCTGGTGCCCAGCTGCATATAAAATCACCATGGTACATATTTGATGGATTAAATTTAACTACTCCTACCTTATCACTTCTAAAATGATTGATATGGATTATCAAGATTTGCATATGTCATATAGTAAGCATTCAAGTTGATAAACAAGGTCTAGACATATTCTAACCAGAAAAATCATGTATCTAGCCCTAACCCTAAACTATGTCTTATGAAGTCAAATATGAAGAGAAGTGGTTTTGGGTTTCAAACATGGAAATTTCAAAAACCTCCCAAAAGCTTCATTTTAGAGTGATTAAGAAGGATCCAGACTTACCTTTTCATTTTCATGTTTTAAACTTGTTTAAATCTTGGTCAAACCTAGGATTTGACTAAGATTCAAATGGACTTAAAAAAATCAGGAAGAATGAAAAACCAAAGAACATAGCCTTCTTATTTAATATATAGTAAGCATTCAAGTTGATAAACAAGGTCTAGACACATTCAAACCAAAAAAATCATGTATCTACACCTAACCATAAACTCTGTCTTAAGTGGTTTTGGGTTTCAAACATGGAAATTTCACAAACCTCCCAAAAGCTTCATTAAACAGTGACTAAGGAGGATCCAGGCTTACCTTTTCATTTCCATGTTTTAAACTTGTTTAAATCTTGGTCAATCCTAGGATTTGACCAAGATTCAAATGGGCATAAAAAATCAGAAAAATGAAAAACCAAATAGCATAGCCTTCTTATGTCATATATATAGTAAGCATTCAAGTTGATAAACAAGGTCTAGACATATTCAAACCAGAAAAAGCATGTATCTACCCCTAACAATAAACTTCTGTCTTATGAAGCCAAGCATGAAGAGAAGTGGTTTTGGGTTAATTTCAAACATTGAGATTTCAAAAACCTCCCAAAAGATTCATTTTAGAGTGACTAAGAAGGATCCATGCTTACCTTTTCATTTTCATGTTTTAAACTTGTTTAAACCTTGGTTAAACCTAGGATTTGACCAAGATTCAAATGGGCGTAAAAATTCATAAAAAATCAAAAAATGAAAAACCAAAGCACATATATAGTCTTCTTATGTCATATAGTAAGCATTCAAGTTGATAAACAAGGTCTAAACATATTCAAACCAGAAATATCATGTATCATATCTACCCCTAACCCTAAACTCTGTCTTATGAAGTCAAACATATGAAGAGAACTGGGGTTTTGGGTTTCAAACATAAAAAATTCAAGTACCTTCATTTTAGAGCTAGTGACTAATTAAGAAATGATTCATGCTTCCTTTTCATTTTCATGTTTTAAACTTGTTTAAACCTTGGTCAAACCTAGGATTTGACCAAGATTTAAATGGGCATAAAAATCGAAAAAAATCAAAAAATGAAAACCCAAAGCACATATATAGCCTTCTTATGTCATATAGTAACCATTCAAGTTGATAAACAAGGTCTATACATATTCAAACCAGAAAAAGCATGTATCTACCCCTAACCCTAAACTCTGTCTTAAGTGGTTTTGGGTTTCAAACATGGAAATTTCACAAACCTCCCAAAAGCTTCATTTTAGAGTGACTAAGAAGGATCCAGCTTACCTTTTCATTTTCATGTTTTAAACTTGTTTAAATCTTGTTCAAACCTAGGATTTGACCAAGATTCAAATGGGCATAAAAAATTAGAAAAAACAGAAAAAATGAAAAACCAAATAACATAGCCTTCTTATGTAATATAGTAAGCATTAGTTGATAAACAAGGTCTAGACGACATATTCAAACCAAAAAAATGTATCTACCCTAACCCTAAACTTTGTCTTATAGTAAGCATTCAAGTTGATAAACAAGGTCTAGACATATTCAAACAAGAAAAATCATCTATCTACCCTTAACCATAAACTCTTTCTTATGAAGTCAAACATGAAGAGAAGTGGTTTTGGGTTTCAAACATAAAATTTCAAGTACCTCCCAAAAGCTTCATTTTAGAGTGAATAGTTAAGAATGATTCATGCTTACCTTTCCATTTTGATGTTTTAAACTTGTTTCAATCTTGGTCAAACCTAGGATTTGACCAAGATTCAAATGGGTTTAACAATTAAAAAAATTAGAAAAATGAAAAAGCAAAGCACATAGTATTCTTATGTCACATAGTAAGCATTCAAATTGATAAACAAGGTCTAGACATATTCAAACTAGAAAAATCATCTATCTACCCTTAACCATAAACTCTGTCTTATGAAGTCAAACATGCATGAAGAGAAGTGGTTTTGGGTTTCAAACATAAAAATTCAAGTACCTCCCAAAAGCTTCATTTTAGAGTGAATAATTAAGAATGATCCAGGCTTACCTTTTCGTTTTTATATTTTATACTTGTTTAAATCTTGGTCAAACCTAGCTAGTATTTGACCAAGATTCTAATGGGCATAAAATTCGAAAAAATCAGAAAAATGAAAAACCAAAGCACATAGCCTTGTTATGTCATAAAGTAAGAATTCAAGTTGATAAACAAGGTCTAGACATATTCAAACTAGACAAATCATGTATCTAACCCTAACACTAAACTCTGTCTTATGAAGTCAATCATGAAGAGAGAAGTGGTTTTGGGTTTCAAACATGGAAATTTCAAGAACCTCCCAAAAGATTCATTTTAGAGTGACTAAGAAGGATCCATGGTTACCTTTTCATTTTCATATTTTAAACTTGTTTAAATCTTTGTCAAACCTAGGATTTGACCAAGACTCAAATGGGCATAAAAATTCAGGAAAAAACAAAAAGAATGATAAACCAAAGCACATAGCATTATTTATGTCATATAGTAAGGCATTAAAGTTGATAAACAAGGTCTAGACATATTCAAACCAGAAAATCATGTATATATCTGCCCCTAACCTTAAACTATGTCTTAATTATGAAGTCAATCATGAAGAGAAGTGGTTTTGGGTTTCAAACATGAAAATTTCAAGAACATCCCAAAGTGCTTCATTTTAGAGTGACTAAGAAGGATCCAGGCTTACCTTTTCGTTTTCATATTTTATACTTGTTTAAATACCGGTCAAACCTAGGATTTGACCAAGATTCAAATGGGCATAAAATTCAAAAAATTAGAAGAATGAAAAACAAAAGCACATAGTCTTCTTATGTCATATAGTAAGCATTCAAGTTGATAAACAAGGTTTATACATGTGTTCAAACCAGACAAATCATGTATCTACCCCTAACCATAAACTCGGTCGATCTTATGAAGTCTAGCATGAAGAGAAGTCGTATGGGTTTCAAACATGGAAATTTCAAGAACCTCACAAAAGCTTCATTTTAGAGTGACTAGAAAAGATCCAGGCTTGCCTTTTCATTTTCATGTTTTAAAATTGTTTAAATCTTGGTCAAACCTAGCTAGTATTTGACCAAGATTGAAATGGGCATAAAATTCAAAAAAAATGAAAAAACAAAAAAACTAAAGCACATATCCTTCTTATGTCATATATATATAGTAAGCCTTCAAGTTGATGAACAAGGTTGATGACCCACAAGTATAGGGGGTGTATCGTAGTATCTTCGATAAGTAAGAATGTCGATCCCAACGAGGAGCAGAAGGTGTTGACAAGCAGTTTCGATGAAGGATTCACTGTAAATGCTCACAGACAAGTATTCAGGGGGTTTTGATGTAACAGTGAATAAAGTACGAGTAAGTAAAGTGCGAGAGTAACAATTGCAGCGAGTGGCCCAATCCTTTTTAGCACAAAGGACAAGCCGGGTTGTTTACTTATAATGACCAAACGTTCTCGAGGACACACGGGATTTTAGTCTAGTGCTTTCGCTACATACGGCTAAATAATCTTCATTGTTATGATAAGTGTTGTGTGGGTGAACCTATGCTAATGTACCGCCCTTCCTAGGACTAATACATACTTGTGATTATACCCCTTGCAAGCATCCGCAACTACAAGAAAGTAATTAAGAATAAATCTAACCACAACCTTAAACTCTGAGATCCTGCTATCCCTCCTGCATCGATATACCAACGGGGGTTTAGGTTTCTGTCACTCCGGCAACCCCGCAATTGGCAAACGAGTACAAGATGCATTCCCCTAGGCCCATAAAGGTGAAGTGTCATGTAGTCGACGTTCACATGACACCACTAGAAGAATAACACCACAACTTAAATATCATAACATTGAATATTACTCAACCATAGTTCACTACTAACATTTAGACTTCACCCATGTCCTCAAGAACTAAACGAACTACTCACGAGACATCATATGGAACATGATCAGAGGTGATATGATGATGAATAACAATCTGAACATAAACCTTGGTTCAATGGTTTCACTCAATAGCATCAACAACAAGTAGAAATCGATACCGGGAGAGTTTCCCCTATCAAACAATCAAGATCAAACCCAAATTGCTACGGCGGTGACGATGTCCAGCGGTGGAGACGGCGGTGATGATGGTGGAGATGATGATGATGGTGATGGAGATGATGTCCAGCTCGATGACGGTGACGATGGCGTCGATTTCCCCTCCCGAGGGAATTTCCCCGGTGGATCTCAGCCGCCGAAGAGCTCTTTTCTCTGTGTCCTCCGCCCCACAGAGGCGGTAACTCTTCGTGAGGTACCCTATGTGGCTTAGGTTTTCGGGACGAAGGATTTCGCGAAGAAAAGGAGGCGAAAGGGGCTGTGGGGCCCCCACCACCGGGTGGCGCGGCCAGGCCATGGGCCGCGCCGGCCTGTGGTCTGGGCCCACCTTGGGTCCAGCTGGCTCCCCCTTCTGGCTTCCTTCGTCATCTGGAAAAAAAGGATTTTTGGTATAATTTCCTTCCAAAGTTGATCTTCCGAAATATTGCGTTCTGACGGTGCTTTTTCCAGCAGATTGGCTCCGGCGCTTGATCCTCCAATAATGATGAAACATGCAAAATAGATGAAATAACATAAGTATTGTGTCCAAATATGAAATATATCAATGAATAACAGCAAATTATGATACAAAATAGTGATGCAAATTGGACGTATCAACTCCCCCCAAGCTTAGACTTCGCTTGTCCCCAAGCGAAACTGAACTCAGTAAACAGGACCACATGTTTATGGAGTGAAGAGTCGATAAATAAAATATGGACAAGAAGCATCATATTCATTCACACAAGACATTCTAGTAAACAACTTCCTCATATAACTCAACTTGAAACAAGTATAAGGTAATCACAAATAAAGGTGCATAAGAAATCATAGTTGGTGATGGCAAACTTCGTTCTTGGTCAGAGAACAATTAACAGGTTATATTTATCTATTGAGCAGCGCTCTCATGTTAAAGTTTATATGGCACAACTTGCATACTCAATCATAATAGTCTCCTCATAATCATTGATAACTTGCAAAGCTATATTCATTCAGATAAAACTTGTACTAAACAAGGAAGAATAAAAGACATGATGAAGCAGATCACAATATAATGGTTTGATCACAACTACTCAAATGCTTGCTTGAGATAGAGGGAAATAGGTTTACTGACTCAACATAAAGTAAAAGACAGGCCCTTCGCAGAGGGAAGCAGGGATTAAATCATGTGCTAGAGCTTTTTCAGTTTTGAAATCATATAGAGATAATAAAAGTAACATTTTGAGAGGTGTTTGTTGTTGGCTAGCGGGTACTCTAACCCCCTTGCCAGACAACCTTCAAAGAGCGGCTCCCATTTTATTTTTATTTTGTGTGGCACTCCTTCCAACCTTTCTTTCACAAACCATGGCTAACCGAATCCTCGGGTGCCTGCCAACAATCTCATACCATGAAGGAGTGCCTTTTTATTTTGGTTTTATTATGATGATGACACTCCCCCAACCTTTGCTTACACAAGCCATGGCTAACCGAATCCTTCGGTGCCGTCCATCAATCACATACCATGGAGGAGTGTCTATTTAGTTTAATTAATTTGGGACTGGGAATCCCATTGCCAGCTCTTTTTGCAAAATTATTGGATAAGCGGATGAAGCCACTAGTCCATTGGTGAAAGTTGCCCAACAAGATTGAAAGATAAAACACCACATACTTCCTCATGAGCTATAAAACATTGACACAAATAAGAGATAGTAAATTTTGAATTGTTTAAAGGTAGCACACGAAGTATTTACTTGGAATGGCAGAAAATACCATGTAGTAGGTAGGTATGGTGGACACAAATGGCATAGGTTTGGGTTAAGGTTTGGATGCACGAGAAGTATTCCCTCTCAGTACAGGTCTTTGGCTAGCAAGGTTAATTAGCAAGCATAAGAGTTGAAGGAAACAAACAAATATACATGTGATAGAAACAATCATGCATCTTCCTTGTAAGCACAAACAATCTTAACTTCAGAATAATAAGCTATGAGCTAACAAGAAAGAAAGACAATGAAACAACTACATGTATTTCTCTTTTCTACTTAAACCTCAAAGTGTTGTTGCTATTGACCAATGCTAAGTTTGCCAAAACCAAATAGATTTATTCAATGCTCCCAAAGTGATACCAATACTAACAACAAGGTAAATCATATAGTAGAGATTGCAAACTAAAATAAGATGTGCAATATGTAAATGATAAGACTTCTCATTAATATTCCATAACGATAACTCACACCAAGGGATACATAGACAACCAACTAAAGGAGAGATACTTCCAAACGCAACCCATCTTATATGATAACTTCCCTACTCATGATATGACACTACTTGACAGTAAAAAGTAAAAGGTAGTGATGATGTGATACCGCGGCACTCCCCCAAGCTTGGAACAAACCAAGGGGATGCCAATACCGATGATGAATTACTCCTGCGGTGATGGTGGTGATGAACTCCCGTCATCAAACTTCCAAGGAAGAGGTTCTCCATCAAGAAACGACATCTTGGTCTCGGGGATCCTGAAACTAGCAGCACGGCTTATGTATTTAAACCTGTTTTCATACTCACAGTTCTGATTCTGAACGTCATAGAGTTGTGCTTGGAGCTTGTTGGTGGTGTCGTGAAGTGAGAGGATGTCGCCCCAAAGCTTTGCAGTTTCCTTCTCGTGTTCAGCAATGAGTTCAGACACAATCTTGTGGAAGATATCCACCTCACGCTCAGCCATCTTCTTGTATTTGAAGACCTCTTGTTCTAGCTTCTCCATCCTGTCTTCCAAGCTTCCTTCTCCTTTAGGACCCTGGACATCCTTGATCTGCAGTTCTCCCTCAACGAGCAGCAACTCCTTGGGGTGCATCCTCAGCTCCTCCATGTACAAGTTGCCAACATCCTTGCAGGAGCTGTCCTTCGGAGTTTCCGACGAAGACATGATGGCTCTAGATCCGAAGCAAATCCTGGCAGAAACAGCTCGAAACAAAGCACGTCGAGAAAACGATATACGGACCTCCAGGGGTCCGGGGGATTATATAGCAAAAATTTTCACGACAAAAGGAAAGTACCAGATCGAACCAGAGTCGGAAAGGGGCGACGAGGCGGCCAGCTCATAGGGCGGCGCGGGCCAGGCCAGGCCGCGCCGGCCTATGGTGGCACGCCCTCGTGCGTCTTTTCCACTCCGTTTCGATCTCGTAATTTTTCATATTTTCCAAAAACAGCAAAAATATTGTTCGGAAAGTAAATTGCGAACTTTTTATTACCAGTACTGTTACCTATTCAAAGTCGAGTTCTGGCGGACTGTCAATTTGTCCTTTGATGAAAGCCTCCGGTGTTTCCACTCGAATAATATCAACATCAACATTATAAGAATCACCTGAGATATAATGCTTGAGTCTTTGTCCATTCACCACTTGTGTGGCATTGCCTTGGAGAGAGCTAATTTTAATTGCTCCTGAACGATACACCTCCTCAACAACATATGGTCCTTCCCATTTCGAGAGTAATTTCCCTGCAAAGAATCTGAGACGAGACCGATACAATAGGACTTTATCCCCAATATTAAATTCTCTTTTGATAATCCTTCTATCATGCCATTTTTTAACTTTCTCTTTAAAGAGTTTAGCATTTTCATAGGCTTCACTTCTCCATTCATCTAGAGAACTCAATTGCAACAACCTCTTATTACCGGCAAGTTTAGGATCTTTATTTAATTCTCTAACAGCCCAATAAGCTTTGTGCTCTAGTTCTAAAGGTAAATGACAAGCTTTCCCATAAACCATTTTATAAGGTGACATTCCCATGGGATTTTTATAAGCAGTTCTATAAGCCCATAGTGCATCCTTCAATTTACTAGCCCAATTCTTTCTAGTTTTATTAACAGTCTTTTGCAAGATAGATTTAATTTCTCTATTTGATAATTCTACTTGCCCACTAGTTTGAGGATGATAAGCGGAAGCAATTCTATGATTAATACCATATCTAGCAAGAGTCTTTCTAAAACCACCATGAATAAAATGAGAACCTCCATCAGTCATAATATATCTAGGAACTCCAAATCTAGGAAAAATAATATCTAAGAGCATTCTTAAAGAGGTCTCACCATCAGCACTTTTTGTAGGTATGGCTTCCACCCATTTAGTAACATAATCAACAGCAACAAGTATATGAGTGTTACCTTCTGAAGAGGGAAAAGGTCCCATGAAGTCAAATCCCCAACAATCGAACGGTTCAATAACAAGAGTATAATTCATAGGCATTTCATTGCGTCTGGAGATATTACCAACCCTTTGGCATTCATCACAAGATAAAATAAACTTCCTTGCATCTTTGAAGAGAGTTGGCCAATAAAAACCTGATTGTAGAACCTTTTGCGCGGTTCTTTCTCCAGCGTGATGTCCTCCATAAGCACTACCATGGCATTTACTCAATATCTCATGTTGTTCATATTCAGGAACACATCTTCGCATAATACCATCCACTCCTTCTTTATATAAGTGTGGGTCATCCCAGAAATAATGCCTCAAGTCATAAAAGAATTTCCTCCTTTGCTGAGCTGAAAAGGTTGGAGGCAAATACTTGGAAACAATAAAGTTAGCATAATCAGCATACCAAGGACTGTCTCGCGAACTCACCTTTATTGCAGCCAATTGTTCATTTGGAAAACTATCATTAACAGGAACAAGATCATAAGCAATATTTTCCAATCTAGACAAATTATCAGCAACAGGATTATCAGCACCTTTCCTATCTACAATATGTAAATCAAATTCTTGCAACAGAAGTACCCATCTAATAAGCCTAGGCTTAGCATCTTTCTTTTGCATAAGGTATCTGATTGCAGCATGATCAGTATGTATAGTAACTTTTGAATCAACAATATAAGATCTAAACTTATCACAAGCAAAGACTACAGCTAACAATTCCTTTTCAGTAGTAGCATAATTTCTTTGAGCAGCATCAAGAGTTTTACTAGCATAATGAATAACATTCAATTTTTTGTTTACTCGCTGTCCAAGAACAGCGCCTACAGCAAAATCACTAGCATCACACATAATTTCAAATGGTAAGTTCCAATCAGGAGGTTCAACTATAGGAGCAGTTGTTAAGGCTTTCTTAAGAGTTTCAAAAGCTTCCTTACAATCATCATCAAAAACAAAAGGTACATCTTTTTGAAGAAGATTAGTAAGAGGCTTTGAAATCTTGGAGAAATCTTTAATAAACCTCCTATAAAACCCAGCATGACCAAGAACACTACGAATACCTTTAACATCCCTAGGGTAGGGCATCTTCTCAATTGCTTCAACTTTAGCTCTATCAACTTCAATACCTCTCTCGGAAATTTTATGTCCCAATACAATTCCTTCATTAACCATAAAGTGGCATTTCTCCCAATTAAGAACAAGGTTAGTTTCTTCACATCTCTGCAAAACTTTATCGAGGTTTCGCAAGCAATTATCAAAAGAATTCCCATAGACAGAAAAATCATCCATGAATACCTCCACAATACTCTCACAAAAGCCATGAAAAATAGCAGACATGCATCTTTGAAAAGTAGCAGGAGCATTACATAAACCAAAAGGCATACGTCTATAAGCATAAGTTCCATAGGGACAAGTGAAAGTGGTTTTCTCTTGATCTTTAGTTTTAACAGCAATTTGTGAAAATCCAGAATAACCATCAAGAAAGCAAAAATGAGTATTTTTAGATAACCTTTCTAACATTTGATCAATAAAAGGCAAAGGGTAATGATCTTTTTTAGTAACTTTATTAACTTTTCGATAATCAATGCACATTCTATACCCTACAACTACTCTTTGAGGTATGAGCTCATCATTATCATTAGGCACAACAGTCATTCCTCCTTTCTTAGGAACACAATGCACAGGACTAACCCATCTACTATCAGCAATAGGATATATAATACCAGCTTCAAGAAGTCGTAATACCTCATTTCTTACCACATCCTTCATCTTGGGAATTAGACGACGCTGAGGTTCAACAACAGGCTTCGCATCATCTTCCATATTGATGGCGTGTTGGCATATAGAGGGAGAAATCCCCTTCAAGTCATCAAGAGTGTAGCCAATAGCTCCTCGGTGTTTCTTCAATATTTCCAATAACCTTTCTTCTTCAAACTCTGTAAGCTTAGAACTAATAATAACAGGATATATTTTCTTATCATCAATATGAGCATATTTAAGATTATCAGGCAATGGTTTTAAATCAAAGACAGGATCTTCCTTTGGTGGCGGTGTTGTACCCAAGTCTTCCACCGGTAAATCATGCTTGAGAATAGGTTGGCGAAGAAAAATTTCCTCAAGCTCATCTCTTTCTTTCCTAAAAACTTCACTCTCGCTATTCTCCAAATGTTGCTGCAAAGGATTATTAGGAACAAGAACAATAGATGCACACTGTTCCATTTTAAAATCATCATTAGGCAAATCAGCTTTATAAGGAGTTTTGGTAAATTTAGAGAAGTTAAACTCATAAGATTCACCAGCAAATTTAGTAAAAAATTTCTTTCTTGCAATCTATAATAGCTCCACAAGTATTTAGAAAAGGTCTACCAAAAATGATAGGACAATAATCACTAGCAGCAGAACCAAGTACCAAAAAGTCAGCAGGATATTTAATCTTACCACATAGAACTTCCACATCTCGAACAATACCAATTGGAGAAATAGTTTCTCTATTAGCCAGCTGAATAACCACATCAATATCTTCAAGTTCACAAGAACCAATTTCGTGCATAATCTCCGTATAAAGCTCATAAGGAATAGCACTAATACTTGCACCAATATCACATAAACCATAATAGCAATGATCACCAATTCTAACAGATAGCATAGGAACACTAGCTTGCTTGGGTTTATTAGGATGTGAAACAATATTAGAAGCATCTTCACAGAAAATAATATGACCTTCCTCCAAATTTTCAGTCACAAGATCTTTAACTATTGCAACAGCAGGTTCAACTTTTATTTGTTCTTCAGGTTCTATAGGTTTCTTTTCACTTTTATGAACCGCACTATTTATAACAGAGTACTCCTTCATTTTAGCAGGGAAATGAGTTTTTTCAATATAAGCTTCAGGAATAACATGATCAACAGTTTCAACTACAACGCATTTATTAATAGATGAATCAATTTTATCTTTATACGGTTCATGATACTTATCAAAATTCTTCTTAGGCAATTCATAATGAGAGGCAAAAGCTTTATAAAGATTTGCAGCAACTTGAGAATCAAGACCATAAGTAGCACTCATATTACGAAATTTATCAGTATCCATAAAAGCTTCAATGCATTTGTAATCATAATTTATACCTGATTCTCTATCTTTGTCGATCTCCCATCCTTCAGTATTTTCCTGGATCCGATTAAGAAGGTCCCTTTTAAACTCTTCCTTATTGCGCGTGAATGATCCAGAACAAGAAGTATCCAGCAAGGTCTTGTCTTCAAAAGAAAGTCTTGCATAGAAATTATCAATAA
This sequence comes from Lolium multiflorum, assembly GCA_030979885.1. Classification (NCBI taxonomy): domain Eukaryota; kingdom Viridiplantae; phylum Streptophyta; class Magnoliopsida; order Poales; family Poaceae; genus Lolium; species Lolium multiflorum. The sequence goes on along the minus strand of CM061747.1, from coordinate 210,240,476 downwards.
TAACATTACCAGGAAGCTCATGAATGGGGCATTTGAGCATTAAAGACTTCAATCTCCCCCAAGCTTGGGCAATACTCTCTCCATCATGAGGCCAAAAATTATATATGCGATTCCGATCCTTGTGAATTTCACTTGGAGGATAGAACTTAGAATAAAATCGGGGCACAATATCATTCCATTCAAGAGAATCCCCATTATCCAGTAATTTATACCAATGCGCCGCTTTACCAGACAGCGATATAGAGAATAGTTTCTTCCTCACTTCATCCATAGCAATACCTGCACACTTGAATAAACCGCATAATTCATGCAAGAACAATAAATGATCTCCAGGGTGGACAGTTCCATCCCCTGTATAACGGTTATTCACTACGCGTTCAATAATTTTCATAGGTATTTTGTATGGTATTTCCTCCTTACCTGGCGCCTCATCCACTACCTTTGCAGTAGTAGCGGATTTCCCAAATAAACATTCAAGAGGAGATGTCTCCATAATGAATTATGGCAGCAGGCAGAAATAAAATCAGCACAAACAGTAGATATTTCCCTTACCAATTCCACTTACCAATAGCGCTTCACCCGGCAACGGCGCCAGAAAATAGTCTTGATGACCCACAAGTATAGGGGGTGTATCGTAGTATCTTCGATAAGTAAGAATGTCGATCCCAACGAGGAGCAGAAGGTGTTGACAAGCAGTTTCGATGAAGGATTCCACTGTAAATGCTCACAGACAAGTATTCGGGGGTTTTGATGTAACAGTGAATAAAGTACGAGTAAGTAAAGTGCGAGAGTAACAATTGCAGCGAGTGGCCCAATCCTTTTTAGCACAAAGGACAAGCCGGGTTGTTTACTTATAATGACCAAACGTTCTCGAGGACACACGGGATTTTAGTCTAGTGCTTTCGCTACATACGGCTAAATAATCTTCATTGTTATGATAAGTGTTGTGTGGGTGAACCTATGCTAATGTACCGCCCTTCCTAGGACTAATACATACTTGTGATTATACCCCTTGCAAGCATCCGCAACTACAAGAAAGTAATTAAGAATAAATCTAACCACAGCCTAAACTCGAGATCCTGCTATCCCTCCTGCATCGATATACCAACGGGGGTTTAGGTTTCTGTCACTCCGGCAACCCCGCAATTGGCAAACGAGTACAAGATGCATTCCCTAGGCCCATAAAGGTGAAGTGTCATGTAGTCGACGTTCACATGACACCACTAGAAGAATAACACCACAACTTAAATATCATAACATTGAATATTACTCAACCATAGTTCACTACTAACATTTAGACTTCACCCATGTCCTCAAGAACTAAACGAACTACTCACGAGACATCATATGGAACATGATCAGAGGTGATATGATGATGAATAACAATCTGAACATAAACCTTGGTTCAATGGTTTCACTCAATAGCATCAACAACAAGTAGAAATCGATACCGGGAGAGTTTCCCCTATCAAACAATCAAGATCAAACCCAAATTGCTACGGCGGTGACGATGTCCAGCGGTGGAGACGGCGGTGATGATGGTGGAGATGATGATGATGGTGATGGAGATGATGTCCAGCTCGATGACGGTGACGATGGCGTCGATTTCCTCCCGAGGAATTTCCGGCGGATCTCAGCCCGCGGAGAGCTCTTTCTCTCCGTCCGCCCCGCGCAGGCGGCTGTAACTCTTCGTGAGGTACCCTGTGGCTTAGGTTTTCGGGACGAAGGATTTCGCGAAGAAAAGGAGGCGAAAGGGGCTGTGGGGCCCCTCACCCACTGGTGTGGCGGCCAGCCATGGGCCGCGCCCCGTGGTCCTGGCCCACCTTGGGTCAAGCTCCTCTCCCTTTCCTTCGCCATCCTGAAAAATAGGATTTTTGGTATAATTTCCTTCCAAAGTTGATCTTCCGAAATATTGCGTTCGACGGTGCTTTTTCCAGAATCCTGGCTCCGGTGCTTGATCCTCCAATAATGATGAAACATGCAAAATAGATGAAATAACATAAGTATTGTGTCCAAATATGAAATATATCAATGAATAACAGCAAATTATGATACAAAATAGTGATGCAAATTGGACGTATCAAAGGTCTAGACATATTCAAAACAGAAAAAGCATGTATCAACCCCCTATAACCCTTAATTAACTATGTCTTATGAAGTCAAGCATGAAGAGAAGTGGTTTTGGTTTCAAACATGGAAATTTCAAAAACTTCCCAAAAGCTTAATTTTAGAGTGAGTAAGAAGGATCGAGGCTTACCTTTTCATTTTCATGTTTTAAACTTGTTTAAATCTTGGTCAAATTAACCTAGCTAGTATTTGACCAAGATTCTAATGGGCATAAAATTCAAAAAAATCAGAAAAATGAAAAACCAAAGAACATAGCCTTCTTATGTCATAAAGTAAGAATTCAAGTTGATAAACAAGGTCTAGACATATTCAAACTAGACAAATCATGTATCTACCCCTAACACTAAACTCTGTCTTATGAAGTCAATCATGAAGAGAAGCGGTTTTGGGTTTCAAACATGGAAATTTCAAGAACCTCCCAAAAGCAGCTTCATTTTAGAGTGACTAAGAAGGATCCATGCTTACCTTTTCATTTTCATATTTTATACTTGTTTAAATCCTGGTCAAACCTAGGATTTGACCAAGATTCAAATGGGCATAAAATTCAAAAAAATAGAAGAATGAAAAACAAAAGCACATAGTTTCTTAATTATGTCATATAGTAAGCATTCAAGTTGATAAACAAGGTCTAGACATATTCAAACCTGGCAAATCATGTATCTACCCCTAACCCTAATTAAACTATGTCTTATGAAGTCAACCATGAATTAAGAGAAGTGGTTTTGGATTTCAAACATTGAGATTTCAAGAACCCCCAAAAGCTTCATTTTAGAATGACTAAGAAGGATCCATGCTTACCTTTTCATTTTCATGTGTTTTAAACTTGCTTAAATCTTGGTCAAACCTAGGATTTGACCAAGATTCAAATGGGCATAAACATTCAAAAAAATCAAAAAATGAAAACCAAAGCACATAGCCTAGCTTCTTATGTCATATATATACAGTAAGCATTCAAGTTGATGAACAAGGTCTAGACATATTCAAAACATAAAAGCATGTATCTACCCCCCAACCCTTAACTATGTCTTATGAAGTCAAGCATGAAGAGAAATGGTTTTGGGTTTCAAACATGGAAATTTCAAAAACATCCCAAAAGCTTAATTTTAGAGTGACTAAGAAGGACCCAAGCTTAATTTCAAGAACACCCCTCGCAAATCTTCATTTTAGAGTGACTAAGAAGGATCGAGGCTTATCTTTTCATTTACATGTTTTAAACTTGTTTAAATCTTGGTCAAACCTAGGATTTGACCAAGACTCAAATGGGCCTAAAAATTCAAAAAAATCAAAAAAAAGAAAAACCAAAGCACATAGCCTTCTAATGTCATATATAGTAAGCAGCATTCAACTTGATGAACATGGCCGGTCTAGACATATTCATAACATAAAAAGCATGTATCTACCCCCTAACGCTTAACTCTGTCTTAATTATGAAGTCAAGCATGAAGAGAAGTGGTTTTGGGTTTCAGACATGGAAATTTCAAAAACTTCCCAAAAGCTTAATTTTAGAGGGACTAAGAAGGATCCAAGCTTACCTTTTCATTTTCATGTTTTAAGCTTGTTTAAATATTGGTCAAACATAGGATTCAAATGGGCATAAACAATTAGAAATAAACAGAAAAAATGAAAAACCAAATAACATAGCCTTCTTATGTAATATAGTAAGCATTAGTTGATAAACAAGGTCTAGACATATTCAAACCAAAAAAATCATGTATCTCTACCCCTAACCCTAAACTCTCGGTCTTATGAAGTCAAGCATGAAAAGAAGTGGTTTTGGGTTTCAAACATGGAAATTTCAAAAACCTCCCAAAAGCTTCATTCTAGAGTACTGTGACTAAGAAAGATCCATGATTACCTTTTCATTTTCATGTTCTAAACTTGTTTAAATCTTGGTCAAACATAGGATTTGACCAAGATTTTAATGGGCATAAAAAATTCGAAAAAAATCAAAAAATGAAAAACCAAAGCACATATATAGCCTTCTTATGTCATATAGTAACCATTCAAGTTGATAAACAAGGTCTATACATATTCAAACCAAAAAGCACGTATCTACCCCTAACCCTAAACTCTGTCTTACGAAGTCAAGCATGAAGAGAAGTGGTTTTGGGTTTCAAACATGAAAATTTCAAAAACCTCCCGAAAGCTTAATTTTAGAGTGAGTAAGAAGGTTTATACATGTGTTCAAACCAGACAAATCATGTATCTATCCCCTAACCATGCATAAACTCGGTCGATCTTATGAAGTCTAGCATGAAGAGAAGTCGTTTTGGGTTTCAAACATGGAAATTTCAAGAACATCCCAAAAGCTTCATTTTAGAGTGACTAATAAGGATACAAACTTCCCTTTTCATTTTCATGTTTTAAACTTGTTTAAATCTTGGTCAAACCTAGGATTTGACCAAGATTCAAATGGGCATACAAATTCAGAAAAAATCAAAAACCAATGCACATAGCATTCTTATGTCATATATATAGTAAGCATTAAAGTTGATAAACAAGGTCTAAACATATTCAAACCAGACAACTCATGTATATATCTACCCCTAACCCTAAACTTTGTCTTATGAGGTCAATCATGAAGAGAAGTGGTTTTGGGTTTCAAACATGGAAATTTCAAGAACCTCCCAAAAGCTTTATTTTAGAGTGACTAAGAAGGATCCATGCTTACCTTTTCATTTTCATGATTTAAACTTGTTTAAATCTTTGTCAAACCTAGGATTTGACCAAAAGATTCAAATGGGCACAAAATTCAAAAAAAGCAGAAAAATGAAAAACCAAAGTACATAGTCTTCTTATGTCATATAGTAAGCATTCAAGTTGATGCATTAACAAGGTTTGGACATATTCAAACCATACAAATCATGTATCTACCCCCTAACCGTAAGCTCTGTCTTATGAAGTCAAGCTTGAAGAGAAGTGGTTTTGGGTTTCAAACATGGAAATTTCAAAAACCTCCCAAAAACTTCATATTAGAGTGACTAATTAAGAGGGATACAAGCTTCCCTTTTCATTTTCATGTTTTAAACGTGTTTAAATCTTTGTCAAACCTAGGATTTGACCAAGATTCTAATATATGGGCATAAAATTCAAAAAAAATGAAAAACCAAAGCACATAGTCTTCTTATGTCATATAGTTAGCATTAAAGTTGATGAACAAAGTTTAGACATATTCAAACCAGACAAATCATGTATCTACCCCCTAACCCTAAACTCGGTCTTGTGAAGTCTAGCATGAAGAGAAGTCGTTTGGGTTTCAAACGTTTAAGCCAAAAGCCCCTTTTCAAATATTTCAAACTTATTCAAATTTGGTTCAAATTTGAAAGACATACAAGTTATAGCACACATAGTGCATACATTTTCACACATACTGCACTAGATAGATGCTAACCCTATAGTTTGAGGCCATTTGGATGAGGTAGAAAAAATTCTTGGATTAGAATCGTGTTGTTCGAACCCCGTAGTTGGATTTTTTGAACCTTGATCTGTAGTACTGGGCAAAACCCTAGTTTAACCTATTTAATTATAGATTCGTATATCGATTTTTCTACCTTTTTATTATTACTATGCAGCACATGTGTGTTTGCCCGTCTAGCTAGTGAAACTCGGAGGAAGAGGGATCACTCGGAAGGACAGAAGAAGGGAGAGCATTATGGTGTCTCCCTTTTCGGGTGACGATGTTGACTATTGTGCAGGGTTTGTCAGTGAGCAGGAGGAGGTGCGAGCGAGCGAGTCGAGCGAGGCCGAGAATGAGAGAGATTTTTTTTTGTGTGAGAGGGACAACCGAAGGATCCTAAAGGACCCAGAGACTCCAATACGCATCCTGATGCGTCTTCTCTTGACAAAGAAGATGGCTGGGAGTTTGCGTACCTATTATTGCACGTGACTTGTGCTCAATGTGTGGGACCTCACGCGTGGGAACCACACGTAAGTGACAGACCTGTTGGTGTAAAAACTCGGTTGATTATTATAGTGCATTAGAACAAAGTTTCCTATGGATTCAAGGCTAGGAAATCCAAGTTAACTCATTTACATGACATTATTTTTTCCATGAAGCAAAGTTAACACATCTATCAATTGGTACATTTTGGAGTGACTAAGAAGGATCCATGCTTACTTATTCGTTTTCACGTGTTAAACTTGTCTAAATCTTGGTCAAACCAAGGATTTGACCAAAAGATTCAAATGGGCATAAAATTCAAAAAATAACAGAAAAATGAAAAACAAAAGCATATAGTCTTATTATGTCATATAGTAAGCATTTAAGTTGATGAATTAACAAGGTTTGGACATATTCAAACCATACAAATCATGTATCTACCCCTAACCCTAAACTCTGTCTTATGAAGTCTAGCATGAAGAGAAGTCGTTTTGGGTTTCAAACATGGAAATTTCAAGAACATCCCAAAAGCTTCATTTTAGAGTGACTAATAAGGATACAAACTTCCCTTTTCATTTTCATGTTTTAAACTTGTTTAAATCTTGGTCAAACCGCCTAGGATTTGACCAAGATTCAAATGGGCATACAAATTCAGAAAAAATCAAAAACCAATGCACATAGCATTCTTATGTCATATATATAGTAAGCATTAAAGTTGACAAACAAGGTCTAGACATATTCAAACCAGACAACTCATGTATATATCTACCCCTAACCCTAAACTCTGTCTTATGAAGTCAATCATGAAGAGAAGTGGTTTTGGGTTTCAAACATGTGGAAATTTCAAGAACCTCCCAAAAGCTTTATTTTAGAGTGACTAAGAAGGATCCATGCTTACCTTTTCATTTTCATGTGTTTTAAACTTGCTTAAATCTTGGTCAAACCTAGGATTTGACCAAGATTCAAATGGGCATAAAAATTCAAAAAAATCAAAAAATGAAAACCAAAGCACATAGCCTAGCTTCTTATGTCATATATATATAGTAAGCATTCAAGTTGATGAACAAGGTCTAGACATATTCAAAACATAAAAGCATGTATCTACCCCTAACCCTTAACTATGTCTTATGAAGTCAAGCATGAAGAGAAATGGTTTTGGGTTTCAAACATGGAAATTTCAAAAACATCCCAAAAGCTTAATTTTAGAGTGACTAAGAAGGACCCAAGCTTAATTTCAAGAACACCCCTCGCAAATCTTCATTTTAGAGTGACTAAGAAGGATCGAGGCTTATCTTTTCATTTACATGTTTTAAACTTGTTTAAATCTTGGTCAAACCTAGGATTTGACCAAGACTCAAATGGGCCTAAAAATTCAAAAAAATCAAAAAAAAAGAAAAACCAAAGCACATAGCCTTCTAATGTCATATATAGTAAGCAGCATTCAACTTGATGAACATGGCCGGTCTAGACATATTCATAACATAAAAAGCATGTATCTACCCCCTAACGCTTAACTCTGTCTTAATTATGAAGTCAAGCATGAAGAGAAGTGGTTTTGGGTTTCAGACATGGAAATTTCAAAAACTTCCCAAAAGCTTAATTTTAGAGGGACTAAGAAGGATCCAAGCTTACCTTTTCATTTTCATGTTTTAAGCTTGTTTAAATATTGGTCAAACATAGGATTCAAATGGGCATAAACAATTAGAAAAAAAAAAAAATGAAAAACCAAATAACATAGCCTTCTTATGTAATATAGTAAGCATTAGTTGATAAACAAGGTCTAGACATATTCAAACCAAAAAAAGCATGTATCTCTACCCCTAACCCTAAACTCTCGGTCTTATGAAGTCAAGCATGAAAAGAAGTGGTTTTGGGTTTCAAACATGGAAATTTAAAAACCTCCCAAAAGCTTCATTCTAGAGTACTGTGACTAAGAAAGATGCATGACTACCTTTTCATTTTCATGTTCTAAACTTGTTTAAATCTTGGTCAAACATAGGATTTGACCAAGATTTTAATGGGCATAAAAATTTCGAAAAAAATCAAAAAATGAAAAACCAAAGCACATATATAGCCTTCTTATGTCATATAGTAACCATTCAAGTTGATAAACAAGGTCTATACATATTCAAACCAGAAAAAGCATGTATCTACCCCTAACCCTAAACTCTGTCTTACGAAGTCAAGCATGAAGAGAAGTGGTTTTGGGTTTCAAACATGGAAATTTCAAAAACCTCCCGAAAGCTTAATTTTAGAGTGAGTAAGAAGGTTTATACATGTGTTCAAACCAGACAAATCATGTATCTATCCCCTAACCATGCATAAACTCGGTCGATCTTATGAAGTCTAGCATGAAGAGAAGTCGTCTTGGGTTTCAAACATGGAAATTTCAAGAACATCCCAAAAGCTTCATTTTAGAGTGACTAATAAGGATACAAACTTCCCTTTTCATTTTCATGTTTTAAACTTGTTTAAATCTTGGTCAAACCGCCTAGGATTTGACCAAGATTCAAATGGGCATACAAATTCAGAAAAAAATCAAAAACCAATGCACATAGCATTCTTATGTCATATATATAGTAAGCATTAAAGTTGATAAACAAGGTCTAAACATATTCAAACCAGACAACTCATGTATATATCTACCCATAACCCTAAACTTTGTCTTATGAAGTCAATCGTGAAGAGAAGTGGTTTTGGGTTTCAAACATGGAAATTTCAAGAACCTCCCAAAAGCTTTATTTTAGAGTGACTAAGAAGGATCCATGCTTACCTTTTCATTTTCATGATTTAAACTTGTTTAAATCTTTGTCAAACCTAGGATTTGACCAAAAGATTCAAATGGGCACAAAATTCAAAAAAAGCAGAAAAATGAAAAACCAAAGTACATAGTCTTCTTATGTCATATAGTAAGCATTCAAGTTGATGCATTAACAAGGTTTGGACATATTCAAACCATACAAATCATGTATCTACCCCCTAACCTAACTCTGTCTTATGAAGTCAAGCTTGAAGAGAAGTGGTTTTGGGTTTCAAACATGGAAATTTCAAAAACCTCCCAAAAACTTCATATTAGAGTGACTAATTAAGAGGGATACAAGCTTCCCTTTTCGTTTTCATGTTTTAAACGTGTTTAAATCTTTGTCAAACCTAGGATTTGACCAAGATTCTAATATATGGGCATAAAATTCAAAAAAAATGAAAAACCAAAGCACATAGTCTTCTTATGTCATATAGTTAGCATTAAAGTTGATGAACAAAGTTTAGACATATTCAAACCAGACAAATCATGTATCTACCCCCTAACCCTAAACTCGGTCTTGTGAAGTCTAGCATGAAGAGAAGTCGTTTGGGTTTCAAACGTTTAAGCCAAAAGCCCCTTTTTCAAATACTTCAAACTTATTCAAATTTGGTTCAAATTTGAAAGACATACAAGTTATAGCACACATAGTGCATACATTTTCACACATACTGCACTAGATAGATGCTAACCCTATAGTTTGAGGCCATTTGGATGAGGTAGAAAAAATTCTTGGATTAGAATCGTGTTGTTCGAACCCCGTAGTTGGATTTTTTGAACCTTGATCTGTAGTACTGGGCAAAACCCTAGTTTAACCTATTTAATTATAGATTCGTATATCGATTTTTCTACCTTTTTATTATTACTATGCAGCACATGTGTGTTTGCCCGTCTAGCTAGTGAAACTCGGAGGAAGAGGGATCACTCGGAAGGACAGAAGAAGGGAGAGCATTATGGTGTCTCCCCTTTTCGGGTGACGATGTTGACTATTGTGCAGGGTTTGTCAGTGAGCAGGAGGAGGTGCGAGCGAGCGAGTCGAGCGAGGCCGAGAATGAGAGAGATTGTTTTTTTGTGTGAGAGGGACAACCGAAGGATCCTGAAGGACCCACAGACTTCCAATACGCATCCCGATGCGTCTTCTCTTGACAAAGAAGATGGCTGGGAGTTTGCGTACCTATTATTGCACGTGACTTGTGCTCACTGATGTGTGGGACCTCACGCGTGGGCACCACACGTAAGTGACAGACCTGTTGGTGTAAAAACTCGGTTGATTATTATAGTGCATTAGAACAAAGTTTCCTATGGATTCAAGGCTAGGAAATCCAAGTTAACTCATTTACATGACATTATTTTTTCCATGAAGAAAAGTTAACACATCTATCAATTGGTACATTTTGGAGTGACTAAGAAGGATCCATGCTTACTTATTCGTTTTCACGTGTTAAACTTGTCTAAATCTTGGTCAAACCTAGGATTTGACCAAAAGATTCAAATGGCCATAAAATTCAAAAAAAACAGAAAAATGAAAAACAAAAGCATATAGTCTTATTATGTCATATAGTAAGCATTCAAGTTGAATTAACAATGTTTGGAAATATTCAAACCATACAAATCATGTATCTACCCCCTAACCCTAAACTCTGTCTTATGAAGTCAATCATGAAGAGAAGTGGTTTTGGGTTTCAAACATGTGGAAATTTCAAGAACCTCCCAAAAGCTTTATTTTAGAGTGACTAAGAAGGATCCATGCTTACCTTTTCATTTTCATATTTTGAACTTGTTTAAATCTTTGTCAAACCTAGGATTGACCAAAAGTTTCAAATGGGCATAAAATTCATAAAAAATCATAAAAATGAAAAACCAAAGCATATAGTCTTCGTATGTCATATAACAAGCATTCAAGTTGATAAATTAATAAGGTTTGGACATATTGAAGCCATACAAATCATGTATCTACCCCTAACCCTAAACTCGGTCGATCTTATGAAATCTAGCATGAAGAGAAGTCGTTTTGGGTTTCAAACATGGAAATTTCAAGAACCTCCCAAAAACTTTATTTTAGAGTGACTAAGAAGGATCCATGCTTACCTTTTCATTTTCATGATTTAAACTTGTTTAAATCTTTGTCAAACCTAGGATTTGACCAAAAGATTCAAATGGGCACAAAATTCAAAAAAGGAGAAAATGAAAAACCAAAGTACATAGTCTTCTTATGTCATATAGTAAGCATTCAAGTTGATGCATTAACAAGGTTTGGACATATTCAAACCATACAAATCATGTATCTACCCCCTAACCTAGTAGTCTTATGAAGTCAAGCTTGAAGAGAAGTGGTTTTGGGTTTCAAACATGGAAATTTCAAAAACCTCCCAAAAACTTCATATTAGAGTGACTAATTAAGAGGGATACAAGCTTCCCTTTTCGTTTTCATGTTTTAAACGTGTTTAAATCTTTGTCAAACCTAGGATTTGACCAAGATTCTAATATATGGGCATAAAATTCAAAAAAAAAAAATGAAAAACCAAAGCACATAGTCTTCTTATGTCATATAGTTAGCATTAAAGTTGATGAACAAAGTTTAGACATATTCAAACCAGACAAATCATGTATCTACCCCCTAACCCTAAACTCTGTCATGGGCATACCCTTCGGGTACCCATTATTAGTATACCTGGCTCGGCCCAATATGGAGAAGACCCAATATGGAGAAGGCCCAACAAGGCAACCCGAAGAAGTAGTCGACTAGGACTCTTGTAAAACCCTAGGCTGGTTGCATATATAAAGCTAGCCAGGGCACCCGAAATAAGGAGGCCAGACAGATAGACAACATAGCTCCGCCTACGGCGACACCATGTAAACATATTGTGATCATATAGTGGATTGCTAGCAGCACGTAGGGATCCTCCACCGAGGGGACCCGAAGCTGGGTACGTCGTGTGCCTAATCTCGTCCCCGGAATCTCCATCGTCGCTCTCTCCCGAAACCCTAGTCTACAATACGTAGGCATTGCCGAGGTGATCCCTCGTCAATTGGCGCCGACCGTGGGGATTCGTGGCGACTGGATTTTGTTATCCGGGCGGGAATCATCATCATCGCCAACAACGTTCAGATAAAAAGTCGTTAAAGTTTTCGTCGGGTGGCCAGATTTGTGCGCATACACAGATCGCGCGAATGGGAGTCACGTCTCGTTTCAGGATGGGTCAGCGCACGGAATTACCTTCAAAGTATTCTGCTAGGTAAAAGGAAAAAGAAGAAGAAGAGTCGTGTCTCAGGAAGAAAAGGCAACCTAACGGAATCGCTGCATCAAGTCCTAGAAAATTTGGTCTGTCAAGAAGAAGCAACGTCTACATCCATCAATCATAGGAAGCCATCACGCCATCAATCATAGGAAGCCATCACGTGGCTTTATCCTTTGGCAGCTCCGGTGATAATGGCAAGATTGAGCAGGAGAACGCCGATCATGTATAAAAAAAAGAGACGATCTGCTCCAACGAAAGTTCAGGTTAAAATCCTCACGGTGAGTTTCCAAGTGAACGAGAAGACAAAAAGATACTTCGTGGACTCGTTCAAATTGGTCTACGTGAATTCGTCGTCCGACACAAAGGCTGTCAGGTGCTATGTTTCCAGTTAATTGTTTACAAAAATTTATTTGGTCAAATATTTTTTCGGCGCTTTTATTTGTACACCGATTTTTGCGCTTTAACATAACTGCAGATCGCAATAAGCTCCGACTACTCGCCTGCCGCGAACTCGACATAGCGCACTCGCTACATTTGGGGCTTGCCCGTCGCAGATCCGCCACATCGAATATGTCCTCTTCTCGACTACTCCCGCCAGGGCCGCGGCTGCATCAATTGTGTTCATCGGACGATCATTTCCACGGCTCCGCCGCACCCGATAAAAGCTAAGTGTTCTTCTTTCGATAGTCAATTAATATGTACTTTCATTTACTCGGGGGCTGCAACATTGCTTCATTACAGCAAATTTATCCGACATTTGGGGCTGCGCCATTAATTCGTTATCACAAATATATTCGGTTACTTGGTCAATTTCTTTTCTTCGGCTTAGTGGAAATATCTTGTCCGGTCAATGGAATTATCTTCTCGGCTCAGTGAAATTATTTTCTTCGACTTAGTGGCTTTATTTTCTTCGGTTCAATGGATTTATTTTCCTCGGCCACTGGATTGGTTTTCTTCGGGTTATCATTGGTTTCTTCTAATATAATATTACCCAACGAATCTCCGGGTTAAATGGATTTATCATCTATAATGATTATTGGAACTATTTTCTTCGGCTCAATGGATTCATCCTCTATGATATCAACGGATTCATCTTTTATGGTTATTACTGGATTCTTCGGGTCAATGGATTCATCCTCTATGATATCAACGGATTCATCTTTTATGGTTATTACTGGATTCTTCGGGTCAATGGATTCATCCTCTATGATATCGGCGGATTCATCTTCAATATATGATTCATATTTGATGGTGTAATCTTTAATATGGATTCATCTCAAGTACTTCATCTCGGATTCATCTTCAGTATTTCATCCTTAATGGCCTTTTTCGGCGACACGGATAATACTCGGGGGCTCGACAACGACTTCGCCCCGAGTAACAACGGTGACACGGCGTCTAAGCAACAATCATGACATCACCCCAGCAGTGCTCGGGGGCTCGGCTATTTCTTCATCAACGCGGCATCCACTTTTGCTATTTGGTGGTTTCTACTTTGGCTAGATTTCTTATCTACACTCGAAGACTTCATCATGCATCGACTTCGTCGTGTCCAAAAAGCTAAGTGTTCTTTTATTTTGCACAAAGTTGATTATCGTTTACTTTCGCGCACCCGATGCTCGGGGGCTGCGCGGCATATATTCACTTTACATATCATCGAATCCGAGCATCTGACACCGCATGCGAAAAAGAGAGTCAAGGAAAAGATAGAAAAAGTTTGTTTATTTGTGCAGGAGAAAGCAAAATTCAAAGTATATAAAAGAGCACCCGACGAAATCTTCTTCAGGGAGGAACCCGACAAAATCCTGAAGGAGGAACCCGAAGTATTATCCTCAAGGAGGTCCCGAAGAATTATCTTCAAGAAGGTCCTGGAAAATTATCCTCAAAGAGGTCCCGGAGAACTATCCTGAAGGAGGAACCGAAGTATTTTCCGAAGGAGGAACCCGAAGAATTGTCCTCAAGGAGGTCCCGAAGAATTGTCCTCAAGGAGGACCCGAAGAAATTTTCTTCAAGAAAGAACTCGACGAAATTTTCATCAAGGAGGAACCAAAAAAAAAAAGAGGATGGACAAATCTTCGGGTCCATTGACTCGTCATATTGTTCCGAGCAAGAGCATCGGTGATGTACCCGACAATATAGAAGAACCAATATATTCGGCTGTCTCATCAAGCCCGAGAGAAAAATAGAAGAGCCCGCAAAATGGGTCATTGCATCAGCCGAACAAGGCACTCGACAATATATTCTCAACGCCAAAGTTGCGAATAATTTGAATGCCGCAAAACTTGCGAAGGTAAGACCCAGATCCGTTCCGTGTGGCGTGGCGCCATCTCGACGTCGGTTTGTTACTTTTATCCGTATCAACAGATACGAAGAAAAATCCTAACGGACGCGTTAGGTACCCGATAAATATGACTGGGACTCGACAGAATGGTAAGACCTTAAGCGGCACCTGTCGAAGTTTACACCAGTATCCCGAGATCATGTCCAGGGACGTGATCTTGAAGTAGGTTTTTGGATTGCCACTAGAGCAGTTAACTGTACGATCCGTCGATGAACTAGCCCCAACTACCATTATCCCTGTACAATATAGATATGGATGTCAAGTAAAAATAGCAACGGCCTGGAGTCGATAAAAAGAGGGGCTGCGCCAAGTTCTTTATCGAGTAGTACAACTCGAGCCTGTGCCTAGGTGCAAGCACCTGTGCATAGGCTCGGGGGCTACTCTTATCGAGAGTATTGTTCACCCTCCCGATAAGATACAAGAAAGAGGAAAAATTGTGGTGTCGATTAAAAGCAAGTTGAGCCTACACCCAAGTGCAAACACTTGGCTGTAGCCTCGGGGGCTACTCCCATCGGGAGCGCTGGCCGCGCACCCGATAGAAAAATAACTTCGACAACATTTATGACAATCAAGGTTTGTAGACTCAACTCGATTCTACGACTCGAGTGGAGCCTACTCCCATCGGGAGCACATGGATTTCATCAAGTTCTCCAGAAATATAGTTAAGTTCTTCATCGAGTAGTACAACTTGAGTCTATGCCCAAGTGCAAGCACTTGCCCATAGACTCGGGGGCTACTCCCATCGGGAGCGCTGCCGCGCACCCGATAATTTCAAGAATCATCGACATCATCTATGCTACACATGATCTACGACATGGACCTCGCCTTGTATTTCTTCGACTTCGGAGATGGTTATGCTTGGAGTTTCTACGCAAGTCTTCGACTTCCCTATAAACTCGGGGGCTACTGACATGGGCATACCCTTCGGGTACCCATTATTAGTATACCTGGCTCGGCCCAATATGGAGAAGACCCAATATGGAGAAGGCCCAACAAGGCAACCGAAGAAGTAGTCAACTAGGACTCTTGTAAAACCCTAGGCTGGTTGCATATATAAAGCTAGCCAGGGCACCCGAAATAAGGAGGTCAACAGATAGATAGAATATAGACAACATAACTCGCCTACGGCGACACCATGTAAACATATTGTGATCATATAGTGGATTGCTAGCAGCACGTAGGGATCCTCCACCGAGGGGACCCGAAGTGGGTACGTCGTGTGCCTAATCTCGTCCCCGGAATCTCCATCGTCGCTCTCTCCCGAAACCCTAGTCTACAATACGTAGGCATTGCCGAGGTGATCCCTCGTCACTCGGCCTTGTGAAGTCTAGCATGAAGAGAAGTCGTTTTGGGTTTCAAACGTTTAAGCCAAAAGCCCCTTTTCAAATATTTCAAACTTATTCAAATTTGGTTCAAATTTGAAAGACATACAAGTTATAGCACACATAGTGCATACATTTTCACACATACTGCACTAGATAGATGCTAACCCTATAGTTTGAGGCCATTTGGATGAGGTAGAAAAAATTCTTGGATTAGAATCGTGTTGTTCGAACCCCGTAGTTGGATTTTTTTGAACCTTGATCTGTAAAACTGGGCAAACCCTAGGATTTGACCAAGATTCAAATGGGTAGAAAAATAAAAAAATCAGAAAAATGAAAAACCAAAGTACATATAGTCTTCTTATGTCATATATATAGTAAGCATTAAAGTTGATAAACAAGGTCTAGACATATATTCAAACCAGACAACTCGTGTATATATCTACCCCTAACCCTAAACTCTGTCTTATGAAGTCAATCATGAAGAGAAGTGGTTTTGGGTTTCAAACATGGAAATTTCAAGAACCTCCCAAAAGCTTTATTTTAGAGTGACTAAGAAGGATCCATGCTTACCTTTTCATTTTCATGTGTTTTAAACTTGCTTAAATCTTGGTCAAACCTAGGATTTGACCAAGATTCAAATGGGCATAAACATTCAAAAAAATCAAAAAATGAAAACCAAAGCACATAGCCTAGCTTCTTATGTCATATATATATACAGTAAGCATTCAAGTTGATGAACAAGGTCTAGACATATTCAAAACATAAAAGCATGTATCTATCCCCTAACCCTTAACTATGTCTTATGAAGTCAAGCATGAAGAGAAATGGTTTTGGGTTTCAAACATGGAAATTTCAAAAACATCCCAAAAGCTTAATTTTAGAGTGACTAAGAAGGACCCAAGCTTAATTTCAAGAACACCCCTCGCAAATCTTCATTTTAGAGTGACTAAGAAGGATCGAGGCTTATCTTTTCATTTACATGTTTTAAACTTGTTTAAATCTTGGTCAAACCTAGGATTTGACCAAGACTCAAATGGGCCTAAAAATTCAAAAAAATCAAAAAAAAAGAAAAACCAAAGCACATAGCCTTCTAATGTCATATATAGTAAGCAGCATTCAACTTGATGAACATGGCCGGTCTAGACATATTCATAACATAAAAAGCATGTATCTACCCCCTAACGCTTAACTCTGTCTTAATTATGAAGTCAAGCATGAAGAGAAGTGGTTTTGGTTTCAGACATGGAAATTTCAAAAACTTCCCAACAAGCTTAATTTTAGAGGGACTAAGAAGGATCCAAGCTTACCTTTTCATTTTCATGTTTTAAGCTTGTTTAAATATTGGTCAAACATAGGATTCAAATGGGCATAAACAATTAGAAATAAACAGAAAAAATGAAAAACCAAATAACATAGCCTTCTTATGTAATATAGTAAGCATTAGTTGATAAACAAGGTCTAGACATATTCAAACCAAAAAAAGCATGTATCTCTACCCCTAACCCTAAACTCTCGGTCTTATGAAGTCAAGCATGAAAAGAAGTGGTTTTGGGTTTCAAACATGGAAATTTCAAAAACCTCCCAAAAGCTTCATTCTAGAGTACTGTGACTAAGAAAGATCCATGATTACCTTTTCATTTTCATGTTCTAAACTTGTTTAAATCTTGGTCAAACATAGGATTTGACCAAGATTTTAATGGGCATAAAAAATTCGAAAAAAATCAAAAAAATGAAAAACCAAAGCACATATATAGCCTTCTTATGTCATATAGTAACCATTCAAGTTGATAAACAAGGTCTATACATATTCAAACCAGAAAAAGCATGTATCTACCCCTAACCCTAAACTCTGTCTTATGAAGTCAAGCATGAAGAGAAGTGGTTTTGGGTTTCAAACATGGAAATTTCAAAAACCTCCCGAAAGCTTAATTTTAGAGTGAGTAAGAAGGTTTATACATGTGTTCAAACCAGAAAAATCATGTATCTATCCCCTAACCATGCATAAACTCGGTCGATCTTATGAAGTCTAGCATGAAGAGAAGTCGTTTTGGGTTTCAAACATGGAAATTTCAAGAACATCCCAAAAGCTTCATTTTAGAGTGACTAATAAGGATACAAACTTCCCTTTTCATTTTCATGTTTTAAACTTGTTTAAATCTTGGTCAAACCGCCTAGGATTTGACCAAGATTCAAATGGGCATACAAATTCAGAAAAAAATCAAAAACCAATGCACATAGCATTCTTATGTCATATATATAGTAAGCATTAAAGTTGATAAACAAGGTCTAAACATATTCAAACCAGACAACTCATGTATATATCTACCCCTAACCCTAAACTTTGTCTTATGAAGTCAATCATGAAGAGAAGTGGTTTTGGGTTTCAAACATGGAAATTTCAAGAACCTCCCAAAGCTTTATTTTAGAGTGACTAAGAAGGATCCATGCTTACCTTTTCATTTTCATGTGTTTTAAACTTGCTTAAATTTTGGTCAAACCTAGGATTTGACCAAGATTCAAATGGGCATAAACATTCAAAAAAATCAAAAAATGAAAACCAAAGCACATAGCCTAGCTTCTTATGTCATATATATATACAGTAAGCATTCAAGTTGATGAACAAGGTCTAGACATATTCAAAACATAAAAGCATGTATCTATCCCCTAACCCTTAACTATGTCTTATGAAGTCAAGCATGAAGAGAAATGGTTTTGGGTTTCAAACATGGAAATTTCAAAAACATCCCAAAAGCTTAATTTTAGAGTGACTAAGAAGGACCCAAGCTTAATTTCAAGAACACCCCTCGCAAATCTTCATTTTAGAGTGACTAAGAAGGATCGAGGCTTATCTTTTCATTTACATGTTTTAAACTTGTTTAAATCTTGGTCAAACCTAGGATTTGACCAAGACTCAAATGGGCCTAAAAATTCAAAAAAATCAAAAAAAGAAAAACCAAAGCACATAGCCTTCTAATGTCATATATAGTAAGCAGCATTCAACTTGATGAACATGGCCGGTCTAGACATATTCATAACATAAAAAGCATGTATCTACCCCCTAACGCTTAACTCTGTCTTAATTATGAAGTCAAGCATGAAGAGAAGTGGTTTTGGGTTTCAGACATGGAAATTTCAAAAACTTCCCAAAAGCTTAATTTTAGAGGGACTAAGAAGGATCCAAGCTTACCTTTTCATTTTCATGTTTTAAGCTTGTTTAAATATTGGTCAAACATAGGATTCAAATGGGCATAAACAATTAGAAATAAACAGAAAAAATGAAAAACCAAATAACATAGCCTTCTTATGTAATATAGTAAGCATTAGTTGATAAACAAGGTCTAGACATATTCAAACCAAAAAAAGCATGTATCTCTACACTTGTGTTATATGTGGCATGGAATCCGAGTGCACGTTCCATACCTTCTGCAGGTGCCCCATGGCGAGGAGTCTCTGGCACGCCATGGAGGAGGTCTGGCCACTCCAGATATTGGAATGATAATGGACACAAGCAGCAGTGGCTGTTGCACTTGTTGGAGGGAAGGTCGGAGACGGTGAGGGCCATGATCATTATGACCTTTGGCGCATTTGGCACCGCCGCAATGAGGTGATCCATCATAAACCAGCGCCCTCCATTGAAGCTTCTCGGTGCTTCCTATGTAGCTATCCGGAATCGTTGCTCACAATCAAGGCTTCCTATCCGACGCCGCAAAAGGAAGACAAGTGGTGTCATGGTGCAAGGACAAGAAACCGAAGACGAAGTCATTGTCGTCGATTAAACCTCCGCGGCTTGGAGGAAACCACCAGAGGGGCATGTGAAGATAAATGTTGATGGGTCGTTCTGCAACAAGTGGAAAAGGAGGAGCAGGTGCCGTGCTCGGGGATGATGGTGGATCGATTATTGTCTCGGCATGTCGTCTGTCAAACCGTCGGAGTCCCCGGAAGCTGAACTCGAAGCATGCCATCTTGGCATGGCCCTTGCAATGGACTAGTCGCCTGCCATGTGTGTTTGAAACAGATCGCATTGAAGCCATGAATTTGATCCTTGCTGAAGGTACCGATCGTCGCAGTTTATGGGGCTTGTTCAGGAGACAAAGCGCATGATGGCGAATAGACGTAATGTTCAGTTGTTAGTAGTAAGCCGTGAGCAAAATAATGTAAGCCATCTACCGGCAAACTTTAGTCGTACTAGTTCTAGCTGAGGTTTGGCCTGGATCGGGGCCGGTGGAAATCACGGATATATGCCGTGATGAATGTAACCTGGGTGTCTGATTAATATATCCTGGGTGGTTTTCTTCGCAAAAAAAAAAAAAGCATGAAAAGAAGTGGTTTTGGGTTTCAAACATGGAAATTTCAAAAACCTCCCAAAAGCTTCATTCTAGAGTACTGTGACTAAGAAAGATCCATGATTACCTTTTCATTTTCATGTTCTAAACTTGTTTAAATCTTGGTCAAACATAGGATTTGACCAAGATTTTAATGGGCATAAAAAATTCAAAAATCAAAAAATGAAAAACCAAAGCACATATATAGCCTTCTTATGTCATATAGTAACCATTCAAGTTGATAAACAAGGTCTATACATATTCAAACCAGAAAAAACATGTATCTACCCCTAACCCTAAACTCTGTCTTACGAAGTCAAGCATGAAGAGAAGTGGTTTTGGGTTTCAAACATGGAAATTTCAAAAACCTCCGAAAGCTTAATTTTAGAGTGAGTAAGAAGGTTTATACATGTGTTCAAACCAGAAAAATCATGTATCTATCCCCTAACCATGCATAAACTCGGTCGATCTTATGAAGTCTAGCATGAAGAGAAGTCGTTTGGGTTTCAAACATGGAAATTTCAAGAACATCCCAAAAGCTTCATTTTAGAGTGACTAATAAGGATACAAACTTCCCTTTTCATTTTCATGTTTTAAACTTGTTTAAATCTTGGTCAAACCGCCTAGGATTTGACCAAGATTCAAATGGGCATACAAATTCAGAAAAAATCAAAAACCAATGCACATAGCATTCTTATGTCATATATATAGTAAGCATTAAAGTTGATAAACAAGGTCTAAACATATTCAAACCAGACAACTCATGTATATATCTACCCCTAACCCTAAACTTTGTCTTATGAAGTCAATCATGAAGAGAAGTGGTTTTGGGTTTCAAACATGGAAATTTCAAGAACCTCCCAAAAGCTTTATTTTAGAGTGACTAAGAAGGATCCATGCTTACCTTTTCATTTTCATGATTTAAACTTGTTTAAATCTTTGTCAAACCTAGGATTTGACCAAAAGATTCAAATGGGCACAAAATTCAAAAAAAGCAGAAAAATGAAAAACCAAAGTACATAGTCTACTTATGTCATATAGTAAGCATTCAAGTTGATGCATTAACAAGGTTTGGGTCAATAAATTTAAGCATGAAGTTACACTACATGCACATAGGATTAAGGACAAACAGGCTGAATCCTTCAGGTCTTGGATAGAAACTCTGTTGTAATTTATTTCTTCTTTTCTTGTATAGCTTCCCTTTTTGTACATAACCTTTTGTAAAGTTGGGGTTTAATAAAATGCTGTGGGGGTTTTGCCCCACAGTTCTTGGTCAAAAAAAAAGGTTTGGACATATTCAAACCATACAAATCATGTATCTACCCCCTAACCGTAAGCTCTGTCTTATGAAGTCAAGCTTGAAGAGAAGTGGTTTTGGGTTTCAAACATGGAAATTTCAAAAACCTCCCAAAAACTTCATATTAGAGTGACTAATTAAGAGGGATACAAGCTTCCCTTTTCGTTTTCATGTTTTAAACGTGTTTAAATCTTTGTCAAACCTAGGATTTGACCAAGATTCTAATATATGGGCATAAAATTCAAAAAAATTGAAAAACCAAAGCACATAGTCTTCTTATGTCATATAGTTAGCATTAAAGTTGATGAACAAAGTTTAGACATATTCAAACCAGACAAATCATGTATCTACCCCCTAACCCTAAACTCGGTCTTGTGAAGTCTAGCATGAAGAGAAGTCGTTTGGGTTTCAAACGTTTAAGCCAAAAGCCCCTTTTTCAAATACTTCAAACTTATTCAAATTTGGTTCAAATTTGAAAGACATACAAGTTATAGCACACATAGTGCATACATTTTCACACATACTGCACTAGATAGATGCTAACCCTATAGTTTGAGGCCATTTGGATGAGGTAGAAAAAATTCTTGGATTAGAATCGTGTTTTTCGAACCCCATAGTTGGATTTTTTGAACCTTGATCTGTAGTACTGGGAAAAACCCTAGTTTAACCTATTTAATTATAGATTCGTATATCGATTTTTCTACCTTTTTATTATTACTATGCAGCACATGTGTGTTTGCCCGTCTAGCTAGTGAAACTCGGAGGAAGAGGGATCACTCGGAAGGACAGAAGAAGGGAGAGCATTATGGTGTCTCCCTTTTTCGGGTGACGATGTTGACTATTGTGCAGGGTTTGTCAGTGAGCAGGAGGGTGCGAGCGAGCGAGCGAGTCGAGCGAGGCCGAGAATGAGAGAGATTTGTTTTTTTTTGTGTGAGAGGGACAACCGAAGGATCCAGAAGGACCAGAGACTTCCAATACGCATCCTGATGCGTCTTCTCTTGACAAAGAAGATGGCTGGGAGTTTGCGTACCTATTATTGCACGTGACTTGTGCTCACTGATGTGTGGGACCTCACGCGTGGGCACCACACGTAAGTGACAGACCTGTTGGTGTAAAAACTCGGTTGATTATTATAGTGCATTAGAACAAAGTTTCCTATGGATTCAAGGCTAGGAAATCCAAGTTAACTCATTTACATGACATTATTTTTTCCATGAAGCAAAGTTAACACATCTATCAATTGGTACATTTTGGAGTGACTAAGAAGGATCCATGCTTACTTATTCGTTTTCACGTGTTAAACTTGTCTAAATCTTGGTCAAACCTAGGATTTGACCAAAAGATTCAAATGGGCATAAAATAAAAAAAAACAGAAAAATGAAAAACAAAAGCATATAGTCTTATTATGTCATATAGTAAGCATTCAAGTTGATGAATTAACAAGGTTTGGACATATTCAAACCATACAAATCGTGTATCGACCCCTAACCCTAAACTCTGTCTTATGAAGTCAATCATGAAGAGAAGTGGTTTTGGGTTTCAAACATGTGGAAATTTCAAGAACCTCCCAAAAGCTTTATTTTAGAGTGACTAAGAAGGATCCATGCTTACCTTTTCATTTTCATATTTTGAACTTGTTTAAATCTTTGTCAAACCTAGGATTGACCAAAAGTTTCAAATGGGCATAAAATTCATAAAAAATCATAAAAATGAAAAACCAAAGCATATAGTCTTCGTATGTCATATAACAAGCATTCAAGTTGATAAATTAATAAGGTTTGGACATATTGAAGCCATACAAATCATGTATCTACCCCTAACCCTAAACTCGGTCGATCTTATGAAGTCTAGCATGAAGAGAAGTTGTTTTGGGTTTCAAACATGGAAATTTCAAGGACACACATCCCAAAAGCTTCATTTTAGAGTGACTAAGAAGGATCCATGCTTACCTTTTCAATTCATGTTATAAACTTGTTTAAATCATGGTCAACCCTAGGATTTGACCAAGATTCAAATGGGTAGAAAAATAAAAAAAATCAGAAAAATGAAAAACCAAAGTACATATAGTCTTCTTATGTCATATATATAGTAAGCATTAAAGTTGATAAACAAGGTCTAGACATATATTCAAACCAGACAACTCGTGTATATATCTACCCCTAACCCTAAACTCTGTCTTATGAAGTCAATCATGAAGAGAAGTGGTTTTGGGTTTCAAACATGGAAATTTCAAGAACCTCCCAAAAGATTTATTTTAGAGTGACTAAGAAGGATCCATGCTTACCTTTTCATTTTCATGTGTTTTAAACTTGCTTAAATCTTGGTCAAACCTAGGATTTGACCAAGATTCAAATGAGCATAAACATTCAAAAAAATCAAAAAATGAAAACCAAAGCACATAGCCTAGCTTCTTATGTCATATATATATACAGTAAGCATTCAAGTTGATGAACAAGGTCTAGACATATTCAAAACATAAAAGCATGTATCTATCCCCTAACCCTTAACTATGTCTTATGAAGTCAAGCATGAAGAGAAATGGTTTTGGGTTTCAAACATGGAAATTTCAAAAACATCCCAAAAGCTTAATTTTAGAGTGACTAAGAAGGACCCAAGCTTAATTTCAAGAACACCCCTCGCAAATCTTCATTTTAGAGTGACTAAGAAGGATCGAGGCTTATCTTTTCATTTACATGTTTTAAACTTGTTTAAATCTTGGTCAAACCTAGGATTTGACCAAGACTCAAATGGGCCTAAAAATTCAAAAAAATCAAAAAAAAAGAAAAACCAAAGCACATAGCCTTCTAATGTCATATATAGTAAGCAGCATTCAACTTGATGAACATGGCCGGTCTAGACATATTCATAACATAAAAAGCATGTATCTACCCCCTAACGCTTAACTCTGTCTTAATTATGAAGTCAAGCATGAAGAGAAGTGGTTTTGGGTTTCAGACATGGAAATTTCAAAAACTTCCCAAAAGCTTAATTTTAGAGGGACTAAGAAGGATCCAAGCTTACCTTTTCATTTTCATGTTTTAAGCTTGTTTAAATATTGGTCAAACATAGGATTCAAATGGGCATAAACAATTAGAAATAAACAGAAAAAATGAAAAACCAAATAACATAGCCTTCTTATGTAATATAGTAAGCATTAGTTGATAAACAAGGTCTAGACATATTCAAACCAAAAAAAAGCATGTATCTCTACCCCTAACCCTAAACTCTCGATCTTATGAAGTCAAGCATGAAAAGAAGTGGTTTTGGGTTTCAAACATGGAAATTTCAAAAACCTCCCAAAAGCTTCATTCTAGAGTACTGTGACTAAGAAAGATCCATGATTACCTTTTCATTTTCATGTTCTAAACTTGTTTAAATCTTGGTCAAACATAGGATTTGACCAAGATTTTAATGGGCATAAAAAATTCAAAAAAATCAAAAAATGAAAAACCAAAGCACATATATAGCCTTCTTATGTCATATAGTAACCATTCAAGTTGATAAACAAGGTCTATACATATTCAAACCAGAAAAAGCATGTATCTACCCCTAACCCTAAACTCTGTCTTATGAAGTCAAGCATGAAGAGAAGTGGTTTTGGGTTTCAAACATGGATATTTCAAAAACCTCCCGAAAGCTTAATTTTAGAGTGAGTAAGAAGGTTTATACATGTGTTCAAACCAGACAAATCATGTATCTATCCCCTAACCATGCATAAACTCGGTCGATCTTATGAAGTCTAGCATGAAGAGAAGTCGTTTGGGTTTCAAACATGGAAATTTCAAGAACATCCCAAAAGCTTCATTTTAGAGTGACTAATAAGGATACAAACTTCCCTTTTCATTTTCATGTTTTAAACTTGTTTAAATCTTGGTCAAACCGCCTAGGATTTGACCAAGATTCAAATGGGCATACAAATTCAGAAAAAAATCAAAAACCAATGCACATAGCATTCTTATGTCATATATATAGTAAGCATTAAAGTTGATAAACAAGGTCTAAACATATTCAAACCAGACAACTCATGTATATATCTACCCCTAACCCTAAACTTTTTCTTATGAAGTCAATCATGAAAGTGGTTTTGGGTTTCAAACATGGAAATTTCAAGAACCTCCCAAAAGCTTTATTTTAGAGTGACTAAGAAGGATATATGGTTACCTTTTCATTTTCATGATTTAAACTTGTTTAAATCTTTGTCAAACCTAGGATTTGACCAAAAGATTCAAATGGGCACAAAATTCAAAAAAACAGAAAAATGAAAAACCAAAGTACATAGTCTTCTTATGTCATATAGTAAGCATTCAAGTTGATGCATTAACAAGGTTTGGACATATTCAAACCATACAAATCATGTATCTACCCCCTAACCCTAAACTCTGTCTTATGAAGTCAAGCTTGAAGAGAAGTGGTTTTGGGTTTCAAACATGGAAATTTCAAAAACCTCCCAAAAACTTCATATTAGAGTGACTAATTAAGAGGGATACAAGCTTCCCTTTTCGTTTTCATGTTTTAAACGTGTTTAAATCTTTGTCAAACCTAGGATTTGACCAAGATTCTAATATATGGGCATAAAATTCAAAAAAAATGAAAAACCAAAGCACATAGTCTTCTTATGTCATATAGTTAGCATTAAAGTTGATGAACAAAGTTTAGACATATTCAAACCAGACAAATCATGTATCTACCCCCTAACCCTAAACTCGGTCTTGAAGTCTAGCATGAAGAGAAGTCGTTTTGGGTTTCAAACGTTTAAGCCAAAAGCCCCTTTTTCAAATACTTCAAACTTATTCAAATTTGAAAGACATACAAGTTATAGCACACATAGTGCATACATTTTCACACATACTGCACTAGATAGATGCTAACCCTATAGTTTGAGGCCATTTGGATGAGGTAGAAAAAATTCTTGGATTAGAATCGTGTTGTTCGAACCCCGTAGTTGGATTTTTTGAACCTTGATTTGTAGTACTGGGCAAAACCCTAGTTTAACCTATTTAATTATAGATTTGTATATCGATTTTTCTACCTTTTTATTATTACTATGCAGCACATGTGTGTTTGCCCGTCTAGCTAGTGAAACTCGGAGGAACAGGGATCACTCGGAAGGACAAAAGAAGGGAGAGCATTATGGTGTCTCCCTTTTTCGGGTGACGATGTTGACTATTGTGCAGGGTTTGTCAGTGAGCAGGAGGAGGTGCGAGCGAGCGAGCGAGTCGAGCGAGGCCGAGAATGAGAGAGATTTGTTTTTTGTGTGAGAGGGACAACCGAAGGATCCTGAAGGACCCAGAGACTTCCAATACGCATCCTGATGCGTCTTCTCTTGACAAAGAAGATGGCTGGGAGTTTGCGTACCTATTATTGCACGTGACTTGTGCTCACTGAAGTGTGGGACCTCACGCGTGGGCACCACACGTAAGTGACTGTTGGTGTAAAAACTCGTTGATTATTATAGTGCATTAGAACAAAGTTTCCTATGGATTCAAGGGTAGGAAATCCAAGTTAACTCATTTACATGACATTATTTTTTCCATGAAGCAAAGTTAACACATCTATCAATTGGTACATTTTGGAGTGACTAAGAAGGATCCATGCTTACTTATTCGTTTTCACGTGTTAAACTTGTTTAAATCTTGCTCAAACCTAGGATTTGACCAAGATTCAAATGGGCATGAAAAAAAAAAAAAAATTAAATACCAATGCATATAGTCTTCTTATGTCATATAGTAAGCATTCAAGATGATAAACAAGGTCTAGACATATTCAAACCAGGCAAATCATGTATCTACGCCCTAATGACCCTAAACTCTGTCTTATGAAGTAAGGCATGAAGAGAAGTGGTTTTGGGTTTCAAACATGGAAATTTCAAGAACATCCCAAAAGCTGCTTCATTTTAGAGTGACTAAGAAAGATCCAGGCTTACCTTTTCGTTTTCATATTTTATACTTGTTTAAATCTTGGTCAAACCTAGCTAGTATTTGACCAAGATTCTAATGGGCATAAAATTCAAAAAAATCAGAAAAATGAAAAACCAAAGCACATAGCCTTCTTATGTCATAAAGTAAGAATTCAAGTTGATAAACGAGGTCTAGACATATTCAAACTAGACAAATCATGTATCTAACCCTAACACTAAACTCTGTCTTATGAAGTCAATCGTGAAGAGAGAAGTGGTTTTGGGTTTCAAACATGGAAATTTCAAGAACCTCCCAAAAGATTCATTTTAGAGTGACTAAGAAGGATCCATGGTTACCTTTTCATTTTCATATTTTAAACTTGTTTAAATCTTTGTCAAACCTAGGATTTGACCAAGATTCAAATGGGCATAAAAATTCAGAAAAAACAAAAAGAATGATAAACCAAAGCACATAACATTATTATGTCGTATAGTAAGGCATTAAAGTTGATAAACAAGGTCTAGACATATTCAAACCAGAAAATCATGTATATATCTGCCCCTAAACTTAAACTCTGTCTTAATTATGAAGTCAATCATGAAGAGAAGTGGTTTTGGGTTTCAAACATGAAAATTTCAAGAACATCCCAAAAGCGCTTCATTTTAGAGTGACTAAGAAGGATCCAGGCTTACCTTTTCGTTTTCACATTTTATACTTGTTTAAATACCGGTCAAACCTAGGATTTGACCAACATTCAAATGGGCATAAAATTCAAAAAATTAGAAGAATGAAAAACAAAAGCACATAGTCTTCTTATGTCATATAGTAAGCATTCAAGTTGATAAACAAGCATTCAAGTTGATAAACAAGGTTTATACATGTGTTCAAACCAGACAAATCATGTATCTACCCCCTAACCATAAACTCGGTCGATCTTATGAAGTCTAGCATGAAGAGAAGTCGTATGGGTTTCAAACATGGAAATTTCAAGAACCTCACAAAAGCTTCATTTTAGAGTGTCTGGAAGGATCCAGGCTTGCCTTTTCATTTTCATGTTTTAAAATTGTTTAAATCTTGGTCAAACCTAGCTAGTATTTGACCAAGATTCAAATGGGCATAAAATTCAAAAAAAATGAAAAAACAAAAAAAACTAAAGCACATAGCCTTCTTATGTCATGTATATATAGTAAACCTTCAAGTTGATGAACAAGGTCTAGACATATTTGATACGCGTACAGCACGCGTCCGTTGGGAACCCCAAGAGGAAGGTGTGATGTGTACAGCGGCAAGTTTTCCCTCAGTATGAAACCAAGGTTTATCGAACTAGTAGGAGCCAAGAAGCATGTTGAAGGTTGATGGCGCGGGATGTAGTGCGGCGCAACACCAGAGATTCCGGCGCCAACGTGGAACCTGCACAACACAACCAAAGTACTTTGCCCCAACGAAATAGTGAGGTTGTCAATCTCACCGGCTTGCTGTAACAAAGGATTAGATGTATAGTGTGGATGATGATTGTTTGCAGAAAAACAGTAGAACAGTATTGCAGTAGATTGTATTTCAGTATAGAGAATTAGACCGGGGTCCACAGTTCACTAGGGGTGTCTCTGGAAGGTTTTCCGTATCGTGGCTCTCGGTACTGGGGGTTTCGCGATGGAGGCTTTAAGTAGGCGGAAGGGCAGGTCAGGGGACCACACGAGGGTCCCACACCACAGGTCGGCGCGGGCCAGGCCGCGCCGCCCTGGTGTGGCCACCTCGTGGCCCCACTTCGCCTCTTCGGTCTTCTGGAAGCTTCGTGGCAAAATAGGACCTGGGCGTTGATTTCGTCCAATTCCGAGAATATTTCGTTACTAGGATTTCTGAAACCAAAAACAGAAAAAAGAACGGCACTTCGGCATCTTGTTAATAGGTTAGTTCCAAAATGCACGAATATGACATAAAGTGTGCATAAAACATGTAGATATCATCAATAATGTGGCATGGAACATAAGAAATTATCGATACGTCGGAGACGTATCAGCATCCCCAAGCTTAGTTCTGCTCGTCCCGAGCAGGTAAAACGATAACAAAGATAATTTCTGGAGTGACATGCCATCATAACCTTGATCATACTATTTGTAAAGCATATGTAGTGAATGCAGCGATCAAAACAATGTATATGACATGAGTAAACAAGTGAATCATATAACAAAGACTTTTCATGAATAGTACTTCAAGACAAGCATCAATAAGTCTTGCATAAGAGTTAACTCATAAAGCAATAAATCAAAGTAAAGGCATTGAAACAACACAAAGGAAGATTAAGTTTCAGCGGTTGCTTTCAACTTATAACATGTATATCTCATGGATAATTGTCAACATAGAGTAGTATAATAAGTGCAATATGCAAGTATGTAGGAATCAATGCATAGTTCACACAAGTGTTTGCTTCTTGAGGTGGAGAGAAATAGGTGAACTGACTCAACAATGAAAGTAAAAGAATGGTCCTCCATAGAGGAAAAGCATCGATTGCTATATTTGTGCTAGAGCTTTGATTTTGAAAACATGAAACAATTTTGTCAACGGTAGTAATAAAGCATATGTATCATGTAAATTATATCTTACAAGTTGCAAGCCTCATGCATAGTATACTAATAGTGCCCGCACCTTGTCCTAATTAGCTTGGACTACCGGATCATCGCAATGCACATGTTTTAACCAAGTGTCACAAAGGGGTACCTCTATGCCGCCTGTACAAAGGTCTAAGGAGAAAGCTCGCATTGGATTTCTCGCTATTGATTATTCTCAACTTAGACATCCATACCGGGACAACATAGACAACAGATAATGGACTCCTCTTTTATGCATAAGCATGTAACAACAATTAATAATTTTCTCATATGAGATTGAGGATATATGTCCAAAACTGAAACTTCCACCATGGATCATGGCTTTAGTTAGCGGCCCAATGTTCTTCTCTAACAATATGCATGCTTAACCATAAGGTGGTAGATCTCTCTTACTTCAGACAAGACGAACATGCATAGCAACTCACATGAAATTCAACAAAGAGTAGTTGATGGCGTCCCCATGAACATGGTTATCGCACAACAAGCAACTTAATAAGAGATAAAGTGCATAAGTACATATTCAATACCACAATAGTTTTTAAGCTATTTGTCCCATGAGCTATATATTGCAAAGGTGAATGATGGAATTTTAAAGGTAGCACTCAAGCAATTTACTTTGGAATGGCGGAGAAATACCATGTAGTAGGTAGGTATGGTGGACACAAATGGCATAGTGGTTGGCTCAAGTATTTTGGATGCATGAGAAGTATTCCCTCTCGATACAAGGTTTAGGCTAGCAAGGCTATTTGAAACAAACACAAGGATGAACCGGGCAGCAAAACTCACATAAAAGACATATTGAAAACATTATAAGACTCTACACCGTCTTCCTTGTTGTTCAAACTCAATACTAGAAATTATCTAGACCTTAGAGAGACCAAATATGCAAACCAAATTTTAGCATGCTCTATGTATTTCTTCATTAATGGGTGCAAAGCATATGATGCAAGAGCTTAAACATGAGCACAACAATTGCCAAGTATCACATTACCCAAGACATTTATAGCAATTACTACATGTATCATTTTCCAATTCCAACCATATAACAATTTAACGAAGAAGAAACTTCGCCATGAATACTATGAGTAGAGCCTAAGTACATACTTGTCCATATGCTACAGCGGAGCGTGTCTCTCTCCCACAAAGTGAATGCTAGGATCCATTTTATTCAAATAAAACAAAAACAAAACGCTCCAAGAAAAGCACATAAGATGTGATGGAATAAAAATATAGTTTCAGGGGAGGAACCTGATAATATTGTCGATGAAGAAGGGGATGCCTTGGGCATCCCCAAGCTTAGACGCTTGAGTCTTCTTGAATATGCAGGGGTGAACCAGGCATCCCCAAGCTTAGAGCTTTCACTCTCCTTGATCATGTTGCATCATACTCCTCTCTTGATCCTTGAAAACTTCCTCCACACCAAACTTAGAACAACTCATTAGAGGGTTAGTGCACAATAAAAATTAACATGTTCAGAGGTGACATAATCATTCTTAACACTTCTGGACATTGCATAAAGCTACTGGACATTAATGTATCAAAGAAATTCATCCAACATAGCAAAAGAGGCAATGCGAAATAAAAGGCAGAATCTGTCAAAATAGAACAGTTCGTATTGACGAATTTTATCGAGGCACCATACTTGCTCAAATGAAAATGCTCAAATTGAATGAAAGTTGCGTAAATTGGCATAATTTTCTGAGTTACCTACAGAGAAAACAGCCCAGATTCGTGACAAAGAAATCAAGCTGCAGAATCCAAATCTAGTATGAACTTTACTATCAACGACTTTACTTGGCACAACAAAACACAAAACTAAGATAAGGAGAGGTTGATACAGTAGTAAACAACTTCCAAGACACAAAATAAAAACAAAGTACTGTAGTAAAAACCATGGGTTGTCTCCCATAAGCGCTTTTCTTTAACGCCTTTCAGCTAGGCGCAGAAAGTGTGTATCAAGTATTATCAAGAGACGAAGTGTCAACATCATAATTTGTTCTAATAATAGAATCAAAAGGTAACTTCATTCTCTTTCTAGGGAAGTGTTCCATACCTTTCTTGAGAGGAAATTGATATTTTATATTACCTTCCTTCATATCAATGATAGCACCAACGGTTCGAAGAAAAGGTCTTCCCAATATAATGGGACAAGATGCATTGCATTCAATATCCAAGACAACAAAATCAACGGGGACAAGGTTATTGTTAACGGTAATGCGAACATTATCAACTTTCCCCAAAGGTTTCTTTGTAGAATGATCAGCAAGATTAACATCCAAATAATAATTTTTCAGCGGTGGCAAGTCAAGCATATTATAGATTTTCTTAGGCATAACGGAAATACTTGCACCAAGATCACATAAAGCATTACAATCAAAATATTTAACCTTCATCTTAATGATGGGCTCCCAACCATCCTCTAGCTTTCTAGGAATAGAGGCTTCGCGCTCTAGTTTCTCTTCTCTAGCTTTTATGAGAGCATTTGTAATATGTTTCGTGAAAGCCAAATTTATAGCACTAGCATTAGGACTTTTAGCAAGTTTTTGCAAGAACTTTATAACTTCAGAGATGTGGCAATCATCAAAATTCAAACCATTATAATCTAAAGCAATGGGATCATCATCCCCAATGTTGGAAAAAATTTCAGCAGCTTTATCACAAGCAGTTTCAGGCAGTTTCTCGCGCTTTGCATTAGAAGTGGAAACATTGCTAACACCAATTCTTTTATTAGTAATAGTAGGAGGTGCAGCAACATGTGAAGAATCAACATTACTTGTGGTGGTAATAGTCCAAACTTTAGCTACATTCTTCTCTTTAGCTAATTTTTCATTTTCTTCTCTATCCCACCTAGCACGCAATTCAGCCATTAATCTTATATTCTCATTAATTCTAACTTGGATGGCATTTGCTGTAGTAACAATTTTATTTTCAATATCCCTACTAGGCATAACTTTCGATTTCAAAAGATCAACATCAGAGGCAAGACTATCAACTTTAGAAGCAAGTATATCAATTTTCCCAAGCTTTTCTTCAACAGATTTGTTAAAGGCAGTTTGTGTACTAATAAATTCTTTAAGCATAGCTTCAAGTCCAGGGGGTGTGTTCCTATTATTATTGTAAGAATTCCCATAAGAATTACCATAGCCGTTACCATTATTATAAGGATATGGCCTATAGTTGTTACTAGAATTGTTCCGGTAAGCATTGTTGTTGAAATTATTATTTTTAATGAAGTTCACATCAACATGTTCTTCTTGTGCAACCAATGAAGCTAACGGAACATTATTAGGATCAACATTTGTCCTATCATTCACAAGC
This sequence comes from Lolium multiflorum, assembly GCA_030979885.1. Lineage (NCBI taxonomy): Eukaryota > Viridiplantae > Streptophyta > Magnoliopsida > Poales > Poaceae > Lolium > Lolium multiflorum. The sequence goes on along the minus strand of CM061747.1, from coordinate 210,207,324 downwards.
ATAGACATAATAGCATCAATCTTATCACTCAAGGAAGAGGTTTCTTTGACAGAATTTACCTTCTTACCTTGTGGAGCTCTTTCCGTGTGCCATTCAGAGTAGTTGATCATCATATTATCAAGAAGCTTTGTTGCTTCACCAAGAGTGATGGACATAAAGGTACCTCCAGCAGCTGAATCCAATAAATTCCACGAAGAAAAATTTAGTCCTGCATAGAAGGTTTGGATGATCATCCAAGTAGTCAGTCCATGGGTTGGGCAATTTTTAACCAGAGATTTCATTCTTTCCCATGCTTGTGCAACATGTTCAGTATCTAATTGTTTAAAATTCATTATGCTACTCCTCAAAGATATAATTTTAGCGGGGGATAATATCTACCAATAAAAGCATCCTTGCATTTAGTCCATGAATCAATACTATTCTTAGGCAGAGATAGCAACCAATCTTTAGCTCTTCCTCTTAATGAGAAAGGAAACAATTTCAATTTAATAATATCACCATCTACATCTTTATATTTTTGTATTTCACATAGTTCAACAAAATTGTTAAGATGGGCAGCAGCATCATCAGAACTAATACCAGAAAATTGCTCTCGCATAACAAGATTCAGTAAAGCAGGTTTAATTTCAAAGAATTCTGCTGTAGTAGCAGGTGGAGAAATAGGTGTGCATAAGAAATCATTATTATTTGTGGTTGTGAAGTCACACAACTTAGTATTTTCAGGAGTGGCCATTTTAGCAGTAGTAAATAAAGCAAACTAGATAAAGTAAATGCAAGTAACTAATTTTTGTGTTTTTGATATAGCAAACGAGATAGCAAATAAAGTAAAACTAGCAACTAATTTTTTTGTATTTTGATTTAGTGCAGCAAACAAAGTAGTAAATAAAACTAAGCAAGACAAAAACAAAGTAAAGAGATTGGGATGTGGAGACTCCCCTTGCAGCGTGTCTTGATCTCCCCGGCAACGGCGCCAAAAAGAGCTTGATACGCGTACAGCACGCGTCCGTTGGGAACCCCAAGAGGAAGGTGTGATGCGTACAGCGGCAAGTTTTTCCTCAGTATGAAACCAAGGTTTATCGAACCAGTAGGAGCCAAGAAGCACGTTGAAGGTTGATGGCGGCGGGATGTAGTGCGGCGCAACACCAGATCCCGCGCCAACGTGGAACCTGCACAACACAACCAAAGTACTTTGCCCCAACGAAACAGTGAGGTTGTCAATCTCACCGGCTTGCTGTAACAAAGGATTAGATGTATAGTGTGGATGATGATTGTTTGCAGAAAACAGTAGAACAAGTACAGTAGATTGTATTTCAGTATAGAGAATTGGACCGGGGTCCACAGTTCACTAGAGGTGTCTCTGGAAGGTTTTCCGTATCGTGGCTCTCGGTACTGGGGGTTTCGCGACGGAGGCTTTAAGTAGGCGGAAGGGCAGGTCAGGGGGCCACACGAGGGCCCCACACCACAGGTCGGCGCGGCCAAGGGCCAGGCCGCGCCGCCCTAGGGTGTGGCCACCTCGTGGCCCCACTTCGTCTCCTCTTCGGTCTTCTGGAAGCTTCGTGGCAAAATAGGACCCTGGGCATTGATTTCGTCCAATTCCGAGAATATTTCGTTACTAGGATTTCTGAAACCAAAAACAGCAGAAAACAACTGGCACTTCGGCATCTTGTTAATAGGTTAGTTCCAGAAAATGCACGAATATGACATAAAGTGTGCATAAAACATGTAGATATCATCAATAATGTGGCATGGAACATAAGAAATTATCGATACGTCGGAGACGTATCATATTCAAAATAGAAAAATCATGTATCTACCCCCTAACCCTTAACTATGTCTTATGAAGTCAAGCATGAAGAGAAGTGGTTTTGGTTTCAAACATGGAAATTTCAAAAACTTCCCAAAAGCTTAATTTTAGAGTGAGTAAGAAGGATCGAGGCTTACCTTTTCATTTTCATGTTTTAAACTTGTTTAAATCTTGGTCAAATTAACCTAGCTAGTATTTGACCAAGATTCTAATGGGCATAAAATTCAAAAAAATCAGAAAAATGAAAAACCAAAGCACATAGCCTTCTTATGTCATAAAGTAAGAATTCAAGTTGATAAACAAGGTCTAGACATATTCAAACTAGACAAATCATGTATCTACACCTAAACTCTGTCTTATGAAGTCAATCATGAAGAGAAGTGGTTTTGGGTTTCAAACATGGAAATTTCAAGAACCTCCCAAAAGATTCATTTTAGAGTGACTAAGAAGGATCCATGCTTACCTTTTCATTTTCATGTTTTGAACTTGTTTAAATCTTGGTTAAACCTAGGATTTGACCAAGATTCAAATGGGCATAAAAATCCAGAACAAAATCAGAAAAAATGAAAAACCAAAGCACATAGTCTTCTTATGTCATATAGTAAGCATTCTAGTTGATAAACAATGTCTAGCCATATTCAAACCAGAAAAAACATGTATACCCCCTAACCCTAAACTTTGTCTTATGAAGTCAAGCTCAAGCATGAAGAGAAGTGGTTTGGGTTTTCAAACATGGAAATTTCGAAAACCTCCCAAAAGCTTCATTTCGGAGTGACTAAGAAGGATTCATGGTTAATTTTTCATTTTAATGTTTTAAACTTGTTTAAATCTTGTTCAAACCTAGGATTTGACCAAGATTCAAATGGGCATAAAAAAATTCGAAAAAATCTAAAAATGAAAAACCAAAGCACATAGTCTTCTTATGTCACATAGTAAGCCATTCAACTTGATAAACAAGTTATAGACCTATTCAAACCAGAAAAATCATGTATCTACACCCCCTAACCCTAAACTCATATGTCTTATGAAGTCAAGCATGAAGAGAAGTGGTTTTGGGTTTCAAACATGGACATTTGAAAAGCCTCCCAAAAGCTTCATTTTGGAGTGACTAATAAGAAGGATCCATGCTTAATTTTTCATTTTCAAGTTTTAAACTTGTTTAAATCTTGGTTAAACCTATGATTTGACCAAAATTCGAATGGGCATAAAAATTCAAAACAAATCAAAAAATGAAAATCCAATGCACATAGTACATCTTCTTATGTCATATACTAATTAAGCATTCAAGTTGATAAAAGCAAAGGTCTAGACATATTCAAACTAGAAAATCATGTATCTACCGGTAACCCTAAACTCGATTTGTCTTATGAAGTCAATCATGAAGAGGGTGTTTTGGGTTTCAAACATGGAAATTTCAAAAACCTTCCTAAAGCTTCATTTTGAAGTTACTAATTAAGAAGGATCCAAGCTTACTTTTTCGTTTTCATGTTTTAAATCTTGGTCAAACCTAGGATTTCACCAAGAGATACGTACAAATGGGCATAAAAATTCAAAAAATTAAAATAATGAAAAACCAAAGCACATAGTCTTCTTATGTCATATAGTAAGCATTCAGGTTGATTAACAAGGTCCACACATATATATTCATAGCAGAAAAGCATGTATCTACGTACCCCCTAACAACCCTAAACTCTGTCTTAGGAAGTCAAGGATGAAGAGAAGTAGTTTTGGGTTTCAAACATGGAAATTTCAAAAAAACCTCCCAAAAGCTTCATTTTGGAGTGACTAAAAAGGACCCATGCTTACTTTTTCATTTCCATGTTTTAAACTTTTTTAAATCTTTGTCAAATCTCGGATTTGACCAAGATACAAATCGGCATAAAAAATCGAAAAAATAAAGAAAATGAAAAACCAAAGCACATAGTCTTCGTATGTCATATAAGTATTCAAGTTGATAAATTAAACAAGTTTTAGACATATTCAAACCACAAAAATCATGTATCTACGTACCCTAACCCTAAACTCTGTCTTATGAAGTCAAGCATGAAGGGAAGTGGTTTTGGGTTTCAAACATGGAAATTTAAAAACCTTCCAAAAGATTCATTTTGGAGTGACTAAGAAGGATCCAGGCTTACTTTTTCATTTTCATGTTTTGAACTTGTTTAAATCTTGGTCAAACCTAGGATTTGACCAAGATTCAATTGGGCATTAAAAATTCAAAAAATTAAAACCAAAGCACATAGTCTTCTTATGTCATACAATACGCATTGAAGATGATAAACAAAGTCTAGACATATTCAAACGAAAAAAATCATGTTTGGGTGGAATTAAGCTGGACGGTGTCCAACATGGTGCCAAACTACTTGAAGGGCTCTTCTCTAAAACACTAATATGACATTCTGGTATTTTCCCTAGCTATGTACAAACTGATGAACAATCCATGTTTTTCGATTGCCTTTTTGAACCACTTGTAGTTTGATTTCATATCTAGGAGAAATCACTGGGGGAGGGGGACGAATGTGTTACTTTTTGTTGCATCGCTCGTATCCTTCCCGCGTAGAAAAAGTGTTAGGCGAGTAGTAGAATGGCATGACCTACAAAGTAAAATTTTGAATATAACCAAAATATACCAATTGATTTTTTTCGAAATGGGGGAAAAATCGCCCGAGCTTCTGCATCCAAAGGATGCACACGACTTTTTTTATTAGATTATTCACGAACCTTACAAGAAACAATACTGTACAAAAGATCAAACTCGAAGCAACCTTACTATACCTATAGTGGGATGAAGAGGGTGACAATTGATAGATGAGTTAACTTGGCTTCATGGGTGTGTGACCTGAGATTGAGCCATGGTACATTTTGCCAACAAAGTAGCAACTGAGTTGGCTTTCTACCTTAGCTGGCGTATACGTTGGGTACGTAGGCGTGCATTGGAAGGATGCATTATGCCGGCAAAGTTTTCAAACGTTCAAACTTTTCCGGTTTCTCATACAGTATTTGGCTCCTTGAGAATGCAAAACTTCCCCTTTCCCGTACTTGCCCGAGCACTCGACACCCCTCGTCCCATGGCGACTCCTCCAGCCTTAGCCCCGTGCACCCAGGCTCCACGACTCAGCCTCGGAGGGGTGTGCGCTAAAAGCTCGCAAATATCTGTGTGCCACTGGTGTGCGATGAAGCAGGCGGCTCTGTGTCTTGCTGTGGCTAGACTCCTGGCGCCCTTTGATCTAGGAGAGGGAGAGGAGGGAGGGGGTCCCATGAAGCGGCGGTGGCCCAGGTATCGGCGGCAGCCCAGGCAGCAGCGGCAAAGTGGGCTGGTCGGAGCAGAGGCATGCGCCGGGGGCGAACCTCGCCGGGTGAGGATGCTTCCATTGTGAAGAAGCACGTGCCATCCAGGGCTTCGGGTTCGCCAACAAACTCAGCGCCTCGTTCCATGGCGATGCCGTCGTGGGGACGTCGGGGGCGGCGGCGACGTGCTGCAGCCCCAGCCTTTAGTGGGGACCAAAGTGCGACCGACCACATCACGGCATCGGCAGCATTGGGGATGCCGATGGGCATCCACTGCCACACACAGATTTGGGAGGTTCTGGCCGGGCCGAGTTCCAAACTTCCACCATCGGAGCCGAGGGCTTGGTACTTCAAATTCCGAATCAGGCAATCCTTCGACCCCAATCAGCTTCTGCCTGTGGTCCAAATCCGAGATATTTTGGCGGCAGCTATGCTGGTTAAGCTTAGCCGGACAGCGGCAATCGACGATCTGCAAGACCTAGATGCCTTCCGAGGATTTGCAGCAGCCGTCAATGCACTCGTGGAGGCATCGCATGCTGGTAGCAGCGGCGAATGCGGGTATGTTGGTTTTAATCGCTTTGTATGCTTTTGTCATAGAAATCAATTTGCTAATTCTCATTCGATTGGAAATTAGACCCATTCACAGATACGGAGACTTGCTTCACATTTGGAATTACACAAAAAAGATCCATCAACTCTCAAACAGTGGACACTAGTAATGTGTAGAACTAGAAATTACACAAGATTTCTGTACTCCTAGTACTACTACTTCGACGCTACATGTTGTTTACACGAGGAAATTGCTCAAACTACCGCTTATTGCTGCCTTCGTTGCGTAAACACTTATTTAAACTGTTATTTTTTTCGCACAAACCACCAACTATCGTGTTCTGTTGCAGGGAGGTTCAAATTTAGGATTGAGCTGTTTAAGAGCAAATCAGATGATCGGGGATCACCAACTACTAGTTTTAATTGCAAATAGAATCGATTTTCCAAAATTATGAAACGCACTTAACGGTCGAATTACTACAATTATTTTGAAGGTTTGATATTTTCATCATTTTTGTGTGAATCTCACACCAAGTGACACAACTTTCAGACGGAATACAAAATATTTCAAACTTCATAGATTTGTTAGCTCAAATATTTTTAATTAATAGCTTTTTCAGTATTTTAGAAAGTCGAAGCACTATATTTTGGCTGAATGTTAGAAAATATATTTCATGATTATCCCATATTAGTTAAGAAGTACATAAACTAGTAGTAGTAATAAAGAACAGAGGGAGTTTATGGAGATACATCCATTAAGGGCATGTTAGTGTGTGTTGGTGTATTACTTATGCCTTCTTTGGTTAATACACTTCTCAAGCAAACCCTCTATTCTTGCCTAGAATAAAAAAACTCCCCATCAAAGTATTAGTGCATTTTTTGGATGAGTATTCGAGAGGATTGGGTGAACACCAAGGATTTGCATAGGAAATTGGTAGAATTGAATCCTTGGCTGTTTGATTTGTAGGATTGTTTCCGATAGGAATTTTTCCTAAGGATTCCTTTGCACAGATTCCATAGGAAATTAAACATCTACTCATGCCTCTTTTTAAGAATCCTTTACTTTTCCTATGGTGGAATCAAACAAAGTTTGGTTTCTATGAATTCCTATAGGATTGGAGTGGACATGACATTGCAATCCTACATTTTTCCTATTCCTACATCTTTCGGTAGGCATTTGCCTAGAATAAATAACCATGTGTATTAGCAATAAAATAGATGTTTATTTCTCTAAAGCATCTTGCACTGTACTACATGGCTTAAGAGACAATATTATTACGATAGTTACTACATTTTATTGGATGATGAAGTGATAGCCCTCATCAATGCATTGTTAATTATTAGGGCATGGGTCGCACGGATTTGAGTACACCGCACTTCAGAGCCTTTGTTCCTCTTTGCTTTTTACCATGGAAGGGTTTATGATGAAGTGATAGCCCTCATCAATGCATTGTGAATTATTAGGGCATGGGTCGCACGTGATTTACGAGTGCACCGCACGATCGAGAGCCGCCGTTCCTCTTTGCTTTCTACCGATGCGGCGGAGCTCCTCCCCACACCCACGAACAACTGAAAGCCACAACTGCTGGGGAAAAGTCTTGCGCCGAGAAAATCTACAACCGTGGTTGAGTACATGTGTTTCTTAAGATACGAGTGCTCCAATGCATTTTTTCTTTCCTTTTACTAATTTACCTTGAAAATCCCGCACGTCCACTTATTTGTGGACGGAGGGAGTATCACGCCAAGAGGAAGTAGGACAATAGTGGGCGCTTGAGCATCCACAATGTATAGTATAGCCCGCCTACGTGGCACTTTTGCCAGCTGTTGGCTCTTCTATTGTTCTTGCTCTGCCTTCCACAATGTAGCCGGTGCCCAATTGCTGAAAAAGCTAACACGTCACCACCGATCCCAAATAAAAGTTTTGAGGCACCGAGGTCACAACGTAGAGCATCGCTTGTCAGAAAGGAAGTGAGCCCACATTTGATAAAGAATCCATTCAGCTAACCATCGAGAGGGGATATTCCGCAACTAGTTGCGCCCGCACCCCATTTTTGGCTACACGTTGTGGATGCTCTAAGAAACCCCGATTGTGAAAGGCCAAGGCGTACTTCTTTTGGTCACGCAAAATTCAAAATACTGCCATGGACATTGAATTGACATGACAACACAGAGCTTGGGATGTCCAAATTTGCACGTTAGACCAGTGACTTGTTCTTCACCTTTTCAGAGGGAACAGTGACTTTTTATTATGGGTCTATACACTTTCCAAGAAACAGGAGGAGATGTTGTAGAGTGTAGAGGAGCGAAGTCAAGCGCCCCGCCCCCACCTGCCCTATTTCGGTTCACCTCCATCGTCTACCTCCGCCCCCGCCCGCACCCACTCTCCAATCGACCACCTTCCATAGCACGCGCCAGTGCCGCCGCCATGCAGCTTTAGAATCAATTCCACCGCCCAGTTTGAGAGCCTCCGTTCTTCATCTTCCCCCCCACCTGCCGCCATCGAACCCAAATTAAACTCCAATCAGTTGAACCCAAACCTCATAGACCCACCCCCTGCCCTGCGATGGCGGCATCGAACAAGGAAAATGATGACTCTGAACTGACCCAGCGTACCACTGCATGGTGTAGTACACAAGTCGTTGACATAACACAAGTGAAACACCGTTCCACTCATATTACATCTCTCAGAGTGGTACAACAGAAACATATGCGAGTCCAAGGTATGTCTATAGAAGTACACACGAACTGTTTACATAAGATCCACACAGCCTCCTACTTTACAGTGAGGTAAAACTTCAAATAAAGCTCCAGAAGAACGACTCGTAGTCTATCTTATAGCTAACTCAAGTTTAAGAGCTAATTGGCTTGCTATAGAACTCTAGCTACTTAGGTGCTAGGATTAGGGAAGGTTCCCTTCTATTACTAGTCTAGGTTTCCATAATAGCGGATGCAGACGTTGACTCTATTGACTTCTTTGATTTGATTCTTCATCTTGTTGCAGTTGACTCCTTTGTCTTCGAGTTCCACGGTAGTTTCTCCTTCGGTGCCTTGATCTAAGAAGGGGGTTCAAACGAGATAGAATGAGTACGAGCGTACTCAGCAAGTTCATATTAGGAAATATGTGTATCATGCACTAGCTACAGCCATAGACCATAAAGTCATAGGCCAATGCAAGTTTTCATAAACATTTCTTCAAAAGGTTTATTTTATTCTGAAAACTATGCCCGTCAGTCTTCACAGGTTGACTAGAACTTCGTGGAGTTCCTTTCCTACCGCGTTCGCAGTTCCCTTCCCGGAACAGGGAGTGACAATCACAATTCTTGATACCCTCTGCAGAGGTGCGTTACTTTACCCCACAAGAGATCTTAACCATGTTGCCGGCCGAGAGTATGTCCTCGTCCACACTTCCTTTGGTGTGAGGCCCAGTATAAGATCCAAGCCAATCACTGCCTTCTCCGCGACCCTGCAAACCCACCCTTTTGTCCAACCGTACACCTCCAGTAGACTTCCCCCGATAATACGGCTTTACTCATGGTGTACTCCGGACAATCCATCATAGATCGTAGAGCTTATCATCACTAATGGATGGGGATTTAAAAGGATTTCCCAACCTATTGCGGTAGTGCCTCCAACACCCCACCGGCTCTCCGATCCGTTGGCGTGCAGAAGGGAAAAGATACAGCTGACTTCCCCAGAGCCATTATAGATCTTATGGATAACGCGATATGTACGGCGCTAGAATCACTGGACGGCATTGGTAATTAATCCTAGATGAGTAGTACCCATGCAATGGAACCTCCACCATATCAACACATACCATGGTTCCATTGCCCACCACATAGTCATATTCATAATTGTAAAATAACACTTTGCTTTTCAATGCATGAGTGATAAGTATAGTACTTTGCATATAGTTTGATACAAATAATCAAATGACATGAGCAAGCGATGAACTTGCCTTTCTTGACTGCAAGATTATGCAGGCAAAAGCTTCGATACGTGATAACTCCAAATGCTGAAATACCATCATCGTCCGGTAAGGACAATGTTTAAAGAATTGGCAAAGATGCTATAATGCATAGTATGAGATGCAATCGTCCCGAGCGTAACCTAACCTCGATGATTTAGGATGTATGAGTTGTAAAGATTTCTTTAGGGTTGGTTGCATTTTTAGAATGGTTCTCAAACAAGGTTCTTATTAGGGTTTGGTTATATTAGCATCATAACCAAGTGATATAAGGCATCATAACAATCATACACATAAGAATAGTGATGGAATAGTATGTAAAGAACAGTTGTCAATTTTAAGTTCTACAGAACATGGTTGATGATTATTTATATTATACTTCAAAAGAATAACTTTTGAAGAACATGTTGTTTAAGAAACATTTAGTATTTCAAAGAAGGATAGGGCTTCTAAGGTTTGATTGACATTTGTACTTTAAAAGAATAACTTTTGAAGAACAGGTTAAATAAGAATATGAACTACTACGCATAGGAGCTATGGCTTTCTAGGGTTTACTATTGAATTCATTTAGTTCCACTAATAGGAACTAGTTGGTTCTTAACTTGGAATGGGTTTCTATATAGCAAGTATTGGTAGGTTTATTGCTATGGTTTCTTCTAAGCATCATATCAAAGGATGGTTATCAAGATGGTTCTATAAATTAGCTACTAGGGTTTACTATGGTTTCTCATTTGCTTCACTAAGTAATCACTAATAGTTTCTAAGCTAAGTGGCTTATCATTTCCTAAGTAGGGTTGAGTTGATTAGGAGCATGTGATGTGATTTGCTACACAAGGTTGGTACTAGGTTCATCATTATGGTTCAACTAGGGTTTGATGGTTGAGTTTGATCTTAATGGTATGGTATATAGAATTGATGATCAATGGTGCTAACATGTGGTAACAAGCTAGGGTTTATACCTAGGTGATACTAGTGAATCATATAGGTTTTAATTAAGAATAGGAACATGAAATGATAATCTCATGTGAATTGGTTCTATGTTGGTGGATCATGACTTGTATTTGTTGGTCATATAATAAGGTTCTCTAGGTAAGGTGATATTCACATGATCACATGTGATAAGCAACTAGGGTTTTAGAGTTACTACTAAAGTGTAATGATCACATGGATTAAATCCCTAGGGTTTTAGGTTTGCAACTACTATGGATGAATACATGAAATAATGAGATCAATGTCTTACTTAAATTAAAACTAGGGTTTCTAAATTATGGTACAACTCCTAAAATGATAATTGGTAATAGAGTTGTGGTTACTAATTACTTTGAATCAAAATTAGTAATGGTTTAACATTTTATTAATTTTCCACAAGAATTAATAATTAGGTAACTCCTATTTTGGTTTAATTAAGAATCAGGGTTTAATATTTTTATTAGGTTTTAAAATAATTAAATTGTTAACTTAACAATGTTTAAGTAAATAAGTTTTGATTTACCAAATAATATTGGCTTATAATATTTTCTTGAGTTATTACTATTTAAAGAAAATAGAAAATGATAATTTGCAAATTAGGGTTTATGAATTACCACTAATAATTAAGTTAATGCAATTATGGTAAATAAAATTAATCTTAACATTTTACTTAGTTACTGAATAGCTAATATTTAATTTTTGAAACTTCACTAATCATTGAATTCAAATTGTATTTTAAATAATTGAAATGGCATAATTAATAAGGTTAAAAATAAGTGAATTTTTATTTTGACACACATTTTTGTTTTATATTTTATTTGAATAGAGTTTATTTTTGTGAGCATTTTGATATATTATTCATATTTTTCTGAGTTGAAATGAAATTTCTATGATTTTGCAAAGTTTCAGCAATTTTCTGGAATTTGAAATTAACACTAAATACTAAATATACCGATTCGATTACAGAGACTGACAGGTGGGGCTGTGCCAGGTCAGCTGCCTCGTTGGCAGGACCGGTCAACACCGCGTGACCCACCGGCGGCTTGACGCCGGCGGTCAGCGCGACGGCGACGCCGATTTCGGCTCCCCGGGATGATCTACTTTTTGGACCCCTCGACCTACTGAGCACGATGGTGGCGCGGTCTGAAGGTCACCGGAGCATCACCGGCAACCATGTCTGCGGCGGCGCACTCCGGCCAACGGCTAACTCAAGCTAGGATGAAACGACGCAAACAGGGGCTCCAGAGATGCGCAAGCTCACCCTCGATGCGTGGAGATGCTCGCCGAAGATGGTGCACGGAACGAGCTCCGCCTCGCCGATACCTCCGCAGTACAGAAAGGGAAGTTTAAAATTGGCTCGATTCCGAGCTCCCCTTGAACGATTGGCTCCACCCGAGGATCCCTGAGTCCATGTGCTTCTTCTGGACTAACTAATTAAGCTTGGGGTGACCTCCTCCGCCGTCTTCGTGCTCGGCTCCGGCGATGTACTGTGGATGATATCGAGAGATTGAGAGATGGAGAAAGACAAAGAGTTGGCGGTGAAGCATTAGGGTTTCCTGGCGAAGCTCTGTGCATATTTATAGGGCAATTGGTGGTCGGCAACGCCGACTTGACATCGGAGATGGCCGGGATGCACAGCGAGGTGAAGCTTGTTACGAGCGCGAATCTTGATGAGAAGTGGATGAGACGGACGCGAGAAGATTTGGCGAGGCTCTGAGATGGTCTCTGGCGTCCGGCGGCATTCTTATCCCCGTCGAGGACGTGGCCGAAGCTCCCCTCTGCGCTGTCGACGCCGGGAAGGAAGAAGAAGGTGGCCTCCTTGCACGATTTTTAAAGCGACCAAACGGTAAGTGGCTTTGGGCTAGGCTGATACTGGGCTTGGTGGACGTGGTGGTGATGGGCTGCTGCGGTGGCCTGCCAGGTAAGTTTCCCTCCAATTCTCTTTTAAATTTCTGTTTTGAATTCTGTTTTGTTTTCTATTTTCTGGTTTGAATTCAAATTTGATTTCTGCTTTGTTTTGTAGGTTCAAAACTATTTGAATATCAATATCAATAGATAACCATGCTCACAGTATAATCTTGTTATCTAAACAAATAGTTTGGTTAGGATTTAATTGAGATTTTGTGAGACTTGAATTAAATAGAAATGGTTTAGGTATTTATCTCAACTCTTTAAATTTTGGAAATCAAACCTATTTTGAATGATTTGAAGTTTATAACCAGTGCTTGGTAAACATGCCTTAAGTTTTGTTATTACTTAACAATAGTGAAGTTCACATATATTTTAATTAAGGTTAGAGTTTAAAATGAAGGGTAATGTGAATGGGTTGGTTCATAATTTTATGTGAGTGATTATTTCTAGGGTTTAAGAAAATGGTTGAACAAACTCTATAATTATCAATCTTGCTTAGCAACTTCTAGCTTAAATTATCTGAGATAGATCCTATGCTCATCATGGTTAACTCAACTACTTATCTGAATACTATTTTATTTGGTTCACAAAGCAAGTACTTGGAAAACCAAATAGAATTGAATGTTTGTTTCACTCTACTCACCAAATGGCATTTAGTTTATAAGTGTATATGGATTGGTTTATACTTGGGATCCATGATACACAAGTTAGGACATAATATTCTATGTGGTGTGAATTCTACTTGAAAGGTTTAGGGTTTTGCATAAGCTTCACTAAATTGAAGTATAACTAGGCATGAGGTATGGCAGGGTTCTAATTATAATCCAAGTTAATCCATGGGTTGGAATTCAAATGTAGTTTAGGGTTTAAGTAGTGATCACCAATGTGATACACAACTAGGATTAGAATATGAGCATAAGCTTTGGTTATGTTTCACTAATGGAACATGGCTCTCATCTACAAGATTAAAGGTTGGTTTAAACAAGTAAGATGTAATACTACTCTAAAATTCTCTAGGATAGACATGGCTATGGTTAGCATCTATATTCTCTCTCACTTCTAAATGGCTTGTAATAGCCTAAGATCCTACTCAAGATATGATGATATGATCCTCTAAATATATGGTTTGCCTAGGGATTCTACCTTGCAATATTCTGTAGCTTGTTCTTCAGGAAATCTGATAAACCTGCATCTTGTGGTATGCCTCCACCTCCTAGCTTCTTCATCTTGATCCTAGCTAATTCACATGGAGTGGCTCTATGTGTTTGTTCCCATGTATCATGGTACTTGATGAGCAAATGGATGAAGGGTGTGGCTCTATTTATAGGCTTGGGAAAGCTCTAGTATCATGACACATAGGTGGTGACTCTTGTGTTGGTTTGATGAGTAAGGTGCTTGGTTGTCATGCCCTCATCCATAGCAATCCTTTGAGCATGAGGTGTCATAGCTTGGAAAGCAAGTCATGTAGATATTTTCATCCTATGTGGCAAGATCATTATCCTCTCATATGATTTATTTTTGGATAGCCAAGTGGCATTTGTTACTAAATATCTTGTGGATGGTTTTATTATTGTGGATGAGTCACTATATCATATTGGATTGGATTTATATTATAATATTGATCAAAAGATCAAGGTTGAAGGTTATTCCTCAAATTTGGATAGTTGGTGTTTGATTTCACCAAGGCATGATCATATGAGTTTCAAAATACTCATAGTCAGTTTGATTCAAATAGTTTGAACTATAAATCGTAATGTAAATGGATTTAGTTTTATGATATTCCATGTACTTATTAAGTTATGATTTAAATAAGAATGTGTGGCTTTTATGCACTTTAGACCCTGTGGTTTACCTTATTTGGTAATAAGTTTAGAAGTGAATTAATTTACACACAAAGGTAGTTGCTAACTTTTAAGTGTTAATAAGTTAGGCTTCGATTCTTAAAGAATGTGTTGATATAAATCTAATTCTATTTGATCTAATCCATAGATCAAATCATCTCTACCCAAAACAAGGTTTTAGCAAAGATCACAGTGAAGTTTATAGCGCTTGACTTGATGATCTACTTCAATTCCAGCAAGTCAAGTGAAACTTCAGTTACTGTGGTAAGTTTTATTTGAAAGCGCGAAAATTCCCCGGATTTTCTATGCATGAATGCAATGCACACTTTGGTGTTCTCTCATTTTATTGCCTCTAAACCTGGGATATTACAGACTCTGAACAGTTTCAGAAGGTCTTTTCCGAAGGTCCCCTTGAAGAACTCGTAACAAGATGCGACGTCATCACCGCCGCGAGCCTCGTCGGTTCGTCCAAACTATTTTTCGACTCTGCAAATGATAGTGCAACTCTATCTGTTTCTCTCCCGTTTGGGCTCCCATGTGTTCTTCATTCTCACCCGACGAAGGTAGCACGGGATTGCAAGCTCACGCCGCTCGACAGGTTCTCCTGCGACGCTGTGATGCCAGACGGTACGGGTAAGCAGTGGGTAGGTGCCAATGGAGATTGGGTTGCCATGGTTGACACTGGCTTTCCTGCTTGCAAATGGAAACTTGTCAACGTCTACACTCGCCGTGAAATTCCTCTCCCTGTGCCGTTTGAAACCACCCACATTCCAAATATATACCACCACAACCTTCGTGCTATTATATTTCACAAGATATATATTTGCCAAGTTCCCACAGCTGCTGGGGGGTACAAAAATTTCTCTCTTGTTGCTGTTTTTGACATCAGAGTTGCCCTCCTTTACGGCGCTGATTCTGAATGGACAGTTCTTACAGAGCCCAAGTCCCACATCTTTTACAATTACAGCGATGCAATTCTCCACAATGGGCTTGTGTTTGCCACAACTCATACTGGCACTGTTCACGCATGGAAACCTCAGCAAGCTGGTAATTTTCCTCCGGACGTGGTGTATGATGAGCTTCATTATTCATGGCTGTAAAGATAATTTTAATGCACAAACTTATTAATTTTCGAACCTGACTGATCTGACTTGGGGCATATTTGCTTCGGATGAAATTTCATTGGTATTTAGACTTTTTATTCGAGATGATTACCATAGAAAAATTTGAGGATTGTATAATTAGGAGTTTTATTCTCATATTGAATTATGTTGGATTTTGACCTCTACTTGAACTTCTTGAAATGAATCCTTTGGTTTCCCATGTGATGTACTCAAATACACCAATATGCTGTATTATTGAATGGAAATGACATTATATCATCCCATCTGAATCCTAATGCGTTTTCCCAATTCTTACGTTTTCAGATTTGTGCAAACCAAACATGCCCTTCTTAACAGTAATTTCGTTTTCAAGCAGGTCCTCCGCTGATCGTAGAGCCACCATCCATTGTGTTTGAATGGCGGTGTGCACTTGATGATGCTCTTGGCCATGATCACGAGGTCGATTATGGTGTGTGGTGGTTAGCAAGATCTATAGATGGTTCTAGACTTCTTCTGATCCATACACTGGGCATTGCTGATGAAAGGGAATATTCATGTAAAGTGTGCCATACTGCTTCTGATCGTCATGTTCATCATGGTCGCACTGTTGGCAACTATGCTTCTGGGTTTGGTTGCCTGGTGTTCACGAAGGACACTAGTAAGTTAAATGAAGGTATTCCATGGGAAAAGATGGATGACCTTGGAGAATATTCTCTTTTCCTTGGAGTGAACTATCCGATTATGCTGCCATTAGGCGGTGCAGATGTTGTCCCAGGATGTCTGACGAGAAGAAATTGTGTCTACACCTTGCCGAATGAAGCATGGCTTCGCAATTCGCAGCTGCCTGAAATATGCCGATTCAGTCTGAATCGTGAAGATTGCGCCGTTGGTTTCCAAACCAACGCCTTGGAGAAAACATGCAAAACAAAAAAAGATAGGTACCTGGTAAAGACACCGCTTTGGTTCATCCCAAACTTCACCAACGCCCCGGATTGGAACAAGTGTGATGTTTAATTATGAAACAGGTCCTGCAGCCATTGTAGCTACTGATAGTATGTAATTTCATAGCTAATGAACGAGGCACTTGTGGTCTACTAATTACAACTGTTTTGTAAAGAGGTGGTCTATAAGTAATACCCCTCTCTTCATTGATGCATTTGTGGTCTACATGATGGTACTCTTAAATATATGGGTGTGGCTCCTCAACACATAATGTGGAGGTATTATTGTGTTAAAGTTGAAGGCTTGATCAACTATAGGTTCACTTCTCTAGTTACACTACTAGGTACTCCGGTTGGCTATGTTGTGATGAACACATTGTGTTCTGTTGTTTGGTGAAGACAAAAGTAGAACTATGGTATGCTTATGTTTAAGACCAAGCGAGGGTTTAGCTTGAGATGTTAAAAGTCAGATTTGAACTATTTTTTGATATGGAAATTTGAAATATATATGGTACTGCATATGATTATGTATAGCAACAAGTGACGAAAGGGCTGATGCTCCTATTCCTTGTCGGCGGGAGGGCTATGTGTGCGGCGACTTGAGCCAAATTAGAAGGCCATAGCTATGTCGATTGGTCCTTGAAGTTGGAGGGGCTAGGATTTCGGATGAGCGGAGTGGGGGAAGTTGTTGCTCATGGAACAAAAGTCCTTAAAATAATAATATTGGTATATACAAGGTATATACTTGTACTATTTTAGTACTATAATAAGTATATCGGGTTCATCAAAAAGAAAATTATCTCGGGTCACAACCACGTGGGGTCAAGGTGAGGGAAAGTTGGTCAATACCTCGGAATCTGTTACCACTATATCCCCGCCCCAAGTTCTAATGAGCAAGTGCGGTTATTTTTTTTACTCCGTAGAAGGGAAATAGTGGTTCCTCTCCCCCGGAAACATATGCCCCGCATCTCCACCTCCTAGTATCGTAGTACTACTGCATCTTCTCCAAAAAAACCCTCTTCTGTCTCTTTCTCCCATTCACCCCTCTCTCCCTTGCATTAGATTACCGACTCCAATGAAGCAGAAGCGTAAGGTTGAGGAGATTCCTGATTGCTACCACCAGTCCATGGGGTGGGGCAACCTCCACTACCCACTGGTGGAGAACATAGCCGAGCGGGCGGATATCCTCAGCACTGGTCGCCTCGCTCGAGGCATGATCGGCATGCGGCATGCCATCCGCGGAGCGCATAAGGTTCCGTTCGGTGTACCGAGCCTGCTCCACTGCGACCCCGAGACATGGCCAGACGACCGCGACAATACTGTAAGAGTATTTATTTATTTACTCATCTCGTTTCAGCTTGTGTTTTTTCAATCAATTTTTCTTACTGCCAAACATCATGCATATATTTAGACTCAACATCATCACCTAATTTGGGAGTACTGTAAGGTTTGCTGCCTTCACTATGCACATGTACTCTTCGGAATTGCTTTATTTATCCATTGCATCTGTGCGTCAGTTCTGCACAATCCGCTCTTCATTCTGTCGAATACCTTGCATGCATAGACAATTTTAAAACAAATCCTATTTGCAGGGCATTCACGCGTTGCTGATGCCATTAGACAAGCCGACAGTTCCAGCATTTATCCATACCAAGGAGGAACTGGATGGACATGGACCCATGCACTGGGTGGGTTGTAACGGCGACTGGGTGGCATTTGTCCAGCAGGACGGGCACTTGACGATCCGCAACATATACATATCAGATACTATTATACCTCTTCCATCTCTGCAAGATGCAGGAATTTCTTTGGGCCCTACTCGTGAATGGTGGAATGCCAGCCCACCATTCCTCTTCAAATACAAAATAGATAAAAGTTTGGAACTGCTCAAAGTACGGATCGTCAAGAGGCCGTACAAAGATGATCTAGCAGGGCCATGGCATTACGAGGTAATCGTTGTATTTGACTACTTGATCGCTATCCTACAAGCGCCCCTAGAAAAGGAGTGGAAGATCCTGGGAAACCCCAAATTCTTTGAAGGAACCAGCTATGTCGATGCCATGGGCATTCCTGGATATGGTACAAGTTCACACCTGCATCGTGTATACGCAGTTACATATCCGTATGGAGATGTTCTGGTTTGGGAACCATATACCTGGGGTGAGTCTTTGTTTTATGTCTTAACTAGTAAATGGCATGCTGCACATGTTGGACCAATTACGATTCACAATACTGATGTAAGTTGCGTTCTAAATGTTGTTCAAACTTTCAATACAACTAGTAATTTGGTTATACCATCAAAATAAGTGTGAGCATACAGTTTAGAAATATGAACAAAAAATTGGAACCTTTCTTAATCACTATCAAGTGGGACGTGTGATATCGGTGTGAGACTGCTCTGATTTTTCTTCATAATGGAAACATGACGGTTCTAGAAACACGTGGACACTGGTGTGGTATTTTTTTCACGCGAATACCTCTAATCCCAACCGTTAGATTTTGGACACCAACAGTTGGAATTGCTGCTACATGTCTTGTTCAAAACTGGTGCCTTATAGTAGTAGAAGATAGAAGATAGAAGATAGAAGAGAAGAGATAATTTACAGTGTAGTTCCTACTTGCTGCATTGTGGTTGATCTTTGTGCATTGCAGGGACACATGCAGCCCCGCGTCTCATTGACGCCCCTGTCATTGAAGATGAAGAAGCAGAAGCGGCTGCAATTTTGGCTCAAATCGAGGGAGATGCTGTCATGGAAGATGATGAAGAAAATGTGGCTCAAGGCGATGGAGGTGCCGATGAAGATAATGATGCTGATGTAGAAGAATTAGAAGAAGAAGAATTAGAAGAAGACGAATTAGATGAAGAAGAATTAGATGATGAAGAATTAGATAATGATGGTGATAATCATAATGATGAAGATGAAGATGTATTTCTTGGATTTTCTGACCAGCGCACTTGGTTCCTGGCACCAATGAGAGCAGAGTCCATTACTGGTGAATCTGATCTCGCGTGGATTCAGGTTAAGGGTTATCGGCCCATCCTCGGTCCTCCAATATTACATATGGGTAACAAGCTGAGGTCTTATCCTTTGGTACGGTGCTACGTTTTCTTGAGATCTGCCCATACCTTGGACACTGTAGAAGAGGCAAGGTGGGAAAGATTGAACAATTTGAAGGGGCATTCTTTATTTCTTGGACTCAATCACCCAATTTTCATGCTACCCCCGCCAATCGACGCAGAGGCTGCAGAACCAGATTTCCAATTGTTCAAACCTGACTGTGTCTTTGCTACCCACAATCGCGCCCGTGATACATGGATACGTCCAAGGCCAAATTGGTGCAGAATGCACGTCAATGGAGGTCCTGCCATAGGCTCAAGATTGCAGTACAAAAAAGAGAAGATTGAACATAGAGCCGAAGCACCCATGTGGTTCGTCCCAACACTTCCACCTGTTTTTCCTTGAGAAATAAGAGACGGATGGTGACCTTATTTTATAGAGAAAACATAGTGTTCGTGAGCTTAACCTCATGAACATTCGCTGTTCGGTTTTTGGTGAAATCAAAATTTTGCAGAGATGAAGATCTTTGTTTGAATCCCGTGCTGAACATATTTTTCACAAATTAGCTACCCGTATTGTGATGAATACATGCTGGTCTGTTGTTTGGTGGAGTAGCAGACATGAAGATCTTTGTCCTGAATACCACAATGGACATCTTTTTTTCTTCAAAAATTAGCTAAGCTCGCGCTATTAGGCGCAAATGCCTAAGAGATTTGGTGCTCTTGGGCACCAGTGCTCCTGCTATTTTAGAAAAAATAAAAAACATATTTATGTGTTTAAAAAAAATTAGAAAAAAATCATGGTGTAGCTAATGAATTGTCCCATAAGCGTGCAAAATTTCAGTTTCAAATACAAAAAATTCTGGGCTACCCAAAAATAACAAACGTGTGGATCTGGGTATGCATATTTCAAATCTCCAAATTTCAACAGATTTTGTCTTTTTTGTGTAGTCTACAATATAAAGAATTTCATATTAAAATTTTACACGCTTGTAGGTTACTTTATTTATTATGTCTGCATTTATTTCCAGATTTTTTTGAAACAAATATGTATGATTTTTGATTTTTTTTAAACAGCAGGAGCACTGGTGCCCATGAGCCAAAGACACTTTTCGCAAATGCCTTCAATAAAGGAACGGATGGTGACCTTATTTTATAGAGAAACCATAGTGTTCATGAAGTTAACGTCATGAACACACGCTGTTCGGTTTTTGGTGAAATCAAAATTTAGCAGAGATGAAGATCTTTGTTTGAATCCCGTGATGAACACATTTTTCCTAAATTAGCTACCCGTATTGTGATGAATACATGCTGGTCTGTTTTTTGGTGGAGTAGCAGACATGAAGATCATTGTTTTGAATACCACGCCGGACATCTTTTTTTCTTCAAAAATTAGCTAAGCTCGCGCTATTAGGCGCAAATGACTTCAGTAACGATCAGGGTTCCAGCGCTGCTCCATGTACCACATATTTTTTTTGGTAAGGGTACCCCTATGTACCACCTTACCAATAAAAAGTTCTAAAAAACCTTACCAATAGAAAAAGGGCACGTCTAGCGAGCACGCGCGTGCTCGTTGGTTAATCTTGGCACACCCTTAAATAAGGAAAATTCATGCCCCATCCTCCAAAAGATATAAAAGAAAAGATTATGTACACGGTGGTAAGTGTACCAGAAGGAAAGGCGTGAAATAATTTAGATTAATTTTCCTTTATAAATGTTCAAAATCGTATAATTTTGCACAAGATGTCGAAATTAAGATCCGCTTTCACTTTTGAATTTCTTGCGGTGAGCTCTTCAAAACTAGATCTCATTTCTATGTATTTTGATAAAGTTTTTTCTAAAGCAACTTCTACGTGCGACAAAGCAATTATAATGCAAGACGATGCAACTTTAGTGCGGGACGAAGCAACTTTGCTGCACAGCGTAAATCTATATTCACAATGAAAGTTGCATCGCTGGATGCCAAAGTTGCTCATCCATACATCAAAATTTATTCGGTGGACACCAAAGTTGCTTTGATGGACGCCAAAATTAGACCATCACAAACCAAATTTGCTCTCTCGAGTACCAAAGTTGCTCTGCAGGACACTAAATTTGCTCGGTCGGACGCCAAAGTTGCTCTGCAAGGTTAAAAAACTACGTCGCCGGGCGCCAAAGTTGCTATGCAGGGCACTTAAGTTCCTTCGTCACACATTGAAAATGCTCCGATTGACACCAAAATTGTTGTCGGGCATCAAAGTTGTGACTTCGTGTACCCAAAAGTGCATATGTTAGTTGCATATCAAAGTTGCTTTGTCACATACCAAAGTTATTTTGCTGCATAACAAAATTGCTTTGTCGCGCATCAAAGTTGCTTGTTTAAAAAATTCGTCGAAACATATGAAAATGTGGTCTAGTTTCGAAGCTCTCGTCGTGGGGATTGTAGAAGTGAAAACGGATTGTAATTCCGCCGCACGGTTTAAAAGTTACATTTTTTCAGAAAACGGCACCTGATATCAGATAGCTTACGCATCAGTTGTGCCCGGGACGTACGTCTGGCACGCGCCCGCCGGTTAGATTTCAGGATAGAAAAAAAGTACTCGTACTGTACGGCAATCTACATGGTAATTTACGTGGGCCTACTAGCTCAGGAGATAACGGCCCAATACCTGCGTCCTCATCATTGAAATGCGGCCAGAGATCGAAAGAAAAAAAATCCAAGAAAGGAAACATTTATTCTACATAGAGGATGACATGTGGGACCTATTTTGCAGCAGTGTCCTCAACGTTGACAAGGCGGCAGGGGATCGAAAGAAACGGCAAAGTAGCCCGAAATCAGGGGTCAAATATAAATTCGAGAAAGGAAACGTTTATTCAACAGTCAGGCTGACATGTGGGACCTATCTTGCAGCCGCGGCCACAACATTTATCATTCAGAGAGGATGACATGTGGGACCCACGAACCAGCATCGTTCTCGATGTTTCTCAAAGGGGGCAGGAGATCGAAAGAAAAAGGCAAGTAGCTCGAAATCAGGTGTCCAAAAAAATCCAAGAAAGGAAAGGTTTATCGCACATAGATGCTGACATATTGGACCCAATTTGCAGCAGCGTCATCAACGTTTCAAAGGCGGTGGAGCTCGAAAGAAAAAGGCAAATAGCTAGAAATTAGGGGTCAAAAATAAATCCAGCAAAAGAAACTTTTATCGTACAAAGAGGCTGACATGTGGGACCCATGAGCCAGCATCGTCCTCAACGTTTCTAAGGCGGCAGGCGATCGAAAAAAGGCAAATAGCCTGAAATTAGGGGTCAAAAATAAAGTAGCCAGAAATTAGGGGGAAAAAACTCCAAGAAAAGAAAGTTTATTGTACATAGAGGATGACATGCGGGTCCCAAGGCGGCAGCTTACTCAACGTTTCCAAGGCAGGGGAACAAAAGAAAAAGGAAATAGCCAAAAATCAGAGGGTGAAAAAAAATCCAAGAAAAGAAACTTTTATAGTTCATAGAGGATGACATGCGGGTCCCACGAGGCAGCAGCGTCCTCAACGTTTCCAAGGCGGCACAGGACCAAAAGAAAAAGAATGTATCCCTCTGGGGCTGGCCATGGCTTTCTAACCTCGCCTTTTGACTCGTACAATTTCAGCCCACTCCAAAACAGGAAAGTCCTATGCTTCGCAAAAACAAAACAAAAACAAGGAGATTCAACATATTAGTTTGTTTACGTAAAAATAAAGATATAATTTATCCGTTTGCAATAGCTCAGAGCGAAATACACTTTTTATTGTCTGCAAAATAAACAAGATATCACATGTTTTTTGTACGGGGAGGCTGACATCGGGACCCATGAGCCAAGCGTCGTCAAAGTTTTAAGGCGGCAGGGATCGAAAGAAAAATAAATCAAAAATCAGTTGGTAAAAATCGAAGAAAAGAAACATTTATCGTTCGAGGGGATTGACATGCGGGACCCATGTGGCAGCAGCATCCTCAACGTTTCCAAGGTGGCACGGGATCCAAAAAAGGCAAAATAGCCAGAAATTAGGGGTCAAAATAACTCCAAGAAAATAATTGTTTATCGTTCATAGAGGCGACATGCGGGACCCATGAGCCGGCAGCGTCCCCAACGTGTTAAAGGCGGCAGGAGATCGAAAGACAAAGGCCAAAAATCAGTTGGTAAAAAATCCAAGAAAAGAAACATTTACCGTTCTGAGAGGCGACATGCGGGACCCATGAGGCAGCAGCATCCTTAACGATTCCAAGGCGGCAGGGGATCAAAAGGGGTCAAAAATAAATCCATCATAGGAAACTTTTATTGTTCATAGAGGATGTGGGACCGACCAGCCAGTAGCGTCCTCATCGTTTCAAAGGGGGCAGGGGATCAAAAGAAAACGGCAAATAGCCAGAAATTAGGGGTAAAAAATAAATCCAATTTAGGACACTTTTATTGTTCATAGAGTATGACATGCGGGACCCATGAGCCAGTAGCTTCCTCAACGTTTCTAAGGCGGCATGAGATCGAAATGAAAAGGAAAGTGACCAAATATCAGGAGCCAAAAATAATCTAAGGAAAGAAACTTTATTGTGCATAGAGAATGACATGCGGGTCCCATTTTGCAGCACCGGTCTGAAGGTTTCAAAGTCGGCATTAGATCGAAAGAAAAAGACAAGTGCCAAATATCAGGAGCGAAAAATAATCCAAGAAAACAAACTTCTATTGTACATAGAGGATGACACGCGGGTCCCATTTTGCAGCCACGGTCTCAATGTTTCCAAGGCGGCACATGACCAAAAGAAAAAGGAAGTAGCCAGAAATAAGGGTGTCAAAAAATCCAAGAAAAGGAATATTTCAATTGGGCTGCTTCTGGCCATCTGGGCCTTCAAACTATCCCGCTGGACGCCTTTTGATTCGTACAATTTCAGCCCATTCCAAAACAGGAAAGTCCTATGCCTCGCAAAAACAAAAAAAACAAGGAGATTCAACATATAAGTTTGTTTATGTAAAAATAAAGATTTAATTTATCCCTTTGCAATAGCTCAGAGCAAAATACACTGTTTATTGTCTGCAAAATAATCAAGATATCACATGTTTCTTATACGGGGAGGCTGACATCGGGGACCCATGCGCCAGCAGCGTCGTCAACGTTTTAAAGGCGGCGGGGATGGAAAGAAAAAATAAACCAAAAATCTGTTGGTACAAAATCCAAGAAAAGAAACATTTTCGTTCGAGAGGATAACATGCGGGACCCATGAGGCGCAGCATCCTCGCCGTTTAATGTTAGAGGCTAACATGTGGGACCGTGAGCACCGTCCTCAACGTTTTAAAGGCGGCAGGAGATCGAAAGAAAAATAAGCCAAAAATCATTTGCTATTCAAAATCCAAGAAAATAAACATTTACCGTTCCGAGAGGATGACATGCGGGACCCATGAGGCAGCAGCATCCTCAACGATTCCAAGGTGCAGGGATCAAAAGAAAAAAGGAAATATCCAGAAATTAATTAGGGGTTCAAAATAAATCCATCAAAGGAAAGTTTTATTGTTCATAGAGGATGGCATGTGGGACCGACCTGCCAACAGCGTTCTCATCGTTTCAAAGGGGGCATGAGATCAAAAGAAAAAGGCAAGTAGCCAGAAATTAGGGGTAAAAAATAACACCAAGAAAGGAAACTTTTATTGTTCGTAGAGGATGACATGCGGGACCCATGAGCCAGCAGCTTACTTAAAGTTTCAAAGGTGGCATGAGATCCAAAGAAAAAGGCAAGTGACAAAATATCAGGAGCCAAAGATAATCCAAGAAAAGAAACTTTATTTACATAGAGGATGACATGCGGTCCCATTTTGCAGCAGCGGTCCCAACGTTTCAAATGCGGCTTGAGATCAAAACAAAAAGAAAGTAGCCAGAAATTAGGGGGTCAAAAAAATCCAAGAAAATAAAGTTGATGGACATAGAGGATGACATGCGGGTCCCATGAGCTAGCAGCTTACTCAACGTTTCCAAGGCGGCAGGGGATCAAAAGAAAAAGGAAATAGCCAAAAATCAGAGGGTGAAAAAAACAAAGAAAATGAACTTTTATAGTACATAGAGGATGACATGCGGGTCCCATGAGCCAGCAGGTTCCTCAACGTTTCAAACGTGGCATGAGATCGAAAGAAAAAGGCAAGTGACCAAATATGAGGAGCCAAAAATAATTCAAGAAAAGAAAGTTTTATAGTACATAGAGGATGACATGCGGGTCCCATGATCCTGCAGGTTCCTCAACGTTTCAAACGTGGCATGAGATCGAAAGAAAAAGGCAAGTGACCAAATATCAGGAACCAAAAATAATTCAAGAAAAGAAACTTGATTGTACATAGAGGATGACATGCGGGTCCCATTTAGCAAGCAGCGGTATCACCGTTTGAGAGGCTGCACGGGATCGAAAGAAAAAGGCAAGTGACCAAATATCGGGAGCCAAAAAAAATCCAAGAAAAGAAATTTTATTGTACGTAGAGGATGACATGCGGGTCCCATTTTGCAGCAGCGGTCTCAACGTTTCCAAGGCGACACAGAACCAAAAGAAAAATGAAGTAGCCAGAAATCAGGGGGTGAAAAAAATCCAAGAAGAAAGATTTCAATTTGGCTGCATCTGGACATCTGGGCCTTCGAACTATCCTGCTTGGCCTTTTAACTCGTACAATTTCAGCCCACTCCAAAACAGGAAAGTTCCGAATTTTCTAAAAAAAATAGGAAAGTCCTATGCTTCGCAAAGACAAAAAAACAAGGAGATTCAACATATAAGTTTGTTTATGTAAAAATAAAGATTTAATTTTCCGTTTGAAATAGCTCAGAGCGCAATACACTGTTTATTGTCTGCAAAATAATCAAGATATCATATGTTTCTTGTACGGGGAGGCTGACATCGGGGACCCATGAGCCCAGCGTCGTCAACGTTTTAAAGGCGGCAGGGGATGGAAAGAAAAAATAAACGAAAAATATGTTGGTACAAAATCCAAGAAAAGAAACATTTTCGTTCTAAGAGGATGACATGCGGGACCCATGAGGCAGCAACATCCTCAGTGTTTATTATTCATAGAGGCTGACATGTGGGACCCGTGAGCCAGCAGCGTCCTCAACGTTTTAAAGGCGGCAGGAGATCGAAAGAAAAATTAGCCAAAAATCATTTGGTAAACAAAATCCAAGAAAAAAACATTTACCGTTCGGAGAGGATGACATGCGGGACCCATGAGGCAGCAGCATCCTCAACGATTCCAAGGCGGCAGGGGATCAAAGGAAAAAAGGAAATATCCCGAAATTAATTAGGGGTTCAAAATAAATCCATCAAAGGAAACTTTTATTGTTCACAGAGGATGACATGTGGGACCGACCTGCCAACAGCGTCCTCATCGTTTCAGGAGATCAAAAGAAAAAGGCAAATAGCCAGAAATTAGGGGTCAAAAATAACTCCAAGAAAGGAAACTTTTATTGTTCGTAGAGGATGACATGTGGGACCCATGAGCCCAGCTTACTCAACATTTCAAAGGCAGCATGAGATCGAAAGAAAAAGGCAAGTGACAAAATATCAGGAGCCAAAGATAATCCAAGAAAAAAACTTTATTGTACATAGAGGATGACATGCGGGTCCCAATTAGCAGCAGCGGTCTCAACGTTTCAAATGCGGCTTGAGATCAAAAGAAAAAGAAAGTTGATTGTACATAGAGGATGACATGCGGGTCCCATGAGTCAGCAGCTTACTCAATGTTTCCAAGGCGGCGGGGATCAAAAGGAAAAGGAAATAGCCAAAAATCGGAGGGTGAAAAAAACCCAAGAAAATAAACTTTTATAGCACATAGAGGATGACATGCGGGTCCCATGAGCCAGCAGGTTCCTCAACGTTTCAAACGTGGCATGAGATCGAAAGAAAAATGCAAGTGACCAAATATCAGGAGCCAAAAATAATTCAAGAAAAGAAACTTGAGTGTACATAGAGGATGACATGCGGGTCCCAGCAGCGGTATCACCGTTTGAGAAGCGGCAGGGGATCGAAAGAAAAAGGCAAGTGACCAAATATGAGGTGCCAAAAAAATCCAAGAAAAGAAAGTTTTATACTCCCTCCGTTCCTTTATATAGTGCCTATAGATTTTCGGCATTTGTTTCAGAATATAAGGTTGTAGCTTAGCTTTTTTTCAATTACCCTTCCCCGTTCAGCTCCCAAATCGTTCAGCTCCCAAAAATTGTTATGGTAAGTTAGAAAGATATGGATTTACTAAATTTTACATTGATCTCAAATCGTTGAGCAAAGGGTCTTGTGTAAAAAATACTCTTGCGCTAATTTCCGTGCCAAAAAACAATAGGCACTATAAAATGGAACAGAGAGAGTAGTACATAGAGGATGACATGCGGGTCCCATGAGCCTGCAGGGTCCTCAACGTGGCATGAGATCGAAAGAAAAATGCAAGTGACCAAATATCAGGAGCCAAAAATAATTCAAAAAAAGAAACTTGATTGTACATAGAGGATGACATGCGGGCCCCATTTAGCAGCAGCGGTATCACCGTTTGAGAGGCTGCACGGGATCGAAAGAAAAGGCAAGTGACCAAATATGAGGTTCCAAAAAATTCCAAGAAAAGAAAGTTTTATAGTACATAGAGGATGACATGCGGGTCCCATTTAGCAGCAGCGGTATCACCGTTTGAGAGGCGGGGATCGAAAGAAAAAGGCAAGTGACCAAATATGAGGTGCCAAAAAATCCAAGAAAAGAAAGTTTTATAGTACATAGAGGATGACATGTGGGTCCCATTTAGCAGCAGCGGTATCACCGTTTGAGAGGCGGCAGGGGATCGAAAGAAAAAGGCAAGTGACCAAATTTGAGGTGCCAAAACAAACTCCAAGAAAAGAAAGTTGATTGCTCATAGAGGATGACATGCGGGTCCCAATTAGCAGCAGCGGTGTCAACGTTTCCAAGGCGGCAAGGGATCAAAAGAAAAAGGAAGTAGCCAGAAATCAGGGTGTCAAAAAAATCCAAGAATAGAAAGAATTTTGGTTCATAGAGGATGACATGCGGGACCCATGATCCCGCATCGTAAACGGCTCGATCGGAGAGCGTTGAACAAGATGGCGCGATCAAAAAAAACAATGCCAGAGAGGCTGCCATCTGGGCCCTACATCCCTCGGTGGTGCGGATTTGCGTTGACTCGGCCGGCGAACCCGAGAATTCGAGATGCACCACGTCCCGGGCCACCATACGCAACGTTTTGGCCGGTTTCGTCGGGCTAGGTGGCCTCAAAAACGAGAAAAAACGTTTTGACATGCACAACGGACAGACCCAAAATCGTCGGCCATGGTACACCAGCAACCACGGCGCGACTTCAAATTCGTCGGCCATGGCAACTTTTCTTGTAGTGCGAGCTACAGACTTATTGGAAATCATACATACCGATGTGTGCGGACCAATGAGTGTAGCATCGCACGGTGGTTATCGTTATGTTCTAACCTTCACAGATGATCTGAGTAGATATGGGTATATCTATTTCATGAAACATAAATCCTAAACTTTCGAGAAGTTTAAGGAATTCCAAAGTGAAATAGAAAATCAACGTAACAAGAAGATTAAATTTCTACGATCTGATCGCGGAGGTGAATATCTGAGTTATGAGTTTGGCATGCATTTAAAGAAATGCGGAATACTTTCACAATTGACACCGCCGGGAACACCACAACGAAACGGTGTGTCCGAACGTCGTAATCGAACTCTCTTAGATATGGTTCGTTCTATGATGTCTCTTACTGATTTGCCGTTATCATTTTGGAGTTATGCATTAGAGACAGCCGCATTCACTTTAAATAGAGCACCATCAAAATCCGTTGAAACGACACCGTATGAATTATGGTTTAATAAGAAACCTAAGTTGTCGTTCCTTAAAGTTTGGGGTTGCGAAGCCTATGTAAAGAAGTTACAACCGGACAAGCTAGAACCCAAAGCGGAGAAATGCGTCTTCATAGGATACCCTAAGGAAACTATAGGGTACACTTTCTATCACAGATCCGAAGGCAAAATCTTTGTTGCTAAGAACGGAACCTTTCTTGAGAAAGAATTTCTCACTAAAGAAGTGACTGGAAGAAAAGTAGAACTCGATGAGATTGATGAATCTTCACTAGTTGATCAGAGTAGCGCAGTACCGGAAGTTGTTCATGTGCCGCCTACACCGGCAACAGAGGAAGCTAATGATAATGATCATGAAACTTCGAACGAGGAAGCTACTGAACCTCGCAGATCGACAAGGGAACGTGCCACTCCTGATTGGTATGATCCTTGTCTAAATGTCATGATTGTGGACAACAATGATGAAGACCCTGCGACGTATGAAGAAGTGATGATGAGCCCAGATTCCAACAAATGGCAAGAAGCCATGAAATCCGAAATGGGATCCATGTATGATAACAAAGTGTGGACTTTGGTAGACTTACCTGATAGCCGCAAGGCTGTCGAAAATAAATGGATCTTCAAAAGAAAAACAGATGCTGATGGTAATATTACTGTCTATAAAGCTCGACTTGTCGCAAAGGGTTTTCGACAAATTCAAGGAGTTGACTACGATGAGACTTTCTCACCTGTAGCGAAGCTAAAGTCTGTGAGGATTTTGTTAGCAATAGCTGCATTTTTCGATTATGAGATTTGGCAGATGGATGTCAAAACGGCGTTCCTTAATGGAGACATTGAGGAAGAGTTGTATATGGTACAACCCAAAGGTTTTGTCGATCCTAAAAATGCTGACAAAGTATGCAAACTTCAGCGTTCAATTTATGGACTGAAGCAAGCATCGAGAAGTTGGAACCGACGCTTTGATAAGGTGATCAAAGACTTCGGGTTTATACAGTGTCATGGAGAGGCCTGTATTTACAAGAAAGTGAGTGGGAGCTCTGTAGCATTCATGATATTATATGTAGATGACATATTATTGATTGGGAATGATATAGAACTATTAAGCAGTGTAAAAGGTTATTTGAATAATTGTTTTTCAATGAAAGACCTTGGTGAAGCATCGTATATATTAGGCATCAAGATTTATAGAGATAGATCAAGACGCCTAATAGGGCTATCACAAAGTACATACCTGGACAAGATTCTAAAGAAGTTTAGAATGGACGAAAGTAAGAAAGGATTCTTACCTATGTTACCAGGCAAGGTCTTGAGTAAGACTCAAGGTCCGGCTACGGCAGAAGAAAGAGAAAGGATGAATCAGATCCCCTATGCCTCGGCAGTAGGCTCTATCATGTATGCCATGCTATGTACTAGACCGGATATAGCACATGCTGTTAGTTTGACTAGTAGATATCAAAGTGATCCAGGAATGGAACACTGGACAGCGGTCAAGAATATCCTGAAGTACTTGAAAAGAACTAAGGATATGTTTCTTTGTTATGGAGGTGACCAAGAGCTCGTTGTAACAAGTTACACCGATGCAAGTTGGAACACTGATCTTGATGACTCTAAGTCACAGTCTGGGTACGTGTTTATATTGAATGGTGTTGCAGTAAGCTGGGCAAGCTCGAAGCAGTGCACGGTGGCGAAGTCTTAAACAGAATCGGAGTACATAGCGGCTTCAGAGGCTTCATCAAAGAGGCATGGATGAAGAGGTTCATTGTAGATCTTGGTGTGGTTCCTAGTGCATTGGACCCACTAGTCATCTACTGTGACAACATGGGTGCCATCGCCAATGCACAAGAACCAAGGTCACACAAGAGGCTGAAGCATATCAAGCTGCGTTATCACTCGATTCGCGAGTACATCGAAGATGGAGAAGTAAAGATTTGCAAAGTACACACTGATCTGAATGTAGCAGATCCGTTGACTAAAGCTCTCCCTAGGGCAAAGCATGACCAACACCAGAATGCCATGGGTGTTAGGTACCTTACAATGTAATCTAGATTATTGATTCTAGTGCAAGTGGGAGACTGTTGGAGATATGCCCAAGAGGCAATAATAAAAGTGGTTATTATATATCTTTATGTTTATGATAAATGTTTATATACCATGCTATAATTGTATTAACCGAAACATTGATACATGTGTGTTATGTAAACAACAGAGTCCCTAGTAAGCCTCTTAACTAGCTTGTTGATTAATAGATGATTAGTTCCATAATCATGAACATTGGATGTTATTAATAACAAGGTTATGTCATTATATGAATGATGTAATGGACACACCCAATTAAGCGTAGCATAAGATCACGCCATTAAGTTATTTGCTATAAGCTTTCGATACATAGTTACCTAGTCCTTTCGACCATGAGATCATGTAAATCACTTATACCGGAAAGGTACTTTGATTACATCAAACGCCACTGCGTAAATGGGTGGTTATAAAGGTGGGATTAAGTATCCGGAAAGTATGAGTTGAGGCATATGGATCAACAGTGGGATTTGTCCATCCCGATGACGGATAGATATACTCTAGGCCCTCTCGGTGAAATGTCGTCTAATGTCTTGCAAGCATATGAATAAGTTCATAAGAGACCACATACCACGGTACGAGTAAAGAGTACTTGTCAGGGACGAGGTTGAACAAGGTATAGAGATACCGATGATCAAACCTCGGACAAGTAAAATATCGCGTGACAAAGGGAATTGGTATCGTATGTGAATGGTTCATTCGATCACTAAGTCATCATTGAATATGTGGGAGCCATTATGGATCTCCAGATCCCGCTATTGGTTATTGGTCGGAGAGAGTTCTCACCCATGTCCACATAGTTCGCGAACCGTAGGGTGACACACTTAAGGTTTGATGTTGTAATAGTAGAACTTGAATATGGAATGGAGTTCGAAGTTTTGTTCGGAGTCTCGGATGGGATCCCGGACATCACGAGGAGTTTCGGAATGGTCCGAAGAATAAGATTCATATATAGGAAGTCATTTTATAAGTTTTAAAATGATCCGGTGAATTTATGGAAGGTTCTAGAAGGTTCTAGAAAAGTCCGGAAGAATTCACTTTGGAAGGCGGAGTCCCGGTGGGACTCCACCACCCATGGCCGGCCAACCCTAGAGGGGAGTCCAAGGTGGACTCCACCAAGGGGGCCCCCCCCCCCCACATGGAAGGGTGGGAATCCCACTTGAGGTGGGAGTCCCACCTTGGGTAGGTTTCCCTACACATGGAAGGTTTTGGGTTGGGGTCTTATTCGAAGACTTGTAGTCCAACACTTGGGGGTTCCACCTATATAATGAGGGGCCAAGGGGAGGGGCGGCCACCACAACACCACCACCTTGGCCGCACCCCAAGGAGGCCGGCCACCCCCTCTCCCAAACCCTAGCCGCCCCACTCCTCCCCTCTCCCGCAACGCTTAGCGAAGCTCCACCGGAGATCTCCATCGCCACCGCCACCATGCCGTCGTGCTGCCGGATTCAAGGAGGAGCTACTAGTTCCGCTGCCTGCTGGAACGGGGAGGTGGACGTCGTCTTCATCAACACCGAACGTGTGACCGAGTATGGAGGTGCTGCCCGATTGTGGCACCGTCAAGATCTTCTACGTGCTTTTGAAAGCGGCAAGTGATCGTCTACCGCAGCAACAAGAGCCTCATCTTGTAGGCTTTGGAAATCTTCAAGGGTGAGTCTCGTTCATCCCCTCGTTGCTCCCGTCTTCTAGATTGCATCTTGGCTTGGATTGCATTCTCGCGGTAGGAAATTTTTTGTTTTCTATGCAACGTATCCCTACACCAATAACCTTGAGATTCTTATTTTGAAGTTGATCATCATATGACAAGTGTTCCAGATTTCACTATTAGTAACTTTGTAATATGATGAACAATTTCACTCATAATTTTATCCATCATATCATGACGACTTTTCGAGACCATGTCTGTACATGCTAGGCTCGTAAAGTTTAACCTCAGTATTCGCATGTGCAAATCTGGCTTGCACCCGTTGTATGCACACGTAGAATCTATAACACCCAATCATCACATGATGCTTCGAAACGACGGGTCTTAGCAACGGTGCATACTAAGGACGATCACTTCATGAATATGCGAATATCGTTAGTGCCCCAATAGTTGGAGGATTGGGACGCCTTGCGTCTTCAACCTTCGTACATTCCCATAAAACTTATGAGTTTATGTAGTCTCACCAAATTATATTCTATCATCTTGCAATAAGGTCTTAGATATCACATATATCTCATACCTTGATTATTTCTGAAAACTAAATTTTCAGCTCCTTACTTTTCAAACAGATTTGAATTTCAAGTTTCACGGAGACAAGATAACTTTAGGTACTAATTGAAACCATAGCTCTTTGAATCAACAATGTGAGGTTTACTAAAAGTTTGCAATAGGACTTAATCATTTCTTGATTCTTTAACAATACGGTACCAGTCCGTAAAGTTTCTTGTCAGATTTTAACAGTATTTCTATCTCAATTACAAGACTAGCACATGGTAGAAAACGGATGCCAATACTACAAAATTAATTCAAAATACTACTCAGACTATGTTTATGATAATTAGTTCATGTTTTAATCTAATTACTAATGAACTCCCACTTAATACAACATCCCTCATAGTTGTTAAGTGGTACACGATCCACATCCACTACACCAAAACCGATCATCACGTGAGATGATGTAGCTTCAATGGTGAACATCAACATGTTGATCATATCATCCATATGACTCGTGTTCAACCTTTCGGTTTCCGTTGTCCCGAGGCCATGTCTGTACATGCTAGGCTCGTCAAGCAAACCCAAGTATTTCCGCGTGTGCAACATGGCTTACACCCGTTGTATGTGAACGTAGAATCTATCACATCCGATCATCACGAGATGCTTCAAAACGACGAACTGTAGCAACGGTGCATACGAGGGGAGAACAATTTATTATCTTGATATTAATGTGAGGGATCATCTTATAATGCTACCGTCGCGATCTAAGCAAGATAAGATGCATAAAGGATTAACATCACATGCAATTCATAATATGTGATATGATATGGTCTTTCTTCTTGTGCTTTTGATCTCCATCTCCAAAGCACATGAGCATGATCTCCATCATCACTAGCATTGCACCAAGGTCCATGGCGCCGCTTCATGGTTGTCCATCACTTATAGCTACTATAACAACTACTTGAAATAAAGCTATTACATGATGAATAGACACACATGTCTTAACAAATTTAAAGACAACCATTAGGCTCCTGCCGGTTGCCATAATACAATAATGAACATCTCATACATCAAATATAATCATCATCACATCATGGCCATATCACATCACCAAACTCTGCAAAAACAAGTTAGACGCCTCTAATTTGGTTTGCATATTTTACGTGGTTTAGGGTTTTCGAGTAAGATCCAATCTACCTACGAACATGAACCACAACGGTGATACTAGTGTTGTCAATAGAAAGAGCAAATTGAATCTTCACTATGGTGGGAGAGACAGACACCCGCAAAGCCACTTATGCAATACAAGTTGCATGTCAAGCGTGGAGCAAGTCTCATGAGACGCGGTCATGTAAAGTTAGCCCGGGCCGCTTCATCCCACCATCCCGCAAGATGCAAAGTACACTAACTAAAAACAACAAAAGCATCAATGCCCACAAAACCATTGTGTTCTACTCGTGCAACAGATCTATGCATAGACACGGCTCTGATACCACTGATGGGTTCGTTGCATAGAAAACAAAAAATTTCTACCGTGAACAAGAACAAAACCAAGATCCAATCTAGGAAAAGCCAAGATCTAATCTATGAAGATCGAAGCAACGAGATGCATGTGAGACTAACCCTCGAAGATTTCCAAAGCCTACGAGATTAGATCTCGTTGTTGATGTAGTCGATCATCCAGTGCTGCAATCCGGCAGCACTTCCGTACTCGGTCGTGCGTACGGTGTTGATGAAGCCCGTCCTCTCCCCGTTCCAGCGGGCAGCGGAGGTGTGGTAGATCTCCTCGGAATCCCAGCAGCACGACGGCGTGGTGGTGGTGGTGGAGGAGAAAAGCTGCAGGGCTTCGCCAAGCCGGACAGCTCTATGGAGGAGAGAGGGGCGGCCAGAACTTGCTGTGGAAGGGGTGAACGCCCCCCTGCCCCCTCCCCTCTTTATATAGGGGGGAGGTCGGTTTGGGTGGCCCCCCAATGCCCCAAACCCATCTAGGGCCGGCGGCCAAAGGGGGGAGGGGGAATTCTTCCCCCCCAAGTTGATCCCCCCTAGGGTTTTGGGGAAAACCCTAGGGTTGGCCGGCCTGGGCCTTGAGGGGCATGTGCCCCTGGCCCATTAGGCTAGGGTGCATCCCCTCGGCCCATGCTAGGCCTCCTAGGGTCGTGGGCCCACTGGTGGGACCCCCGGAACCTTCTAGAACCTTCCCGGTCTTCCACCGGAAAAATCCCGAACTTTTCCGAAACCTAGAAATCAACTTCCCTTATATGAATCTTATTCTCCGGACCATTCCGGACCTCCTCGGATCCCATCCGAGACTCCGAACAAACTTTGGTCTCCATCTCATATTCTGAATCTACTTATGCGACATCGAACCTTAAGCGTGTCACCCTACGGTTCGTGAACTATGCAGACATGGTCGAGACTCTTCTCCGAGCAATAACCAATAGCGGGATCTGGAGATCCATAATGGCTCCCACATATTCAACGATAACTTAGTGATCGATTGAACCATTTACATACGATACCGATTCCCTTTGTCACGCGATACTTTACTTGTCCGAGGTTCGATCATCGGTATCTCCATACCTAGTTCAACCTCGTTACCGACAAGTACTCTTTACTCGTTACCATGGTATGTGATACATCTCCGACGTATCGATAATTTCTTATGTTCCATGCCACATTATTGATGTTATCTACATGTTTTATGCACACTTTATGTCATATTCGTGCATTTTCTGGAACTAACCTATTAACAAGATGCTGAAGTGCCAGTTTTCTGCTGTTTTTGGTTTCAGAAATCCTAGTAACGAAATATTCTCGGAATTGGACGAAATCAACGCCCAGGGTCCTATTTTGCCACGAAGCTTCCAAGTCCGAAGAGGAGACGAAGTGGGGCCACGAGGTGGGCACACCCTAGGGCGGCGCGGCCCCCTGGCCGCGCGGCCCTGTGTGGGGCCCTCGTGCCGCCTCCTGACCTTCCCTTCCGCCTACTTAAAGCCTCCGTCGCGAAACCCCGGTACCGAGAGCCACGATACGGAAAACCTTCCAGACGCCGCCACCGCCGATCCCATCTCGGGGGATCCAGAGATCGCCTCCCGCACCGGAGAGGGGATTCATCTCCGGAGGACTCTACGCCGCCATGGTCGCCTCCGGAGTGATGTGTGTGAGTAGTCTACCCTGGACTATGGGTCCATAGCAGTAGCTAGATGGTTGTCTTCTCCCCATTGTGCTTCATTGTCGGATCTTGTGAGCTGCCTAACATGATCAAGATCATCTATCTGTAATTCTATATGTTGCGTTTGTTGGGATCCGATGAATAGAGAATACTTGTTATGTTGATTATCAAAGTTATGTCTATGTGTTGTTTATGATCTTGCATGCTCTCCGTTACTAGTAGATGCTCTGGCCAAGTAGATGCTTGTAACTCCAAGAGGGAGTATTTATGCTCGATAGTGGGTTCATGCCTCCATTGATATCTGGGACAGTGACAGAAAGTTCTAAGGTTGTGGATGTGCTGTTGCCACTAGGGATAAAACATTAGTGCTATGTTCAAGGATGTAGTTACTAATTACATTACGCGCAATACTTAATGCAATTGTCTGTTGTTAGCAACTTAATACTGGAGGGGGTTCGGATGATAACCTGAAGGTGGACTTTTTAGGCATAGATGCAGTTGGATGGCGGTCTATGTACTTTGTCGTAATGCCCAATTAAATCTCACTATACTCATCATAATATGTATGTGCATGGTCATGCCCTCTTTATTTGTCAATTGCCCAACTGTAATTTGTTCACCCAACATGCTGTTTATCTTATGGGAGAGACACCTCTAGTGAACTGTGGACCCCGGTCCAATTCTCTATACTGAAATACAATCTACTGCAATACTTGTTCTACTGTTTTCTCGCAAACAATCATCTTCCACACAATACGGTTAATCCTTTGTTACAGCAAGCCGGTGAGATTGACAACCTCACTGTTTCGTTGGGGCAAAGTACTTTGGTTGTGTTGTGCAGGTTCCACGTTGGCGCCGGAATCTCTGGTGTTGCGCCGCACTACATCCCGCCGCCATCAACCTTCAACGTGCTTCTTGACTCCTACTGGTTCGATTAAACCTTGGTTTCTTCTGAGGGAAACTTGCGCTGTGCGCATCACACCTTCCTCTTGGGGTTCCCAACGGACGTGTCAACCACACGCATCAAGCAAATTTCTGGCGCCGTTGCCGGGGAGATCAAGACACGCTGCAAGGGGAGTCTCCACTTCCCAATCTCTTTACTTTGTTTTGTCTTGCTTAGTTTTATTTACTACTTTGTTTGCTGCACTAAATCAAAATACAAAAAAAATAGTTGCTAGTTTTACTTTATTTGCTATCTTGTTTGCTATATCAAAAACACAAAAAAATTAGTTACTTGCATTTACTTTATCTAGTTTGCTTTATTTACTGTTGCTAAAATGGCCAACCCTGAAAACACTAAGTTGTGTGACTTCACAACCACAAATAATAATGATTTCTTATGCACACCTATTGCTCCACCTGCTACTACAGCAGAATTCTTTGAAATTAAACCTGCTTTACTGAATCTTGTTATGCGAGAGCAATTTTCTGGTGTTAGTTCTGATGATGCTGCTGCCCATCTTAATAATTTTGTTGAATTTTGTGAAATGCAAAAGTATAAGGATGTAGATGGTGACATTATAAAATTAAAATTGTTCCCTTTCTCATTAAGAGGAAGAGCTAAAGATTGGTTGCTATCTCTGCCTAAGAATAGTATTGATTCATGGACTAAATGCAAGGATGCTTTTATTGGTAGATATTATCCCCCTGCTAAAATTATATCTTTGAGGAGTAGCATAATGAATTTTAAACAATTAGATACTGAACATGTTGCTCAAGCTTGGGAAAGAATGAAATCTTTGGTTAAAAATTGCCCAACCCATGGACTGACTACTTGGATGATCATCCAAACCTTCTATGCAGGACTAAATTTTTCTTCGCGGAATTTATTGGATTCAGCTGCTGGAGGTACCTTTATGTCCATCACTCTTGGTGAAGCAACAAAGCTTCTTGATAATATGATGATCAACTACTCTGAATGGCACACGGAAAGAGCTCCACAAGGTAAGAAGGTAAATTCTGTCGAAGAAACCTCTTCCTTGAGTGATAAGATTGATGCTATTATGTCTATGCTTGTGAATGGTAGGCCTAATGTTAATTCTAATAATGTTCCGTTAGCGTCATTGGTTGCTCAAAAAGAATATGTTGATGTGAATTTCATTAAAAATAACAATCACAATGATTCTAGGCCATATCCTGCTAATGGTAACTCTTATGGTAGATATGTTTCACCTAATGAAGAAAAGATGCTAGAAATTGAAAGATCCACCAAGAGCTTTATGCAATCACAATATGAGCAAAATAAATTGTTTACTAAAACTATGAATGAGCAATCTACCTTGTTGAAGAATATAGGGAATCAACTTGAAAATCTGAATAGGGAGATCTCGGGGTTGCAAACTAAACTTGCTAATGCTGAAAACCGAATCTCATACATGTCTGCATCACAATCTTCTTTAATTAATAAAATGGCTGCTAAACCTGAGGATTTAGATGACAAAATTACTACTACAGCAAATGCCATCCAAGTTAGAATTAATGAGAATATAAGATTGATGGCTGAACTGCGTGCTAGGTGGGATAGAGAAGAAAATGAAAAACTAGCTAAAGAGAAGAATGTAGCTAAAGTTTGGACTATTACCACCACTAGTAATGCTAATGCTACACATGTTGCTGCACCTCCTACTATTAATAATAAAAGAATTGGTGTTAGCAATGTTTCCACTTCTAATGCAAAGCGCGAGAAACTGCCTGAAACTGCTAAAACTGCTGAAACTGATGAAAAGCTGCTGAAATTTTTTCCAACATTGGGGATGATGATCCCATTGCTTTAGATTATAATGGTTTGAATTTTGATGATTGCCACATCTCTGAAGTTATAAAGTTCTTGCAAAAACTTGCTAAAAGTCCTAATGCTAGTGCTATAAATTTGGCTTTCACGCAACATATTACAAATGCTCTCATAAAAGCTAGAGAAGAGAAACTAGAGCGTGAAGCCTCTATTCCTAAAAAGCTAGAGGATGGTTGGGAGCCCATCATTAAGATGAAGGTTAAAGATTTTGATTGTAATGCTTTATGTGATCTTGGTGCAAGTATTTCTG
Organism: Lolium multiflorum; assembly: GCA_030979885.1. Taxonomy (NCBI): domain Eukaryota; kingdom Viridiplantae; phylum Streptophyta; class Magnoliopsida; order Poales; family Poaceae; genus Lolium; species Lolium multiflorum. The sequence continues at coordinate 210,167,576 of CM061747.1, read as the reverse complement.
TTATGCCTAAGAAAATTTATAATATGCTTGACTTGCCACCGCTGAAAAATTGTTATTTGGATGTTAATCTTGCTGATCATTCTACAAAGAAACCTTTGGGGAAAGTTGATAATGTTCGCATTACGTTAACAATAACCTTGTCCCCGTTGATTTTGTTGTCTTGGATATTGAATGCAATGCATCTTGTCCCATTATATTGGGAAGACCTTTTCTTCGAACTGTTGGTGCTATCATTGATATGAAGGAAGGTAATATAAAATATCAATTTCCTCTAAAGAAAGGTATGGAACACTTCCCTAGAAAGAGAATGAAGTTACCTTTTGATTCTATTATTAGAACAAATTATGATGTTGATGCTTCGTCTCTTGATACTTGATACACTTTCTGCGCCTAGCTGAAAGGCGTTAAAGAAAAGCGCTTATGGGAGATAACCCATGTTTTTACCTACAGTACTTTGTTTTTATTTTGTGTCTTGGAAGTTTTTTACTACTGTAGCAACCTCTCCTTATCTTAGTTTAGTGTTTTGTTGTGCCAAGTAAAGTCGTTGATAGAAAAGTTCATACTAGATTTGGATTACTGCGCAGTTTCAGATTTCTTTGCTGTCACGAATTCCGACCTGCCTCTCTGTAGGTAGCTCAGAAAAATATGCCAATTTACGTGAGTGATCCTCAGATATGTACGAAACTTTCATTCAATTTGAGCATTTTCATTTGAGCAAGTCTGGTGCCTCGATAAAATTCGTTAATACGAACTGTTCTGTTTTGACAGATTCTGCCTTTTATTTCGCATTGCCTCTTTTGCTATGTTGGATGAATTTCTTTGATCCATTAATGTCCAGTAGCTTTATGCAATGTCCAGAAGTTTTAAGAATGATTGTGTCACCTCTGAACATGTTAATTTTTATTGTCGCTAACCCTCTAATGAGTTGTTCTAAGTTTGGTGTGGAGGAAGTTTTCAAGGATCAAGAGAGGAGTATGATGCAACATGATCAAGGAGAGTGAAAGCTCTAAGCTTGGGGATGCCCCGGTGGTTCACCCCTGCATATATCAAGAAGACTCAAGCGTCTAAGCTTGGGGATGCCCAAGGCATCCCCTTCTTCATCGACAACATTATCAGGTTCCTCCCCTGAAACTATATTTTTATTCCATCACATCTTATGTGCTTTGCTTGGAGCGTCGGTTTGTTTTTGTTTTTGTTTTGTTTGAATAAAATGGATCCTAGCATTCACTATATGGGAGAGAGACACGCTCCGCTGTAGCATATGGACAAGTATGTCCTTAGCTTCTACTCATAGTATTCATGGCGAAGTTTCTTCTTCGTTAAATTGTTATATGGTTGGAATTGGAAAATGATACATGTAGTAAATTGCTATAATGTCTTGGGTAATGTGATACTTGGCAATTGTTGTGCTCATGTTTAAGCTCTTGCATCATATGCTTTGCACCCATTAATGAAGAAATACATAGAGCATGCTAAAATTTGGTTTGCATATTTGGTCTCTCTAAGGTCTAGATAATTTCTAGTATTGAGTTTGAACAACAAGGAAGACGGTGTAGAGTCTTATAATGTTTACAATATGTCTTTTATGTGAGTTTTGCTGCACCGGTTCATCCTTGTGTTTGTTTCAAATAACCTTGCTAGCCTAAACCTTGTATCGAGAGGGAATACTTCTCATGCATCCAAAATACTTGAGCCAACCACTATGCCATTTGTGTCCACCATACCTACCTACTACATGGTATTTTCCGCCATTCCAAAGTAAATTGCTTGAGTGCTACCTTTAAAATTCCATCATTCACCTTTGCAATATATAGCTCATGGGACAAATAGCTTAAAAACTATTGTGGTATTGAATATGTAATTATGCACTTTATCTCTTATTAAGTTGCTTGTTGTGCGATAACCATGTTCACTGGGGACGCCATCAACTACTCTTTGTTGAATTTCATGTGAGTTGCTATGCATGTTCGTCTTGTCTGAAGTAAGAGCGATCTACCACCTTATGGTTAAGCATGCATATTGTTAGAGAAGAACATTGGGCCGCTAACTAAAGCCATGATCCATGGTGGAAGTTTCAGTTTTGGACATATATCCTCAATCTCAAATGAGAAAATAATTAATTGTTGTTACATGCTTATGCATAAAAGAGGAGTCCATTATCTGTTGTCTATGTTGTCCCGGTATGGATGTCTAAGTTGAGAATAATCAATAGCGAGAAATCCAATGCGAGCTTTCTCCTTAGACCTTTGTACAGGCGGCATAGAGGTACCCCTTTGTGACACTTGGTTAAAACATGTGCATTGTGATGATCCGGTAGTCCAAGCTAATTAGGACAAGGTGCGGACACTATTAGTATACTATGCATGAGGCTTGCAACTTATAAGATATAATTTACATGATACATATGCTTTATTACTACCGTTGACAAAATTGTTTCATGTTTTCAAAATCAAAGCTCTAGCACAAATATAGCAATCGATGCTTTTCCTCTATGGAGGACCATTCTTTTACTTTCAATGTTGAGTCAGTTCACCTATTTCTCTCCACCTCAAGAAGCAAACACTTGTGTGAACTGTGCATTGATTCCTACATACTTGCTTATTGCACTTATTATATTACTCTATGTTGACAATATCAATGAGATATACATGTTACAAGTTGAAAGCAACCGCTGAAACTTAATCTTCCTTTGTGTTGCTTCAATGCCTTTACTTTGAATTATTGCTTTATGAGTTAACTCTTATGCAAGACTTATTGATGCTTGTCTTGAAGTGCTATTCATGAAAAGTCTTTGCTTTATGATTCACTTGTTTACTCATGTCATATACATTGTTTTGATCGCTGCATTCACTACATATGCTTTACAAATAGTATGATCAAGGTTATGATGGCATGTCACTCCAGAAATTATCTGTTATCGTTTTACCTGCTCGGGACGAGCAGAACTAAGCTTGGGGATGCTGATATGTCTCCGACGTATCGATAATTTCTTATGTTCCATGCCACATTATTGATGTTATCTACATGTTTTATGCACACTTTATGTCATATTCGTGCATTTTTTGGAACTAACCTATTAACAAGATGCGGTGCCAGTTGCTATTTTCGCTGTTTTTGGTTTCAGAAATCCTAGTAACGAAATATTCTCGGAATTGGACGAAATCAACGCCAGGGTCCTATTTTGCCACGAAGATTCCAGAAGTCCGAAGAGGAGACGAAGTGGGGCCACGAGGTGGCCACACCCTAGGGCGGCGCCCCCCCTTGGCCGCGCGGCCCTGTGGTGTGGGGCCCTCGTGCCGCCTCTGACCTGCCCTTCCGCCTACTTAAAGCCTCCGTCGCGAAAACCCAGTACCGAGAGCCACGATACGGAAAACCTTCCAGAGACGCCGTCGCCGCCGATCCCATCTCGGGGATCCAGGAGATCGCCTCCCGGCACCCGCCGGAGAGGGGATTCATCTCTCGGAGGACTCTACGCCATGGTCGCCTCCGGAGTGATGTGTGAGTAGTCTACCCCTGGACTATGGGTCCATAGCAGTAGCTAGATGGTTGTCTTCTCCCCATTGTGCTTCATTGTCGGATCTTGTGAGCTGCCTAACATGATCAAGATCATCTATCTGTAATTCTATATGTTGCGTTTGTTGGGATCCGATGAATAGAGAATACTTGTTATGTTGATTATCAAAGTTATGTCTATGTGTTGTTTATGATCTTGCATGCTCTCCGTTACTAGTAGATGCTCTGGCCAAGTAGATGCTTGTAACTCCAAGAGGGAGTATTTATGCTCGATAGTGGGTTCATGCCTCCATTGATATCTGGGACAGTGACAGAAAGTTCTAAGGTTGTGGATGTGCTGTTGCCACTAGGGATAAAACATTAGTGCTATGTTCAAGGATGTAGTTACTAGTTACATTACGCGCAATACTTAATGCAATTGTCTGTTGTTAGCAACTTAATACTGGAGGGGGTTCGGATGATAACCTGTTGGATGGCGGTCTATGTACTTTGTCGTAATGCCCAATTAAATCTCACTATACTCATCATAATATGTATGTGCATGGTCATGCCCTCTTTATTTGTCAATTGCCCAACTGTAATTTGTTCACCCAACATGCTGTTTATCTTATGGGAGAGACACCTCTAGTGAACTGTGGACCCCGGTCCAATTCTCTATATTGAAATACAATCTACTGCAATACTTGTTCTACTGTTTTCTGCAAACAATCATCTTCCACACAATACGGTTAATCCTTTGTTACAGCAAGCCGGTGAGATTGACAACCTCACTTTTTCGTTGGGGCAAAGTACTTTGGTTGTGTTGTGCAGGTTCCACGTTGGCGCCGGAATACGGTGTTGCGCCGCACTACATCCCGCCGCCATCAACCTTCAACGTGCTTCTTGACTCCTACCGGTTCGATTAAACCTTGGTTTCTTCGAGGGAAACTTGCCGCTGTGTGCATCACACCTTCCTCTTGGGGTTCCCAACGTACGTGTCAACCACACGCATCAGTATGTCATATCTTGTGATCCAATCACATGCTTGCAAGCTAATTAGATGACATTCCACCGAGAGGGCCCAGAGTATATCTATCCGTCATCGGGATGGACAAATCCCACTGTTGATCCATATGCCTCAACTCACACTTTCCGAATACTTAATCCCATCTTTATAACCATCCATTTACGCAATGGCGTTTGATGTAATCAAAGTACCCTTCCTGTAAGTGATTTACATGATCTCATGGTCGAAGGACTAGGTAACTATGTATCGAAAGCTTATAGCAAGTTGAACTTAATGAATTGATCTCATGCTACGCTTATTTGGGTGTGTGTCCATTATATCATTCACCCAATGACATAACCTTGTTATTAATAACATCCAATGTTCATGATCATGAAACCATGATCATCCATTAATCAACAAGCTAGTTATACAAGAGGCTTACTAGGGACTCCTTGTTGTTTACATAACACACATGTATTAATGTTTCGGTTAATACAATTATAGCATGGTATGCAAACATTATCATAAACACAAAGATATATTATAATAACCATTTTATTATTGCCTCTTGGGCATATCTCCAACAGTCTCCCACTTGCACTAGAGTCAATAATCTAGTTTACATTTGTAAAGATATAACACCTTGGCCTTCCGGTGCTTTATCATGTTTTGCTCACGGGAGAGGTTTTAGTCAACGGATCTGACACGCTCAGAAACGTATGTATTTTGCAATTCATTTGCGTCTTCACGCATCACTCATTTTCCAAATGAGTCGGCATTAAATATGTTTGGTCTTCTGGTGGAACCTTAATTCCGCGGTCTGAAATATGTCACTAATATTGTCACACACAATATAGCTTCAAAGTTCTGACACTATCGGAACTACACCAAGTTCTCAAAGAACTTCTTGACTTAACATCCTCAATCATTGTCAAAACAATGACATACTCTGCCTTCTTTTGTAGAATCCGTCACAATATTTAGAACTCTTCTAAATCTAGCATTGTGCTACCTTTTAAACAACACTTAGCCTAATTGAGATTTGAAATTAATTTTTATATGTGACCAAACAAATATCGGTGCAACACCTTACAGCGATTTGTTTGTCATTACCCCATATAAAACTATATATATATATATATCCTTGGTTCTTCTAAAGCACACAGGGATATTCTTACTGTTTGTCCAATGATCATCACATGAATCATTCTGGTATATGCTCCTAACCTTTTAGAGCACAGGACATCTGATTTTGTACATATTATTCGTGATCTAAAATCACTCATGTGTTTTTACTCATTGAGTGTCAAATACACTCAAGTCTTGTTAAACCTTCGCATGAAAAGAACACCTTCTTAATATTTCTATATTGAACTACTTCAATATCCATTCTATGTACTTTGACTCAAACTTATTATGCGTTTCAATCTATCTTCATAGATCTTGACACTAAATATGTTTCAGTCCATATCCTTTCATTGAAGTTAATTCTCAATGAAACCTTTTATAATCAAGTATATAATTACATCATTTATAACCAACTATATGTCATCTACATAAAGTATTATAAATATGTCTCAGCGCTCCCACTTAATTTCTTGCAAATGCAAGCATCTTCATCGTTTCTGATGAAATCAAAAACTCTTTGACTATTTCATCCGGTGAAGATTCCAACTCCGTGATACTCACTTCATCCAATTGAAGTTCGTATACCTATCTAGTATTCCACGGACCAGCAAAACTCTTGGTTGTATCTAGTATACATCCTTAATACACACTTCTGGAAGGTATGTATTTCTGCCATCCTACTAACATATCTCATAAAAGAAATATGTAGTGGCTACTAGAATAATCCATATAGACTATAAGCATTGCTACGGAAGATCTAATCTTATCGTAGTCAACTCTTTGAACTTTGTCGCAAACAACTTTTGACAAGTTAAGCTTCTTCAAGGATATTGCATCCAAGTCTATTAATTTTATAGATCCTTTTACTTTCAAAAGTATTCACCTATCTTGGATTTCATGGCGCATAGCCATTTTAACGGAGTCAGGGCCCATCATAACTTCTTTGTATGTAGTTGGTTCATTATTGTTCAAAATCAATCCTTTGTCCATAAATCATTTATTTGATCACAAAGTAAACCATACCTACAAGGTTTAATAGGTACTTCGATCTCCATGACTATAACTCTTTGTAGACATGGGAGCTATGATCGTCGTGGCCGCTTCCGGAACCATTTCCGATGCTGCGCTACTCTGATCATCATGCTCAGGTTCATAAACCTTATCAAGTTCCATTGTCCTCCCACTCAAATACTTCGCTAGAAACAATTTCTTGGAAATAAGTAAGAAACATTGACAAACACTTTTGTCCTTTTCTCCATAGTGGAAAGAATTTCCAATCAATTCTCTGGGATAACCAACAAAGACATTCATCCGATTTTGGTTGTAAACTTATTTACTTATGATATGCATACCAAAGTTTAAGAAAGGACTATTAGGGTTTATCCCCATGCCATAACTCGTATGGTGTCATTTCAACGGATTATGATGATGCTCTATTCAGTGTAAAAGCGGTAGTCTCTAAAGCATAATCCACAAAAATATAATGGCATCATTTTATATTATCTCATCATTAACCCAACAAGGTTTGGATACGTCTCTTGGATACTCCATCATCACTATGATACTCCAAGAAACGTGAGTTGTAGAACAATTTCATAACTCTCTTAGATGTTCGCTAAAACTCGTAATTCAAATATTTCCACCATGATCCAATCATAGATATTTGACTTTTCTATTATGATGATTTCCACTTCATGCTGAAATTTATTTAAATCCATTCAAATGTTTCAAACTTCTTCCTTATCGAATATATCCACATATATATACTCAATTCATTGTTGGAAGTTTTCATGAAGTAGAAGAATCTCCCGCACACAACTATGCCCAGTGAACCACATATATCATCATGTATGTTTCCACTAAGTTAGTTGCCCGTTCAACTCTTGGCCTATGAACGGTATTTTAGTCATTCTCTTTAGAAAAGATTTGCAAGCGCCAAACGATTCAAAAATTGAATGACTCCAAAAATCCATTTGCATGGAGTTCCTTCATGCGTTCTTTTCTAACATGACCTAAATGGCGGTTCCACAAATAAGTGGAATTCAAATCATTTGCCTTATGGCATTTTAGCGTCAGTGTTATGTATGTGTGTTTCACCATTAAGATTTATAATAACTTATCCATCGTACATGGAGTAATGTCATAATTTGAACAACTCATTGTTTTTATTTGACCAGAACAAAATAACAATTTATTAAGTTCTTTATTATAAATTCTAAAGGCTAGGTAGAATGCCAACGACAAACATAATAACACTTTATTATGTTCCAGACGTGCATTATTACCATATTCCTTATCAGTCACTTAGGCCATCGTATTCTTGTATTGCGTTGTATTGTATGACATCTCATACCAACCAATCTGGTACAAATACCCAAGAATTTTATTATGTGACCAAACAAGGAATACATCCATAACATGTATATCATCTATATACACCTAAGCTAGACTTTCTAGTCTTTTTCTTTCTTTCTGCCAAAATATCTTTTGCAGTTTCTCTTTTAGCTTTCCTCATTCTCAGAAAACACTTCACCTTTAATAACTTCTAGGTTTGTTGGTCAAGTACCAATAACCTTGAGATTCTTATTTTGAAGTTGATCATCATATGACAAGTGTTCTAGATTTCACTATTAGTAACTTTGTAATATGATGAACTATTTCACTCATAATTTTATCCATCATATCATGACGACTTTCCGAGACCATGTCTGTGCACATGCTAGGCTCGTAAAGTTTAACCTCAGTATTCACATGTGCAAATCTGGCTTGCACCCGTTGTATGCACACGTAGAATCTATAACACCCGATCATCACGTGATGCTTCGAAACGACGAGTCTTAGCAACGGTGCATACTAAGGACGATCACTTCATGGATATGCGAATATCGTTAGTGCCCCAATAGTTGGAGGATTGGGACGCCTTGCGTCTTCAACCTTCGTACATTCCCATAAAACTTATGAGTTTATGTAATCTCACCAAATTATATTCTATCATCTTGCAATAAGGTCTTAGATATCACATATATCTCATACCTTGATTATTTCTGAAAACTAAATTTTCAGCTCCTTACTTTTCAAACAGATTTGAATTTCAAGTTTCACGGAGACAAGATAACTTTAGGTACTAATTGAAACCATAGCTCTTTGAATCAACAATGTGAGGTTTACTAAAAATTTGCAATAGGACTTAATCATTTCTTGATTCTTTAACAATACGGTACCAGTCCGTAAAGTTTCTTGTCAGATTTTAATAGTATTTCTATCTCAATTACAAGACTAGCGCATGGTAGAAAACGGATGCCAATACTACAAAATTAGTTCAAAATACTACTAAGACTATGTTTATGATAATTAGTTCATGTTTTAATCTAATTACTAATGAACTCCCACTTAATATAACATCCCTCATAGTTGTTAAGTGGTACACGATCCACATCCACTACACCAAAACCGATCATCACGTGAGATGATGTAGCTTCAATGGTGAACATCAACATGTTGATCATATCATCCATATGACTCATGTTCAACCTTTCGGTTTCCGTTGTCCCGAGGCCATGTCTGTACATGCTAGGCTCGTCAAGCAAACCCAAGTATTTCCGCGTGTGCAACATGGCTTACACCCATTGTATGTGAACGTAGAATCTATCACATCCGATCATCACGAGATGCTTCGAGACGACGAACTGTAGCAACGGTGCATACGAGGGGAGAACACTTTATTATCTTGATATTAATGTGAGGGATCATCTTATAATGCTACCGTCACGATCTAAGCAAGATAAGATGCATAAAAGATTAACATCACATGCAATTCATAATATGTGATATGATATGGCCTTTCTTCTTGTGCTTTTGATCTCCATCTTGATACGTCTCCGACGTATCGATAATTTCTTATGTTCCATGCCACATTATTGATGATTCTATATTATGTTCCCTGTTTACATCGTTTTGATGATTTACGGCGCACCTTTAACATTTATGATAGAAGAGATGCGAAGAGCAGTATTCTTTTTTTTCATGCAGGGTAAATCTTTGGAAGAATGACGGCGAATCAACGCCCGGGGTCCGCCACGAAGCTTCCGGGACCGAGAGTCAGCAGAAGTGGGGCCACACCCTTGGCAGGAGGCAGGCGCACCCACCCTTGGCCGCGCCGACCTGGCTCCCGGGCCCCTCGTGGCCCATGACCTACCCTTCCGCCTACAAATAGCCTTCGTTGCAAAACCCCCCGAGAGCCACGATACGGAAAACCTTCCGGAGACGCCGCCGCCGCCAATCCCATCTCGGGGGATTCGGGAGATCGCCTCCGGCACCCTTGCCGGAGAGGGGAATCATCTCCCGGAGGACTCTACACCGCATGGTCGCCTCCGGAGTGATGTGTGAGTAGTCTACCCCTGGACTATGGGTCCATAGCGTAGCTAGATGGTTGTCTTCTCCTCATTGTGCTTAATTGTCGGGTCTTGTGAGCTGCCGAACATGATCAAGATCATCTATCTGTAATTCTATATGTTGTGTTTGTTGGGATCCGATGAATAGAGAATACCATGTTATGTTGATTATCAATTTATATCTATGTGTTGTTTATGATCTTGCATGCTCTCCGTTACTAGTAGATGCTCTGGCCAAGTTGATGCTTAACTCCAAGAGGGAGTATTTATGCTCGATAGTGGGTTCATGTCTCCGTGAATCTGGAGGAGTGACAAGAACCTCTAAGGTTATGGATGTGTTGTTGCCACTAGGGATAAAACATTGATGCTATGTCCGAGGATGTAGTTATTGATTACATTACGCGCAATACTTAATGCAATTGTCTGTTGTTAGCAACTTAATACTGGAAGGGGTTCGGATGATAACTTGAAGGTGGACTTTTTAGGCATAGATGCATGCTGGATAGCGGTCTATGTACTTTGTCGTAATGCCCAATTAAATCTCACTATACTCATCATAATATGTATGTGCATGGTCATGCCCTCTCTATTTGTCAATTGCCCATGTAATTTGTTCACCCAACATGCTATTTATCTTATGGGAGAGACACCTCTAGTGAACTGTGGACCCCGGTCCAATTCTCTTTACTGAAATACAATCTACTGCGATACTTGTTCTACTGTTTTCTGCAAACAATCATCATCCACACTATACATCTAATCCTTTGTTACAGCAAGCCGGTGAGATTGACAACCTCTTTGTTTCGTTGGGGCAAAGTACTTGGTTTGTGTTGTGCAGGTTCCACGTTGGCGCCGGAATCCCTGGTGTTGCGTCGCACTACATCTCGCCGCCATCAACCTTCAACGTGCTTCTTGGCTCCTACTGGTTCGATAAACCTTGGTTTCATACTAAGGGAAAACTTGCCGCTGTACGCATCACACCTTCCTCTTGGGGTTCCCAACGGACGCGTGTTGTACGCGTATCAAGCTCTTTTCTGGCGCGTTGCGGGGAGATCAAGACACGCTGCAAGGGGAGACTCCACATCCCAATCTCTTTACTTTGTTTTTGTCTTGCTTTATTTTATTTACTACTTTGTTTGCTGCACTATATCAAAATACAAAAAAATTAGTTGCTAGTTTTACTTTATTTACTGTCTTGCATTCTATATCAAAAACACAAAAAAATTAGTTACTTGCATTTACTTTATCTAGTTTGCTTTATTTACTATTGCTAAAATGGGTACTCCTGAAAATACTAAGTTGTGTGACTTCACAACCACAAATAATAATGATTTCTATGCACACCTATTGCTCCACCTGCTACTACAGGAATTCTTTGAAATTAAACCTGCTTTACTTGAATCTTGTTATGCGAAAATTCAGTGTTAGTTCTGATGATGCTGCTGCCCATCTCAATAATTTTGTTGAACTATGTGAAATGCAAAAGTATAAAGATGTAGATAGTGACATTATAAAATTAAAATTGTTCCCTTTCTCATTAAGAGGAAGAGCTAAAGATTGGTTGCTATCTCCTAAGAATAGTATTGATTCATGGACTAAATGCAAGGATGCTTTTATTGGTAGATATTTTCCCCTGCTAAAATTATATCTTTGAGGAGTAGCATAATGAATTTTAAACAATTGGATACTGAGCATGTTGCACAAGCATAGGAAAGAATGAAATCTTTGGTTAAAAATTGCCCAACCCATGGATGACTACTTGGATGATCATCCAAACCTTTTATGCAGGACTGAATTTTTCTTGGAACCTATTGGATTCAGCTGCTGGAGGTACCTTTATGTCCATCACTCTTGGTGAAGCAACAAAGCTTCTTGATAATATGATGATCAATTACTCTGAATGGCACACGGAAAGAGCTCCACAAGGTAAGAAGGTAAATTCTATCGAAGAAACCTCTTCCTTGAGTGATAAGATTGATGCTATTATGTCTATGCTTGTGAATGATAGGACTAAAATTGATCCTAATAATGTTCCGTTAGCTTCATTGGTTGCTCAAGAAGAACATGTTGATGTAAACTTCATTAAAAATAATAATTTCAACAACAATGCTTACGGAACAATTCTAGTAACAACTATAGGCCATATTCTTATAATAATGGCAACGGCTATGGTAATTCTTATGGAATTCTTACAACAATAATAGGAACACACCCCCTGCTTGAAGCCATGCTTAAAGAATTTATTAGTACACAAACTGCTTTTAACAAATGTGTTGAAGAAAAGCTTGGGAAAATTGATATACTTGCTTCTAAAGTCGATAGTCTTGCTGCTGATGTTGATCTTTTGAAATCGAAAGTTATGCCTAATGAAAATCATCATAATAAAATTGTTACTACAGCAAATACCATCCAAGTTAGAATTAATGAGAATATAAGATTGATGGCGAATTGCGTGCTAGGTGGAAAAAAAGAAGAAAATGAAAAAGAAGATAATATAGCTAAAGTTTGGACTATTACCACCACTAGCAATGCTAATGCTACACATGTTGCACCTCCTACTAATAATAATAAAAGAATTGGTGTTAGCAATGTTTCCACTTCAAATGCAAAGCGCGAAAAAGCCTGAAACTGCTAAAGCTGCTGAAAGCCTGTGATAAAACTGCTGAAATTTTTTCCAACATTGGGGATGATGATCCCATTACTTTAGATTATAATGGTTTGAATTTTGATGATTGCCACATCTCTGAAGTTATAAAGTTCTTACAAAAACTTGCTAAGTGTCCTAATGCTAGTGCTATAAATTTGGCTTTCACGAAGCATATTACAAATGCTCTCATAAAAGCTAGAGAAGAAACTAGATGAAGCTTCTATTCCTAGGAAGCTAGAGGATGGTTGGGAGCCCATCATTAAGATGAAGGTAAATGACTTTGATTGTAATGCTTTATGTGATCTTGGTGCAAGTATTTCTGTTATGCCTAAGAAAATTTATAATATGCATGACTTGCCACCATAAAAATTGTTATTTGGATGTTAATCTTGCTGATCATTCTACAAAGAAACCTTTGGGGAGGGTTGATAATGTTCGCATTACAGTTAACAATAACCTTGTCCCCGTTGATTTTGTTGTCTTGGATATTGAATGCAATGCATCTTGTCCCATTATATTGGGAAGACCTTTTCTTCGAACTGTTGGTGCTATCATTGATATGAAGGAAGGTAATATTAAATATCAATTTCCTCTCAAGAAAGGTATGGAACACTTCCCTAGAAATAGAATGAAGTTACCTTTTGATTCTATTATTAGAACAAATTATGATGTTGACACTTCGTCTCTTGATAATACTTGATACACTTTACGCCCTAGCTGAAAGGCGTTAAAGAAAAGCGCTTATGGGAGACAACCCATGTTTTTACTACAGTATTTTGTTTTATTTTGTGTCTTGGAAGTTGTTTACTACTGTAGAACCTCTCCTTATCTTAGTTTTGTGTTTTGTTGTGTGCCAAGTAAAGTCGTTGATAGTAAGGTTCATACTAGATTTGGATTACTGCGCAGAAACAGATTTGTTGCTGTCACGAATCTGGGCAAAATTCTCTGTAGTAACTCAGAAAATTAAGCCAATTTACGTGAGTGATCCTCAGATATGTACGCAACTTTCATTAAATTTGAGCATTTTCATTTGAGCAAGTCTGGTGCCTCAATAAAATTCGCCATTACGAACTGTTCTGTTTTGACAGATTCTGCCTTTTATTTCGCATTGCTGTTTTGTTGTGTTCGATGGATATTTCGATTCCATTGACTTTCAGTAGCTTTGTGCAATGTCCAGAAGTGTTAAGAATGATTATGTCACCTCTGAACATGTATATTTTGATTGTGCACTAACCCTCTAATGAGTTGTTTTGAGTTTGGTGTGGAGGAGTTTTCAAGGATCAAGAGAGGAGATGATACAACATGATCAAGGAGAGTAAAAGCTAAGCTTGGGGATGCCCCGATGGTTCACCCCTGCATATATCAAGAAGACTCAGCGTCTAAGCTTGGGGATGCCCAAGGCATCCCCTTCTTCATCGACAACATTATCAGAGTTCCTCCTGAAACTATATTTTATTCCATCACATCTTATGTGCTTTGCTTGGAGCGTCGGTTTGTTTTTTGTTTTTGTTTTGTTTGAATAAAATGGATCCTAGCATTCTTTGTGTGGGAGAGAGACACGCTCATTGTTGCATATGGACAAATATGTCCTTAGGCTTTACTCATAGTATTCATGGCGAAGTTTCTTCTTCGTTAAATTGTTATATGGTTGGAGTTGGAAAATGCCATGTAGTAATTGCTAAAATGTCTTGGATAATGTGATACTTGGCAATTGTTGTGCTCATGTTTAAGCTCTTGCATCATATACTTTGCACCTATTAATGAAGAAATACATAGAGCATGCTAAAATTTGGTTTGCATATTTGGTCTCTCTAAAGTCTAGATAATTTCTAGTATTGTGTTTGAACAACAAGGAAGACGGTGTAGAGTCTTATAATGTTTACAATATGTCTTTTATGTGAGTTTTACTGCGCTTCATCCTTGTGTTTGTTTCAAATAACCTTGCTAGCCTAAACCTTGTATCGAGAGGAATACTTCTCATGCATCCAAAATACTTGAGCCAACCACTATGCCATTTGTGTCCACCATACCTACCTACTACATGGTATTTCTACGCCATTCCAAAGTAAATTGCTTGAGTGCTACCTTTAAATTTCTATCCTCTACCTTTACAATATATAGCTCATGGGACAAATAGCCTAAAAACTATTGTGGTATTGAATATGTACTTATGCACTTTATCTCTTATTAAGTTGCTTGTTGTGCGATAACCATGTTCTTGGGGACGCCATCAACTACTCTTTGTTGAATATCATGTGAGTTGCTATGCATGTTCGTCTTATCTGAAGTAAGGGCGATTTACCACCTTTAATGGTTAGAGCATGCATATTGTTAGAGAAGAACATTGGGCGCTAACTAAAGCCATGATCCATGGTGGAAGTTTCGGTTTTGGACATATATCCTCAATCTCATATGAGAATAATTAATTGTTGCTACATGCTTATGCATAAAGGAGTCCATTCTCTCTTGTCTATGTTGTCCCGGTATGAATGTCTAAGTTGAGAATAATCAAAGCGAGAAATCCAATGCGAGCTTTCTCCTTAGACCATTGGCGGCATAGAGGTACCCCTTTGTGACACTTGGTTAAAACATGTGCATTGCGATAATCCCGGTAATCAAGCTAATTAGGACAAGGTGCGGGCACTATTAGTATACTATGCATGGGCTTGCAACTTGTAATAATTTACATAACACATATGCTTTATTACTACCGTTGACAAAATTGTTTCTTGTTTTCAAAACCGCTCTAGCACAAATATAGCAATCAATGCTTCCCTCTGCGAAGGGCCTTTCTTTTACTTTTATGTTGAGTCAGTTCACCTATTTCTCTCCACCTCAAGAAGCAAACACTTGTGTGAGCTGTGCATTGATTCCTACATACTTGCATATTGCACTTGTTATATTACTTTGCATTGACAATATCTATGAGATATACATGTTATAACTGAAAGCAACCGCTGAAACTTCATCTTCCTTTGTGTTGCTTCAATACCTCTACTTTGATTTATTGCTTTATGAGTTAACTCTTATGCAAGACTTATTGATGCTTGTCTTGAAGTACTATTCATGAAAAGTCTTTGCTATATGATTCACTTGTTTACTCATGTCATTTAGATTGTTTTGATCGCTGCATTCACTACATATGCTTACAATGGTATGATCAAGATGGGATGTCACTCCAGAAATTATCTTTGTTAGCGTTTACCTTCGGGACGAGCAGAAGCTAAGCAGGGATGCGATACGTCTCGACGTGTCGATGATAATTCTTATGTTCATGCATTTCATGATATCTACATGTTTATGCACACTTTATGTCATATTTATGCATTTTTCTGAATTAACCTATTAACAAGATGCGAAGAGCTAGTTCATTTTCTGCTGTTTTTGGTTTGAGAAATCCTAGTAAGGAAATGTTGCGGAATTGGACGAAATCAACGCCCAGGGTCTATTTTTCCACGAAGCTTCCGGAGAGTCAGCAGAAGTGGGGCCACGAGGTGTGGCCGGGAGGTGGAGCGCGGCCCCACCCTTTGGCCGCGCCGACACTGGCTCTGGGCCTCGTGGCCGACCTACCCTCCGCCTACAAATGGCCTTCGTTACGGCTTATACCGAGGCACGATACGGAAAACCTTCGGAGACGCCGCCGCCGCCAATCCCATCTCGGGAGATCGCCTCCGGCATCTGGCACCCGGGGGCATCTCCCGGAGGACTCTACACCGCCATGGTCGCCTCGGAGTGATGTGTGAGTAGTCTACCCCTGGACTATGGGTCCATAGCAGTAGCTAGATGGTTGTCTTCTCCTCATTGTGCTTAATTGTCGGGTCTTGTGAGCTGCCGAACATGATCAAGATCATCTATCTGTAATTATATATGTTGTGTTTGTTGGGATCCGATGAATAGAGAATACCATGTTATGTTGATTGTCAATTTATATCTATGTGTTGTTTATGATCTTGCATGCTCTCCGTTACTAGTAGATGCTCTGGCCAAGTTGATGCTTGTAACTCTAGAGGGAGTATTTATGCTCGATAGTGGGTTCATGTCTCCGTGAATCTGGAGGGTGACAAGAACCTCTAAGGTTATGGATGTGCTGTTGCCACTAGGGATAAAACATTGATGCTATGTCCAGGGATGTAGTTATTGATTACATTACCATACTTAATGCAATTGCAGTTGTTAGCAACTTAATACGGAAGGGTTCGGATGATAACTTTGAAGGTGAGTTTCAGCACATAGATGCAGTTGGATACAGTCTGTGTACTTTGTCGTAATGCCCAATTAAATCTCACTAACGCATCATAATATGTATGTGCATGGTCATGCCCTCTCTATTTGTCAATTGCCCAAGTGTAATTTTGTTCACCCAACATGCTATTTATCTTATGGAGAGACACCTCTAGTGAGCCGTGGACCCCGGTCCAATTCTCTTTCTTGAAATACAATCTGCAATACTTGTTCTCTTGTTGTACAAATAATCATCATCATACACTATACATCTAATTCTTTGTTACAGCAAGCCGTGAGATTGACAACCTCATCTTTTCGTTGGGGCAAAGTACTTGGTTGTGTTGTGCGAGTTCCACGTTGCGCCGGAATCCCTAGGTGTTGCGCCGCACTACATCTCGCTTGCCATCAACCTTTCTTCTTGGACCTACTGCGTTCCGATAAACCTTGGTTTATTTTGAGGAAAAACTTGTACGCATCACACCTTCCTCTTGGGGTTCCCAACGGACGCGTGTTGTACGCGTATCACATCTCCAAAGCACATGAGCATGATCTCCATCATCACTAGCATTGCACCAAGGTCCATGGCGCCGCTTCATGGTTGTCCATCACTTATAGCTACTATAACAACTACTTGAAATAAAGCTATTACATGATGAATAGACACACAGTGTAACACCCTACCTTTTAATAAAGGCAAGATACTTGTGTATAGTGCTATTCCCGGGATCACTGATAGCACACACATTACAAAATATAGTAATCATTGCAATAGTATCAATTTACTACATCGTTGATCCAGGGGGTACAATAAAACCTTACAAATTGCATAGTGTTATCACCAGATTTTGGCCAAATCAGGAGATGGGCCGTAAGGGAGATGGGCTTGGAAGATTACATGTGGAAGATCTCTGAAACGGCCTTGCAGAAGAGTTTGGGCTAGATTGCCCGTGTATCTGTAATATAGTAGATCGCATCTTAGATTAAAGATAGAGTTTTACCGTGCACGGTTAGGTGCACGCCTAAATTAGAAAGTCCTGAATTTGTAAATATGTATCTAGGGTTTATGAAATAAACAACAACCAACGTTCAACACAAATCAATCTTGGCGCATCGCCAACTCAGCCGTCTCGAGGGTTTCTTAGGTAAGTACCATGCTGCCTAGATCGCATCTTGCGATCTAGGCAGCCTAAGCTTTAGTTGTTCATGCGTTGCTCGTGTTGAAGCCTTTTTGATGGCGAGCAACGTGTTATCTTAGATGTGTTAGGGTTAGCATTGTTCTTCGTATCATATGCTGTCGTAGTGCAACCCTATACATCAACGCCCTTACACCTATCTAGGGTAGCAGGGCGACGCTTGATCATTATTTAGTAGATCCGATCCGTTACGGTTGCTCCTTGTTCTTCAAGGATTGGTTTAATATCTGCAATAGTTAGGCCTTACAAGGGTTGGAGGATCAGCGGCACGTAGATTGTCGTTTGCTAGTCCTAGACAGGATGTTCGAGGATCAACCTCGTGTTGGTTTTAGGCCTTGTCTAGGATCGGCTACGATCACCGTGCGTGGCCGCGAGCCCCAATAGGATGATCCGATTATGCGGTGAAAACCTAAATCGTCGTAGATCGCTTTAGCTTTATCTTGATCAAGCGGGACCACCATATATTCGTGCACCTTGTACGAATGGGGTGGATCGGCTCCAGAGCCGATTCAGGATAACTGAGAGACGATCGGGGCTCGTATTTAATGTTTACGTGTATGCCATGCAGGAAACTAAGCGAGGCATCTCCATCACCTTCCTGACCAGGTATGGGTGTGGCACGCCCTTGCCGGCATCGGACGTGTGCAGAGAGCTTTGCGGGCCGTCGCTCGGAGGACCAGGGCCACCCGCAGCCCTAAGTTGTTCCCGGCTCTCTTTGTGTTGCCCGTCGCTGCTCGCCGGTGGGTTTTGGCAACACATTAAGCACGCCGGTGGGACAAGCTTCATCATCAACCACATCGCCATCTACATTGAGATGGCGGAAGCACTCCGGTCACGTACGAGGATCTGACCGTCGAGCTCAAGAAGAAGTATGACGAGGTCAAAGCAATCCTCGAACCTCATCGGCTCTTTTCACGAGAACACGTTCACATGGCATCGAGTGGAAGGGGTTCTCGCGATAGTGCGCTCGTGGGATAGACCTCTCTGCCCCGTCGAGAAGAACGCACCAGGTCCCTACGTGGAGATCAACCACACAGTGGCTCACTCGGCTGCCCTCGGAGCACTGGTGAACACTTTGGAGCGTGCCGCTCTTCGGGTGATCCAGGAGATCATGAGGCACCGGTACTCTCCGTCGGACCAGCTCTCGGGACACACCAGGAGAGATGCCACTCGAGTCCCGTCCACGCTGCCATTTGCGTTGGCGGCACCAGAGTGCCGATCACCGGCATTCGTCGTCTACAAGATCGGTGGTGACCCTAGTACTGCCAGTTCTTGCAGGAGGTGCCTAAGAGATCCCTCACGGGTACATGTGCACATACGTGCCGGGCTGAACAACTGGGCACTCACAAACCAGGCCGCAACATCAGGGACTTGGAAAGCGGGAGGAACGTCGGCGACAGATCTTGAGAAGCAGACGTGGCTAACTAAGTATGCCACTCGACGAACCTCGAGAGCTCAGCTCACGGTTGGCTCAGAGTGGAAAAGCAGCATGGCTGGCAAATCGCCACCCGCGAATCTTGAGTTCGACTCCTACAGCCGGCACCGCGGATCAGATCGTGCGATCCTGAGGGACAGTTCGGCATGGTGCCGAAAAGGAGGACAATACGTATTCCAAGCCGTACCCAGATGAATACGAGTTGGTCGCTACCACCCAGTATCGGCTCACGACTTCTCCAAGTTCGATGGATCGGATGGTTCCAGCTCCATCGAGCATGTGAGCGATATTTGCACAACTAGGAGACGACCTCGGCGTCGGATCCACTACGCGTGAGGTTCTCCGCACCGTCCCTCACGGGATCGGCTTTCGGGTGGTACATCGTTGCCACCGGACTCAATCGGACTTGGAACGGTTGGAAGAACGGTTCCACATGCGGTTTCACTCGAAGCTTCGAGTGCGGCGCCACCGTCTAGCACGAATACGTCGAAAGCGTGGAGAAACCGTGGCAGAATACGTCCGCGCTTAGAAATACGAGGAACCGTGTTATTCGGCTCGTGTGAGCGAAAGAAAGCGATTGAGTTGGCGGTGGTGGGCCTTGCCTCACAAATCAAGGACATGGCCTCCCAAGCAGACTATCCCGCGCACATGGTTCAGAAACTGTCGGCATATGAACAGCGTCACCGAGACTTGTACCGGGATAAATTCAAGCGTGCGGTGGTCTGGTCGAGGCGGATGAAGACGAAGCTTCTGCGGGAGATCAAGAGGTAGCGGTGGCTGAATGGACTCGGGGGCAACCCCCGTGTCCTGCAAATGGGTTAAGCCACCAGGTCCGCCCAGAGGGTTTGATTTTGGCGTGACCAAAACTGAGCAAATCTTCGACCTCCTACTCAAGGAGAAGCGATTGAAGATACAGGTCTCAAATTCCCCACAGTACGGGGGCTGAACGGAAAGCCATACGCAAAGGCACTCGCTATCCCATGCCAGCGACTGCAGGGTGTGGCGTCAGCAGTCCAAATGGCGATAGAACAAGGACGTCTGATTTTCAACCAGTACGCCATGAAGAGTCGACACACCCTTCCCCGCCGTTAACATGGTGGGATGCACTTACCCTGAAGGTTGCCAGCCGGGATCCTCGTTATCAACATGGTAGGACCTGGACACCTCTCTGGCAAGGATGGAGGCGAGGGCAGCTGCTCTCGCGCAGGACACTGAGGAGGCCGCTCACGCGATCGGCTCCGTCACGATGGCAAGCGCTACGTCACGAGAGGGAGAAGTAAGAACATAAGATATCAGCGACCTCTCTCGATCACCTCCTCAACAAGTATGTGAGTCGGTATACCAACGCCGGCGATCCGGTGACGATGACGAAAGAGATCGTCGGATAGAGGAAGCCAGAAGACATCATCGGCATGATCGCGATGAGGAGGAGTACGAGCGCCGTGCCAAGGGAAAGTCAAGGGAGCGAGGCAGCGAGGATGGCTTTGGGGCTGTCCCTTCTTCGACACCTGGCTGGGATTCGGGAATGAGCCGATTGCCTACAATCGGCAATTGCCCAGAATGCAACCAGAAGAAGAAGGAGGCGGCCAACGTGTCCGTGTTCCAACGCTCAGGGCCTCTCCCGCCTCGAAACAAAGCGCCGAGTCCCTCGGATGGAAGATCTTGAGGATTCGGAAGACGAGGGAGAAGAAGAAGAAGACAGGTACCACCAAGGTGGTGCGATGGACTCAGCCGTTCCCAAAGCGTAGGGTTCGGCGATTGCGCGGTTTGGAAGAAGTCGAAAGGTTATATGCACACGCTAAGGCGCGGCATGATGGCGCGAAGATCAGCGAACCCTGGATGAAGAGGGTCGACCGCAAAAGATGGTGTGGCGTCCCAAGCAAAAGGAAAGCCGATGATGAGACATCGGCTGGCACTTTATGGTGCTCGTCCTTAGACGGAGTTTAGTGCTCCGGGATTACATGAGGCACCCAATTTGGGACTGGCGCATCGCGTGACAAAAGACGGGGTTAGGCTGGTCTCCACTGGCCTGACCGTGTAGCCAGAGCAAACCGATGAGCAAATGTGGCGAGCCGATCCTTGGGATTACCCAAAGGTATATGAAGGAAAATTACAAAACCTTCATTGACGCTTCGATCAATGTGGAGGCCGATTCCGACAATCGGCCAAAATTATCCCTCACCACATGTTACCTTGTATGCAACGTCGATCTCTTAAAAGGGCGACGGTTTTACGTCGGTGATGAGTTAAGAAGAATGCGACATTGGTCCTACCGAAGCCGACGTGCAAATACGGTGCCTTGGCTAAATTACGAAACCGATATCTGCGATTTTGTGGTCGGCTCAGAAGACCGAATCAGGTGAACATGTCAGATGAACACATGTGCAGATGAACATGTGTGCAGTGAAATATTGGGGGCCGATAGATAGAAAAAATCGGCCGGTAAAAAAAACATCTTCAAGTCTTCCTTCTGCAAGTCTTCAAGTTCAACTGGTCGATGTCACTTTCAGAGGTTGTTACGTCCAGAGTCTTGGAGGGCATCGAAATTCAAAACATCCTCATAGGAAGTTGCATCGGTCAAAGATGATGGGCGATCCGATCAGCAAGGCGCGAAGGATTGAACTAAGAGGAGTCGGAAAGCCGTTTGAGGTTTCTTAGTTCAAGGGACGGATTTTGGTCTTCCAAGCCCTTTCAGTGCGTCGGTCCTTTGGGCGTAAGCTTTCTGCCACGTTTTGATGGGGCTGAAGAGGCTCGGAAATGACTCGCCTAAAAATCCTTACTGGGAGCCGATTTTGTTGGAATCGGCTGGTTATGATAACTTGGAAGCCGATGGTGACATATTTGGCTGATTCATTACTGTTCTCGCCTTGGATGAGGCTTGGGGGCAACTCGCCCAAAAGGTTCTTGGCTCCGGGAGCCGATTTGGTTGGAATCGGTTGGCTCTACATATAGCTGATACAAGAAAGGTGCTTTTGTTTACAGGTTATCAGTTTCAGTATCAAGCTGATTCACAACAGTTCAGGGCTCTCTCGTAAAACGCCTTCAAGACCAAATCGCGACTGCTTGCGATCGGTTGTACCAAGTGCTATCATCATCGGCGGAGCTGGCTAACTTGGAGGGATGACTGAATTGGCCTGTCTCGCAGATTATCGTGAGAAACTAATGCGTCGCCACCGAACATTGAGCATTGGTTAGGCTAATAATCGACAAAGTCAGATGAAGAAAAAATCGGCTGAGTCAGCATAAAGGACATCGGCAAAATCAAAGGAAGTTTTTTCATTGATAATAAGATTTCTTACAAAGAGAAGCCGATTGTTCAACAAAAAGTCTCCAATCCTCTTCCTCAAGTGAGTCGATTCCAGAGCACAACCAGATGGAGGCGTACAACCGGCGCGCTCCCAACCGGAGGACGACATGGCTATGGCCCCGCTCCTCTAGTGCTCCGTCAATCAGGAACCGGAGGTCATCCTCCCCGTCGATTAGGGGCATGGCCCCATCTGACCAGACGAGTCCTCGCCCTACGGCATGAAATCGAAGTCCCACTCCCGCTTGTCCCAATGCTTGGGAGCGCGCGTATTGTACGCCTCCATCTGGTTGTGCTCGGAATCGACTCACTTGAGGAAGAGGATTGGGAAAACGGAGAGGAGGAGGAAGAGGACGACATGGCTATGGAAGGAGAGGGTTTTTGGTGACGGCTAGTCGGAGCGAGGGGATGAAGAGGTGAACTGTTCGATCTTGTAAATAAAAGGGGATGGGATAGAGATTTATTGCTCGACGGTTCGGGAGGTGGAGCCAAAATTGTCAAATCGTGCGAGAGAAGTTGAAGGCAAGTCATCATGATGAAGGATGCGCACGAGTTACGCTTTCTGCCTTGCGTCATGACCCTTCGAAGGAAAAAGCAGAGTGGTTTTGAAATTATCATTACCAAAACAGGGGGGCATGTTATCACCCCATTTTGGCCAAATCGGGAGATGGCCCGTAGGGGAGATGGGCTTGGAAGATTACATGTGGAAGATCTCTGAAACGGCCTTGCACGAAGAGTTTGGGCTAGATTGCCCGTGTATCTGTAATATAGTAGATCGCATCTTAGATTAAAAGATATAGTTTTACCCGTGCACGGTTAGTGCCTAAATTAGAAAGTCCCTGGACTATAAATATGTATCTAGGGTTTATGAAATAAACAACAACCAACGTTCAACACAAATCAATCTCGGCGCATCGCCAACTCCTTCGTCTCGAGGGTTTCTTCGGTAATACCATGCTGCCTAGATCGCATCTTGCGATCTAGGCAGCACCTCTTATTTCGTTGTTCATGCGTTGCTCGTGCTTGAAGCCTTTTTGATGGCGAGCAACGTAGTTATCTTAGATGTGTTAGGGTTAGCATTGTTCTTTGTATCATATGCTGTCGTAGTGCAACCCTTATACATCTAGCCGCCCTTACACCTATCCTAGGTGTAGGGGCGGCACCCCCTTGATCATTATTTAGTAGATCCGATCCGTTACGGTTGCTCCTTGTTCTTCAAGGATTAGTTTAATATCTGCAATAGTTAGGCCTTACAAGGGTTGGAGGATCCAGCGACACGTAGGGTGTCGTTTGCTAGTCCTAGATAGGATGTTCCCAGGATCAACCTCGTGTTGGTTTTAGGCCTTGTCTAGGATCGGCTTACGATCACCGTGCGTGGCCGGGCCCAATCGTGAGTAGGATGATCCGATTATGCGGTGAAAACCCTAAATCGTCGTAGATCGCTTTAGCTTTATCTTGATCAAGCAGGACCACCATATATTCGTGCACCTTGTACGAATCATGGGTGGATCGGCTCCTTGAGCCGATTCACAGGATAACCTGAGAGCCGATCGAGACTCGTATTTAATGTTTACGTGTATGCCATGCAGGAAACTAAGCGAGCATCTCCATCACCTTCCTGACCAGGTATAGGTCAAGTGGCACGCCCTTGCATCGGCATCGGACGTGTGTACCAGAGGCTTTGCGGGCCGTCGCTCGGAGAGGACTCAGCCAGCGCACCCTAAGTTGCTCCCGGCTCTCTTGTGTTGCCCGTCGGCTGTCGCGAGTGGGTTTCGACACAACACATAGTCACATGGACTAGCTCAGAATAAACACACGGAAAGTAAATCATCAATGAGCCTTCATCATCTTCATGTGCCACAGGCAGTCATGTTGGAATGTAGACTCGATATCCTACACGTACTTCTCCTCATAAAATCTGCACGTTTGAATATGCAGCCCCACGAATGGAGGTCAGTACAATGATGTACTGGCAAATGACACTTATATGGTGGCAGTTTTGGGCATGACTATCTACATGATATTTGGCAAGTGGAGTTAGACAAATTTGCATAAAGCCAATTTTATCCTACATTTTATTTAAAAACAAAACATTTTGAAATCCTTTGAATGACATTATGAAATCACACCATGGTTAAATCCTCCATGGGTTTTAGAATAATCACATGGTTACATCTCCCATGAGTTTTCAAAGGTTGATACAAATTTTAAATACATTCATAAAAGGTGATGAGATTCCTCCGTACATTCCCTGCCCAGAAGCTCAAATTGTCCATAACGGGGACACGGCTAAGATCTTAGGTTTAACTCTCGAGAGGTTGTGCACTTTCACCTTACGACCCACCCTTCCCAAGAGAAGAATGAGACAAAATCTTTCGGAAGGAGGTTTTAACCATACTAGCTAGACCCGTTCCCGTTGGTTGCAAGCCACATCATCATGTCTAGCAAACAAGTTGGACCTCACAACTTACTTAATCCCGGCAGAGCCCATAATACCATAAGGTTGCACTGGAAGCTAACTAAAACATGGACGACATCTTAATCTCTTTAATCCTGAGTGGCCAACCACAAGTGCACTCCCAGGCAACGACAACCACAATGTGGCCCTGAGTAGCCACTCAACATATGTGTACCCTCAGGCAACGACAACCACATGACAAGAACTAGACAGGAGTCATGTGGTCCTGAGTAGCCGCCCTCCAAGCATTTACCAATCCACCCAGGTGTTTCATTTAGGGTTATTAATTTTTAATTCTCAATACTCACAATCCAAAATAATCAAAACAGCAGTGGCATTTTGTTATTGCTAGGCATACTAAAAATACTAGCAATGGTTCAAGGGTGACTACACACTACTAGGATTGATAAGCATAGCATAATTTTTGAAAACAAAATCCTACCATGCATACTAGTTTGAAAACACTAATGCTTAATAGAAATAAGTAGGAAGTTGAGCGTCACTTGCCTTTTTGGTAGTCGTAGCGCGTTCACTTCTCTTAATCAAAATACGTGCCTCTCCGTACGAACTATAATATAAAATATAGCACAACATAAACACACCATTCAACAACAACAACAAAATCAAACAACATTCGATATGAACAATCATAGACATGCATGCATGCTATGCACCAATTTATTTCACAAGAGAGGTAGTGTGTATATGTTGTATTAGGTGCTCTCTGATATGTGCAATGTTAATAAAGTATTCTGGACATTTAATTTGATTTAGAAAACCATTAATCGAGTATTTACTTTACATATACAACCATATTAATTAGCTACAGCAAGCATTATGGGTTGTAAAAATATGAACTTGACTTCTCTGGATAGGTTACAGTAGTACAAGATTAGACCAATTGGAATTATTCAAAAATAATTTATAGAATTTGAATTATCGTCAAATTACTGATTTGTATAGATTTTACTAAAGCAAGTTTGTGCACGTGTCAAAGTTGTACAACTCCTATACCAAGTTGAAGTACATGATCTGAGGATTCCAGAAAGTACAAATTTGTTAAATTTGGACCAGTAGATTATTTGATATAATTTTTATAGTGAAAAGGATTAATTAAATCATTTGAATTATGATTCGAAAACTAATACATAACATATACAGTATTCTTGCATATTTGGATTCTACATGTTATAAGCTTTCCAACGATATAAAGTTTGTAAATTTTGGATCTCTGGATGATTTTATAATGAATTTCTAAGTTAGACACATAATCTAATATTTAAAATTTACATTTAAAATTAGTTTGACCGAGTTTGACTGAGACGCTGACTGTACTGTATAGTTGACTGCTGACTGTACAGTTGACTGCTGACTGTACTGCTGACTGTACCGCTGACTGTACTGCTGACCGCGGTTTGACTTTGACCAGACTGAGTTGACTATGCTGATGTCATGATGATGTCATAAAGTTAACAGAAAAATTTGCTCAGATGGAAAAACTTTCTACATCAAAGTTGTATAGAATTAATAGATCTATCTAACGCACAAATTACTTTTCACAACGGATTAATGTGTTTGACAAGATCTGGGTTATACCTTATAAGATCTGAATCTTGCAACACGATTTTCTCCTTGCTCGGTGAACGAAACAAGGTGAAACTTGCGGCAATTGAAAGATCTTGACGAGAGGAACAACTTCTGTGTTGAGGTCATGACGATTGGAGATCGTTTTGAAACTCGATTTGGCTCCGGTTGACTCGAAATAGATCTGTAGATGAGCGATAAATCCGTACGTCAAATCGAAAAACTTTCAACATGAAAGTTGTAGAGGATGATCAGATCTACATACTCACCAAAGGAAATTGAATTTCGTGGAACGAGCACGAACTAATTGAAGATTCCCTTTGTCAGCTCTGATACCTTGCGATGCGAAATTATCCGTATATGGTGGATGAAAAGAGATGAGATTGGTTGGGATTGAAAGATCTCGACGAGATCTACAACTTTTGTGTAGAGCCCGAGGTGATTCGAGGTAGTTTTGGTGGTCAAATCAACAGTTAAGATTTCGTTGATGTAGGATTTCGAGAAGAGGAAAGGTAAAACGAAACTGCGGTCTGGTGGAGAGTTTATATAGACCATAGGTCGGTGAAAAAGGTGGGTCTCGAAGTTAGAAACGTGTAGAAACAAACGGATCTGAAATCGAAATTGTGTAGCTCAAGAAATTTATGTTTAAATGGAGATAAGTTTTATCAATACGGGATTCTCTGGTTCGTGAGGGAACCAATCGATCGATGGTGGCTGGCTCGGTCGGCCGGGTGGGCTTCACCTAGCCGCCTGCTGGGCCGGTCGGCCGGGTGGCCGGCCCGTTTTGTTTTTTTTCTTTTTCTTTTTCTTTTTCTTTTCTCTGTTACTTGTTTCTTTTATAAAATGAGTTTTATAATTTCGATTTGAGTGAAACGAAATTCTACGAGTTTGTAAAATTATATTGCTCAGTATAGGATAATAAAGGGATTTAAATTTTATAAATTTTTATTTTATATCATTTTATTACTACTATGCCATTATGCCTATATGTGAATAGTTTCAACATACACATACCAAACAAGTTTATAAAAATTTGTAAAAATCAAAATAGTGTTTTAGGATAACAAGGAACCTATTTAAAAACCATTTACGAAAAATAAATTAATAATTATTTGCACTTGGCCTAAATGGCAACTTGGCAATATTTTGCAAATAGAGTTTTCTAACGTTTTGTTTTCTCAAATAAGAATGCATTAAGGATTTTGAAAACATTGAAACAAAGATATATTTGATTTTGAATACTTTGAAACCAAAGTTTTTTTTTGAAAACACTATTTTGAAATTAATTTGTAAATAACTTTTTAAAAAAATATTCTTTGTGAATTTTCAATCAAGTTCAATCAATCAAGCATTAAATTAATTTTTTTTTTACATTCCGAAATTTAGAAAATTCCGGGATGTGACACACAGGTCTTAACAAATTTAAAGACAACCATTAGGCTCCTGCCGGTTGCCACAATACAATAATGAACATCTCATACATCAAATATAATCATCATCACATCATGGCCATATTCACATCAGCAAACCCTGCAGAAACAAGTTTGACGCCTCTAATTTGGTTTGCATATTTTACGTGGTATAGGATTTTCGAGTAAGATCCAATCTACCTACGAACATGAACCACAACGGTGATACTAGTGTTGTCAATAGAAAGAGCAAATTAGATCTTCACTATGGTGGGAGAGACAGACACCCGCAAAGCCACTTATGCAATACAAGTTGCATGTCAAGCGTGGAGCAAGTCTCATGAGACACAATCATGTAAAGTTAGCCCGGGCCGCTTCATCCCACCATCCCGCAAGATGCAAAGTGCACTAACTAAAAACAACAAAAGCATCAACGCCCACAAAATCATTGTGTTCTACTCGTGCAACAGATCTATACAAGGCTCTGATACCACTGATGGGTTCGTTGCATAGAAAACAAAAAATTTCTACCGTGAACAAGAACCAAACCAAGATCTAATCTAGGAAAAGTCAAGATCTAATCTATGAAGATCGAAGCAACGAGATGCATGTGAGACTAACCCTCGAAGATTTCCAAAGCCTACGAGATTAGATCTCGTTGTTGATGTAGTCGATCATCCATCTTGCTGCAATCCGAGCACTTCCGTCTTCGGCGTGCGGTGTCGATGAAGCCCGTCCTCTACCCGTTCAGCGGGAAGCGGAGGTGTGGTAGATCTCCTCGGAATTCCAGCAGCACGACGGCGTGGTGGTGGTGGTGGAGGAGAAAAGTTGCAGGGCTTCGCCAAGCCGGTACATCATTGTGGTGGAGGAGAGAGAGGCGGCTAGGGTTAGGGGAACCTTGTGGTGCGCCCCCTGCCCCCTCCCCTCTTTATATAGGGGGGAGGGTCGGTTTAGGTGGGCCCCCCGCGCTCCAAACCCATCTAGGGCCGACGGCCAAAGGGGGGAGGGGGATTTCTTCCCCCAAGTTGATCCCCCTAGGGTTTTGGGGAAACCCTAGTGGGTGGCGATTTGGGCCTTGAGGGCATGCCCTGGCCCATTAGGCTAGGGTGCATCCCTCGGCCCATGCTAGGCCTCCTAGGGTCGTGGGCCCACTGGTGGGACCCTAGAACCTTCTAGAACTTTCCCGGTCTTCCAAATCCGAACTTTTCCGAAACCTAGAACAACTTCCCTTATATGAATCTTATTCTCCGGACCATTCCGGACCTCCTCGTGATGTCTCGGATCCCATCCGAGACTCGAACAAACTTCGGTCTCCATCTCATATTCGAATCTACTTATGCGACATCGAACCTTAAGCGCGTCACCCTACGGTTCGTGAACTATGCAGACATGGTCGAGACTCTTCTCCGAGCAATAACCAATAGCGAGATCTGGAGATCCATAATGGCTCCCACATATTCAACGATAACTTAGTGATCGATTGAACCATTTACATACGATACCGATTCCCTTTGTCACGCGATACTTTACTTGTCCGAGGTTTGATCATCGGTATCTCCATACCTAGTTCAACCTCGTTACCGACAAGTACTCTTTACTCGTTACCGTGGTATGTCATCTCTTGTGATCCAATCACATGCTTGCAAGCTAATTAGACGATATTCCACCGAGAGGGCCCAATGTATATCTATCCGTCATCGGGATGGACAAATCCCACTGTTGATCCACATGCCTCAACTCACACTTTCCGAACACTTAATCCCATCTTTATAACCACCCATTTACGCAATGGCGTTGATGTAATCAAAGTACCCTTCCGGTGTAAGTGATTTACATGATCTCATGGTCGAAGGACTAGGTAACTATGTATCGAAAGCTTATAGCAAGTTGAACTTAATGAATTGATCTCATGCTACGCTTATTTGGGTGTGTGTCCATTATATCATTCACCCAATGACATAACCTTGTTATTAATAACATCCAATGTTCATGATCACGAAACCATGATCATCCATGAATCAATAAGCTAGTTATACAAGAGGCTTACTAGGGACTCCTTGTTGTTTACATAACACACATGTATTAATATTTCGGTTAAAACAATTATAGCATGGTATGCAAACATTATCATAAACACAAAGATATATTATAATAACCATTTTATTATTGCCTCTTGGGCATATCTCCAACACATTTGTTATTCAAATTCACGCAAGATGCATTTAGCCTAGAAATTGTGCAAATCTTGATGCGCTACATCATCACTTCATGAATCATTCAGTATATAAGTGCAGAGGAGCAAAAGGAAAACATGTCTCCTCCTCCTTGTAGATATTTTTTTCTGAGAACAACCAACCAAAGATTGCTTGTCTTTTCAGTAAGAAATAGCAAAGAGAGCTTTACAAATAAACACATACGCGGCCAAGCCGTCCACACTCCACTCAAACTTCTTCGGGACTACTCCCCCTTGTCATCTTCTACATAACCCATTACACTCTTCTTAGCTAAATACCACGTCAACACCTCTTCATTTGCGAGCCTCACCAACTGATCAAGCTTGCACTTTCCCTGACAAAGGTACAGGAAATTCGTTCCAGCCAAATCTGCGGCATTCTAACAATTACAACGGCAGCGATCTTCTTGCTTTTGCTTAAGGGGTGGCAACCAGCTAGCGACAGCGATAAAACCCTTACTATCTTATTTGACAAGGGGACAACATCAACGATGCCTTCTCCATTACATAATCTAAACCATAACTATCTAGTTGCAATTTAGAAGCAACACGCCTAAATAATGGCCATAATTTTTTTAATTTTTTTTTGCCAAAGTAGGACCGTTGTAACAAGATAAGAGGCAACCAGATAGGCGATAGTTGTGAGCTTTTAATTGGTACAAAAAAATATATATTCACATCCCACACCATACAAAAAAATAGATTAGCAGTCACAAGCACAATAATTGATAATCTTACTTCATATGCATTGATGATCGATGGAACAAAAAGGTACCAAATAGCTAAAAACTTGAACCTGATTGGGGTCAATTACCCCGACGATTTTGCGGGGCATATGGTTGAGAGCAGTGTTTCATCAATGACAACATCCACAACGACGCCAATCTAGACCCCCCTCGCCAGATGCGACCGAAAAGCTGAGCCAAATTCCAGGTCTGCCCATGGTGTACCTGCTCATCATTGTAGATATAGAACATATAAGATTATGTAGAACACACCATTGTTCAAACGTCAAGGATAATTTATAAGCTGTAGAATAACTGCAGAATAGATCAAGGCGATCTCATCTTTTTATGGTATTTTGCTGACTCCTCCACGTCTAAACGCGTGAATCGATGGGAAAATCTATAAACTTGGAAAACTGGAAAAAAATCACTCGGTTAATTAATACGACAAATAGAAAGCCAAAATAACTAATCCGGGATATTTCGGATGCTTTTTAACAAAGTGTAGTACGGATCAAAATTTAACAAACTGAAGTACTATTGTATAAGATGGCTTGGAACTTCAGAACAACATCGCATAAAGTAAATTATGAAGGTCCGAGGTCCATCTTCAGATTTAAGAGGTGATTACCGATTGATAAAAATGTGGAGCTGTTAGAGTACGTCATGGGCCTAGACCCGTTAGTCTTATGGTTTGCTTAGGGGTCAAGTAAGCCTTGCTTGGGAGCCAAGTAAACCTCTCTATATATTGAGAGGAGATATATCAATCTAATCAAGCAAGAATTAAGAAGGAAATCCCTTCCCTCTTGCCGGCCGTGGGCAAAAGGCCCCCGGCCGGCCTTCTCGCGCCCTCGCAGCCCTCTCTCTCCCTCCCAAACCCTAGTAGCTACATAACACTTGGTATCAGCTTCCCGGGTTCGATCATGTCCAGCCCTCCACCGAGTTCTTCCCACCCGCCGCCGCATCGCCGTCCCCGCGTTCTCTTGGCGGAGATCACCGCAGCCCTCACGATCTCACCACTGCTATCCAGGAGATCCGCCTCTTCTGCCGGTCCCTATGGCCGCCGCAGCGCCGGCGGCGGCCGTGGCAGCCGACGCACCGGCAGCCTCCCGCGATCGCCGGGCTGCGCCAACGCTGCGCTATCGTCGCCGCCACCCCTGGGCTCTGCCGTCCGCTGCCGCTGTCCACCATCTCCGAGCCGGACCCTACCTCGCGTCGGGTCCCTCTTCAGCAGCCGGCTCCTTCTTCACCAGGACGCTGCGACAACGGCGCCGCCGCCGCCACCAACGCCGCCGATGCGGTGTTGTCCTCACCGATGTTGTCCCCCGTTCGGTGGGCAGCTGCGGCAGCTGCCGTCGCCACCAACACCGCAGCAGCGCTGCCGCCAGACGATGTCCCTGCCTTTCGGCGGTGTGGGAGCGTGGCCCGGGCTCTCATCGACACCGCCGGGATGCCCTTCCACCAGGTCCGTTTCCTCCGTCGCCGTCACCGCTTCCGTCTTGGATAGCTATCCGCCACGTGTCGGCGGCGGTGAGGGCTGTTGCGCGCGGTCTCCTAGTGCGTCGGCATGTGCGGGAGATGCGTGATCTGCACTGCAGCTCCTCCAAGTTGCGCTTCGTTGCGCAACGGACCTCGATCCCGTCCGCTGCGTCGGGGCGGCCATGCTGTTTTTCCCACGGGCAGCGACCTCAAAGTCGTGCCATCGACGTCATCCGGCGGGGAAAAGGCATGGTGTCACCGACAGAGCACACCACGTAGCACCACCGCATTCCGCCGCCCGCGGGGCTCCTTTGTTCGGTGGTTTCCATGGGATCCAGGTGGGTGTACAAGTGCACATCCGACGGGCGGATGGTGTCCACTTTATGTTCAGGAGTCAACAATAAAGCGTCCCAGTCTATTTCAGGTTGAGAGTAATAAAATAAGCCGAGATGTAAAAGGCTCGTTTTTAGGTGTTAGGGTTGTGTTGCGTCGAGTCATGGTTTGTTTAGGTTGCAGCTCGAGGACGAGCTGCATGTCCAGGTGGGGTGTAGTGTTAGAGTACGTCATGGGCCTAGGCCCGTTAGTCTTATGGTTTGCTTAGGGGTCAAGTAAGCCTTGCTTGGGAGCCAAGTAAACCTCTCTATATATGGAGAGGAGATGTATCAATCTAATCAAGCAAGAATTAAGAAGGAAATCCCTTCCCTCTTGCCCGGCCGTGGGCAAAAGGCCCCCGGCCGGCCTTCTCGCGCCCTCGCAGCCCTCTCTCTCCCTCCCAAACCCTAGTAGCCACATAACAGGAGCACCCAATAGCACATGAAAACCCTGCCTTGTATTAAGCCCGAGTTTCCTAATTCAGACTGTTGTTTGCTTCCTTGAGAGGACATTGAATCCATTATGTTTAAACTTAACCCAAGAGGAGATACACTGAATCTCCACATTTTGGAATAATGGTCTGTTGGAATTTTGGCCCAAAATAGCCCAGTCCATTTTTTCCATTCCAATAATTCCTGAAAATCCTAGAGGCCCATGTAGCCCATTCATGCATGGCAAGAGGTGGGACAAATGTTTAGTCCCACATTGCTAGTTGAGAGAGAGCTGAAGTGGTTTATAAGGAGAGCTGTTCTAGCACTTGTATGTGAGTGAGAACAAGAGGGAATCCTCGCGCACTCCTCCTCCTCCTCGCTCGCTCGCTCGTTCGTCACGACACGCCGCGGGTTGCGGGAATGCCTCGAGCCGAGAGCTTCTCTATCTTTTTGCCGCGCGTGAATGGGAAATAATCTGAACGGTTGCACAAAGTTGAAACGAATTTTTGGTAGTGGGTTTTTATTACGGCCGTTCGGCTCCGGCTGCTGTCTCCTCGGTTCGCCTCCCACTGACTGTTCGTTTCATCTCCCGTCGCCGTCTGTTCGCCTGCCTGCCCGTGCCTATAAAAGGGAGGTCGCTCCTCACCTCAAGCTACAGGTTCTTGCAAACGTTTTCCACAGCACTGCGCTGCTACAGGTTCTTCTCCATCCCGTCTTGCGGCGTGCACCGCGATCCGGGACAGTAGGCCTCCGAAACCCCGCTTCTTCGAGTCCTGTACGGGAGAAGGGCGATAAGGTTTTTGGGGAGCGCTATCAGCGCGACTACTGACTTCATCACGGACTTCGACGACCACTTCCCCGACGAGGACTTCTTCCCCGACATCAGCAGTCTCTACCTCGACGACATGGCTGATAACGAGAACGTCAATGCCAACGCGGGCGCACAGCTGTATGGTGTTTTCTTTCATCTTGTTCAGATCATCACCATGCTCTCTATTTGTGTCGCACCTATAATATATGGATCAATCTCTCCGAATGTGTTTTCATTATCTTTCTTCTCCTACATACATTGTTTATTTTCCATTATTCTAGTCATGTTTTTCTTGCGGTCTATTTTGTCTAAATTACTTGTTAAATTGCTCTTTTTCTCAACAATCCAAAAACCTTATTATAGGCAATTTACTCCAAGTGGCTTTGTCGCATCTGTGAAGCCGCCCCTTTTTGAGGGTACTCACTACAAGAGATGGCGCGCGAGAGCAGTTCTCTGGTTTGAAAACATGAACTGCTATGACGCCATTCTTGGTAAGCCTGAGGGAGAGCTTACTCCTGCTCAGGAGCAAGTTTTTCAGAAAACTGACAGGCTCTTCAGGGCTGCTCTGTTATCTGTACTTGGAGAGAACATTATTGAACCCTATATGTCCTTTACTAATGGCAAGGACATGTGGGCTGCTCTCGAGGCCAAGTTTGGGGTCTCGGATGCAGGCAGTGAACTGTACATCATGGAGCAATTTTGTGACTTCAAGATGACTGGTGATCGCTCAGTTGTTGAGCAGGCTCATGAGATACAGGCACTGGCCAAGGAGCTTGAGTACTTCTCCTGTGTGTTACCGGACAAGTTTGTTGCCGGAAGCATTATTGCCAAGCTGCCTCCTTCATGGAGGAATTTTGCTACTTCCCTAAAACACAAGAGACAAGAGTTCACTGCTTCGGATCTCATTGGGACTCTTGATGTGGAAGAAAAGGCGAGGGCAAAAGACACACTTGCTCGTGGTGCTGAGGGTGGTTCAAGTGCCAACTTGGTACAGAAAAAGAACTTCCAGTCCCACAAGTTCAAGAACAAGGGCAAGTTTGATGGAAAGAGCAAGTTCGACTGGAAGAACAAGCCCTCACAGTCCACTACTTTCAAGAAGAAGACTGATAAGAAGAAAGGTTCCTGTCATGTGTGCGGTGATCCTGAGCATTGGGCTCCTAGCTGCCCCAACCGTTATGACAGGCGCCAGCATGGGAAGGGCGGCAAGACCGCCAATGTTGTCATGGGCGATGTTGATATGAAGGATGTTGGGTATGGTATATTACCTACTGTTCTTTCATTATGTCATTCTCCTGAATGGTGGATTGACACGGGCGCTAATGTACATGTTTGTTCTGACATTTCCATGTTTTCTTCATATCAGATCAGAGGGACTCAGTCCGTGCTGATGGGGAACGGCTCGCATGCTTCTGTTCATGGTGTTGGTACGGTCGATCTGAAGTTCACTTCGGGAAAGACCGTGCGACTGAAGAACGTGCATCATGTTCCCTCAATAAATAAGAATCTTGTTAGCGGATCCCTTCTATGTCGTGATGGCTACAAGATTGTTTTCGAGTCCAATAAGTTTGTACTTTCTAAGTTTGGTACTTTTATTGGTAAAGGATATGAGTGCGGAGGTTTGTTCCGCCTGTCACTGTCAGATGTTTGTAATAAAGTTGTGAATCATGTTTCGTCTGATCTTATATCAAATGTCTGGCATTCACGTCTTTGTCATGTTAATTTTGGTTGCATGACGCGATTATCAAAATTAGATTTAATACCAAAATTCACTTATGCCAAAGGATCGAAATGCCTAACATGCGTGCAAGCAAAACAACCTCGCAAGTCACATACGACTGCAGAGGTGAGAAATTTGGCACCACTAGAGCTCATACACTCTGATCTTTGTGAGATGAATGGTGTATTGATAAAAGGTGGAAAGAAGTACTTCATGACATTGATCGATGACTCTACAAGATACTGTCATGTGTATCTTCTGAAGACAAAAGATGAGGCTTTGAGCTTCTTCAAAATTTATAAAGCTGAAGCAGAAAACCAACTTGATCGAAAGATTAAGAGGCTAAGGTCTGATCGAGGTGGAGAGTATTTTTCCAATGAGTTTGATTCCTTTTGTGCGGAACATGGTATAATTCATGAGAGGACGCCTCCCTACTCACCCCAGTCAAATGGAGTAGCCGAAAGAAAGAACCGAACTCTAACAGATCTGGTTAATGCCATGTTAGACACATCGGGTCTCTCTAAGGAATGGTGGGGGGAGGCACTGCTGACCGCGTGTCATGTCCTAAACCGAGTTCCCACAAAGAACAAAGAAATTACTCCATTCGAGGAATGGGAGAAGAAAAGATTGAAACTCTCTTACCTACGGACTTGGGGATGTTTGGCCAAAGTCAATGTGCCAATTCCCAAGAAGCGCAAGCTTGGACCAAAAACTGTTGATTGTGTTTTTCTGGGCTATGCTTTTCATAGCATTGGCTATAGATTCTTGATAGTAAAGTCTGAGGTATCCGACATGCATGTTGGTACAATCATGGAGTCGAATGATGCGACTTTCTTTGAGGATATATTTCCCATGAAGGATATGCCTAGCTCATCGAATCAGGGGATGCCTAGTACATCTATCCAGGAATTCACTACAATTCCTGAATCCACCATTCCGATAGAACACCTTGAGAATCTGAAGGAGGATAACAATGAAGCTCCTAAAAGGAGTAAGAGACAAAGGACTGCGAAGTCCTTTGGTAATGATTTCATTGTGTATCTCGTGGATGACACTCCCACTTCTATTTCAGAAGCCTATGCATCTCCTGATGCTGACTACTGGAAGGAAGCTGTCCGAAGTGAAATGGATTCCATTTTAGCCAATGGAACTTGGGAGGTCACTGATCGTCCTTATGGTTGCAAACCTGTAGGATGCAAATGGGTGTTTAAGAAGAAACTAAGACCGGATGGTACTATTGAAAAGTACAAGGCAAGACTTGTGGCCAAGGGTTATACCCAAAAGGAAGGAGAAGACTTCTTTGACACTTACTCACCTGTGGCTAGGTTGACCACTATTCGAGTACTACTTTCTCTGGCCGCCTCACATGGTCTTCTCATTCATCAAATGGACGTCAAGACAGCTTTCCTAAATGGAGAGTTGGACGAGGAAATTTATATGGATCAACCAGATGGTTTTGTAGTAAATGGTCAAGAAGGAAAGGTGTGCAAGTTGTTGAAGTCTTTATATGGTCTTAAACAAGCACCAAAACAATGGCACGAGAAATTTGATAAAACCTTAACCAGTGCAGGCTTTGTTGTAAACGAAGCGGACAAATGTGTGTACTATCGCCATGGTGGGGGCGAGGGAGTCATTCTGTGTTTATATGTTGATGACATATTGATTTTTGGGACCAACCTTAATGTGATTAAGGAGGTCAAGGACTTTCTATCTCAGTCGTTTGAGATGAAGGATTTAGGAGTGGCTGATGTTATCTTGAACATCAAGCTGATGAGAGATGATAATGGTGGGATCACTTTGCTTCAATCTCACTATGTTGAAAAGGTCTTGAGTCGTTTTGGGTATAGCGATTGCAAGACTTCTCCAACACCATACGATCCTAGTATGATACTTCGAAAGAATCGAGGCACTGCTAGAAATCAACTTACATACTCTCAAATAATTGGCTCGCTTATGTATTTAACTAGCGCTACGAGGCCTGACATTGCTTTTGCTGTAAGCAAACTCAGTCGATTTGTCTCAAATCCTGGAGATGATCATTGGCGAGCTCTTGAGAGAGTTATGCGCTATTTAAAAGGCACTATGAGCTATGGCATCCACTATACCGGGTATCCAAGGGTACTAGAGGGTTATAGTGATTCAAATTGGATTTCTGATGCTGATGAGCTAAAGGCCACGAGTGGATATATATTTACACTTGGAGGTGGCGCTGTTTCTTGGAAGTCTTGCAAGCAGACCATTTTAACGAGGTCAACTATGGAAGCAGAACTTACAGCATTAGACACGGCCACTGTTGAAGCAGAGTGGCTCCGTGAACTCTTGATGGACTTACCTGTGGTTGAAAAACCTATACCCGCAATTCTAATGAACTGTGACAATCAAACAGTGATTGTTAAGGTGAAAAGTTCTAAGGATAATATGAAGTCCTCAAGACATGTGAAGAGGAGATTGAAATCTGTCAGAAAAATGAGAAACTCCGGAGTTATTGCATTGGACTACATCCAAACATCTAAGAATCTGGCAGATCCCTTCACAAAGGGTCTATCACGCAATGTGATAGATAATGCATCAAAGGAGATGGGTATGAGACCCACAATATGAGTTTTCCACAGTGGTAAACCACTCTATGTGATCGGAGATCCCGTGAATTAGAATTGGGAGACAAGCTGTTGGTTGACTGAGAGGAAAGTATCCATATTTTAATAAACACCACTCCGTGAAGATGCAATACTTTCCTATTCTGCATGGCAGGTTGATATTTATCTTAATGTGTTCTAAGTGGCTTATCTTAAGCAGAGATGTTGTCCTGCAGAACATCTTTTGAAGAGCACACCTATATGAGCTTGATTGTTAACCGTCGCAGTCTATGAGAGTTGGGTGCTCTCTAACAAACTCATGAAAGGCCATGGAGTATGACGCATAAGCTCCACCCGCGGGGAAGTCCCACGGCAGCCTAGTATTGGTCAAGGCTTTGTGTGAAGCTAGGATGCAGCAAACTTGCAGTTCAAGGCATAGTCCACTGTACAAGTCGCCGCCTAGTGTAGCATAGAGTTCTAGGTGGAAGTTCAACTTAACAGTCTCCACTGCAGTACCAGTATATAAACAGTGTTTTGGAACCAAAGGCAAATTTACATGTGCCTCTGGGATCTGGTGGGGGATTGTTGGAATTTTGGCCCAAAATAGCCCAGTCCATTTTTTCCATTCCAATAATTCCTGAAAATCCTAGAGGCCCATGTAGCCCATTCATGCATGGCAAGAGGTGGGACAAATGTTTAGTCCCACATTGCTAGTTGAGAGAGAGCTGAAGTGGTTTATAAGGAGAGCTGTTCTAGCACTTGTATGTGAGTGAGAACAAGAGGGAATCCTCGCGCACTCCTCCTCCTCCTCGCTCGCTCGTTCGTTCGTCACGACACGCCGCGGGTTGCGGGAATGCCTCGAGCCGAGAGCTTCTCTATCTTTTTGCCGCGCGTGAATGGGAAATAATCTGAACGGTTGCACAAAGTTGAAACGAATTTTTGGTAGTGGGTTTTTATTACGGCCGTTCGGCTCCGGCTGCTGTCTCCTCGGTTCGCCTCCCACTGACTGTTCGTTTCATCTCCCGTCGCCGTCTGTTCGCCTGCCTGCCCGTGCCTATAAAAGGGAGGTCGCTCCTCAGCTCAAGCTACAGGTTCTTGCAAACGTTTTCCATAGCACTGCGCTGCTACAGGTTCTTCTCCATCCCGTCTTGCGGCGTGCACCGCGATCCGGGACAGTAGGCCTCCGAAACCCCGCTTCTTCGAGTCCTGTACGGGAGAAGGGCGATAAGGTTTTTGGGGAGCGCTATCAGCGCGACTACTGACTTCATCACGGACTTCGACGACCACTTCCCCGACGAGGACTTCTTCCCCGACATCAGCAGTCTCTACCTCGACGACATGGCTGATAACGAGAACGTCAATGCCAACGCGGGCGCACAGCTGTATGGTGTTTTCTTTCATCTTGTTCAGATCATCACCATGCTCTCTATTTGTGTCGCACCTATAATATATGGATCAATCTCTCCGAATGTGTTTTCATTATCTTTCTTCTCCTACATACATTGTTTATTTTCCATTATTCTAGTCATGTTTTTCTTGCGGTCTATTTTGTCTAAATTACTTGTTAAATTGCTCTTTTTCTCAACATGGTCTTCTTAGTTTCTGATAATTGTGTAGATAAAAGAACAAGGAAGTTGAATATTTCAAACTTGAATATCTATATATCTGTACAATAATCAAGATTATCAGTATAACTTGATACCAGTCACCATCAGTGATTCAGTGAGATACCTGGGTACTAATTGATCCACTATTGCAGATTCTAATATTGATTATTTGCCTCACTACTGTTGTACAAATCGTTATGTGCTGTCCTTGGTGACTCTTTTGATCCTCTCAGCCCCAAGTGCAAGAAAAATCATGCGGCAAAGGCCAAAGGTTTTGGGCAACCAAATAAATAGCAAATTCTGTATTTCCTGTCAACCGATGCAGGTTTTAAGAAAAAAAAAGGTAGTAATTGGAAGTCAAGCGAGATGGATATTGATTGAGCACACTTCCGATTGGAAAAGATATATAAAAGAAAAGACTCAAAAAGGATACACATTCTTGAGGAAACTGTACATGGTAATTCACAGCCTGACAGCCAACGCACATATGGAAGTATTGAATCACAACGCATTAGGAAAACTGATCGGTAAAATTAGTACATTTGAAAGTGAATAAAGTAAATCGCCTTATGTAATATATAGGCAAGGGAAATCAACCAATCTCAACTACATACCGGTGATCACTGATCACAGCCACCACCTCTCTCGCGAAGCAGCAACGCACTGAACATGCCCCTCGTCTGATGTCGTCGATGGTGCCACAGCAGCGTAGGCTCAACAGTGCGCTTGCTCCGTTTCCATGATGGTTGGGGGCGTGGCGCCGCCCATAGCGGCGGCCGGAGCGCAACCTCAATTGAGCAACGCGGGTCCGTGCGGGAGGGGAGCTTTGTACTCCTCGCCGTGCTTGATACCGTGTACCATCGTACGCCATGGCATGCTCATCGTCCCAGCTGAAGTGGCCAGCCATGCTTAATGCCGTGTACCATCCTAGGCCATGGCATGCTCCTTGTCCCAGCTAAAGTGGCGATCCATGGGAGCCCCTGCCGAAGGTGTCCAGATAAAACGTGGTTTCCTTCATTCCTTGTGATCGGCCGGATAGTACGGCGAGCATCTGCTGGTTTATGTTGTGTGGCCGGTCGCATATGATTTTTTTCCTGGCTGTATGTGGGTGAGGAGAGATAAGGAGAGAGGTTGTTGTATTGTATAGGTGAGTTAGAGAAAAGAAAGGAAGAGTTTGTTGCGAGCTATTTTCAGAGGTAGTTTGTTTGTTTTTTTGGGGACAATCTGTTATTGTGCGGTGGCATTTGGCAGGTAAATAGTGTGAAGTGTGACATCAGGAGAAGTGTGATATCAAGAGAGATGTGACATTGCATGTTTCGCTTTAATAGTAAAGATAATTTAATTATTTCAAGGGATTCTCCTTCGAAACCCGCTGAAGCTACGTTTCAGTTTGACAATAAATTTCGTGTTTCTCGCAGGCTAATTGCTAAACGGGCCGTGCCGGGCTAGCCCGCGCGCTTAAGGCCGCGGCCCAGGACGGGCCTTTACCGGGTTTTGTTACGTGCTGCGGGCCGGCACTACAAAGCCCGGCCCACTGGCCAGGTTTGCTAGGGATATACTCCTACTTCAGAAGTTCGGATCCCTTGTAGTCAGTCTAGGTCGGAAAGCCGAAACATTTAGTACTCCGAGCGACGCCGCCGCCGCCGCCGTGATGCCAACTTGATCCCTCGAGCCGCAAATCCAATCCATACTATGCCCTCGAAAGCTAGTGAGATCCGCCAGCAGCAGAAGAAAGCGAATCAACAAAGCAAGCATGGAGGGGTCGTAGAGAAGAAGAGCGTCTCGGCCACCCCTACATCCCAGGGCGTCGCCGCCGCCGCCGAGATGAATGAACCCACAGAAAAGGAGCCGATACTCACTGCAGGTGATGATTACTTCAAGGTACGTCAACATGCATCCCCTTTTTAGTTTATGCTGCCTCCCCATGGGGATTGGGCCCTCTTTACTGCACAAAATGTTAGCAAACTTTTTTAGTCAGGTTGTGTCGAAGCCTATTAGACGCCTGTTACACTGTTGTACTATGTTATTAATTGAGCTAAATACACCCGGGGTACTTAAAGTTGCGCGTTACGTGCAGATTAGTCCCAATACTTGAAAACGTAGGTTAATTAGTCCCAAAACTTGTAAATCGGATTGATTAGTGGTACATGTGCGCTGAGAGCTCGACACGTCGCGTGGCAAGTTGGCACAATCGCACAACCTCGGCTCAGAAACATTTGCTGAAAACCCCCTGATTTTAGTTATACCATCGCAGTCCATTTTCTATTACCAAACGCCACTCTCCCGAAATCCCTAATCTGCAGTGACGAATCACACACGCCGCTCCGCCGCCGCCGCCGTTGTTTGAGCTAGAGGAGGCGGTGGTGTATAAGACTGCTGGGCAACGTCCTCTTGTGCTCATTTGCGACCGGGGCGGTCGACGCATGGGGTCAAGGAGCGTCGGCGGAGTCGCAGGCGGCTGATGATTCGCAAGCGTCGGCGTCGCCGGAGTCAGCTTCGCAGGAGCAGCGTTGCAAGCGGCTGATGTACATTTAGTCTGGATGGTCACCGAGGAGGTGTTCTGGGGCATAACCTTGGACTATGCATGGAAGAACAAGTATCAGCATTGTTCAGAGAAGAAGAAGGTAGCAGTGTTTTGTTCAGAGAAGAAGGTAGCAACGTTCAGGGAGGAAGAAGCAGTTTGTAGTGTGTGTTGTGCAGTGTGTATGTTCTGGGAACAACTAGATGATTTGTATGAAACTTTTACAACTGTTGTATGAAAAAATAATGAGATTACTGCAAGTGTGCAATATCTACACAAAATTGCATGATTTTCAGGAAACAAAATGTACATATAACACTGCTTCCATATAACACTGCTTCAATATAACAAAATCAGTACAGGAAAAACTTTGCATATACCGGGA
Source organism: Lolium multiflorum (assembly GCA_030979885.1). Classification (NCBI taxonomy): domain Eukaryota; kingdom Viridiplantae; phylum Streptophyta; class Magnoliopsida; order Poales; family Poaceae; genus Lolium; species Lolium multiflorum. The sequence goes on along the minus strand of CM061747.1, from coordinate 210,124,445 downwards.
TGACAACATCATGGTACAGGGGAAAGAAATACTACAAGAATAATACTACAGGAAGTCAGGAACATCCTGGTACCAACCATTTGCAGTAACAATTTACAGAAACAACTCAGTAACATGTAGATTATAGGAAATTGGCAGTTGTCATAGTACAATAAAAATTGTCGCAATACATCGTAGGAAATTAAACAAAGAATCCTACAGGAAATTCAGGTAGTTTTAGCAGTACATTTGCAGTTCATGTGAACATACACCTATCTGTGTAAGAAGTGCACTCAAAGTCGCAGCAGAATTTTGAGGTTTGAGCATCAGGTGCACTTTGATTGACTTGGACCTCATCAACACCAACTAGGTCATTAAGGTCTGGAATTTGTGCTTGTTGTTGCTGCCTCTTTTCTGTAGCTGTTCTAGAAGTGCTTGCTTCATGACTTGCCCTCTTTCTTGTAGATTTAGCCTTCCCTTGTCCTCCAATCCTGCCCCTTCCTTGTCCTTTATCTTGACCTGCAGCTCTTCCTCTACCTCTACCTCTGCCCCTCCCTCTCCCTCTTCCTGAGACTTGAGCATTAGTGACTCTAACTCCTGCAAGTGGAATCTGGTCTCTAGCAGCAGCAACAAATGATGACTCTTGAGGTATTGGTTGATGTTGAATGTTAGTGAAATGAGCATTCTCCTGAAAGTATGTAGGTAATAGCAATGAACCCAAATGACTAACAAATTCTAAAATTCACAAGTAATGAAGTCGAAAAAAAATAGAGATTTGGTCACCTCTTGGCCCATCTTGTAGACCATGCTTTCCACTACATGCATGGGATCACTTGTTGGATTAGTGTGCTGATGTATGATATTCCGTAGGATAGAAGGATCATCAAAATCTTCTCCTTGAACATCAGGTTGCTCTTCCATTTGTGCTTCCACATACTTGTAGTGTCCCTTTTTGTTGTGATTTGCTTGTCCGCAGATGGAGCAGTGCATTGTCAATCCTCCTCTAGTGACATATCTGGCTCCATTTATCTCCGTCTCCTCTGGTGCTTTCTTTCTATTCTTCCTAGGTCTTCCCATAACCTTAGTGTAAAGAGGAGGCATTACTTTCACTCCATTGGTCTTCTCCCAGAATACTCTCCCTCTAAGTGGAACTAAATTGTACCCATATGCCTCCAAATATGTCTCAATACTGTAACAGCTATGCACCAAAGCCTCGACATCTAGCCTATCTAACCTACAACAGGCAATTGCATGGTGGCATGGAATACCTGTCAGCTGCCACCTTCTGCAGTCACAACTTCCCGCTGGGATATCTACGACAATATCCTTCTCCAACTCGCCAGTTTTGATTGCATATACTCCTTTGCCACCAGGCCTTACTCTAATTCCTTTGCTCCATTCAGTGTATTTATCAATCTTTTTCCTAATTTTAGGACAGATTGTCCCTGTCCATTTAACTGCCTCTTTCTGCTTTGTGTCAACTCTTTCCATCATTTTGTAGAAGATTGTCTCGAGCATTGGTATGATTGGCATTTCTCTAGCCTCTAAAATGTAGCTGTAATAAGAGTGAAAAGCACATGTATAAGCAGTAGCACATGTGTAAGCAGTAGCACATAGATAAGGAGGAGCGCATATTTGAGCACTTAAATTTTACCTGTTAAACACTTCACAATGATTGTTGAGTAACAAATCACACTTCGAGAAGTCACTAAAGAATGCCTTAATCCATGTGTTTGGCACAAGGTTTAGAACCCACTTATAAGCTTCATCACTGTCGGCTTGCATCTTATCAAGATTGTTCTGCCACTTTGCTAAGTTCGTTGATCTTGCAATTGTCCATAGATTATTCTTTAGACCCTCTCCTTTGTGCCCTGCTTTCTGAAAGTTTTGGTACAAATGTCTAACGCAAAATCTATGTTCTGCATCTGGCCATATTTTCTAGACAGCATTTATAAGTCCCTACACAATTACAGAGCACAATAAAAATACAATAATTGTATTGAGCAACAAGGATAGTTGGTTGAAAGTGAGGTTGTACTACCATACCTTTTGCTTATATCACTCATGATTGTAAATGGGGAGGTATTTGTGATATTCAAATCTTCCTTTAGTGTGGTAAGAAACCACTCCCAAGATGAAGTGCATTCTACCTCTACTATGCCCATTGCAAGTGGGTAAATGCAGTCATTTCCATCAATTCCAACAGCTGTGAGCATAATCCCTTTGTACTTTGTCTTCAGGTGACAGCCATCAACACATATGAATGGCCTGCAACCCCTCAGGAACCCCATTTTGATAGCACCATAGGACCAATACAGAGTTGCCAAGTGTTGTTTTGGTGGTTCACCACCAATCCCTTGCACTGTGTTTGTTGACAACAAGAATGTAGAACCAGGATTGCTTCTCCTAAGCTCTTGGCCATAATCCCATAGTACAGAGAATTGGCTGTCTTCATCTCCATGGATAACATTTAGAGCATCCTTCCTTGCTCTACTAAGCTTCCACCTATTTGGGCACATGTTGTACTCTCTCTGTACTTTAGCTGCAAATGTCTGCAAACTAATTTTCTGGTTTTCTCTTATCTCATCTATGAACTTCTCAGCAAGAAAGGGAGCAGTGAGAGCATTCACATCAAATGATCCTTGGCAAGTATGCTTCCCTTGGTACCCCCTGATTTTGAAACCACCTGATGTACTGTCTTCTGTAGCTTTCAAAAACCATGGGCATCCAGGCTTGCAGACTGCATCCAATCTCCTCTTGTCATTCTTGAGCTTGTTAACCTTAACTCTATTTCTGACACTATAAGCTATAAGTGCTTTCCTCAACTCCTTAACACTACTGAAAAGCAAGCCTGCTCTGAAAATTGGATTGTCCAAGTCCACTTCCGGATTGAAAACCTTGAACTTGTTTTGCAACCATTGCTCATCTTCCTCTCTCAAATTCAGATCAGTGTCTTCTAATGCTTGCTCATTTTCTAGCTCAAATTCGTTCTCCAATGGGTTGTTATCATTTACTTCCTTATCCACATTGTCAGCAAACAAGTCATCATCTCCATCTTCGATATCATAGTCACTGTCATCAAAAGTTGTATCATTATCACTGCCCATATCATCATCACTTGTTGCTGCACATGATACCACAATGGCTGAACTGCTTGCTTCACCCTGATCTGCTACCAATTTGCTTGGAATTTTCATGGGACTAATGACAGGAGGTAGCTCTGGTCCTCCTGTATCCAGTACATCATAGAGTCCTCAAAAAGTTTGTGTGATCAATTATAAGAGTCAATTCCTTTTCCACTTCTGCTGCTCTGATCATATCAACAATATCTCTGTCATATTCAATGCACCGTAGTCCATTTGGTAGCTCTTTGCCAGGCTTTAACCAGTACACATGCAACCTGCCATTAAACTGGTAGCCCAAATGTCTCAGGAATTCTTCAATCCATAGCAATGAGAAAGTCTCTGTGTTGCAATGGTCAAAGTGGTCTACAGTACCACTAATGTATGTCAAATTGTCACCAAGTCCACAGAAAAATCCATTGTGCTCCACTACAATTGTGAACATTGTTGGATCATTCCCTGCATTGCATATCAAGTGAAAACATAAGATCATGTGCAGACAACATAGACAGCAAACAACTCTGACTTAATTGAGTACAAATGTGCCATCCAACAAACTAATGTACAAGCGTGCTTAGTTTCAGAATAACTAATCTGTAATCCAACAATATCAGATGCCACTGTTTCCTATTCGGAAACCTGCAGGCAACTCTGACTAAATTCACAAGCTGACTAAATTCAGTTAAAATGCAGCTAACTCTAACTAAATTCAGTTAGGTTCCTCCGTAATTTATTTTGCACACGCAGTAGACTAAACACCAACTGCACACATGCCAAGTTAAATAGTGCAAATACGAACTGAATTTGCACTGCACAACTCCAAAAAGACCAACTTTTCATTACAGAAATCATCCCGACCAACGAGAGGCACCCATGAGTACGAACTGAGCAGAAAATCCATTGATTTTTACGTGCCCCAGTAGTCAGAGAATGAATATCAACCTAATCCATCGACGATAGGCACCCATGAGTACCAAATTGATGAGCACGAACAATCAAACCTAACAGCGGAGAACCACCCGGAAAAACTGCCGCAGTTTCGCATCCTACGCAAGGGAAAAGAGCTTACGTAGTCCGGCGGGTCTTCGTGCCATAGACGATAGTGCGGTTCATGCGCCATGGACACCGGCAACGGACGCCAACGACGGCGCCTCGCGCAGCGGAGTGGACGAGGTGGAGGATCAGTTTCGTCGCCTCCAGCGGCGCCTTCGGGACGAACAGGTATGGGAGCCAACGAAAAATCAGGGAGCCTTCCTTGTCAAAATACAACCAGGCAGCTTTACCAGGGACCTCATTCAGCATAAATAAATGGTGGAAGGACTTTCTTACAAAGATTCTACGACGACCGGCACCAGCATGGCTTCCACGTCACGAATTCGGACTAGCTGGCCCAGATTTGCACGGGCGGACAAGTTTTGGGACTAATTAACCTACATTTTCAAGTATTGGGACTAATCTGCTCCCTACGGGCAACTTTTAGTACCCCGTGCGTATTTAGCTCTTATTAATTGTATATTCCCACCCTCCATCTCCACTTGATTCTCGTTTACCGCTGGAAATTCTCATGTGGGAGCTCTAATCTTTCAGGTTGAGAACCTCTCCTTAAAAGTGGATGGCCATGATATTATTGTGGATTCAAGTATCGAGTTGCATAAGGGGAGGTACATAGCAATCTTTCTTATGCAATATGCACTGTTATTGTGTATCTTATTCAATATGGAAGGACATAATGTTAGTGTGGATTAAATATCGAGTTGCATAACAATATTCATGATGTTGTACAATCTGACTGCTTTTCTTTCCATAATTAGCCGATATGCGCTGGTAGGGCCGAACGGCTCCGGCAAATCAACACTGTTGGCAGCAGTAGGAAGCAGTATTCCTGTTCCTGAGTTTATGACAGTCTATCGGTTAGCTGATGGATTCGAGAAATCAGATCTCACCGTCCTTGATGCTGTAATGGGCGATGACCACCTAGAAGAAAAAAATCGACTAGATCAACTAATTGCCAACTCAGATTTGGAGGTAACTCTTGACAAGCTGTTCCAATCTTGCTTACTGTGAGTGTTTTTTTCAACACATTCTAGTATAGTTTAAGTACTAAAAAGGCTTTTGTTTGCCAACCTACACAGCAAGATAAGGAAGAGTTCTTAAAGGAATTAGATGATATTGGTCCCAAGGCTCGGCACCGGGCTTGTGAAATATTGGTCGGCTTTGGGTTCACTTCATATATGCTGCATAGCAAGACCAGAGAATTCTCTGATGGGTGGCGCATGAGGATGGCTTTAGCCAGAGCACTCTACGTGAAAGCAGACATACTTCTCCTTGATAATCCAACAAATCATCTTGGTAAGTAATACTGACATTGCTTTGACATTTCTAATTTGCAGCAATTCAACTTGTCTTCTTTATTCTTGTACCTCCCGAGTGACACAACTATTAGAAATTCTCATGTTAATAATTATGGCAGCCAATTCTGTAGTGATTATGCTAATGCATGACCACAAGCAGATTTTTAACCGCATTTTTTTAGTGCTAGAACATGACTTCCTTTTTTTTTGCTTGTCGGAGTAAGCGATGTTCCTTTTACTCATGTTGCATGGAGTAGCCTGCTGGGTGCACATTCTTATTCTCAAGTGCCAGGCTGCTCATAAAAAAGATCTAAGCTAACCTACGTGAGAGAGAAATAAAGGTTTCTAGTGCAGCCTAGATCAGGCAAAAAGGACTCCCTGTATGTGCAGCCTAGATCAGGCAAAAAGGACTCCCTGTATGTGCAGCCTAGTGGTCATGTGGGCAATTAAAGAAAAAATTATTGCATGAGTAAAGGTCTAGCTTCTTCTCAACTGAAGGAATTACATACGGGAGTCAGCGAGGGTTAAATATGACCACAATTGTAATACGATCTGTATTTCGGATTTTTTGTCAAAAAACTATATATGGCTCATATCAAGAAACGAAGAGAGTATAAGAACTATGTTTGAGTAAATATGACCACGCCACGGACATGATAATGTTTAGAGTTGTCTTAAATACAAAATATCATTACTGCAAGATTAGTAGAGAAAAAAGAGTTCAGGTTAGTTTTTTTTACAAAATAAAAATGATTCATGCAAGAAACAATGCACTGTTGGATCATTCTATTTCTTTGGTCTTAGGCACCTTCACAAACATCGACCTTTCTTGGCCTTTTGTCCATGTGATTGTTGCAATATCTTCTCTGTGAACACTGAATTTATTTTCTGTTTGCATAGTTAGTGATTGTACTAAACTGACATCACAGGTTTCTATTGCTAAAGATAAATTCATTAACAGAACCGTTGTGCACATAAGCAAAATCAGGGCCTACAACTTTTTTTTCCTAGGTTATACCCAAAGTTTCAGTGGATGAACATCTTTGAAATCTTGCCTCAGAAGAAGAGTTAAAAATCTTATTCAGTTGAAATGAGCTCATATGTTTAAACATTATCACTGTTCGACTTTCGACTGAACAACTGTTTATTTTGTACCTAAACCTCTAAGGAGCATCACAAGACAAATAAAAATTGTAATCTTGCCATAATAGCAAGAAGAGAATTCACCCTATATTTTCATTTGTATGGGGGAATGCCTAGGAGGAAAAACACAGAACTGTTATGGTCATGAAAGGTAATTGAAAAAATATGCAGAAAACAAAATATTGTTATCACCGCAGATAAGTAGTGACTAGATTTTCATGACGTTCTTTTGAGATACTGGACTAACTTTTTTTTTTTTGCCTTCATTTGCTGCAGATTTTGATGCCTGTGCATTTCTGGAAGAGAGTTTGTCTGACTTGACATCGATAATACTTCTTGTTATATCCAACTGCCAAAGTTTCTTGACAAAAGTTTGTAATCGAGTCCTAGAAATTGATATGCACAAGACACTTGTGGAACACTATACCAGATACAATGAGTATTTGGAAAGTCGGGAGAAAGAGAGAGAAGGACAAGATGAGGTCGTCGGAACAAAGACAACCTGTGATCCAGGATTCAAATTTACTGCTATTGCCAGGGTAGTACCCAAAGGACAACCAGCTGTGGTACAGTGCTTGAATGCCTCATTTAGCTACAAAGATAATGTTGTATTCAAGTGTCTCAACTTGGGTATTGATTTTGACTCAAAAATAGCCTTAGTTGGTCCCAATGGATCAGGAAAGAGTACTCTGCTGAAGCTCTTGGCAGGCCAACTATCACCATCACAAGGAAAGGTCTCAGCTCAGGGAACTAAAGTTCTATATTTTGATCAAGGTTCGATTGCTACACTTGATGAGGAAAAGTCGGGTATACAATTTTTGAGGGCCTTCAGCGGGAACAACTCTATTGCTATTCTGACAGCTGCGGCTTGCAATTTTGGTCTATCAGAGGAAGTGCTAAAACGGCAAATCAAAATTCTGTCACAGGGACAGAGGACACGACTGATTCTTTCAGGCATGACAGTTCAGAAACCACACGTTCTGCTCCTTGATGAACCGACAGATCATCTTGATTTTCATGCTGTGGGTCTCCTGGCTGAAGGGCTTAGCAAATGGAACGGTGCCGTCGTCATTGCAGGCCATGACAGCAGGTTAATTAGCCTAGTCGCTCAACAGATCTGGCTATGTGAGAAGAAATTGGTCACCAAACAGCCAGTGGTTGACATGGTCACCAAACAGCAAGTGTTTGACATTGCCGCCCACCGACTGGAAATGATTAAGAAAGCTGGTAAGTAAATCTTCCATTCTCCTGAATATTACAGTTACTTAGAGTAACATGTTTACATCCCATGTATTGGTATCAGATGATTTTTTTAGATAACTTTGTACTAAAATGGGATCTTGATTTCTGCTGTCTTCCAGCTGATGCGCGCTATCTTGTGAGGTTACCGGCGACCACTGAGTTGTTTGGTCTATTTTCCGTTGGCAACTATCATGATGTGGCAATTCCGTGTGTTTCGTACATGAAGTACGTGGATTGTCAAAACAAGTGTTATAGAGAACCGGCGATCCCCGTTGACAGGTTCAGAAAAAGAAGACACATGACTGCATATGCACCGTCCAGTAGCCTGGAAGGTGGATTCTTGCAGTTACCAGGTGAGATTGTTCATCGACGCTACAAGATAGCAACTGATGTGAGCAGAAAAATTTCGAGCTCCCTGCTGCTGACACTCTGGACACTAGATAAAGTCTGTGGATTGTGTGTTTCGGACATCAAAAAAGAGAACATCTTGGTCACACCCTCTGGTGAAATCAAATTCAAAGGAACTGAATTTGTGAAGCGCACTGACGATCTTGTAAGTAGGAATATCTCCTCAGCACAGACCATATTAGAGGATCTGTTTTCAAGTGGTGGGGAAAAGCCTCCTCCGGAAATAGACCATCTTCTTGATATGATGAAGAACCGTCCAGAAAAGCGTGAACTTTTTCATACACACACATCGTTGATTCCTCTCTGTAGTCAATCAGATTGCTATATGAAATTACATGGATGCCTAAACAACACGATTGAGCCCATGTTACGTGATAAGATATATGAGGATCTACCCCACACAGACACTTTTGAGGCGGATGTTCAAACCAACCTACTCTTGAAAGCACATTTCGATAAGGGAGACTACAAGACACTATTACCAACAGTGCAGCAAGGTCAAACCTTAACCGATGGTCAGCTCAAGTGGTACAAACGGGAGCAGGGAAAGAAACTTTGTTTGTATCTCAGAAATCGGGCGTCACATAAGATGGATTTATTTCGATCTGTGTGTAGGTATTTGGCTGACATGGCTGACCTTGCATCTCATGTGCGCTTTCCTCTGGTGAATTGCTACCTGCAGGAAAAGTTATTCGATGCAGGAGCAGCTCGCGACCTGATGCTGCATAAGCTAATTCAGTAAAAGTATGTTTCACCGAATTCATTTCTGTCTTAAATATGTTGCATTCTTAGAAAATCAATTCAAAGTGCGAGAAGCAGCATTCTGACCTGCTAGGTTAGCCATTTTAAACTGTTGCAATGAACTGTCAATGCGAATATGCAACTTCTTTAGATAAGATGATGTTTATAAATCTTCTCTACATAAGAGCTGCTATGCAAAATTGCAAATATCTATCTGTCAATGTATGACAACGAACTGTCAATTGCCTTCAGATTTATCACAACAGACAAAACATAACGAGCTCTAACAACTTATTGTGAATACTGCAGGATTGAGCTGTTGTATGATGTACTGACTGGAAGATGAACTTAGCCATTATTAACAGCTCTTCAGCATGGAGGCCGCAGGCTGATAAAGCATCCATGGTGCCATGGAACTTTGGGGTCGGCAGAGTTTTAGCCCTTGTTTTGTAAACAGCTGAACTAATTTGGTGACGTGTTAAGGTCTCTGGGAGCTTAGAATGTTACTCCTAGGGTGGTGGATGTGCTAAAGGTTTATGTGAACTAATTTGAGCTAGTCGTTGGAACAATGCCTGCCAGTAACGCTGTGACGTTACTGCATTTGGATGAATCTAACAATGTTATGTTACCAAACTAACATGCCTGAAGTCCTTTTATATTATACTAGGAAGCATAGGCGCGGCGGCACGCCGCGCCCGTGGCATTAAAATATTTTACGTGAGTGTATAATGGTATCTATTTCAGTTTGAAGTATGATTATAGGTGTAGAGCGTTTCATTAGAAGAATGACGGTGAATATATAGAAAAATTTCCTTTCTTTCTATCGAGGCATTGATCGATGTGAGTGTAGACTGGTTCAAGCAGACAGTAGAAGAGGCAGCACCAGGAAGCCATGGCAATATTGCATATGGTAAGGCATGAAAGTCGAGAGCTGGGGTGAGCTCTACATGTTCATCGGAGTGAACTTAGGGTCCGGCCGTCCGGGCTCGTCGCTATGAAGCATTCATCCAGAAGTCTCAATTTCAAAGCTCACCATCAGGCCAAGCTTGCTCTTAAGCTTCAGGGTAGATCTTTGTACTTCAGATGTCTAAACTCTCCTACTAAAGTTTGTCTAAACAGGGATGTATCATCAGTGCTCAGTGTTCCTGAGTGCATGCTACTCTATGTAAAATGCTGCTAAATTAATAAAATTACCATGTTCCAAAAAAAAAAAAAAAAAAGAATTCAACAGCCGTAAAAAACCAAATTAATTTACATGAGGCACATCCATTTTATTGCTGACTATTCGTTGCTCTTGTAAACGGATCATGTTTTCCAATGAAATGTATCACAATACAACTTATTTTTCTATGAAAATTATTATGTGCTTCTGAAACTTTGTTTGTTAGATTGAAATAAGCATTCTTATTTTTCACGCAAGAAAAACAATATATTTATAAGGAATAGAACTATTTGAGGAATATGATAGCCATGGTAGAAGCAATGAATAAGTATTCTTACTTTTCACATACATAAAAGATACATTTGTTACGGAAATTCAATTCGACTCCCGGGTGCGTATGCTCCCTCTACCAAGAAAATATATTTTGAAGTGTGGAAAAAATTTGACAAAAAATTCTACATGTACATCTTCATAATATATGTGTGCGCGTCAAGTTTCACGAAAAAATAATATTTTGTGTGACCTATATAAAAAAGAGAAAACTTATCCTGTGAAAAACATTGTTTTTTGCACTGAATTTTGTCTTTTTTACACATGTCACATGATAAGTTTATTTTTTATGAAACGACTTTGTGAGCGCTTAGCACGTGAAGATGTACGTGCGAATTTTTTGTTTCAATTTTTTTGAAATTTAAAATATGTGTAAGATGCATTTGAAAATATAGGGAGCATATGCTCCCATGTTCCAAAACACCACTCCCCATTTGTTAGAAGATATATCGAGTAATTGTCTTAGAAACTTGACATGCATCACAAAAACAAATATTTTAGGTTTGTCAACAGAATTCAAGAATTAGCGGAAGCAATTTATCAATAGATTTCTATATTTTCTAGAACTGTTTAGGTAATCTTAAATTATAATTTTGATTTTCAACGTTTGAAACACATATATTAGCTAATTTACAGAAATCACACGCTGAGAGCACAACCCTATTCACTTTTTTCACACATGCTGACCCGCAAGGACGCAGCATCACAGTATCTCTCACACACACACGCGCATACCCAGCACTCCTGGTGCGGACACCTGTTTGCAAAAAAAAAAGTCACTTATGTTCCCCTTTCTCCTTGCTCTCTCGTGAGGCTACTTCCGCCGAGTCTGCTCCTCGATTCCGTTTGCCCGAGCTGCCAATTGATGCAGGCGAGTCATGCTCGCTATGGCCTGCACTGCAGATTCGTTGTCTTTATAGCTTTATTGGCATCTAGCAGTTAAAACCTAGCTTATGTGCCCCTGTATGCCTGCAGCCATTGCTCAGAAGAAAGCGGCCACACATCAGCGGCGACATGAAGCACCAGAAGCTGAGGGTCTGTCCAGTCACTCACCATCAGGGCAGCGGAGCCGGTACTGGAGCTTAATCTGCCACAACGGCATTCTCCGCGTCGATAACCACGATGCCATCTATCCCACTGCCTTTCGCAAGAAGGCCGCCACAGATTCAGAGGAGCTGAGGCTGACTCTGTAGGCGCAGAAGGCTTGTACTTGCAGGTACACATCCCTCTTGCACAACTTCACGTTTTCTCAGATGGCTGGCTCCCCTTACTGATTTGATGTGTTTGATGGGCAATCTGTTGGTCCTGAATGTATGTGTTCATGTGCTACCAATTACTTCCCATTTTCTAAATATTATGTCATGGTTAACTGGCTGTAACTACATGCTCTTGGTGTATGGTTTATATACTTCTCTTTTTACTTATCACATAATCAACGCTCTCTGTTTGCCAATAGCAAGTCTAGAATTGAAGATTTTATGTTGAAGTATCATTCTTTGTGTAGAAATGATATGCCTAGAACTGTGTAGATCATCATATATGTATAACGGCATTGCCTTCAAAACCTTGTGACCTGTTAGTCCAGTGATGAATGATTTTGGTACCCATTCTCCTCACTTGGCAGTAGCTGAACAATTTAGAAAGTTCTCTGTTCAGATTATGAGATTAGTTTAAAACAGCAAGATCTGCTAGGAAGTGACATTTTCTGTTTCTCGATGCCAAAAGTCCAGAACTACTGCTCTTGTCCGTACAATAGCATTGATTTGAAAAACCCAGTAACTATCAGTCCTACTGTTTTTGAGTACCCAGTATCTTGTCAAGATATGTAAAAAGAATTAAGAGGTAAAAGCAAGTAGGAAGCTGTACACATAGGAATTTTGCATCACCCGATGTAAATTAACACTGACATAGGAATAGAAGGTTGCATTGATCAAACTGATTCATCTTTGCCTGCATTGATCAAACTGAAATATGACAGAGAAAAGGGAAACAAAATAGTGGACCACGGACATAACAACAACTAAGTTCATCTTTGCCTGAAAGTAGGGCTATCTAGGGACCAAAGAAGGTGAATTCAGCAGCTGATAACTTTTCGTCTCTGGGGGTTTGATGTCGTAGCATAGGCTGTAATTTTGTACTTATAAATTATGGGTGCATTGATACATGTGTCATGTGTGCTCTAGAGGAGACCTGAAAACCCAATGGGCCCAACAACACGTAAAGAACACCCATGAAATCTAGCCTTGGTCGCGTATCAGCAGAAGAGCTAGTGCGTCGAGGATACAGTACAACAGTACATCTTGAAGACCATGACGCCGACGTGGAACTGGAGGAGGCGAGAAAGAAGGAGGCCGGTCTCGCTGGCAAAGGCACACACTTACATGGACCTGCAGAAGAAAGAAATATGGTTCATAAGGCAAATGAAAAGAGAACAATTCGGAGCAGCCAAAACCAACACCAAACATAATCAAATCAACCCTGAGATTTACGTGCCTGAGTAGTTTTGTGGTGCTAGGCTTTCCTAGGTGAATAATTGGCAGCACATCACGGGGGCGCTGCCATAGGTTTAAGTGAGGTTAGATTATCTGAACTTTCAATATCAATAAAGGATGTTTTTCTTAGTTTGCACCAATGGCGCCATACCATAATAGCTTCAAGTTCTCTCCTTTTAGATGTAAGAAAGAGCATCACGTAGCTGAACTAAGACTTGCTGAGAGCTTCATCTTCAATTTGTGTACACAACCAAAAGTAAGGGTCTTGACTTCGTCCTGAAATAAATAAAGTCAGCAGGACAAAAAGAATACCATTCCTTCAGATTTGCACTGCTAAGCTGGGAAAATAAAATAAAAGATAAGCCAATATTTGAAAACATCAACTACGGAACAGCTTGTTACCCAGTTGATGAGTGTAACTTCAGGATAAGGCAATTTCACGATAAATAATGGTTATGGACTGGTTGCCATAGCTTTTCAACCTCAGAATGAGACACTATTTTTGTAAATATCGACTACTGTGAAAACATGTAACTATGAAGATTAACCTGTACTGAAAAAGGAAACACATGCCCTTGCACTTTTATGAACATCACAAGATGTGAAGTGCACAACTAAGCTAGATGTCTCTTCTTATCAGCAGATATAACAGAGACTATTTGTGCCACCCAAAACTTGCATGGATGGAACTAAATGCTTAGATGCAGACAAATTAAAAACCCCTTGAGAGAAAGATGAGAGTGATTTTGTACATTATGCTAGTCGACACATTGGTCATAGTAATTTCGGCACCTGAAAAATACTCGCCGGCTTCGGACACCTGAAATTGGAAACCAGATGCTTCATTTTACTGGCTGAATGCTGCATAACAATTGCTGACATCAAAGAATTTCCATTTATTAACTAACATCAGAACTAAACCAGGACCTGGAGCACCCACTTGCAGAGATATTTCACCTATACTCCAAAAAGCCTGCGGAAACCCTGAACTATATGCGAAACACACGTTCCAAAAAAAACTTAACTCATGATTCTTCCAACCATTATTGTTTCTATGCGGTCAAGAAAAACCCGAAGGTCACCCATAGAGAAAAACTAAATAGAATATCGAAATTGGATGAAGCTACTGCAAACATTGGTAACATATCACAAACTTTAATAAAAATTAATACTTGATTTACTTCTATATTCTTCTGCCAATTACATACAACATATTCTCATGATTTCTTATGAAAATCATGGTGTTTTATATTCTCATGATTTCTTATGAAAATCAGAACATTTTCTTGCCTTTTCTATCATCCATTTTCCTGAGAGTAATAAGGTCGCCATGGTCTATCAAGTAACCCAAATGGTCACCAAAGGGGCTAACTTCCTACTCAAATAAAAATTTACGGATATAAATCATTTAGGAAAGGAGGAAGAACTAATGAATCCAATCTGTACTCAATATGAGACTGGGGAAAGCTAACAGATTAGAAAATTAAAACATAATCTATCATTTTGTACTCACCTTCCCAAGAAGTCTTTCTATAGCATTCTCATGTATTAGGAGACCATTAAGTAGTAAGAGAAAGCAATATATTCATATGACTCCTCTTCAGTTTATGTCTTTTCCTGTAACTCACACAGTTTGAACGGAGTTCTCTGCACATGCTTATTCGCATTCCGTGAATTCACTATTGATGGTACAAAATATACATGCCTTTACCACTGTTTTAGTATTACCTTAAATAAATATGAGCTCATTTCACCCAAATTTTCCAAGAAGTAACTTTTACAAAAGAAAATTCCCTGCTTTGCTATTCGCAAATTAAGAGAACAATTACTCTTCTCTCATCCATCACGTATAACAATTTAGAGGTGATGCTCTATGCCATGCTTGGAACGCAAAAATTAGACGGATCCACAGAGAGGTAAATAAAAATGAGATAGGTGGGGAGAATATAGAGGGGAATGAGAGGGAAAGAGATCAGGAGGCGAGGAAAAAAAAGGAACGAACAACCTCACCTGGTCGTTCATGTTTGCGCAACCAGCCTTGTCGTCCACTATCCCAAACTTTTATCTGCAAGTTTTTATTCAGCTGCCGGGATGGACCTACAAAAAAACTTAGGAAAACCAGAATCACTGGAAACGAAATTGGAGAGAAACATTGTTGGACCAAAACAAATCGAAAGGTCAGGAAAGAAAGCAAGCGATTGGATGAAAGAGAGGAGAAAAGAAGGCATTGCGTGCTCCCCGGCTGTGGAATTCGTAGGCGGCGTCCGCCCCAGCTAAGGGCTCCCCGCCACTCCAGCCATGGTGGACCTCTTCGTCGTCCACCTCCATACCTACCCCAAGTCCCCCCTGATGTCGCGTGACGGCCAAATCAGCACGAGGGAAGGCTCGTCGATGATTGGGATGTGGGAGAAGGATCCGACCCACGGCACGGCCGTCGCCGGCGTTTGCTGCTCGATGCTGTTCTCCGAGTCCTGGCACGGGAAATTGGAGGCGGAGTCGATCCACGGCATGGCCGTCGCCGACGTCCGCCGCTTGATGCCGTTCTCGAGTCCTCGACTCTCGCGGCAGTGGAGCCCATGCCGCCGCCGTGTCCTCTCCGACCAGCTGCGGTGGAAATCGAGAAGATCCTAGAGGGACAAAGCGGCAGGAGACTTTTCTAGAGAATAATATCTAGTCAAAGCGGTGGGGAATCGGATGCGGATATTTTCCTCTTTCTTGTGGGTTCAGGGTGACCGGCAACCGGGAAACCACCGGAGGTAATAAGTAGCAAAAAAAAATCGAGTATTTGCAGTTACAGATGTAAATAAGGAAACAACCGTGCAGCAGTGTACGTGTCACCCAACGCAACGAAGGAAAGTGAGCCAAATTAGCTCATCTACAGTGCTCAAATTAATATGAGATGCCCTAAATTGATTAGCTTTTATATAGGGTATAATTATGCCTAAATATTACTCCCTCTGTTCTATCAAGTTTGTCTTAGATTTGTTAAATTTGGATGTATCCACTGACCCGCACTTTTGGCTCTCATCCTCGCACCTCCCCCATATCTGGCTGTCCATTTAGGTGCTTTGCGATGTGTAGACAAGGTAACGAATCTGTAGCGAACCAATGGAAAAAATCGAGAATACAGGCCTGGTGTATAAGGATACCAGTAGGCTACGCCTTTAATCTCTAGGTGCTGGCATCATGGGTACAGCCCGGGACAGCATCGTCCTGTAGCCTCTCGAATTTATGATGCGTAAATGCTGTTGCCTATGTGATGACGCTGTAGCAATTAAGCTCGGCCCCAGCATCGTCTCCTACCTCCCCTCAATTCAGCAGTGTCGTCGAAGAAGAGAAATCTGCAAACATCGGAGCACACCAGAAAAATCCTAGAGCGAGCAACAAATGGATGGGAGGATTGGGGACGGGCGCTTCCCTGGTCGAAGGTACGAGGCTGTCGCTAGTTTCCCCCTGGTAGTGTTCCTGCAGATACATTTTTTGTTGGATGAACATGCTGAAATGTACCGAATTTTACAACCACATTTCCACACACGCAACCAAAACCGACCGGCCTTTACAAAAATCTGCAATCACTACCGAAAAAACTAGATCCCAGAAATCCGAGTCCTCCGTCGGACCAACTGTTATTACCTACTCAAGACAATTGAAACACATTGATTTAAAAAACACATTTCCTGCACTTCGGATTAACCATAATTAGCTCGGACGTAGACCAAAAAACCGCTGTCTCCCCTTGCTGCCCCGTCCCATAGAATGTACATGCGAGTACAAAACTTTAAATCGAATACAACCAAAAACAACTGGATTTTTTGGGCGATCTAGCAATCCTCAAATAAGTAGTCAGCAAAGGAGATTAGACAACCACCGCAGGCGAGTACAAATTTTTCGTTCGCGTTCTGTACAGGGAAGAAGAAAGTGAGAGGGAGGGGATTATGATGGAGCTGCAAGGGAAGTTAATTGCTGCACCTACCAGGGCGCTGACGTCATGTCCGTCTTGCACTGTTTCCCTGTACTTTGGCTGGTACAGGCAGAAATACACCGTCGGGTATACATACGCGAAGTTGCTACGTGGGAATGTACAAGTAGTGGACGGCTCCGGATGTAGAATCGAAGGTCAGATATGGGGGAGGTGCGTCCGCAGGTTCTACCACGTATTTTGGATGTATCCACACGCTAGATAGTATCTAGATACATCCAACTATTAACAAATACTAGGAAGCAAGGCGTGGCAGAATGCCGCGCTGTGGTGACCCTGCATACCACTGCATGTTGTAGTATGTCAGTCGTTGATATAACATTCAAAAGTCCATTATAAATATTACATCTCTCAGAGTAGTAACAGAACATAGCAGGTCCATAACTCATTCATTTATTATAACAAGCATAATGTACATATCATCTCGGAGCTCCTCTTGGGTCCTAAGAGGGATACTCCTGGGTTCGAGGCGAACCCAACTTAACTTATAATACAAGAGTCTTACTAAGTGGTACATTTATTCCCTCGAGCAGTTAAGCACTAAGAGTTCGTACTGCTCAGATACTACTACTACTACTACTCGGTTAGTCTAAACTTGATCTCCTTCGGAACCCTCCCCGGTTCCGTAGACTATAAGGTAGTCTACGCCTTCAACACCTCCAGAGAGGTCTGGTTCTTCATAGCCGATGATGTCGAATCCTTCAAGGTTGTCGTTGTTCTCCTCCAGATGGTTCAGACAATCTAAGCGGGGGATTTAAGAGTGGGATGAGTACGAGCGTACTCAACAAGTTCATTATAGATAAGAGGTGTTTAATGCACTAGCTACGATATTAGACCAAAAAGTCTAATACCAATGCACGTTTTGATAAACATTTCTTCAAGAGGTTGCTTTTATTTCAAAGAACTATGTCCGTCAGCCTTCACCGATTTACTAGAACTTCATGGAGCTCCTTTCTGGCCGCGTTCGTAGTTTCATATCACGGAACGGAGTGACAGTCACGGTTCTTTACACTCTGCAGAGGTGTGTTGCTTTACCCATAAGAGATCTTAACCTTGGTGCCAACCGGGCAGCTTTCCCGTTCACACTTCCTTCGGTGTGAGGCCCGGTATAAGGTCATAGCCAATCATATTCCTCCGCTACCTCGCACACCCACCCTTTGTTGCAAACTCCGACCCTGGGTCCTCGTCGGTCCACTTACACCACTTAAGGACGGACCCCGACCACGACGACAGTGCAGGATCGAACCAAACTCCTTCGCCCAGCTGCAACCCATCATAGACCACATTACCGTGGGGAATTAGAAGGGGATCCCCACCCACCAATTGTTCCGGCAGCAACCGCTACGGTAAGCAACAGCTATACCGTGGGGAATTAGAAGGGGCTCCCCACCCACCAATTGCTCCGCAAGATACAACCGCTACGGTAAGCGCATCCGTTGATGTACAGGAGGTGGAAATACGATTGACTATTCCGTCCCACTATAGATCTTATGGTTAACACGGGTATTACGGCACAAGAATCACTGGACGACATTTGTTGTTTAATCCTAGATGGATATAAACCCTTGCTGGAACCTCCACCATATCAACACAATCCATGGTTCCATTGCCCACCACATAGTCATATTCATAGTTATGAAAATAGTGGTTTTGGTTTTTATGCAATAGTGATAAACATAGTACTTTGCAAATAATTTGATAAAAATACTCAAATGGCATGAGCAAGCGATGAACTTGCCGAACACTGCAAAGTGTTGCGGTTGGATGGTGTGGACTGACCCTTGTCCTCTGTTGCTGAAAAAATAGCATCATTGTCCGATAAGGGCAATGGTTAAAGAAGCATTGATGCATGATTCCAGTTTTAGGGTTTGTTCCCCCCTTCCGATGTCGTTAATAGTTCATGTGAGAGGTTAATACTAAGAATAATTTGGGGATAGTCTATTTAGGGCAAAATACAACCTTGAAATGTTGTCAAGGTGTTTTTAAAGTCCAAAAGAATTTATGGACTTATTTTCATTATTGAAAATAATGTGTGATTTAAATGATTATTTTAATCATCAAATTTGAACTTATTCTTGTTTATCTTCAAAAAATCTATTTCATATTTTATTATGATAGAGTTTTTTATACTGAGTGGTTTTCATATTTTTAATTATTTTTTTAGAGCTAGGAAACATTTACTATTGATTTTTAAAGTTTCAGTATTTTTGTTAATTAGTGAAATGGCAAAAATGCCCCTGGGCCCACCTGTCGGTGTAACCCAGTGGGTTAGGTCGACCGACCCACCTGGTCCGGTTCGAACAGCCTCACTCCTCTCCCTCTCTCTCGCGCGTGCCCAAAACCTAACCCTAATCCCCTCTCTGGCGATCCGCGTCGCCGCTTGATTCCGGCGAGCTCCATCGGACTTGGCCCCCGCCATGATGCGCAATCGAAGCGCCTCACGACGGCGGTCATCCTCATCCGCGTCGATCTAGAGCGGGTGCTGCTCCAGCTGGTCCTCGACCTCCTCCGCGGCAGCTAGGGTTACGGGATCTGGGCGATCCCGCCGCTCCTGGCGCTCCTGGTGCTGTGGCGCCACCGTGGCTTCGCCACCGTGGTGCGTGTGGTGTTGTGGTGCTGCCATGGCCTGGCTTGGACTGGCGCCGCCGCGCTCCGGCGTGTGCCGTCGTGGCCGCCATGGCTGCGCCGTTCTGCTCGACTCCTGGTAAGTGCGCCTCCTTTTCTTCTCCCTCCTGTGCCTGATCTTCTTCCTCCTCTAGCTCTAGTGCTGTGCTTTGCTTACCTGCGCAAGAGCTGTTGTGCTCTTCTGCAGCACCATGTTTGCATGCTCCTGCTGTGCTATGCTGCTGTGCCATGCGTGTGCTACTGCTGTGTGCAGCCCTGCCATGCCTCTGTGCAAGAATTTCTAGTCTAATTGCTAGCATCCCTGTGCCTCTGTTCTTGTTAATAAGCTTGCCCGATGCTCAAGTGTATTCATGTTTATTGCCATGATTTGATTACAGTGTGTAGCTCTTGCAAATTTGCAAGTGCCTGGGCCATTGTGGCTAATTCTTGTGCTTAATTTATGATTATGCTCAATTGAGCATTACTGCGGGCTTATTAGTGCTATTCAGTGATGAATTGATATATGCTTGGCTGGTGTATTATGATTCAGTGATTCATCAATCATTTGATGTGCTACTGGATGCAATCATAAATTATTTCTGTGATTATCTGTGAAGCAATTATTATCTATATGTGGCTATTTCATTGACCGGTTCCTGCTCTGCTGCTCAGTGATGCTCTAGCATGCACTGGCATGCTCTAGCAAGCGTCTGAGGATCACATGATCATCAGTTGCTTGTAAATGTTGCGGTTTCATAACTGTGCCTCACTATTGCTCTCTCTTTGTTTTGTGTGTGCATCACACAGGCTTGGCCTGGTGTGTGCTGGTGCTTGCTTAAGCATCAGTTGATGCTTGCAATGATCAGTGGATCATCTGCAAGGCTCTGATGAATCTATTGCTTGTGTATTTCATTTATCTGTGTTGACTTGCTTGGCTAAATGGATAAATGATGTGAAGCTGCAGTTATGATCATCTTTTAATTGTGACAGGCTAGATGGATGCCAACCCTTGGTTGTGTACCCTAGTCCATTATTTGAACCCTTCTGGTGATGATAAGTGTGCAAGGCTTGTGATTTGGGACTGTTGCAGTGGTTGAGGTGGCCTCAACAGCAGTTCTTGCTGTTCAGGAAGCTCCCACCCCTATTGGCTGGCTGTGGCTTGATGAATGCATCACTAGACAATCTCTTGTTGGATTTTCAGTGATCTTTGCTGTTGACAAACAAAATAGCCACAGGTTGCCTATCTGTCTGATGGTAGTACTAGCTGTAGGTGCTAGGTGATTTGGGCTAGGCTAGCTATGAATCCATCCTTTGCTGGATTTCCTTAGTTGTGCCACTGATTGGACATAACTAATGTTCCCTTGGATGATTTCCTATTGGCCTCTCCCTTCTTTGCTTGCACCAAATGGCTAGTAGCCAAGTGATGATACAAATAGGGTTTCTACCCACTTTGCTTCTGTGATGCATGTGTATGCTTATTTATGAGCAAATCAGTGTTTTGCTCAGGTTGATTTGGTTTATACCTCACTCCAGCTCCTAGATGGTTTTGTTGTTGTAGAGGACTGCTGCTATGTTGATCTTATGCTTGCCCCTCCTTGCAAGCTGTGATGCTTGAGTTGGTTGTGATGTTTTTGGACAGGTTGAACAGCAAAGTGTTCTTCCTGTTCTTGTGTTTTGATCTGGTGACTTACCAGTGAAGCCTGTCGATGGTTTGCTGGTTCTGGCGGTGGAAAAGGTTTTATACCTCCCTGGCTTTGCTCTCCTGGTCGACAACAAGGCCTGGCCACACTTGGTGACACACTGACCTGTGTGTGTGTTGTGATGCATGCACTCATGCTGACTAGCTGTTGGGCATGCACACTAGCTGTGTGAGCAGCTAGTGTGTGTGTGTGTACTAGATGCTTGGTATCTGGCTTGGGACTTGGCTGTGAGATGATCAGCTCGGCAGAGCTTGATCATATCTGCTCAATGGCCATTTTCTTTCTAACCTGCCAAGTGGCAATGCCACTTGGCATAACTTGTGATTTGCTATGTTGTATGCAGGGATCAAGATGGTGATCAAATAGAGATGAAGATCATCAAGCTCAAGACTAAATGTAGCTTAGCTTGTAGTTTTAGGATAGATCAATATATTGTACTTTCCTTTTCTTTTCTTTTTCTATTTTTTTCCAATTCTTGTAATGTGTTGTATTATTCCTTTATTTCAATTGTAAATATTGTAAAGACAATGTATATTGTGTGATAATCAATAAAGCTCAAGGTTTTCTCTAATAAGCTTTACTTATTGTTTGTATTGTTCATAATATGTATTATTTATTATTTACTTAAGGAATTTCCTCATAATTGAAATATAGGGTATTTATTTAATGTTTGAATTTGAAATTCAAATTCAACTTAGGGTTGAATTCAATCATGCAACTTCAATTTTAATTCAATCATGCAACTTAAGTTTGTGATGCAATATCCCTTCTCTCTTCTCCAAAACCCTAGTTTAGTTGAATAAGAGCAAGTTTGTCGTCTCGAAACCCTAACCTGTAAGGTGTCGAGAGAGAAACTTGCCCCCTTCGATGCGTTTTGTTTTAAAAGCGAAAGAATTTCCCGAATTTACGCAATGCACATCCCTTTCTAAAATCTACCCTCGATCGTCTCTAAACCTGGGACATTACAGCCTTTTCCCCTTAAAGAAAACTTCGTCCCGAAGTTGTGGTTGCAATACCTGAAGAGTTCGGGGTATGTTTTCCTCAGGTCTTCCTCTTTTTCCCAGGTGGCTTCTCTCTCGGGGTGATGTTTCCACTTTATCTTGCAGTACTTAATAGCTCGATTCCTAAGTTGTTTCCAGTTTTCCTCGAGAATCTTCGCTGGCTTCTCGATGTAAGTCAAATCTGGTTGTAACTCGAGCTCATCATGTGACACTGGCTCATCTGGGGTCTTTAAGCATTTCCTGAGTTGCGACACATGGAATACGTTGTGAACTTGAGCTAACCTTCCCGGTAGTTTCAATTCAAAGGCTAACCCTCGGTTTTGACTCAAAATCTTGAAAGGTCCGATGTATCTAGGGCTTAACTTCCCCTTTACTCCAAATCTCTGAAGTCCTTTCATCAGGCTCACCTTTAGATATACCATGTCTCCAACTTGTGGCTCCCATGTCCTTCTCTTCTGATCGGCATAACTCTTTTGTCGACTTTGGGCTATCTTAAGCCTATCTCTTATAATGTCAATGATTTGTTGCTTTTCTTTGACATAATCAGGATAAAACTCTTTGCTTGCTCCAGCTTCATACCATCATATGGGTGATCTACACTTCCTTCCGTACAAAGCTTCGAACGGTGCCATCTTGATGCTGCTTTGATAGCTATTATTGTATGAAAACTCTGCTAGTGGCAAGTGCTCCTCCCATGATCCTCCGAAGTCTAGGGCACAAGCCCTAAGCATATCCTCTAGGATCTGGTTAGTTCTCTCTGTTTGTCCACCTGTCTGGGGATGATAGGCGGTACTATAGTCCAACTTGGATCCTAAAGCTTCATGTAATTGCTTCCAAAATGCTGACGTGAACACGGATCCTCGATCCGACACGATCTTCTTGGGCACTCCATGTTTACTCACGATCTCTTTGATGTAAAGATCGATGAGTTTCTCTCCTTTATCCTGCTGATTTACCGCTAAGAAGTGTGCACTTTTCGTCAACCGGTCCACGATTACCCATATCATGTCCTTCTTTTTATTGGTCATGGGTAGTCCGGTGATGAAATCCATTCCTATCTCCTCCCATTTCCATTCTGGGATGGGTAAAGGTTGTAACTTTCCTGTCGGACTCTGGTGTTCAGCCTTCACTCTTTGGCAGGTATGGCATTCCGCCACGTATTGTGCTATCTCTCTCTTCATGTTATTCCACCAGAATAAATCCTTAAGATCCATGTACATCTTTGTACTTCCCGGATGTATGGAGTATGGTGTTTGATGGGCTTCCCGGAGTATTACTTCCTTGATCTCATATCCGGAACGCAAATCCTTTTCTGAAACCATAGTGATCCTGATTCTCCTCGGTGGAATTCTGATGGTCTTCCTTCATCAATCCTTCTCATCTCCTCCACGATGAATGGATCGTCCAATTGACCCATCATTATCTCATTCTTTAAGTTAACATTTAGCTCATCGGCTACTTGTAAAGCCGATAGCCCTTCATGAGCCTCTTTCTCCCAAAGTTGTATTTGGGCTTGGCTTATTTCCTTCCTCAACTCCGGTGATAACTCTTGTTCTACTCCTCTAGTGCTCTTCCTACTCAAGGCATCTGCTACAACATTAGCCTTTCCTGGAGTATAATTGATGGTCAAATCATAATCCTTGATTAGTTCTAGCCATCTTTTCTGTCTCATATTGAGCTCCTTCTGAGTAAAGAAGTACTTGAGACTCTTATGATCTGTATAGAGCTCACACTTGGCTCCATAGAGAAAATGTCTCCAAGTTTTAAGTGCAAATACGACTGCTAGTTCTAAGTCATGTGTTGGATAATTCACTTCATGAGGTCTGAGTTGCCTCGATCCATAAGATATTACTTTCCGATCATGCACGAGTACGCAACCCAATCCATGTTTGGATGCGTCACAGTACACGGTGTAATCCTTGCCAACTTCCGGAACTGCTAACACCGGTGCCGTGGTGAGTTTCTCTTTCAGAGTTTGAAAACTCTTCTCACACTCCTCAGTCCACGCAAATGGTGTGTTCTTTCTTAGCAGCTTTGTCATTGGTCCTGCTATCTTGGAGAATCCTTCAATGAATCTCTGATAGTATCCTGCCATTCCTAGGAATCCTCGGATTTCCTTGACAGTCTTGGGTGCTTCCCAATCTAAAACTGCTGCTACCTTGCTCGGGGTAACGGCTATTCTATCCTTGCTAATGACATGACCAAGAAATTCCACTTGGTCTAGCCAAAATTCACATTTGCTGAGTTTGGCATAGAGTTGATGTTCTCTTAGTGTTTGTAGCACTAACCTCAAATGTTCAGCATGTTCAGTTTTGTCTTTAGAATATATCAAGATATCATCGATGACAAACTTGTCTAAATATGGCATGAAGATCTTATTCATAAGATTCATGAAAATTGCTGGGGCATTGGTTAATCCAAAAGGCACTACAAGGTATTCATGATGTCCATACCTTGAGACAAAGGCGGTTTTCGGAACGTCTTCCTTCTTGATCTTAATCGATGATAACCGGACCTTAGATCAATTTTGGAAAAGACTCCCGCGCTCTAACTTGATCAAATAGATCTTGTATTCTAGGAAGTGGGTACTTGTTCTTAATTGTGACATTGTTCAAATTCCTGTAGTCTCCGCACATCCTTCTACCTCCATCTCTTTTATCCACGAAGATCACAGGTGATCCCCATGGTGAAACACTCTCTTGTATGAATCCTTTCTGTTCCAAGTCATCCAATTGCTCCTTAAGTTCTTTCAACTCCTTGGGCCCCATCTTATATGGTGCTTTAGCAATCAGAGCTGTTCCCAGAATTAGGTCGATAGTAAATTCTATCTCCCTATCTGGTGGCATTCCAGGTAATTCCTTAGGAAACACATCCTGGAATTCATTCACTACACGTATATCCTCCAACTTCACTTCCTTCATGCTATTCAGTGCTCAACTCAATCTGTGTATGCTTATCTCCTTGATAGATCATTCTACTTCCATCGGGCTTTTCAAAGACAAGTCTTGTTCACACAGTCTATCAATGCTCCGTTAGCTTCTAACCAGTTCATACCAAGAATGACATCAATGTCCTTCATCGTAAAATGAACAGGTCCGCGTCAAACGCGCTGATGTCTACGCCCTCCTTTTCCTGTAGACAGTGTTGGGCCTCCAAGAGCAGAGGTTTGTAGAACACAAGTTTCCTTAAGTGGATCACCCAAGGTTTATCGAACTCAGGAGGAAGAGGTCAAAGATATCCCTCTCATGCAACCCCGCAACCACAAAGCAAGAAGTCTCTTGTGTCCCCAACACACCTAATAGGTGCACTAGTTCGCGAAGAGATAGTGAAATACGGGTGGTAAATATATGAGACAGTAGCAACGGCACAAAAGTGCTTTGCCCAGGACATTAAACAAGCGTAGTAACGCAGCGTAGTAACACAAGAAAAACAGAAACAAGCAGCGATAGCGATATTTAGAACAAGGCCTAGGGATTACACTTTCACTAGTGGACACTCACAACATTGATCACATAACAGAATAGATAAATGCATACTCTACACTCTCTTGTTGGATGATGAACACATTGCGTAGGATTACACGAACCCTCAATGCCGGAGTTAACAAGCTCCACAATTCAATGTTCATATTTAAATAACCTTAGAGTGTAAGATAGATCAACACAACTAAACCAAGTACTAACGTAGCATGCACACTGTCACCTTCATGCTAAGAAAGGAGGCATAGATCACATCAATACTATCATAGCAATAGTTAACTTCATAATCTACAAGAGATCATAATCATAGCCTACGCCAAGTACTAACACGGATGCACACACTGTCACCATTACACCGTGCGGGAGGAATAAAACTACTTTAATAACATTGCTAGAGTAGCACATAGATAAATTGTGATACAAAACACATTGCAATCATAAAGGGATATAAATAAGCACTTCACTATGCCATTCATAACAGTGAATAAGTATTCTGTGAAATATAGCCTAAGAGACCCACACGGTGCACACACTGTCACCTTTACACACGTGGGACAAGGAGTCTCCGGAGATCACATAAGTAAAATTCACTTGACTAGCATAACGACATCTAGATTACAAGCATCATCATATGAATCTCAATCATGTAAGGCAGCTCATGAGATTATTGTATTGAAGTACATAGGAGAGAGATGAACCACATAGCTACCGGTACAGCCTGAGCCTCGATGGAGAACTACTCCCTCCTCATGGGAGACAAAAGCGTTGATGGAGATGGCGGTGGTGTCGATGGAGGAGCCTTCCGGGGCACTTCCCCGTCCCGGCGGCGTGCCGGAACAGACTCCTGTCCCCGATCTTGGTCGCGATGGCGGCGGCTCGGAAGGTTTCTCGTACCGTGGCTTTTCCGTATCGAGGTTTTAGGTCCAGGGGCTTTATAGGCGAAGAGGCGCATCGAAGGTCGAGCGCGACACTATAGGCGGCGCGGCCGGGCCTGGGCCGCGCGGCCTATGGTCCTGTGGCCTGTGGCCCCCTCGTCCTTCCGGTGTTGGAAGCTTCGTGGAAAAATAGGATGTTGGGCGTTGATTCGCGATTCGAGAATATTTCGTTACTAGGATTTCTGAAACCAAAAACAGCAGAAACAGCAACTGGCTTTCGGCATCTCGTCAATAGGTTAGTTCCAAACGCATAAATATGACATAAAATGTGCATATAACATGTAGATATCATCAATAATGTGGCATGGAACATAAGAAATTATCGATACGTCGGAGACGTATCGCATCCCCAAGCTTAGTTTCGCCGAGCAGGTAAACGATAACAAGGATACTGGAGTGACATGCCATCATAACTTTGATCATACTATTGTAAACACATGTAATGAATGCAGCGATCAAAACAATGGTAATGACATGAGTAAACAAATGAATCATAAGGCAAAGACTTTTCATGAATAGTACTTCAAGACAAGCATCAATAAGTCTTGCATAAGAGTTAACTCATAAAGCAATAATTCATAGTAAAAGCATTGAAGCAACATAAAGGAAGATTAAGTTTCAGCGGTTGCTTTCAACTTATAACATGTATATCTCATGGATATTGTCAACATAGAGTAATATAACAAATGCAATATGCAAGTATGTAGGAATCAATGCATAGTTCACACAAGTGTTTGCTTCTTGAGGTGGAGAGAAATAGGTGAACTGACTCAACAATAAAAGTAAAAGAATGGTCCTTCAAAGAGGAAAGCATCGATTGCTATATTTGTGCTAGAGCTTTGGTTTTGAAAACATAAAGAGAGCATAAAAATAAAGTTTTGAGAGGTGTATGTTGTTGTCAACGAATGGTAGCGGGTACTCTAACCCCATGACAAACCTTCAAAAGCGGCTCCCATTTTATTTTATTTTTGGGTGGCACTACTTCCAACCTTTCTTACACAAACCATGGCTAACCGAATCCTCGGGTGCCTGCCAACAATCTCATACCATGAAGGAGTGCCTTTTTATTTTAGTTTTATTATGATGACACACCTCCCAACCTTTGCTTACACAAGCCATGGCTAACCGAATCCTCGGGTGCCGTCCAACAATCACATACCATGGAGGAGCGTCTATTTTTGTTAATTAATTTGGGACTGGAATCCCATTGCCAGCTCTTTTGCAAAATTATTGGATAAGCGGATGAAGCCACTAGTCCATTGGTGAAAGTTCCCCAACAAGATTGAAAGATAAACACCACATACTTCCTCATGAGCTATAAAACATTGACACAAATCAGAGGTGATAAATTTTGAATTGTTTAAAGGTAGCACTCAAGCAATTTACTTTGAAATGGCAGGAAATACCATGTAGTAGGTAGGTATGGTGGACATAAATGGCATAGTGTTGTTTGGCTCAAGGATTTGGATGCATGAGAAGTATTCCCTCTCGATACAAGGTTTAGGCTAGCAAGGTTGTTCGAAGCAAACACAAGGATGAAGCGGTGCAGCAAAACTTACATAAAAGACATATTGAAAACATTATAAGACTCTACACCGTCTTCCTCGTTGTTCAAACTCAATACTAGAAATTATCTAGACTTTAGAGAGACCAAATATGCAAACCAAATTTTAGCAAGCTCTATGTATTTCTTCACTAATAGGTGCAAAGTATATGATGCAAGAGCTTAAACATGAGCACAACAATTGCCAAGTATCAAATTATCAAGACATTCTACCAATTACTACATGTAGCATTTTCGATTCCAACCATACAATAATTAACGAAGCTTTCAACCTTCGCCATGAAAATTAAAAGCTAAGAACACATGTGTTCATGCGAACCAGTGGAGCGTGTCTCTCTCCCACACAAGCATTTATTCAAACAAAAACAAAACAAAAGCACATAGACGCTCCAAGTAAAGTACATAAGATGTGACCGAATAAAAATATAGTTTCAAGAGAAGGAACCCGATAATTTGTCGATGAAGAAGGATGCCTTGGGCATCCCCAAGCTTAGATGCTTGAGTCTTCTTTGAAATATGCAGGGGTGAACCACCGGGCATCCCCAAGCTTAGACTTTTCACTCTTCTTGATCGTAGTATATCATCCTCCTCTCTGACCCTTGAAAACTTCCTCCACACCAAACTCGAAACAAACTCATTAGAGGGTTAGTGCATAATCAAAACTCACATGTTCAGAGGTGACACAATCATTCTTAACACTTCTGGACATTGCCGAAAGCTACTGGAAGTCAATGGAACAAAGAAATCCATCCCACATAGCAAAAGAAGCAATGCGAAATAAAAGGCAGAATCTGTCAAAACAGAACAGTCCGTAAAGACGAATTTTATTGAGGCACCAGACTTGCTCAAATGAAAATGCTCAAATTGAATGAAAGTTGAGTACATATCTGAGGATCACTCACGTAAATTGGCATAATTTTCTGAGTTACCTACAGAGAATTTTGCCCAGATTCGTGACAGCAAAGAAATCTGTTTCTGCGCAGTAATCCAAATCTAGTATGAACCTTACTATCAACGACTTTACTTGGCACAACAAAACACAAAACTAAGATAAGGAGAGGTTGCTACAGTAGTAAACAACTTCCAAGACACAAATATAAAACAAAGTACTGTAGCAAAATAACACATGGGTTATCTCCCAAGAAGTTCTTTCTTTATAGTTAAGATGGGCTCAGCAGTTTTAATGATGCACTCATAAGAAATAGTATTTAAAGCAAAAGAGAGCATCAAGAGGCAAATTCAAAACAAATTTAAGTCTAACATGCTTCCTATGCATAGGAATCTTGTAAATAAACAAGTTCATGAAGAGCAAAGTAACAAGCATAGGAAGATAAAACAAGTGTAGCTTCAAAAATTTCAGCACATAGAGAGGTGTTTTAGTAACATGAAAATTTCTACAACCATATTTTCCTCTCTCATAATAATATTCAGTAGCATCATGAGCAAACTCAACAATATAACTATCACATAAAGCATTCTTATTATGAGTCTCATGCATAAAATCATTACTCTCCACATAAGCATAATCAATTTTATTAGTTGTAGCGGGAGCAAATTCAACAAAGTAGCTATCAAATATAGGAGGCATATTGTAATCATAATCAAATTCATCCTCCGTAACAGGCGGCAACAAAAGACTACTATCATTATAATCATCATAAATTGGAGGCAAAGTATCATCAAAGAAAATTTTCTCCTCAATGCTTGGTGGACTAAAAAGATCATGCTCATCAAAACCAGCTTCCCCAAGCTTAGAATTTTCCATAGCATTAGCAACAATAGTGTTCAAAGCATTCATATCAATAACATTCCCATTAGCATGCATATAAAGTTCCATGGGTTTTTTAATTCTCTCTTCAAACACATCATGTCCTAATTCAAGATAAAGTTCATAAAGATCTCTCATATTTTTGTTGTTTTCCATTATGCCTAACTAGTGTAAACAAGAAACAAAAAGATGCAATTGCAGGATCTAAAGGAAATAGCTTCGAGCACACACACAACGGCAACAGAAAAGTACTTTACCTGGGACCGGAGTATGAGTGCCTTTTACCTTTCCTCCCCGGCAGCGCGGAAAATAGCTTGATGTCTACGCCCCTCCTTTTCCTTAGACAGTGTTGGGCCTCCAAGAGCAGAGGTTTGTAGAACAGCAACAAGTTTCCCTTAAGTGGATCACCCAAGGTTTATCGAACTCGGGAGGAAGAGGTCAAAGATATCCCTCTCATGCAACCCGCAACCACAAAGCAAGAAGTCTCTTGTGTCCCCAACACACCTAATAGGTGCACTAGTTCGGCGAAGAGATAGTGAAATACATGTGGTATAAATATATATGAGCGAGTAACGGCACGTAAAAGTGCTTTGCCCAGACATAAACAAAAAGAGTACCAGCAGTAGTAACGCTTAAAACAAGAAACAAGCAGCGATAGCGATATTTAGGAACAAGGCCTAGGGATTACACTTTCACTAGTGGACACTCTCAACATTGATCACATAACGAATAGATAAATGCATACTCTACACTCTCTTGTTGGATGATGAACACATTGCGTAGGATTACACGAACCCTCAATGCCGGAGTTAACAAGCTCCACAATTCAATGTTCATATTTAAATAACCTTAGAGTGTAAGATAGATCAACACAACTAAACCAAGTACTAACGTAGCATGCACACTGTCACCTTCACGCTACGAAAGGAGGCATAGATCACATCAATACTATCATAGCAATAGTTAACTTCATAATCTACAAGAGATCATAATCATAGCCTACGCCAAGTACTAACACGAATGCACACACTGTCACCATTACACCGTGCAGGAGGAATAAAACTACTTTAATAACATTGCTAGAGTAGCACATAGATAAATTGTGATACAAAACACATTGCAATCATAAAGGGATATAAATAAGCACTTCACTATGCCATTCATAATAGTGAATAAGTATTCGTGAAATATAGCCTAAGAGACCCACACGGTGCACACACTGTCACCTATACACACGTGGGACAAGGAGTCTCCGGAGATCACATAAGTAAAATTCACTTGACTAGCATAACGACATCTAGATTACAAGCATCATCATATGAATCTCAATCATGTAAGGCAGCTCATGAGATTATTGTATTGAAGTACATAGGAGAGAGATGAACCACATAGCTACCGGTACAGCCCCGAGCCTCGATGGAGAACTACCCTCCTCATGGGAGATAGCAACGTTGATGGAGATGGTGTGGTGTCGATGGAGGAGCCTTCCGGGGCACTTCGTCCCGGCGGCGTACGAACAGACTCCTGTCCCCGATCTTGGCCGCGATGGCGGCGGCTGGAAGGTTTCTCGTACCGTGGCTTTTCCGTATCGAGGTTTTAGGTCCGGGGCTTTATATAGGCGAAGAGGCGGCGTCGGAAGGTCGAAGGCGCGGACACTATAGGGCGGCGCGGCCAGGGCCCGGGCCGCGCCGGCCTATGGTCCGGTGGCTCGTGGCCCCCTCCCCTTCTCGTGTCCGAGCTTCGTGGAAAAATAGGATGTCGGGCGTTGATTTCGTCCGATTCCGAGAATATTTCGTTACTAGGATTTCGAAACCAAAAACAGCAGAAACAGCAACGGCCTTTCGGCATCTCGTCAATAGGTTAGTTCCGAAACGCATAAATATGACATAAAATGTGCATATAACATGTAGATATCATCAATAATGTGGCATGGAACATAAGAAATTATCGATACGTCGGAGACGTATCACGCGCATTTATTGATCATAATGACTTGTTTTTGTTTGGTATGGGTTACTACTATCGTTCCCCCCGCGGAAAGTATGGTTATGGGTGTATCTAACTTAGTGCAACTAATCCCATGTTTGATGATGAATTGCTGAGAAATGAATGATGTAGTTGCACCAGTATCAAAAATTACTTTACTGGATGAGTAAGTATCTGGAGCGTACCTATCACTGCCGACGGAGTTAACCACCTCCTCCAAGCTGGTGCAGTTTAACTTGCCGAAGGGTTTCTTGTTCTTCCAATTCCCTCCGGTGTTTCCTCCTCGGCTTCCTCCTCCTCCAGATTGTCCTCCTCCATTCTTATTTTTAGGGCAATCCTTCATCATGTGCCCTTCCTGACGGCACCCAAAGCATATTATCTTGGGTTTCCTGCAATCTTGTGAAAGATGCCCTCTAAATCCACAAATACGGCAAACGATCTGGTTTGTGGCTTGGGATCCTTGGTTCCTCCTATTGTTGTTGTTGTTGTTGGTGGTGTACCTTGGTTTGAAACTCAAGCCAGTATTAGGCTTGTTACTAACATATCTCTTAGGCTCAAACTTGGCCTTTTTCCTTTTCTCATCTTGCAGCTGCTTGAAGTCATCTTCAAGAGTGATGGCTGCATCCACCAACTCTTGGAACTCTGTTGCTCTCATCATCCGAAGCTGAACCTTGAATTGGGGATTCAGCCCCCGCATGAACCTCTTTTTCTTATTGTCCTCGGTGTTGACCTCCTCAACAGCATACCGGGACAGCTTTGAAAACTCCCTGACATAGGTCAGGATGGCCTTATCCTTCTGCTCGAGACTTTCAAATTCTCGACGCTTCAACTCCACAATGCTTTCAGGGACATTGGATTCCCTGAACTTTCGCTTGAACTCCTCCCAGGTGAATACCTTCTCAGCCGGATAAACGGCTACTATATTGTCCCACCATGATGCGACAGGTCCACACAACAGATGTGTTGCATATCTGACCTTCTCCAGGTCATTACATCCAACAGTGTTGAGCTTTCGCTCCGTGTCCATTAGCCAATCCTCCGCGTCCATAGGCTCGGGAGCGTATGCGAAGGATATAGGCTTAGTATTCTAGAAGTCTGACAGAGTGACTCCCTGGTTGTCAGGTCTCTCCACCTTGTTCTGTTGCAGCAGCTCCTGGAAGAACTTGTTCTGCTGCTCCAACGTTATACGTTGTCTTTCCTCCAACATTTGCATGTATTGGAGGAAGTTCTTCTGCGTCATGGGTGGTGGTGGTGGAAACTGATTTTTGGCTGCTTCATCAGCCTCTTCCTTCTGCTTAGCCTCGCGCTCCATGCGCTGCGCTTCACTCTCCTCACCTACCGGTCCCGACATATCCCCCTAGTTCTGCAACACAAGGTGATACTCATAATTGCTCCATGCGCAAGTTTTCCGAGCTCAACTTTGTGCACAGAACTAGTCACGCAATGGAAATCAAGAAGCAAATCCAAATCATTCAAAACATATACCATGTATATACATACTTAAGTGGCCTTATTACAATACTCAGGGTCGATGTGAGTATGCAAACTCACTTATTGAAGTATATGTACAATTTCTACATATATTACACACTACAATACATGTGGTACTTATGTATTGTAGTCTCGCCTCCCTTGGTGGTCTCTAGTCGTACTTCACTCCCGGTACATCCCAGGCTTCCATCCGGTCGAACGTGTCATCCTCCTGACATAATCTGGAACGTAGGGTCCCGTTTGCTGGTAGTCGGAATCAGAGGATGATCCGAGGGAGAAATCTGTGTTCATGAATTGATTATTCAAAACATCATAATCCACCCATCGGGTATACTCCTCTGTGACTCCGCCATAGGGATTACCTCCATCAGTATCTGACTCAATCAGTATAGGGTACTCCTCATAGTCACCCCTATTATACTAATTGCCCTGGAACTGGGTTGTGGCGTCCTCATTCATCTCCGCATTATTTCTGACTGAATCCTCCTTTTCTGCCCCCAACGCCAACCTGTTGAGTTCTCTATAGGAGTCTCGGAACGCTGATCGTTTCCGGATTCCTCTCCACCCTCATATCCTCTATAGGAACTACTAGGATAGTACCTAGGTGTAATGGGTGTGGTTTGTGGTTCGGGATGGTCAATACTAATGTAATCACCAGCTGAGTAAACTGGTGTGTGTACTTCATTCTCCATGGTTTCCTTCCCCTTAGTCTCCTCCTTGGGCTCAGTAAACTCCTCTAGCATTGTATCAATTGCCCCCGACAAATGTCGGTTCAACTGAAAGAACAATGATAGTAAGTTGCGGCTATTGTCCATGTACTTAGCGGCTTCTGCTGGTTTGCGTTTTGCAAATTTGAAGTGGTTAAGCATAGGATCATCTTCCTCCTCCATGTGAGGAATGTGTGAGAATTCGGAACCCATAAGCTCTTTCATCTTATGCTCCCGGATATCCGTGATGGCTCTCATAATGGCTATATGGTAGGCTGTTTGGGTAGTTCTAGCCTCACCTGCTGGCATCACTATGCTCATTCCTAGGGATTCTGGAAGTCTTAGTCCTACCCTACACTTCGCCAATACGCTACCGTCATAGTACATGTATTTCTTTACTTGGATCTGGGGATCACACCCAAATTCAAGTAACATGGCACGAAGAATATCTGTGAGTCCTCCTTCATATTCACTCAGTGTTGAATCCATCACTTTCACGTTTCGTCCGGACGTGAACTTGCCATAGTTAGCTGTAGAATAGAAAGAATATAAGATTAGTAATAATGCATCATAATAGAGATAATAAAGAATTATCGCACTAAAAGATATGATTGTTGTATTTTCAAGTGAATATACACCATATTTTTAGAGAATTCTTTACTAATCCTATTTGACTCCTAACGTTCGGTCCCATTTACTAGGTTCCAACTTAAGATCAAAGCTTTTGCTCTGATACCAACTGTGGTGACCCTGCATACCATTGCATGTTGTAGTATGCCAGTCGTTGATATAACATTCACGAAGTACCATTCCGCAAATATTACATCCCTCAGAGTAGTACAACAGAACATAGTAGGTCCATAACTCATTCATTTATTATAACAAGCATAATGTACATATCATCTCGGAGCTCCTCTTGGGTCCTAAGAGGGATACTCCTGGGTTCGAGGCGAACCCAACTTAACTTATAATACAAGAGTCTTACTAAGTGGTACATTTATTCCCTCGAGCAGTTAAGCACTAAGAGTTCGTACTGCTCAGATACTACTACTACTACTCGGTTAGTCTAAACTTGATCTCCTCCGGAACCCTCCCCGTTCAGACTATAAGGTAGTCTACGCCTTCAACACCTCCAGAGAGGTCTGGTTCTTCATAGCCGATGATGTCGAATCCTTCAAGGTTGTCGTTGTCCTCCTCCAGATGGTTCAGACAATCTAAGCGGGGGATTTAAGAGTGGGATGAGTACGAGCGTACTCAACAAGTTCATTATAGATAAAAGGTGTTTAATGCACTAGCTACGATATTAGACCAGAAAGTCTAATACCAATGCAGGTTTTGATAAACATTTCTTCAATAGTTTGCTTTTATTTCAAAGAACTATGTCCGTCAGCCTTCACCGATTTACTAGAACTTCATGGAGCTCCTTTCTGGCCGCGTTCGTAGTTTCATATCACGGAACAGGGAGTGACAGGTCACGGTTCTTTACACTCTGCAGAGGTGTGTTGCTTTACCCATAAGAGATCTTAACCTTGGTGCCAACCGGGCAGCTTTCCCGTTCACACTTCCTTCGGTGTGAGGCCCGGTATAAGGTCATAGCCAATCATATTCCTCCGCTACCTCGCACACCCACCCTTTGTTGCAAACTCCGACCCGGGTCCTCGTCGGTCCACTTACACCACTTAAGGACGGACCCACCACGACGACATCGGGATCGAACCAAACTCCTTCGCCACCGCAACCCATCATAGACCACATTACCATGGGGAATTAGAAGGGGATCCCCACCCACCAATTGTCCGCAAAAGCAACCGGCACAAAGCAACAACTATACCGTGGAATTAGTAGGGGCTCCCCACCCACCAATTGTCGCAAGATACAACCGCTACGGTAAGCGCATCCGTTGATGTACAAGAGGTGGAAATATGATTGACTATTCCGTCCCACCAGATCTTATGGTTAACACGGGTATTACGGCACAAGAATCACTGACGACATTTGTTGTTTAATCCTAGATGGATATAAACCCTTGCAATGGAACCTCCACCATATCAACACAATCCATGGTTCCATTGCCCACCACATAGTCATATTCATAGTTATGAAAATAGTGGTTTTGGTTTTTATGCAATAGTGATAAACATAGTACTTTGCAAGTAATTTGATAAAAATACTCAAATGGCATGAGCAAGCGATGAACTTGCCTGAACACTGCAAAGTGTTGCAGTTGGATGGTGTGGACTGACCCTTGTCCTCTGTTGCTGAAAAATAGCATCATTGTCCGATAAGGGCAATGGTTAAAGAAGCATTGATGCATGATTCCAGTTTTAGGGTTTGTTCCCCCTTCCGATGTCGTTAATATTTCATGTGAGAGGTTAATACTAAGAATAATTTGGGGATACTCTATTTAGGGCAAAATACAACCTTGAAATGTTGTCAAGGTGTTTTTAAAGTCCAAAAGAATTTATGGACTTATTTTCATTATTGAAAATAATCTGTGTGATTTAAATGATTATTTTAATCATAAAATTTGAACTTATTCTTGTTTATCTTCAAAAAATCTATTTCATATTTTATTATGATAGATTTTTTTATACTGAGTGGTTTTCATATTTTTAATTATTTTTTTAGAGCTAGGAAACATTTACTATTGATTTTTAAAGTTTCAGTATTTTTGTTAATTAGTGAAATGGCAAAAATGCCCCTGGGCCCACCTGTCTGTGTAACCCAGTGGGTTAGGTCGACCGACCAACCTGGTCCGGCTCGACCAGCCTCACTCCTCTCCCTCTCTCTCGCGTGTGCCCGAAACCTAACCCTAATCCCCTCTCTGGCGATCCGCGTCGCCTCCGCCGTCGCCGCTTGATTCCGGCGAGCTCCGCCGGACTTGGCCCCCACCATGATGCGCAATCGACGCGCCTCACGACGGCGGTCATCCTCATCCGCGTCGATCCGAGCGGGTGCCGCCCGCTCGTCCTCGACCTCCTCCGCGGCAGCTAGGGTTACGGGATCTGGGCGATCCCGCCGCTCCTGGCGCTCCTGGTGCTGTGGCGCCACCGTGGTGCGTGTGGTGTTGTGGTGCTGCCATGGCCTGGCTTGGACTGGCACCGCCGCACTCCGACGTGTGCTGCCGTGGCCGTCATGGCTGCGCCGTTCTGCTCGACTCCTGGAAAGTGCGCCTCCTTTTCGTCTCCCTCCTGTGCCTGATCTTCTTCCTCCTCTAGCTCTACTACTGTGCTTTTCTTACCTGCGCAAGAGCTGTTGTGCTCTTCTGCAACGCCATGTTTCCCTGCTCCTTCTGTGCCATGCTGCTGCGCCATGCGTGTGCTACTGCTGTGTGCAGCCCTGCCATGCCTCTGTGCAAGAATTTCTAGTCTAAGCAATTGTTGTGCTAGCATTTCTTGTCTAATTCCATCCATGTGCCTCTGTTCTTGTTAATAAGCTTGCCCGATGCTCAAGTGTATTCATGTTTATTGCCATGATTTGATTACAGTGTGTAGCTCTTGCAAATTTGCAAGTGCCTGAGCCACTGTGGCTAATTCTTGTGCTTAATTTATGATTATGCTCAATTGAGCATTACTGTGGGCTTATCAGTGCTATTCAGTGATGAATTGATATATGCTTGGCTGGTGTATTATGATTCAGTGATTCATCAAACATTTGATGTGCTACTGGATGCAATCATAAATTATTTCTGTGATTATTTGTGAAGCAATTATTATCTATATGTGGCTATTTCATTGACGGGTTCCTGATCTGCTGCTCAGTGATGCTCTAGCATGCACTGGCATGCTCTAGCAAGCTTCGGAGGATCACATGATCATCAGTTGCTTGTAAATGTTGCTGTTTCATAACTGTGCCTCACTATTGCTCTCTCTGTGTTGTGTGTGCATCACACAGGCTTGGCCTGGTGTGTGCTGGTGCTTGCTTAAGCATGAGTTGATGCTTGCAATGATCCAGTGGATCATCTGCAAGGCTCTGATGAATCTATTGCTTGTGTATTTCATTTATCTGTGTTGACTTGCTTGGCTAAATGGATAAATGATGTGAACTGCTTGCAGTTATGATCATCTTTTTAATTGTGACAGGCTAGATGGATTCCAACCCTTGGTTGTGTACCCTAGTCCATTATTTGAACCCTTCTGGTGATGATAAGTGTGCAAGGCTTGTGATTTGGGGCTGTTTTAGTGGTTGAGGTGGCCTCAACAGCAGTTCTTGCTGTTCAGGAAGCTCCCACCCCTATTGGCTGGCTGTGGCTTGATGAATGCATCACTGGACAATCTCTTGTTGGATTTTCAGTGATCTTTGCTGTTGACAAACAAAATAGGCACAGGTTGCCTATCTGTCTGATGGTAGTACTAGCTGTAGGTGCTAGGTGATTTGGGCTAGGCTAGCTATGAATCCATCCTTTGCTGGATTTCCTTAGTTGTGCCACTGATTGGACATAACTAATGTTCCCTTGGATGATTTCCTATTGGCCTCTCCCTTCTTTGCTTGCACCAAATGGCTAGTAGCCAAGTGATGATACAAATAGGGTTTCTACCCACTTTGCTTCATTGTGTATGCTTATTTATGAGCAAATCAGTGTTTTGCTCAGGTTGATTTGGTTTATACCTCACTCCAGCTCCTAGATGGTTTTGTTGTTGTAGAGGACTGCTGCTATGTTGATCTTATGCTTGCCCAGCTCCTCCTTGCAAGCCTGTGATGCTTGAGTTGGTTCTGTGGTGTTTTTGGACAGGTTGAACAGCAAAGCTGTTCTTCCTGTTCTTGTGTTTTTGATCTCTGGTGACTTACCAGTGAAGCCTGTCGATGGTTTGCTGGTTCTGGCGGTGGAAAAGGTTTTATACCTCCCTGGCTTTGCTCTCCTGGTCGACAACAAGGCCTGGCCACACTTGGTGACACACTGACCTGTGTGTGTGTGTTGTGTTGCATGCACTCATGCTGACTAGCTGTTGGGCATGCACACTAGCTGTGTGAGCAGCTAGTGTGTGTGTGTACCAGATGCTTGGTATCTGGCTTGGGACTTGGCTGTGAGATGATCAGCTCGGCAGAGCTTGATCATATCTGCTCAATGGCCATTTTCTTTCTAACCTACCAAGTGGCAATGCCACTTGGCATAACTTGTGATTTGCTATGTTGTATGCAGGGATCAAGATGGTGATCAAATAGAGATGAAGATCATCAAGCTCAAGACTAAATGTAGCTTAGCTTGTAGTTTTAGGATAGATCAATATATTGTACTTTCCTTTTCTTTTCTTTTTCTATTTTTTTCCAATTCTTGTAATGTGTTGTATTATTCCTTTATTTCAATTGTAAATATTGTAAAGACAATGTATATTGTGTGATAATCAATAAAGCTCAAGGTTTTCTCTAATGAGCTTTACTTATTGTTTGTATTGTTCATAATATGTATTATTTATTATTTACTTAAGGAATTTCCTCATAATTGAAATATAGGGTATTTATTTAATGTTTGAATTTGAAATTCAAATTCAACTTAGGGTTGAATTCAATCATGCAACTTCAATTTGAATTCAATCATGCAACTTAAGTTTGTGATGCAATATCCCTTCTCTCTTCTCCAAACCTAGTTTAGTTGAATAAGAGCAAGTTTGTCGCACTCTCGAAACCCTAACCCTGTAAGGTGTCGAGAGAGAAACTTGTCCCCCTTCGATGCAGTTTTGTTTTAAAAGCGCGAAATTTCCCCAGAATTTACGATGCAATACACATCCCTTTCTAAAATCTACCCCTCGATCGTCTCTAAACCTGGGACATTACACGCGCCCATGGCCGTTTAATTTTTTTGAAATTATAGTCAAGCCAAATGATTATAAATTGCAGGGCTTCAATTCATATTTCTAACAGCTTTACATAGTAGTGGTTGGCACCGCTGACTACTGTATTTGGACAAAGAATGGGTGAAAATAGAATGGAACATTACTTTTGTTGTTTCATCAAGTGAGGATCCTTGTTAATAACATGAATGTATAGTTGCATGAAAAGAGATATCACCAGTGATATGAATAGACAATGGTGCATGAAAAGATCATTGCACAATAGATTCTTTTGCGATGGGTAATTTATATATATCAGGGTTCTTGGTCATGATGCCAACTATAACAGCAAAATACAGACTTTACCGGCAAACAAAAGTGGATCGTTGCCCGGTAAAACATGACGGAGGTAGTATTATTATCATTCACTTGTAGGCACAGCACAAGAACCTGTTGAAACACATGCTACCAAGATTATTCTACCCGTAGAAGATGTGTAAACTGAACATTAACAACATGTCCGCTAAATTGAAACCATGTAATCCAACTATCCAAGTGCACAGA
This sequence comes from Lolium multiflorum, assembly GCA_030979885.1. NCBI lineage: Eukaryota > Viridiplantae > Streptophyta > Magnoliopsida > Poales > Poaceae > Lolium > Lolium multiflorum. Next base: position 210,083,929 of record CM061747.1, on the reverse strand, counting down.
TCTATCGACATATTACACAACAAATCACAGAAGTGCGTCCAAGTTTTCAAGTGAGCTGCTGTCTAGCCAATTCAGATAGACTGGACCAACACCAGCTTGCAAAACAAAGCACGTGTCAGCAGTTCTGTTCTTCTTTTTGCTTGCTTCTCAGAACAGGGAAACCGGATGGCCCAAAATTGAAACACAAAAGAGTCTAGCCGATGCTGAACTATAGGCTAATCAGCGAGTGAATAGCAAAGGCCAATAGATATGACAGTTTCTTGATGTTATCAAGACCGTAGCATCTTAACTTTGGGAGCCCCCTTCTTCATCTGCCGATTCCTTTCTTTCTCCTCTTTCTTGCGGAGCACCTCAGCGCTCAGTTTGGCCTCTGCCTCTTCCATAAGTTTTTTCTTCTCAGCCTTCTTCCTCAGCAGGGTTTCCTGCCTGACACCCTGAAGCTCCCTGAAAGCCTCCTGAGCAGCCTTTGTCCTAGCAGCATCAGTTTTGGAGCGTGCCTGCAATTAGCATGGACAGGAAGGTTCAGAACACGTAACTGAAAATCACTGTGAACCAAGAGGGAAGAACAGATGGTACTTACATGTGAGCTCAGCTTGTAACGTCCAATCAGATCGATGTAGAACGGCACAAGAGCAACTAACTTTGTCATCTCAGCCATGTTGTTTGCATCTGGCAGCACAAACTTGAATGAAAGGACTTTCTTGTAGGAGCCTGCCAGTTGATCCGAAAAATGAAGCGAGATGAACCACTTCCCAAGTTTCTCAAATGCTTTCTCACCAAGCACCTGCAGAGAGAGAATTGTGAGAACATAGCATATAGCTTTAGCCTGGTAAAGTCACAATAAATGCAATAACCGTGAAGTAGGTTTTATTGATATTTTTGCAGGTTTTATGAAAGATCATTTAGTCATGCTTGAGCACAGGGTTGGGTGCTTAGTTGCTTACAACCTAGATCAGGGGCCAAAAAGAAAATTGGTTCAACTTTGCCTACTGTTTAAGAATTAAGATCAAATCTACTTTACAATGAAGTTGCGCATACCAAACCAGCTTATACACAAAAAAAAGAACCAAGCCAAGCTAAGTAGGGCCTTAACGAAAAAATCATCTGCCTCTCAAGCAGTCAAGCAGAATAGCTACACGATGCTACTTTGCTCTCGTATTGAAATTGTGGAGTTACCTCCATCACACACAAAAAAAATGATGGCTAGGTACAAGTCTAGCGTGACAGAACTATTGACAATGATAATAAAAGTTCAAGATACTCCTTCCATATCCAAATGCGGCTTCATCATGCCCAAAACGGCAAAACCTCCATATGTGCAAAAGCTGCTCTAAGAACCATTCACAAGACTAATACGGCATGTTCAAAATCAACAGAGCCCTACTAAAAGGTCATAATGATACATTACTTCTACAGCCATAAAATTATTGCTAGCATACAAGCAGGTGCTTTTTCTCATCATGATAATATAGCATCAAAATAATATCTTACAAGATTTGCTAGTTATAAAACACAAGGATCCAGTAGATGCTAATTCTCTCTTGAAGCTAAAGCTCAATTTATCTGTTTTTACACTCTACCAAATAACATATCTGTGAGCAATGATGTAATTCAGGAAAGTGTGATGGGTACTCAAGTCACAAACATTCCATCTTTCTCATCTTGGGCTACTCCTCTTAAACAATTAAAGAGTTATAATAGCTCAATTTAATGGATATTTTTACCTATGCCACCTTGATAAATAAAATCTAAATCAGCAGGGCATCTAAGTCTATTTAAACTATGCTACTCGGAGGAACCACTTACCCAGTTGAGCTGTATCTATAAAATCAAAATTCTGAATGCGAGTAAGCAATTAAAGCCTCACCTGATCTAACACAGCCTCAGAGATCATATCCCCAGCAACCTCCTTTGACTCGGCCACCACTGAAAGCTCATCCGCAACCCACTTCTTCCCGGCGGGTGCCGACGCGAGAACAGAGGCAAACTTCTGCAGATCCCTCTCCTCCTTCTGCATGGTCTTGGCCGCCTTCTTCCTCGCCACCGCCACCATGACGTGGTCCATGGACTCGTCATTCATGACGACCTCGAAGGTGATGGTGTCCTTCCTGGGGAATACGAGCTCGAGGAGCTTGGAGAGCAGGTCGTGGCGCGCGCGCATCTCCATGGTGGCGAGCATGCCCTGGCAGAAGCGCCTGCCGCTGGCGTAGAACTTGAAGACGTCCTGGCCCTCCTTGAGCAGGAGCGGCGTGTCCTTGCCGTCGCCGGTGCCGAGGAGGCTGAAGTTCTTGTCGAAGATGGAGTCCCTGGTGGCGAACTTGGTGGCCCAGGCGAGCGCGATCGCCTCGTTCTGCTTCTTGCCCGTGAAGTAGTTGAGCAGGAAGCAGATCAGGAAGCTGACGCAGGCGATCTCGATGGAGAAGGCGCGGAGGAGCTCGGCCGGGGTCCTGGGCGGGGCCGGCGGGGCCTCCGCCGCGTCCGCGGCGGAGGGATCTGACGGGGCGGACTCGGCCGGGGTAGAGGAGGGGTCCGAGGTTGGGGATTCTGGGACCGGGATGCCCTCGAACTCGTCCTCGTCCCAGAAGTCCAGGGAGGGGGTGGGGTTCGGCGGCGTTGTGGGGTTAGGGTTTGCGGGAGTGGTGGTGGTGGTCACGGGTGGGGAGGGGGAGGAGACGGAGACGGAGATGGGCGGCGGGGGCGGGAGGTCGACGTCGAGGTCGAGCCCCTCGTCGTCGTCGTCGGGGGACGCGGGATCGGCGGCGGCGGCGTGCGGGAGCTCGTCGGAGTCGAAGCCCTCGAACTGGGCGGCGAGGGAGAGGGAGAGGTGGAGGGCGAGCAGGATGAGGATGAGGGTGGCGCGCGGCAGCCGGATCCGGGTCGGCGGCGCCATGGATGAGGAGGTGGGAGGAGAGATCCCTCCCCTGTGCTGGTAGGTGTGACGGAGAAGACGATGGGGGATCTTTGCTAGCCCAGCCGGCTTGCGAAAGGCTGGAGATAAAGGTCGGAGATCCGTGGAGCCGTGGGAGTTGTTGATCGTTGGATCTGATCTGATCTGATCTGAGAAAATGTGAATAGGACTAGACTGTTTGGTCCACGAGGCTGCCTCAGATTATGTTTCTCTTTCTTTACAGTAGAAAGTTGGGACTCTATAAATCACGGAATGTCGTTACTCATAACAACAAGTTAGTGTATGTGCCGCTACATTCAAAGCATGATTACCCGTAAAGTTACAACTATGAGCCATGAAGATCTTAAGGAATCATCTACCTCGGACCTCCGACAGTCATGGTGAGCAGAAGACCGAGTACGTCGAATCATCGACGGACAATCATAAGTCGTAGAGATCCTCGAAAATCCTCTATAAAGCTAGACCTCGCCTAATGGCCAGAGCTTCAATGAGTACATGTGTGAAGTGGTACCAATTCCCAATAATCGGTTGGTTGCAAGCAAGTAGGTTCTACTTTGGAGTTTGGACTCGAGTACAACAATCACAATCGTGTGAAACAGTGTAACATCAACATTAGCGCACATCGAGTGTGTGAGTTGTGGAATAACGAGGACTTGAAGCAATGGATTCACGTCTGGTACGGAGTTGATGTCAAGTTATAACAATGTTGCACCTTCATCCCTACATAGCCATTTTATTTTCATTGCCACTCTCATAGGTGCAGATTGTCATTGTTGTCTCGAGCATCGGCCCTTAGACCATATGTGCCAACTAGTGATAGCAAGAGCAATGACATTCAGATCGGGTTTCTTCGAGAGATTATTGGAATATAAGCTAACATGTGTCCAAGACAGACAATCAACACTCAACACAAGCGGATTAAAAAACATATTCTTTGATTGTCCAGGCAAACTTGTCAAATGGACAAAGAAAATCAAGATGCTCTACTCGCTCATTTTGCCATATAAAATACATCTATCATCTACGGTTATGGATAGATGTTGGAGTTGTAAGTCAGTAGGAAAGAATTAGTTACTCGTTACATGACGGCAAGCACTTTTTTTGAAATGTAGGCCATACCCCCATCAATCGATGCATATGAAATGTTTTTATTTATGAGTACTTTTTAATTATAATCGATGCTTAAATTGCATAAATAGACTTCTATGCGCGAGCGTTTGTGCGGGCGTGCATGTGTCTAAGGGGGGAGGGTGGGGCTAAGCATTGAGGAAATAGGGAAAAGATATATTGATAGAAGATAAGTGGACAACCAAACACTCATTTTCTCAAAGCATTTAGTATCAATGGTTGGACTATGAAATGTGTTACATGTCAACTCATGTCGTGAATCAACGGAGACGACTCCCGATGTGTGAAACAACAAATTTAACCAGTGGCTTGACTACACAGTTTTTCAGCTATACAAGAGAAAATTATACAAAAAATATTCAAAAATTCATATTAATATAGTATGGGTTTAGCTACATAGTTATAAATTGATTGCACAAGGTTGACCTACCGGCTCCACCACTTCTTCGGTCATCTCAGTACCACAAAGCCTTGAGCTAGGGTGTTGAGCAAAAGTGTCAAATCCGAAATTATTTTCTGAAGAGGTCATTCTCAGCTGAACTATCTTTCTGACAGATTCGATTTGTGATTTATCAATGGTGCCTGGTAAGAGCATCCCCACTCGTTGGTGCTCCCCACGCCCAAATCCGGCGAAATTTTCGTCCGGATTGGATGAAGATTTGGCGTGGGGAGCGCCGAAGTTCCAGCCGTCCCCGGCAGAAACCCCCAACCTCGACCATTTGACATATTTCAAACAAATTCAACATAAAATTTAACAAGTTCGGCAAACAAGAGTACGAAAATTGCTGAAACAAATTCGGCGATAATCAGTACAATGTTTAACAAGTGCTGAAACAAATGAAGCACACAATTTCACAATTTTTCAAACAAATTAAGACAGACTAGTTGGGCGTTGGCGTTGCCTCGGAGCCTCCATATGTGCTCCACCGATCATCTTGCAGCTGTGATGCATTGTAGAGTCTCGAATCTCCTGGCGCATAGCAAAGAAGGCGGCCCATGATGGAGGCACTGGTGATTAGGCTGTGCAAGAGGACCTCTCTCTCATATGGTGCTTCTTGCTCAGCCAGAGGAACCGGATGCTTTCGCTCATCTTCAATAATCATATTGTGTAGGCACACACAGCAGTTCATCACCTCCCACATCCGATCTTTGGACCAAGTCATAGCGGGGAACCGGACGACAGCAAATCTCTGTGGAGGACACCAAATGCTCGCTCGACGTCTTTTCGGCAAGCTTCTTGTTTCTTGACAAATTCGCAAAGTTTGGGGGTGCAGGGTTGGAGATAGTCTTCACAAATGTTGCCCACTTTGGATAGATACCGTCTGCAAGGTATTATCCTTTGTTGTAGTGCCGACCATTGATCACATAGTCCACCGGAGGAGCATGACCCTCAACAAGCTTGGAAAAGACCGGGGAGCAGTTTAGGACGTTGATGTCATTGTTGGATCCAGCATACCAAAGAAAGAGTGCCAAATCCAAAGATCATGGGTAGCCACTGCTTCAAGTATCACAGTGCAGCCTTTTTGTGACCCTTGTACATTCCCCGCCATGCAAACGGACAGTTCTTCCATTGCCAATGCATGCGTCAATGCTTCCAAGCATCCCTGGAAAACCCCTAGCTTCATTTGTTGCAAGGATCCTCCGAGTGTCTTCGAGTGGGTGATCTCAAGAAATAGTCCCCGAACACTGCTATGACGGCCCTGAGAACCGGTAGAAACAATCAAGGGCGGTGGACTCCGCCATCCGAAGATAGTCATCTGCAGATCACCGGAGCTCCATACGCCCATCCTCATAGCCACCTGCACTTCTGCAGTTGACGAAAATCCAACCAAACCAGGCAATCCGCCTTATCGAAGTAGGGATCAAAGTGGCAGATGGCATACACAATTTGCGAAATAGCTTTCATCCTGAAACGACGGAAAACACTCTCACCGTGCAATGGATTGTCGGCGAAGTAGTCGGCGTACAACATGCAGCAGCCCTCCATTCGCTGTCTCGGCTTGCACTTCCGGCGACCTCGTGCCGACCCACCACGTCGACGAGTTGCCACCGGCGTACATGCTTGCCAAGCAACCAAGGATCATCATGTGCTCGTCGTCTTGGGGGCTGCCGCCATCTCTTCTTGCATAAGCTCGACGAACATCTGCTCCTCCTCTTCGTCCGAGTCCATGGCCGGCGAGGCAAATGGACGAACACCCGACGGCGTGGTCGAGGCAACCCGAGCCGCGAGCGACGACGAGCGGCCAAGCGGCAGATAGGCCGTCGTCCAAAGACGGCGGAATATAGGCAGTGGGGGAGGGCGGCGGAACTGGGCAACAAGCCGACGGGTGGTGCCGGCGGCAGAGAGATACGAGGGGTGGGGAGATTTTGAGCGACGTGGCGGTGGGGTTCGTGCGTCGAGTCACCGACAGATCGGGCCCTTCCCGCTTTTCACTCGTCCGGAGTCCTCGAGCGCCCGGGGGCCGGGGGCGTGGGCTCGCCGGATGGATGAAGGGCCAACCGGCGAAACGAGAACCAGGACGGACCGATTAGCCGTCCGGAAAAAACGTCGCCGACGGGGCACGAGTGGAGATGCTCTAACAATGGGTGGGAGTCGCTGGCTTCGTCCTCCCCCCTCCAGCCAACAACCATATTTTGACTGACACCCGCTTACCCCAAGCAGCAGCTTGCAAAACTCCGGCCGCCGCCACCTACCACCCCCACCATCCCTGCCTCCACAATATAACCCAGCTCCTGCAGCTTCACCCCACACCACCTACGGAGTAGAAAACAAACGACTACGATGGCATTCTCCTCCCTCGCCACCCCCTCCTCCTCCTCCTCCTCGTCGTCTTTCACCCTCCCCACCAAACCTTCTCCCGGCGCAGCCTCCGTCTCCTTCTCCAGGTGAGTCAACAGCACTCCCTCCGCGCGCAGCTCCGCCTATCCCGCTTAATCCGTCCACTACCGTCGATCAAGATTCTGCCTTTTTCTTTGGCTGCAGGGCGTCGTGGGAGGGGACGAGGAAGGTCAGGATGGCGGCGGTGAGGGCGGAGGCGGTGGACACGTCCATCAGCCCGCGGGTGAGCGCGCTGCGCCCCTCCAAGACCATGGCCATCACCGACCAGGCCAGCGCGCTGCGCCAGGCCGGGGTGCCCGTCATCGGCCTCGCCGCCGGGGAGCCCGACTTCGACACGCCGGCTGCGATCGCCGAGGTGACCCCCCCTTCCTATCTTTTTTTTTCTTTATTGGCAATGGGGAATAAACGAAGGAACTGTCCTCTCTTCCTTGTGCCTCCCTCCCTGGATCGCGGGATGATCTGGATCTTAGCGACGTGTTTTCTGAATGTTGGCTGAGTACCGTCAGGTTGGCAGTCAGTTTAGCTGTACATCGAGCCTAAAGAAAAAATCAATCCTTCGCTTGCTTCATGTCTCTGTTTGTATCACCGTTCAAGCTCAATGGTAGATTTCAGACTTTCAGAGTAATTGCACTCTACAAGCACGCGTATTGTTATTGTGGCAGGTTTGATCCAGCAATTTGAATTTTGACTTTTCTGTCCAGGCTGGGATGAATGCGATCAGGGATGGCTCTACAAGGTACACGCCCAATGCCGGGACTATGGAGCTCAGGAAGGCTATCTGCAACAAGCTCCAGGGTGTGTGTGCGTGTGTGTGTGTGTATGAATTTCTCGTTTGCAGAGTATTCAGATTGGATAGGTAGCCTAATTGACTAACTCGTTGTTCGGCTTTCGATATGCAGAGGAGAATGGCCTATCCTACAGCCCAGATCAGGTGCTAGTGAGCAATGGAGCTAAGCAGTGCATTACACAAGCTGTTCTTGCTGTTTGCTCACCTGGTGATGAGGTAAACTTGTCATTTGCTTACACCGCAATTTTGTAGGAGGATATTAACTTAATACAAGCTTTGAAATATCCATGAAAATAGCAGCACCAGGTGTTTATCCTGTAGTCATTCTGTTGTCCTTAGAAGTTAGTGGACTGCTTCATTCTTTTCTTGTTAATCTTCAAATATTATTTGCATCAAACATACCTTGTCATTATTGCGCCTCCTTATTGTTCTTATGGTCATATCTCTCTACACAGCCATTTAGGTGAAATGCTCTTATTTTATCCCACGCAAAAACAAAAGAAACGTGATAGTATTTTATGGATGGATGAGAACAGCATCACCAAATGTGTACTCTTGTATTCACGCTGTATGTAGCTTGTCGCTTCCTGTGGACGCCTTGAAATTGTAATGACTTTATAATAATTTTAGGATGTGTGCGTCTTCAGATGCAGGGGACTGTGGAGGCTTCTCTTCCATTATCTAAAAACTCATCTTTTGTTTAGAAAAATCTTTACAAGTTACAAGCCTGATTGATTGCTTGCGTTTTCCTATTCGAACTGCAGATATTTATAGCTTAATCTGGGGTAAACAAACAATTAAGCATTTTATTATTCTCAGGCTCTTAAAAATGCAATGGTTTGCATCCCGCTTTTTGAAAATGTTGAGTTTTATCTTATTCCCGCATTTTGAAAATGTTGAGTTTTATCTTATTTTAGGTTTTGATACCAGCACCATTTTGGGTCAGCTATCCTGAAATGGCTAGGTTGGCTGGTGCAACACCAGTTATCCTTCCGACAAGCATATCAGACAATTTCCTGCTAAAGCCAGAGTCACTTGCCTCAGTGATCACTGAAAAATCAAGGCTCTTGATTCTATGCTCTCCATCTAATCCAACAGGCTCTGTGTATCCTAGGGAGCTGCTTGAGGAGATTGCTGATATAGTCAAGAAGTATCCTAGACTTCTGGTATGCACTTTGTCCTCTTGTATGTTATTTGTATCATTTGAGATTTTTGCATCGGCAATTCATCAAGGTTGTTGATGTATCATACTATTAATGACTTTCCAGGTTCTATCTGATGAAATCTATGAGCATATTATCTATCATCCAGCTAAACACACAAGTTTTGCTGCCTTACCTGGAATGTGGGACAGAACATTAACTGTAAATGGGTTTTCTAAGGTAACATTGTTGTTTTTGTTTTGTTATATCTGCTTTTTGTTGATGAATCCAATAGTACTAAACACGTGAAGACCGACATATTATTCGATTACATATTAGTCAATGCTTAGATTTGAGTAGTCAGAATATGCCTTAACTAAAGAAGAGGAGGGAGCATATTTTAAGGTGTTCTTTCAAATAAGACTTGATAGCAGAATAAACAGATGTCCATGTTCATTTGATTATTTGGTTTCTAGATATGCATGGTGTAGCTCTTGAAATATTTTGAATATTTAATGAGCTTAAATTTTATAGGCTTTTGCTATGACTGGTTGGCGACTTGGATACTTAGCTGCCCCTAAGCATTTTGTGTCAGCTTGTGGAAAGATCCAAAGCCAGGTGGGTAGTCATCTCTCTTTTCCTTCATCTAAATCATGTTGTAACTTCCTGATTCCCTATTTACTTATTTAGTTATCGCCACCTTTTTCTCGTTGATGATGGTTGGAAAGGTAGGCTCAGCTTCCCAAAGAACCTGAGTTTGTGTTTACATCTTTAATTCCAGGAACACAATGTATTTGTAAGGTCCTTCCCATTTCACTGATAGTAGAATGAAACCCCGAGTCTCTAAATTGCTGTATCTAAACAGCAGGCACCTTTAGGTCCAGTACCAGTGTACCACCATCTTTACTAATTAAAGATATATAGCAACTTAGCCATGCAGAACTCATTTTGATCTCAAATGATGACAATGCCCTGATGATGTTGTGGAAATTGGCTCGCAGATCTTCAGTCTTCGATTTTTTACTATTATCCTGATGATAGTGCCTTGTTTACTACACAGTACACATCTGGTGCCAGTAGTATATCACAGAAGGCAGGGCTTGCGGCCTTGAACCTAGGTTATGCCGGTGGGGAAGCAGTTTCAACCATGGTCAAAGCATTCCAGGAGCGCCGGGATTACCTTGTAAGAAGTTTCAAGGAACTGCCAGGAGTCAAAATATCAGAACCTCAGGTAGTCTATGCTACTTGTTGAGACTGTGTGGCATATCTATAGTAGGATGGTAGCTAAGTTTTACAATTTACAGGGTGCCTTCTATTTGTTCATCGACTTCAGCTCCTACTACGGTTCTGAGGTAGAAGGTTTTGGCACTATCAAAGACTCTGAGACCCTCTGCATGTTCCTGTTAGAAAAAGCACAGGTAAATGTTTCACTGATTTTGAGTATGCCGGTCTACATAAGTTCCTGAAAAAAGGATCAGAGAATAGGTATCTTATTAGGTGTTTTCTCTTGTATTACAGGTCGCGCTTGTCCCTGGGGATGCATTTGGAGATGACAAGGGTGTTCGTATGTCCTATGCCGCTGCACTATCAACGCTACAAGATGCAATGGAGAAGATAAAAGAAGCAATGGCTCTGGTCAGGCCCCCGGTTGCGGTTTAATGAAGGTTGAATGTCGACTAAAGGCATTTTCACCAGCGATGCCTTTTTACATTAAACAGTGTTTATTTACTGAAAAATAGTAAAGCATGCCATTGTTGTAAACGAGAAAATTCTCCATCCTTCTTTTGTGCAAACTTACAGAGGATATGGTTTGTTTCAAATTTACATTTGTGGTTGTCAAGGAGTATCAGTATTGGTTTAGGAGAACATATTTCTTTCCTTGTACCTAAATATATAGTCCCCTTGGGCTATTCAATCATCCATAACAGTGGTGACTGGGTTAAAATAGTACTATTTTGTTTGACAACGGACTAGAAATGTTTGATGTGTTCATTGGACGAAAAAAATTCTTGCTCACTAATCTTTCTATATCACCATATAAGATAGTTTTAACATGTTAAAACGTTTTATATTGTGGGACAATAAGATAGTTTTAACTTGTTAAAACGTTTTATATTGTGGGACAAAGGAAGTATCTGTGTAAGATTGTAAGTGCGAGCATCACATTGTGGAGGACAAAAACAATAAACGTCAATGACAGGAAATGTGATACTTCATATATTAATAGGAATACAGAAAGTACAAAATATAAATTCACTTTTAGAAATAGGAATACCCTAAAAGTTATTTGAATTAGAGAGATCGACCTTCATATATTAACGAGCCTCAAGAAAAGTACCATCACCCTTAGAATTTTCCCAACTCATTTTCACCAGCAATGCCTTGTTCTGCTTACTAAAAAAGTTTGTTTCACAATCATGTTTGTGCTGACTGCGATCCCAACACCGTTTCTGTCTGCAATTTACAAATGAAAATTGTAGTAGTTTGTTTTAACAACCTTGGACTGGAAATAGTTCATGCGTTCATTAGACAAAAAATGTCTTACTCCATATTAACAATCTGTGTAAAACTGAAAGTGCAGGCATCACATTGTGCAAGACAAAAATAGCTGGTAGACGTCAACGACAATACATCCAAATTCAAATGCCATTTTCCAGCATTTATAGGAAATAGATATTTTATAATATACAAGAAGCACAGCACAGCATATCCACTTTTAGAAATAGGAAAAAAAACAATAAATTTATTCTAACTACACAGACAGACCTTCATATATTACCAACATACTGCTCACGAGAAGTCCCATCACTCTTGAGCATTTTCCCAGCAATTGAACAACGCTAGCAAAAAAATGTACACCAAATGATGGAATCCCTCCTTCTGAGTAAGTACGGGTGCAAAGTCCAACTGGTAACAGTTTGACGCCTAATCTAGTTCGTGACAATGGCTTCATCGAAATTCCAGTCTCTAACAAGGTCTCTTGACACAGCACGGCTTCGCTGAAGGCGAGGAGTTCCCTCGGCACTTTGACCAGTTGCCATGGATGGAAAGGGGGTCACCTTTGATGTCCCAACACTAGCAGATCCAGCAGGGGCTACTCTCCGAGTTAAGCAGGTGACAACAGCCCCACATCGGTTGTCATCCTCCGAACTGGACACTGAGTAGCTCCTGAGAGAGTGCGATGGGCTGCCCATGCCATGGCATACGAGACAAGCAAGACTCATGATTATTGTGTAGCTGAAAGTGTTAGTTACTCCTGCAAATGGAAGGAATGAACAATAGTTAGAGAAGATTGAATGAGAAACCTTACATTTCAACTAACATATCATGGGCATTACCGCCTGGTGACCGAAGTGTCAAAAAACAACACTCACAATTTGCATTAGATAGTAGAAATATGAGTGTTAACGTGGCACCAAGACAATAACAAACAATCAATCACAACAAGACTTCCAGACATAATTTTAAACGGTCATAATCTTGCTACATACAGGAGGAACAACACTATTGCTTCAGTAAAACTAATAACTGATGAGGTAACCTGACATACATCATGAGCTTCAGACTTTATTTATGCTAAAAGAAATATGTTCACGTGTTAATCACATAATATGTACCGTGCTATACAATGGGCATCTAATCATTCATGGGAAAAGGGTTGGTCCATGGCACACAAAAAAACACTTGTTATGCAGCTCAGAATTTTGACAGGAAACTAAAAACAATCATGGTTAGCGGTCATATTCATACAATCCAGAGAGCACATCGAGCACAAAAAACATGGAGGAAAACAACAACGAAACCAACACACCTATCTGCATGTACGCAATGGCAGGCCTGTAGTATCATCTAGACATTTTACTACTTGGCTTATAGTTTTCGGATGCAGGATAATTCAAACCAGCTACCACGATGCCAATATAGGTATGGAAAGTAACAGCCAAGACTTTCTAATTAGTACAAATGGCAAGATTGTCTGGAAGCTTGGCACATCATAAGCAACTATGAGTTCTGAACTCCAAGATGAAACACAGACAGACACGCCAGTTCCAGCATGTATCGGTCTGACACATCATAAGCAACTATTGAGTTCTACACCCCTAGTTCCTAAATAAAAGACGTTTTCGGCGTTCAATTTAATAACGACTAGCAAAAAACGCCATACATTTAGGAACAGAGGCAGTAGATTCGAAGATGAAACACAGGCGGAGTAAATGCAAAATGAGTTCCTTGATAATATGAGCAGACAAATAAGCTTCGATACATAAACATGCAGCTAGGATACTACATAAAACAGATGATCTACACAGCGTAAACTGCACTACTATGGGAGGGAAACACCTCTATAGCCATCTCTCTTCATTAAGTTGACCGCAGCGGACACTAAAGTTATGAAGTGAAATATCTATTCACCCATACGAGGATGGTACAATGGAACCGTTGGTCCAAATCTAATAAGTACAATCCACAAACTAAAGAAACAAAAAGTACTTAGTTGATTCAGCTATTATATTTCTAAAGGCAAGGCAAAAGGGCAACTGTGATTAGTTTAGTCTAAACTTCTAAAAAGGGACCCTATTGTGTTCTACAGGGATAATCATATATTCATATCACAGAAACATGTGGAGGGTTTCCAAACTAGTCATACGTGTAGGGGCGGATCTAGATGGCGTGTACCGGCACACTCAGAAATTCTGTACACCAGTCCGGGGTCTAACTAATAACTGGATGAAAACAAGGTCATACCTAGGCTGAAGCCCAATGGCCAAGATCGACGACGGGGTGGAGACAGCAGGAACACGATCTCGCGACGAGTAAGATGGGGAACGGCGCTGACGGCGGCGAGCGCGATAGTCCGGCGGGGGTGTTCGGTTGTGGGGGAGGGGTGGATGGAGGCGTCGGCGGTTACGATAAGCTGCTACGTCAAGGCGGACCGGCGGTCGAGCCGAGGGGAGATCGGTAGATCGGGACTCAACGAGGAAGAGAAAGAGAGGTACGGGAAAAAAGGAGACAGAGCTTCGGTGGGGAAAAGGAGATAGAAAGGTACGGGAAAAAGGAGATACTATTATTTAAACATTTTTTAGAATTTTAAATATTTTTACGAAATAGAAAAATATAGTTAGTGCAGATGCGCGAGAATGCACGCCTTTTCTTACAAATAGAGGAAGAACGAAATACGAACTCCACACTTACAACACACAAGGTCAAAGACAAAGGAAAACAAAGGAACCCCTCACAAAAAAAGCTATCCGAAGAGTATTCGTCCTTGATTTGTTCTCAAAGATCCAATTGTTCCGCTCAATCCAAATCAACCTAAGAACCAAGAGTAGAAGAAGACGCACTTGATATTTTAGCTTGGCTGGCCAAGAATCAAGCAAATGTGGCCACCAATTATACCTTTAGTACTTCGAACTAAATAGTTCGAGAGAAAGACCATTGGAGAAGAAGATGATCCATAGTCTCAGAGTGTTGCAAGCAAAAGGTGCAAGAACCATCATTAGTCAAGCCATGTCGAAGTCTTCGTTATCCCATCAACCACCGGTTCCACGCCAGTTTCCACACAAAATGTTTGAATTTGAGAGAGCCTTTCATTCCAAATTGGATCATGACAAGCCCACAAGGTGCGAGAACTCTTTGGAAGCAATCTAAATCCATATGAATGAGACGATAATATCGTGCACACCGAAGATCTCATTCCAAACATGGAGATATGGGACCAAGGTTGTTATCTGAGAGACCCGCCAAGAGGTCATGCACCCAAGAGTGTGTCGACAACCCCTGCGTCATGGTACGGGTGCGTAGAGCACGCTTGTCCACAAAATTAAGCAAGAGAGGAGCCAGCATATCCACGCTTTGGTTATGGATCGACCGGTCTTTCTAGAATAAGCAGGATTCTTCATTTGCAAGCACTGACTTAAGGCCATCTCCAACGCCACCCAAATAGGACAACCTTTTTGTCCTTTTTGTTCGTTTGGGTGGCCACACGGACAGGCTGGCGTTCGCATGTCTGTTTGGATCGCATGTTGCACCCAATGCAGCCACCCGTTTGGGGTGCCACGTGGCCTCGTCTTCCTGGGAAAAGATACCCATTGCAGGATCGATGGGCTGCGTCCATGGCAGGGGGGGGGGTGACCCTTGCCACGCACGGCCTCACACCAAACGCAGACGCGTGCGGCCTTGCTGTCTCACACCAAATGTATATGCCCCAACCACCTCCTTCTTCTGTAGTGCCTCTCCTCCGCGCGCGCCATGCCTCGCAAGCTGCAGACGACTTGGATGTGTGCACGATGGTCTTCTCGTACTTACTGTACTTTCCTTTTATTTTACTTTTCCTTTCATATTACTAATACGAAATCTTGTGCTTGACAACCACATGGTGGAGTTGGAGACACAAGGCAAAAACTTTACTTTGCAGGTTGCTAGAAGAGGAGAAGAATAATTCAGCTTCTAAGCCAATTCCCCGAGAGTTCGATATAAACTCTCGAGTCACCCTTGTGGGAAAAGACGCTTGCTATAATAGTCTGTACTTAGAGTCCCAACGAGTTAGTCCATACAGAGTTGTTGACATCAACTATACATGATCAACTTAGTTCTCATTATTTGCTCACTTCTAGTTCTTATGAATTTGGCATTAAGGACCTAAATATGTTATTATAGACATTCATTTATATCTTCAAGTTATTTTTGATGGATTCTAGTTACGTAGGGTTTAACTTCTTTAATAACAATTCTCTAGGTTCTATGATCAACACCTAATGGTGATGATCATGGTTTTGGCTTTCTATAGGACAAACTAAGAAGATTTGGCTCTCACCTCCAAAATCAAGTGCTTGTTCTAGAAACTAGAGTGTAACTCAACTTGTACCCTCTTAGATGGCATGATTACTCTAGGGCTTATGATGTGTTCACAATGTCTCTTTAGGTATATAGGCTTAGGCTCCACTTGGCTAGCTTAGTTTGGATTGGTTTCTTCTTTACTTCTTCAATTTAGGAATATGGTCTTATTCTATTTAATAGTGGATTACCTCACCACTCCAAAGTGAGGTGGATTATATCCTAGCTAGGGTTTTTACTCAAGAGCTGATCATATTTCTATGATAGCTATAGACTTCTCCCTTCTCTAGGGTTTGACGTAGATAGATTTGGATAGAGAAGAAAAAAATAAGTGGAAACTTGATGACGAGACTAGTGTTGATCTCCTTGTCATGAATTCAATAATTGAGTTTAAGATGTACCGTGAGTGAGGGTCATGGTAAAAATGGTTACTGAATGAAGACATTGTAAATATATAAATGAGGATTTGGTTATTCTATTTCTTCTTAGATGTTTTGCACTTCATTGGTATCAATGAGTGGTTGAAAAGAATGTGATGTTATGATCATTGGAAGATCTATATTTAATCCTTGAATGATGTATCACTGGATTGATTCTAGTTCCATTTGATCTAACCATAGCTCAAATTATTTTTTTCCCAAAACAAGATTTTATATAGCAAATGTCACATTGAAGTTTATATCACTCAACTTGATGATCCACTTCAGTTCCATCAACTTAAGTGAAACTACAATCAGTTTGACAAGTTTTATTTGAAAGAGCGAAAATTCTCTAGATTTATATGCATGAATGCAATGCATACACTTGTTGCCTCTCTGTTTCTAGCCTTAAATCTTGGGATGGTACATCTATCTCATCTCTCCCCGTCACTGGCGATCGTATTCATCGACCAGTTGATCCCGCATCGAGGTCGACTGCTCCTTCTGCCTCAATCATCGTCATGGGATCCGACAAAGACGATCACCCGAATGTCGGACATGTCCATCAACTTGTCAGGCACATCCATGTCAGCTTGAATATTTTGCTTCTCGTCACATTGGACAAGTCACCGGACATGTCCTTCAGTACACGCATTTGTTTCCAACGCTTTGGACTGGTCAGCCAAAATGCCGCCAGAATGGTCATCCGCACACCACCACCCCTGCTAGCACGAACCTACGAGACTTTTTGAGGCTCGTACCGGCCTACACCACCTTGCAGTGCCTCGTGGCTGACAAGCACACCATTGTTGTGCCTCCTGCCCACCGGCTAGGACTGCCACCGCCTGACAAAGTCGCCGCCAATGAGCCAACTCCTACACATACATACGCTACATATTCTAAAAATAAGTTGGGCCATACTGGTTTTGTGTGAGGCTACGTATACCCGTTTAGTTTGTTAAAAGACCATCATACCCTTAATTATGAATGGGCATCGAGTGATCAGAGCCGTCTTTGTGTTTAAGTTTGGCTGAGTTTGGACAAGGAGTTCTATTATCATTCCATGAAAAATGCTTTGCCTAGTAAAGCCATTTGAAGGCGCCAAACGTCATGTTTGCAGTGCGAGTTTGGCATTCTGCCAAGATCCTTCCATGCGCCCGTGCGCAACTCTACCTATAGCCCCTGCTGCCTGCTGCCATTTTTTCGTCACATGCAGCAAAGATACAAGGTGCCCGTGTTGGCAGCCTACGAGCAAAAGCTTCTCGGAGGCCGTGCCGGTAATTTGTGGCAAGAAACGCCGCTCGCGTACATGAGAACGAGTGCCAGTACGTCGTCGACCTCCATGTTAATTTTGTCGAGAAGGAAAGACCATTACAAAGCCAACACCTGATTTATTAGTTCGTACTGTCGATCTATACGACTTGATCGAGCATAGACGCGCGGCATACATAGTACTAATAGTAGTTTCGATCATGCAGCATATGATCTGTGGTTGATCGCGGCTAGCAGCTTCAATTCATGGAAGGTATTGCGACGCCATGAGTTGGTCTCCATCGGTAGATCGTTGAGCTAGCTAGCCATTTCGATCTTCAAGGGCACTTGTGGCGTCCGTTGTGCGTGGTCATGTGGGCGTAGCAGGGGCAGACGTCCTCGTTGCCGGCGGTGCCCGGCGGCACGCAGCCGCAGCGCCTGCAGCACGTGTTGCACGCCCGCCGGCACAGGTTCGGCCGGCTCGACTTGCTGCACCGGTACGAGCACGCGCCGCCGCAATCTGCACAGGTGAAGCAAATCAGTAGCTTATAGTATAAAAAGAAGAGAATGATTAGAACGGATCGATCGATCAGCTAGTCGTTCTCTGTTCATTGGTCTACTAGACTTAGAAATTGAGTCGGATGATGCGTGCGCCTGTGCTTACTAATAGCGTGAGCTTGTCCACTGGGGGCGGTGGTCTGTGGAAGACGAAGAGAAACAGGAACTCAGTTTGGCTAGACAACCCACAGATAGATATCATGCATGTACAACGGAACTATATCATCACCTCGACGAGGAGCAAGAGGACGACGAGCGCCACGCACGCGAGCAGTCTAGCCTCCTTGCCGGTCATGGCGATCGAGGGACCAGGAACTGTCGACCTGCTTTCTGTTTCGTCTTCAGGCGGGGAAATGTCGAGTAGCTTTGCCTTTGATTGTGAGTGGTGAGTGAGGAGCCCGGCCGCCCAAGGGCAAGCTTTATAGGCGGTAGGCGCGCGGCGTGGCACACAGCATAAGCTCTGCGTGCATGCCCCGCCTCGGTGCCGTGTTGGGCTCTCCGCTCCCCACGTACTATCACGCAGATTGCGCGCGGAGCACCAACAAACTCGTCGCGCCGAACGGTTTGGCCAAATCTGTGTCCTCACTTTGTCGGCCTGATCACGGGGCATGGCTGTTTCAACACTGCACGCACTGGCACATGTCGTCCCATTTCTGGCTTATGGTTTCCATCTGCCATCTGGAAACTTAGAGCATCTCCACCGGTAGCTCCTAAATAGGCGTCGGCAGGGGCGCCGGCACCTTTGTTTGGGGGACGTCGGCACAACATTCTTCATTTGGGGGAGCTGCTCCAACACCGGCGCCCCCAAACAGGCGGCCCCGATATATTTTGAAATTTAAATACAAATTTGCAACACGATATTCATAAGTAGTTTGAACGAAATTTATACAAATTTAACGCGAATTTAAACTAAAAAACTAAAAAACCATTTAGCGGCGCTGGGAGTCGAAGGCGCTGAAGTCCAGGTCGTCACCGTCGTCGCTGGATGGCCCGAAGGACCAGCTGTCGTCCTCGTCGGCCTCCTCCTCGTCTGCCTTCTCCTCATTTGGCGCCGGCAGCTCGGATGGTCCGGCGAGGTCGGCGAAGTTGGCGCCGTGGTCCCTGGCGGACCACACCGCCGCCTGCCGCGGGTCAATCGCGATGTGACGGTAGTACTCGTCGACGGAGCGGCCGATGATGAAGCTCTGGGCGGGGAACTCCACCTCGTCGCCGTCGCCACGGAGGGCCGCCTGCGCCTCGGCCTCCTTCTCCCACCATGTCTTCTTCGCCGGCGGAAGTGGTGGTGAGGCGTCCTCCTCCTTGACGCCGGAGCGGCGGCCCGACCCCGTCGTCCGACGAACCGAAGCAGAGGAGGCGCGCCGCGCCGCGTCATCGCGGATGACGACGCCTCCGGAAGGAGGCGCGGGCGTGGCCGAGCGCGTGCGCCCGGCGGCGGATGATCCGGTGCGGGAGGTTCCGGACGTCGCGGTCCGTGCCGGCGCCCCTGCATGGTAGGCGTCGGCGCCATGGTTGCCGCCTGCGGGAAGTAGACCGGCTCCCGTTGCCCGCGGAAAGCGTGGACGGTAGCCGTACTCGTGGAGCGTGGCATCAACGTCGCGGCCGTACCACCAGGCACGGCGGCCGACGGTTGTTGAAGCGGCCGCCCGAGGGATTGTTCGTCCGCGTGAGCTCGACGGCGCGCTCGTTGCCGAAGCGTTGTTCCCAGGACGGGCTGTCGAGGGCATTCTCCGGGAGGCTCCTCTCCTCCGGCGTCATCTCGGACCGCCGTTGCCTGGCGAGGGCCCGCGTCTGTGGTCCTCGCGGCGGCGGTGGCGGCACGGCGAAGCCGCCGTTGGAGACGTGCCAGCCGTGCGGCAGCTTGTACTGCACTGGCACGGGGATGCGGTGCCAGTACAGCACGACGGCCTCGTCGTACGACAGCTGCGTCGAGCGGAGGATGCCGCCGCCGCTGCCGCCGGCCTGGTCGTTGTGCGCCATCGCGTTCACGTGCGGGTGGTGGTTCTCGCGGAGGTTGAGGACGACGGCGGCTAGGGATGACGGCGGCGGGGAAAAGAGAGGAGTGCGCGCTGGTGTGGTTTTAAGGAAGGCGGCGGACGCGCATTGAAGGCGCGTGGGTAAGGTAAGTGGACGCCGCGTGGCCAGTCGCCGCCCTCGTCGTTTTGGTTTCCGTGCGGGAGGCTATTAACGCCGATGACCAACTTCCCCGCGTTGCTTCCGATGCGAACCGCCGCGTCCCCTCGCTGACAAGGCGCCCCCACCCATGAAAACCGTCGTCCCGCGAGGCGCCGGCGCGCCCGATTCGCGCCCTTGGCGAAGGGGCCGGCACGGGGTTACCGGTGATTCTATTGGGCTCCAAAATTGGTCGGCACCGTTTGGGGCGCGCCGGTGCGAGTCCATTTTCGCTCCCGGCCCCCAAATTGCTGGGCCGCTATCGGGGGGCGCCGGTGGAGATGCTCTTATAGTGTGTTTGGTAGCTCACGTGCTTCCAACCAAGTTTGATGGAGCACAATGTTGGCTGATTAGATGCCTGGGCTCATTTTACTTGTGGCTCGGATGGTTTTTAAACCACATTCATATCAGGTTTGTCGGAACATCGGAATCGGTCGTTATCACGGAGCCACCCTATTCTCGCGCTCCACCGATGCAAAAGAAAATCTTTTCTTGTATGAGCTCACCTGATCATGGAGATGGCGGGAGCATGCGCGTGTTGTAGCAAAAAATGAAAGGGGCGGGAAGGATTCTCACCTCCTGCCGAAACCTCTCCCATATTTCTACCGTACACTCTAACCGTCCAATTTGAAACCCTTCATTTCCCCTTCGAGCTCCATTGCCAAGTCATGGAGTAAGTAAGGGGCACACTCACTTTCCTCGGGCGGCGGCTGCAAACATACTTCCTCTTATTCCTCAAGTTCTCATTCGCTTGCACCGATGATAGTAAGTAACCATACCTCCATCGATACGGTAGGGTTAGATCTTGGTGTGGTAGGGCATATCTGACTAGGTTTTGCATGTGTAGGGCTTGTTCATCTGTGATCTAGGGCCAGGATCTAGCATTTGTATGTGTAGTGCTTATTGAAATGTGCTTCTAGTATGGAGGCTGAGGAAATGTATCACTGCCATGTCATGTTTCCTTCAACTTGTAGCTATTACACGGGTTGCTTGTGTAGATTCAACTCTTGTGTACTTGATTAATGGTTGTGCATCTTGTGTAAGCTTAGATCTGCATGTTCATACATTGATTTGCCGTGTGTGGTGTATGTAGAACTTGAGTGTAATGATTTTAGCCATGCCATGGTCTGCGATTGGTGACTCACACTCCAATCCTTTTGGACGAATCACAACCCATACCTAGCACCCAGTTGGTGGTGGTGCCGGTGGAGGGGAGCCCTATGTCTAGCCTGGTGGCCAAGGTTGTTGCAGAGGTGGCGACAAGGATTGACACAACAAAGAAGGCTGAGAAGGATATGAAGTCCAAAAATCGCAATGACTCCGAGGAGGCCGCTTAATCTTGAAACAGGGAGTTGGGGCGTCCTCTCCCTGCCGCGGCTGCGCTACTCGATGCCATGTTCGGCAAGATGCTCGATGTCGCGCTAGGCAGGCTAGCAGAGCCGCTCTTCCAGCCCGAGCCCATCGAGGCTTCTTCATGGTGACAGGGACGCGATGATGAATTTGGCGCGTGCGGAGGCATCAAGGGACGAGCTCCACTTCCCATACCTCCAATCGCATGCCATGCCCGGTGGCCGCTCCTCTGCTGTGGTGCATACGACTCTGCATCTTTGGCCACCTCCAATCTTTTGCTCCCGGCCATGTCAATCTCTGCTTCCAACTCGCTTCTAGCTAGAAGCAAACAAGACTTAGCAGCTACATTACATTTATTTTGCAAATTTACATGCTACAGATAATCTCTACAATTTAAAATAATATATATCCTGTAGTTGGTAGTGACTGGCTGAATAAAATTTAAATCTCGTATTTTGTAGGTGGGAAACCAAGGGCAGCTTGGAGTACTGGATTGGAAAAAGCTCTAGTGGACATCCTTCATGAGCATAACAATATGTTTCATAAAGGCCAGGATGGATTGGGTAGCGAAACTATGGAACATGATGGTGAAACATGTTCTTTCTCGACACACACGTATGTGAAAATGACGAAGTGACAAATCCAAGACAAGGAAACAAATTTAAAGAGAGAATACATGATGCTCAAGGAGGCACACATGCAAAGTGGGGTTGGGTGGGATGAAATCCAGTTAAAGATAGAAGTTGAGCCCCATCTTTTGGAAAATTTGGAGATTGTAAGTTTTTAACTCTGATCCATTAAATTCAACTCTTGTAGTAATTATTTATTCAGATTTTGTAGTCATTTGGTCCGAGGATAAAGCGACTCTGAAAGGATAAAGTTGCCTCCTAGAGGGGGAGGATGAATAGACGGTATAAAACTTTTACGAGATGAGCTTAACAAATGCACAATACAACTAGCGTTTAATTTGTCAAGCACAAAACCCATATAATTACGGTTCATCTATGTGCACCAACAACTTATGTAAGCAAGACAAACAACTATATGATAGAAAGATATATAACTTCAAACGTAAAGGCTATTAGTTGGAGTGGTGTTGATGCCAAAGCACCTCAAACGCCACGAAGGCCTCACCGTATTCTGCTCAAGCCTTCCCAACAAAAGGAAAGTCCTCGATCCACCATGGAACCTTGAGGTTGGTCAACAAACCCGTACAAGCTTAAGGAAATCTCCACAACTTAATTGGAGGACCCAAGAACACCACTAAGGCACAAAGCTACAAACTCGAGGCAATATCCACAACTCAATTGGAAGCCCCAAGAACACCACAAAACCATCTACCTAGGGTTCCAAGAACCTAAGAGTAATAAGCTTTTCACTTTCACTTCCAATAACACCACAAAGCCATCTAGCTAGGGTTCCACAATGGAGGATAAAACCAAATGATTAAAGGTTTAACCTCTCTATAAAAGACTTACCGGTAAAACTTCCAACATAAAAAATGCAACTAATTTTCCATACAAAAACCATTTTCGATGAACTAGTCTCTAACGAGAGTAACCACGCAAGCTCTAAAATATCACATGGATATGAAAATACTAAACAAGAAAGTTGATGCAAAGCATGCAAGGGTTTCAGTTGTCTCCAAACGGTATAACCCTCTTGATACAACCAACTATCTTATAAAATGGTATCCCAACTACACCAGGAGACCGGTAAGGAAGAAATCCTATCAAGAACAAACTTTAGTCTTTTGCATTCCACTTGAGCTTGATGATGTCGATCTTGACCGCACCAAGATGGAACACCTTTTTAATTGTGATTTCTTGATGAGGTCTTCTAGATTGCTTTCCCATACTCCACTATGGGAGAGCCTTTTATTTGGCACATATATCTTCACATATTCATGATCACTATATGGATGGAAAGCTTCAGGCACATGATCTCTCAAGATGGCTCCACTTGAACTTGCACTTCATTTCTTATTTATTTATCGTATTGATGTCTTGAAGATACACATGAGAGCTCACTCAAACTTCTTATTCAAGATATACTTGCCATAGGCCCAATCTTCTCTCATGACCAAACTTATGATAACTCCTTGATTAATGCCTTTTTCATCACTTCATCTTCCTATTTCAACCTTGAAGCCAACATATGGCTCAAACATTTTCTATGGCCAAATCCTAAAAACATAACTCAATGCAAATCAAAACCACACAAGGTGGATCCAAGCACTTTCAGATTCAAAACCAAACCTTTTCCTCTCTATGAATCACTTGTACAACTCTATGAAGGTAATACGTCTACTATTCTTGCATGGTACTTTAAAATATCTTGTCACCCATTCTACAATTTAATTGACTACTTTTTTGGATTATTTTTGTAGTGAATATAGTTGAACGCAATTTCAACTTAATGTCCACCTCATCACCATCGAAGGAGGATGTGACAAAAGTTGAAAGTTGTGAGGATGAATCTGAGAGAGAAATCAAGACAAAGACAACTAGGAGACAAAGTGAAGATGATTTGCAAATGATGGATAATCCTGCTAAGAGTGCTCAAAGTATGGTTCGGCCAGAGCGTGAAGAAGTCAATGGAAGAAAGCCAACTGGTGGTGCTAGAAACAAGATTACAAAGAATCGAAAGAGGAGTCCTAAGAAGTGGAACGCAGATGGAATAGTGCAAGTCATGGAGAGGTTAGTGCATATCAAAGAACGAGAAGTCAACCAAGAACTTACACACAAGTTATGTATTAACAAATGCATGGATGCATTCAAACATTGGATGGTCTTATACTTGGTGATAAAATCTTTACGTTGGAGATCTTCAAAGTTGCTGAGCAACCATGATTGTTTTTTCTCAACCTTGTTGATGATAAATATGGCACTGCAGTCCCGTGGTTCCATGCACAAATAGCTAAGTTGACATGAGGTATGGCTACTTGCTCTAATTTTTTTTGTTAAGAACATTACTATGTGATATGGCTACTTGGAATGTTAGACTATATATATGTTAGACAGTCTTGCCTGCTGCAACTAGATCAGTTCCCCTTGCTTTTGTTATTGCCATGTTAATTATCTAACATGTTAGTGTAGGATATGAACACAATGTTATCCTTATTTTACTTGAAGGGTGTTGCATTGGGAAGGACAAAAAATGAGTACATTGTTTTTACTCTTGTATGTACTATCATTTATAGTGGTATATACACAAGTAGGTTGCTGCTGATTCATTCATGGAGCACAAGGTAGATTTGGGTACATAGAAATTAGTTGTGGTTTTTGAACATTAATAGTACTATAAAAAACATAAATTTTTCTGGATAGTAGGTTTGGAGAAAGCTTGATGCTTTAGTTTTCTAGCTGAGCAAACTTTGCTAGAGATGACGATGAGAAGGAACATAAACTTATTGTTAATATCATGAACATACAAATTCTGGTAACTAGGAGTTGTTTCACTCTTCTTTGAGTCATGATGTCCAGATGTGGTATTTGATAAATAAAAACATCTTTATTGCATGTTTTGTTTCAGTACTATATCTATTGTTCATAACCTCTAATGATTTCCTCTAACCAATTCTTGTCAGCTGCTACCAAAGGCGGGGGACATTGGCTCCGGTGAAGACCCACATCACTTCAGTCATCTGTGTACTTGTCTCAGTTTATCAAAAATGTTGGAATCTTTATTGTCTAAATCTGATGTTGGTTCCGGTGAATGAGCCACATCACTTCAGTTAAAGCGATGATACATTTTTTTATTGATGATTGCAGAAGCAAGATCAAAACCATTTTTTGTATTGAAGCGATGATACATTCCAATGGTGATGTTTTTGTGTCAATGTGATATATGAACTATTAAAAATATTAGATTTTAATTGCTGTTGTGCCTTGTGTCAAGTCTTGTTTAAATTGTCAAAAAAAGATAGTGTTTTTATCCATGTGTGCATAACCTGCGTTGGAAACACTTGGATAGACTTGTGTGCAAAACCTATGATCCAAACAAGATATTTTGGGTGCAAGGAGGTTTAATACAAGTTGATTAGATGGGACAAGTGTTTTCGATGATTAGATGTTTTCACCAAAACCCCTTAAAAACACCCACCAAAATACTTGAAACCCCTGCTCCCAAACTTGTAAGGAATAACTTTGTGACGAAACCACTTTCATCTCGGTAACTTCTCAGACAAGCATTCATCCACTTGCCACACTTCAGATTTTTTAATAATACATTTTTCTTTAACCCCATGAATAATACTCCGATGTGATAATTTCCAGCAATAATACTGGTTTGGGAGGGCTTTATCGAGAGGGACTTGTTGGGGCAGTATTCCCTGAAAAGCTGGATTCTTGCGCGCGTGGTCGATCGAGACAACTTGTCGGGCTTTGCTTTCTCAATAGGGCCCTGTCGGGCAGCGCTTCGCCAAAAGTCGCCCGAGGACAAATTGGCGGTAAGATTTAGGCGGGAAGATTTTGGAGGAAATGATACATCAGCACACTCTACGACTGAAGTTAAGATACAATGCCACACTTCAACTGAAATTAAGATACATCGCTAGCTCGGAAAACTAGTGGTTGTGAGTCCAACGTGGCCATTTTCTAGTCTTATCACCACGTTCTTCTGCTGCATTCGCCAGAGCAGCTCTTTCTCTCATTCTCAGCCTCTCCTCCTCACGAAGCTTCTTGTGCACCCGTTTCTGGTCCTTCAACTTCGCCTCCTGCCCCGCGAATCTCTTCCCCCGGTCATCAAAACCAACAAAAATAAGAATGTTACTTCAAACAAAAATAAAACAAACAATATGCCTATTGCCCATGCTTACAACATACCGGAGGCCTCAGATACACCGAGCTTGCCGGTGCATCGTGATCATAGTTGGCACACATGAAAAACTTCCTGGGGGCAAGCTTGCATCCTTCATCTTCCTCGGCCTAAAGTCATGGTTCGAGCAAAACACACTCATTGGGGCAAAGAGATACCGATAGAAGAAAAGTAAGAGAAACACTAGTAGTTTGAAACAATCCGGCAGTTCGATTTTAGAAAGAGAGACGACGAGATAAATTGGCAGGAAAATTGTTGGCGGGAGAGGGTTGATGGGAAAGAGGTTGGCGGAAGAGGGGTGGCGGCAAAAAGGTAGCTGGCAGGGGAAACAAAAAATTTGCAATTAGTTGGGAGACTACCGAAATCGGGTGGACCTAGCCCGAGAGGAACATGTTGGGTAAGTCGAGCCCGACATGGTTCAATCAGGGAAGCTTGGTCCGATAGGTACTGCACCTTGCCTACGCAGAGCCTGGCCCGCAGAATCTGGACCTGTCGGAACCTATCCTGATTAGAGCCAATTGGGTTAAGGTAGCCCGAACCATTATTATTTGTGAAAATTGTCAAATCTGAGTATTATTCGTGAAATTAAAGAAGAAAATATATTAGTAAAAAAAATCCACACATACTTCTTAGAGTATCTCCAGCTATCTCCCCGACGAGTCCCCCAGGACGCCTTTTTTCCATCCGGATGGACGAAAACGGCTCAGTCGCGCCCCCGGTTCCTCATTTTCGTCCGTATTAGGCCTTTCATCCGTCCGGAGAGCCAGACCATCCCCGGGTTCCCGAGGCCCGATCGGGGACTCCGGACAAAACAAAAGCGCGCGAAACATCGAGCGGGCCCGTGTTGTCAGCGACAGAACTGGTTGTTCCCTCCATTAATTTCGTTTTCCCTCCATTTCCCCCGCATAGAACCATTTTCCCCGCCAAATTTCGGAGGAGCTACCGCCATTCTCCCCAATAGTTCCAGCTCCTCCTCTTCCCTTCCACCACCATGCCGCCGAAGAAGCTTGCCGCTGATGGCGCGCGGAAGGCGAGGATGCCGCGAACGCCAAAACAGAGGCCGCCGGGCATGTCAAACGCGGAGTGGGCGGCGGATGAGGAGCGGCGGTAGAACGAAACTCGCGGCAGGGCGGAGAGGGAGAAGAAGTGCAACACGAAGAGGGTGCGACAGCGGCGGCGACAGAGGAACATGCGAGGCTGATCTGCATCAACTTCGGTCAGCCGCGCGTCGGCCAATTCTCCGGGCCATGGCCGACCCAAGGTATGATCGGCTCTCCTTCCTTCTCGCCGACGACGCCGGCCACGGCCATGTTCCACAACACCTACGCCGCCGGCATGGCTGGGTTTACGCCGCCACCGCTGGCGTACGACGGTGCGATGTACGAGGGCATCTCGCCTACCCTGCGACGTGGGCCGCTCTACTTCTCCAACCCCGGGATGCCGCCGCCGAATAAGCCTGTGATGCACGAGATGATCACGGCGGGCTCCGTGGCCGCCGCGTCGAGCCCGAGATTCTTCTCCCAAGAGGAGGCAAGGGCGACGGATGCCGTCGCGTCGCGGAGAGGCGTCAACCTCGACCACGGTCACCCCGATGAGATTGATGGTACCCAAGACGTCGATGAAGAAGACGACTACATCGACGTCGAGGAAGCGCCTAAACTCACGGAGGCGCCGTCCACGGGGAAGAAGAAAAGGAAGAAGAACTCGCCGCCGGCCGAGCCTTGGATCAAATGGACGGGCAAAGAAGAGGAGTGCCTCGCCGAAGCTTGGAAGACTGTGTCTATGAACGGCATCACCGGCGCCAATCAGAACTACGACACGTACTGGCAGCGGATCAAGGTGGCGTTCGACGAGCGCAAATTCGTCGATCCGTACTTCAACAAGACGGTGATGGAGCGCGACGACAAGGCAATGGGCACCCATTGGGGGATCATTCAGGCGGGCGTGCAGCAAGTGGCACGACATACAGGAGGAGATCGACAAACATGTTGTGAGCGGCGAGGACTTTGAAGCAAAGGTATGCTCACTCGCCGTGGTTCCTCAGTCGAATGTTTATCGCTGTGGCTCACGAAAATCTTGAAATCGCCGGCTTGTTTGTGCAGATGCGGCGGGCGCTCGACATGTACGCGGACGACTGCGACGGCCAGATGTTCAAGTACCTCAACGTGTTCGCCCGCATCGCGGAGTGCGACAAGTGGAAGGCGGTGCACAAGAGTCTCGCCAATAACAAGGGCGAGTAGTACAACCCCGATGATCCAGCACCTGCCACATCGGCGGGCCGCCCCGAGCTCGGCCAGAAGAAGCTGAAAGAGCAGAAGAAGGCCGGCCATCCAGCCGACAGGTTGCAGGCTCCTTCGACAAGTGCTAGGCCGACGCGAGGGCGCACGCCGCCGGGAGGGACGACAAGCACGACGTGCGGTGGAAGGCGATGCTCGCCAACCAGGTTGTCCAGCTATCCTTGCTCAAGGAAACCGCCGCGGCGAAGAAGAGGAACACCAACCTGGCATTCCTGATCGGCGGCAATGACGCCAACATGGTCGAGGAGACGACGGCTTGGTACGACGCCCATCGCCAAGACATCCTCCGGCCACCGTCGGTGATGACCCACAAGTATAGGGGGTGTATCGTAGTATCTTCGATAAGTAAGAATGTCGATCCCAACGAGGAGCAGAAGGTGTTGCAGTTTCGATGAAGGATTCAGTAAATGCTCACAAACAGGTATTCAGGGGGGTTTTGATGTAACAGATGAATAAAGTACGAGTAAGTAAAATGCGAGAGAAATAATTGCAGCGAGTGGCCCAATCCTTTTTAGCACAAAGGACAAGCCGGTTTGTTTACTTATAATGACCAAACGTTCTCGAGGACACACGGGGTTTTAGTCTAGTGCTTTCGCTACATACCTGATTAATCTTCATTGTTTTGATAAGTGTTGTGTGGGTGAACCTATGCTAATGTACCGCCCTTCCTAGGACTAATACATACTTGTGATTATACCCCTTGCAAGCATCCGCAACTACAAGAAAGTAATTAAGATAAATCTAACCACAGCCTTAAACTCTGAGATCCTGCGATCCCTCCTGCATCGATATACCAACGGGGGTTTAGGTTTCTGTCACTCCGGCAACCCCGCAATTGGCAAACGAGTACAAGATGCATTCCCCTAGGCCCATAAATGTTAAAGTGTCGTGTAGTCGACGTTCACACGACACCACTAGAAGAATAACACCACAACTTAAATATCATAACATTGAATATTACTCAACCATAGTTCACTACTAACATTTAGACTTCACCCATGTCCTCAAGAACTAAACGAACTACTCACGAGACATCATATGGAACATGATCAGAGGTGATATGATGATGAATAACAATCTGAACATAAACCTTGGTTCAATGGTTCCACTCAATAGCATCTATAACAAGTAGAAATCAGTACCGGGAGAGTTTCCCCTATCAAACAATCAAGATCAAACCCAAATTGCTACAGCGGTGACGATGTCCAGCGGTGGAGATGGCGGTGATGATGGTGGAGATGATGTCCAGCTCGATGGCGGTGACGATGGCGTCGATTTCCCCCTCCGGGAGGGAATTTCCCCGGCGGATTCCTGCCCGGAGAGCTCTTTTCTCTCTGGTGTTCTCCGCCCGAGGCGGTGTAACCCTTCGTGAGGATTCCTCCGTGGCTTAGGTCTTCGGGACGAAGGGTTTCGCGAAGAAAAGGAGGCGAAAGAGGGGGGGGCCCCACACCACATGGTGGCGCGCAGGCCATGGGCCGCGCCACCCTATGTGTGGGCCCACCCCTGGTCCAGCTGGCTCCCCCTTCTGGCTTCCTCCGTCATGAAAAAATAGGACTTTTCGTAAAACTTCCTTCCACAGTTGATCTTCCGAAATATCGCATCCAGACGGTGCTTTTTCCAGCAGAATCCTGGCTCCGGTGCTCAATCTCCAAATAATCATGAAACATGCAAAATAGATGAAATAACATAAGTATTGTGTCCCAATATGAAATATATCAATGAATAGCAGCAAATTATGATATAAAATAGTGATGCAAATTGGACGTATCAACTCCCCCCAAGCTTAGACTTCGCTTGTCCCCAAGCGAAACTGAACTCGTAAACAGGTCCACATGTTTATGGAGTGAAGAGTCGATAAATAAAATACGGACGAGAAGCATCATATTCATTCACACAAGACATTATAGTAAACAACTTCCTCATATAACTCAACTTGGAACAAGTATAAGGTAATCACAAATAAAGGTGCATAAGGAATCATAATTGATGATGGCAAACTTTGTTCTTGGTCAGAGAACATTTAACAGATTATATTCATCTATTGAGCAGCGCTCTCATATTAAAGCTTATGGTAAACTTGCATACTCAATCATATTAATCATTGATGACTTTCAAAGCTATATTCATTCAAGGTAAAACTTGTACTAAACAAGAAAGAGTAAAGACATGATGAAGCAAATCACAATATAATAGTTTAATCACAACAACTCAAATGCTTGCTTGAGATGGAGGGAAATAGGTTTACTGACTCAACATATAGTAAAAGACAGGCCCTTCGCAGAGGGAAGCAGGGATTAAATCATGTGCTAGAGATTTTTCAGTTTCGAAATCATATATAAGAGAATAAAAGTAAAGTTTTGAGAGGTGTTTGTTGTTGTCAACGATGGTAGGGGTACTCTAACCCCCTTGCCAAACAAACCTCCAAAGAGCGGCTCCCATGAAGGACGTTATCTCTACCAGCAAGGTAGATCATCCCTCTTCTCTTTTGTTTACACATATACTTTAGTTTATTTAAGGATGACACTCCCCCAACCTTTGCTTACACAAGCCATGGCTAACCGAATCCTCGGGTGCCTTCCAACAATCTCATACCATGGAGGAGTGTCTATTGCAAAATTAAGTTGCTTACTGATGAATCAGGGCAAAACATGTGAAGAGAATTATTAATGAAAGTTGATTAATTGGGGCTGGGAACCCCGTTGCCAGCTCTTATTGCAAAATTATAGGATAAGTGGATGAAGCCACTAGTCCTTTAGTGGAGGCTGCCTAACAAGACTGAAAGATAAAACACCACATACTTCCTCATGAGCTATAAAACATTGACACAAATAAGAAGTAATAAGTTTTGAATTGTTTAAAGGTAGCACATGAAGTATTTACTTGGAATGGCAGAAAATACCATGCAGTAGGTAGATATGGTGGACACAAATGGCATAGGTTTGGGTTCAGGTTTTGATGCACGAGAAGTATTCCCTCTCAGTACAGGTCTTTGGCTAGCAAGGTTAAATAGCAAGCATAGGAGTTGAGGGAAACAAACAAATATACATGTGATAGAAACAATCATGCATCTTACTTGTAAGCACAAACAGTTTTAACTCTAGAATATTAAGCTAAGAACTGATAAGAAAGATAATAATATCTTCTACATTTATTTCCTCTATTCTTTTTAAACTCAAAGTGTTGTTGCTATTGACCATTGCTAAGTTTGCCAAAACCAAATAGATTAACTCAATGCTCCCAAAGTGGTACCAATACTAAAATCAAGATCAATCATATAGTAGAAATTGCAAACTAAAATAAGGTGTGCAATATGTAAATGATAAGACTTCTCATTAATATTCCATAACGATAACTCACACCAAGGGATACATAGACAAACTAAAGGAGAGATACTTCCACACTGCAACCCATCTCATACGATAACTTCCCTACTCATGATATGACACTACTTGATAGTAAAAAGTAAAAGGTAATGATAATGTGATACCGCGGCACTCCCCCAAGCTTGGAACAAACCAAGGGGATGCCAATACCGATGATGAATTACTCCTTTGGCGATGGTGGTGATGAATCCTTCATGCGCTTCTTACAAAACTCCTTCAACCTCAGTTTCTCAGCTTGGCAATTCTGCACTAAGACTCGAAGAGATTCATTGTTATCTGAAGTTGGCGGTGATGACCTTGTGATGTGAATCGAATGGTATTCCAGCATTCTTCGGAGGCGACAATTCTCCTCCTGGAGTATCTCCACTTCTCTTCTTAGAGCCCGATATTGATCACAAAACTCATCGGTAGTCCGTAGAACTTCTTCCAGCACAGGGAAAGAGTCGAGGCCAAGGGCAGGTGGTAAAGGTCCCTGCAAGTTATGTGAAAAAGAACGTCGAGTGTCAACAGATCCCACCAAGATTTGCTTGCTCCCAACGGCTTGCTGCTCCTGTCTTGATGGCACCCTCTTCACTTCTTCCTCCGAAAACACCTTGCCCTTGTTGTCGGAGGCCATGGTGCTCCTAGACTGAAAACAGATCCTGGCAGAAACAGCTCGAAACAAAACACGTCGAGAAAACGATATACGGACCTCCAGGGGTCCGGGGGATTTTATAATAAAAAATTTCAGAACAAACGGAAAGTACCAGATCGAACCAGAGTCGGAAAGGGGCGACGAGGCGGGACCACAGGTCGGCGCGGCCCAGGTCAGGCCGCGCCGGCCTATGGTGGCACGCCCTCGTGCGTCCTTTCCACTCCGTTTCGAACTCGTAATTTTTCATATTTTCCAAAAACAACAAAAATAATGTTCGGGAAGTAAATCGCGAACTTTTCATTACCAGTTCTGTTACCTATTCAAAGTCGAGTTCTGGCGGACTGTCAATTTGTCCCTTGATGAAAGCCTCCGGCGTTTCCACTCGAATAATATCAACATCAACATTATAAGAATCACCCGAGATATAATGCTTGAGTCTTTGTCCATTCACCACTTGCGTAGCATTGCCTTGGAGAGAGCTAATTTTAATTGCTCCTGAACGATACACCTCCTCAACAACATATGGTCCTTCCCATTTCGAGAGTAATTTCCCTGCAAAGAATCTGAGATGAGACCGATACAATAGGACTTTATCCCCAATATTAAATTCTCTTTTGATGATCCTTCTATCATGCCATTTTTTAACTTTTTCTTTAAAGAGTTTAGCATTTTCATAAGCTTCACTTCTCCATTCATCTAGAGAACTTAATTGTAGCAACCTCTTATCACCGGCAAGTTTAGGATCTTTATTTAATTCTCTAACAGCCCGATAAGCTTTGTGTTCTAGTTCTAAAGGTAAATGACAAGCTTTTCCGTAAACCATTTTATAAGGTGACATTCCCATGGGGTTTTTATAAGCAGTTCTATAAGCCCATAGTGCGTCTTTCAATTTACTAGCCTAATTCTTTCTAGATTTATTAACGGTTTTCTGCATAGATTTAATTTCTCTATTTGATAATTCTACTTGACCACTACTTTGAGGGTGATAAGCGGAAGCAATTCTATGATTAATACCATACTTAGCAAGAGTTTTTCTAAAACCTCCATGGATAAAATGAGAACCTCCATCAGTCATAATATATCTAGGTACTCCAAATCTAGGAAAAATAATATCTAAAAGCATTTTTAAAGAGGTCTCACCATCAGCACTTTTTGTAGGTATGGCTTCCACCCATTTAGTAACATAATCAACAGCAACAAGTATATGAGTGTTACCTTTTGAAGAGGGAAAAGGTCCCATGAAGTCAAATCCCCAACAATCAAACGGTTCAATAACAAGAGTATAATTCATAGGCATTTCATTGCGTCTGGAGATATTACCAACCCTTTGACATTCATGACAAGATAAAATAAACTTCCTTGCATCTTTGAAGAGAGTTGGCCAATAAAAACCTGATTGTAGGACCTTTTGCGCGGTTCTATCTCCGGCGTGATGTCCTCCATAAGCACTGCCATGACATTTACTCAATATCTCTTGTTGTTCATATTCGGGAACACACCTTCGCATAATACCATCCACTCCTTCTTTATATAAGTGTGGGTCATCCCGAAATAATGCCTCAAGTCATAAAAGAATTTCCTCCTTTGCTGAGCTGAAAAGGTTGGAGGCAAGTACTTGGAAACAATAAAGTTAGCATAATCAGCATACCAAGGACTGTCTCGCGAGCTCACCTTTATTACAGCCAATTGTTCATTTGGAAAACTATCATTAACAGGAACAGGATCATAAGCAATATTTTCCAATCTAGACAAATTATCAGCAACAGGATTATCAGCACCTTTCCTATCTACAATATGTAAATCAAATTCTTGCAAAAGAAGCACCCATCTAATAAGCCTAGGCTTAGCATCTTTCTTTGTCATAAGGTATCTAATTGCAGCATGATCAGTATGAATTGTAACTTTTGAATCAACAATATAAGATCTAAATTTATCGCAAGCAAAGACCACAGCTAACAATTCTTTTTCAGTAGTAGCATAATTTCTTTGAGCAGCATCAAGAGTCTTGCTAGCATAATGAATAACATTTAATTTTTTATCTACTCGCTGTCCAAGAACAGCGCCTACAGAAAAATCACTAGCATCACACATAATTTCAAAAGGTAAATTCCAATCAGGAGGTTCAACTATAGGAGCAGTTGTTAAGGCTTTCTTTAGAGTTTCAAAAGCTTCCTTACAATCATCATCAAAAACAAAAGGTACATCTTGATGTCTACGGGAGCTTCTATTCTTGTAGACAGTGTTGGGCCTCCAAGAGCAGAGGTTTGTAGAACAGCAGCAAGTTTCCCTTAAGTGGATACCCAAGGTTTATCGAACTCGGGAGGAAGAGGTCAAAGATATCCCTCTCATGCAACCCCGCAACCACAAAGCAAGAAGTCTCTTGTGTCCCCAACACACCTAATAGGTGCACTAGTTCGGCGAAGAGATAGTGAAATACAGGTGGTATGAATAAGTATGAGCAGTAGCCCGAAAAGTGGCAGCGTAGTGATGGTGGTGGTAACAGTGTAAAACGAAACAAGCAGTAGTAACTCAGCAAAGATTTAGGAACAAGGCCTAGGGATTACACTTTCACTAGTGGACACTCTCAACATTGATCACATAAGAATAGATAAATGCATACTCTACACTTTTGTTGGATGATGAACACATTGCGTAGGATTACACGAACCCTCAATGCCGGAGTTAACAAGCTCCACAATAATGCTCATATTTTAGTAACCTTTAGTGTAAGATAGATCAAAAGACTAAACCAAGTACTAGCATAGCATGCACACTGTCACCTTCATGCATATGTAGGAGGAATAGATCACATCAATATTATCATAGCAAATAGTTAACTTCGCAATCTACAAGAGATCATGATCATAGCATAAACCAAGTACTAACACGGTGCACACACTGTCACCTTTGCACACATGCAGGAGGAATAAAACTACTTTAATAACACATCACTAGAGTAGCACATAGATAAATTGTGATACAAAACATATTGCAATCTTAAAGAGATATAAATAAGCACCTCACTATGCCATTCAACATTGAGTAAGTATTCTGTGAAATATGGCCTAAGAGACCCACACGGTGCACACACTGTCACCTTTACACACGTGGGACGAGGAGTCTCCGGAGATCACATAAGTAAAACTCACTTGACTAGCATAATGACATCTAGATTACAAGCATCATCATATGAATCTCAATCATGTAAGGCAGCTCATGAGATTATTGTATTGAAGCACATAGGAGAGAGATGAACCACATAGCTACGGTCCCGAGCCTCGATGGAGAACTACCCCTCCTCATGGGAGCAGCAGCGGTTATGAAGATGGCGGTGGAGATGGCAGCGGTGTCGATGGAGAAGCCTCCGGGGCACTTCCCCTCCGGCAGGTGCCGAACAGACTCTGTCCCCGATCTTGGCCCGATGGCGGCTCTGGAAGGTTTCTGTTTTCGTCGAACGCCCCGAGGTTTTTAGGTCGGGGGCTTTATATAGGCGGAGAGGCGGCGCAGGGGCTTCGGGGGCCCACACCATAGGGGGCGCCCCCTGGCCGCGCCGGGTGTGGTGTGGTGGCCCCCGCCCCCTTCTCTGGCGGTTCTCGTGTGTTCGGATGCTTCCGGTAAAATAGGAACCCGGGCGTTGATTTCGTCCGATTCCGAGAATATTTCGTTACTAGGATTTTGAAACCAAAAAGCAGAAAACAGGAACGCACTTCGGCATCTTGTTAATAGGTTAGTTCCGTAAAATGCACGAATATGACATAAAGTGTGCATATAACATGTAGATAACATCAATAATGTGGCATGGAACACAAGAAATTATCGATACGTTGGAGACGTATCAGCATCCCCAAGCTTAGTTCTGCTCGTCCCGAGCAGGTAAAACGATAACAAAGATAATTTCTGGAGTGACATGCCATCATAAACTTGATCATACTATTTGTAAAGCATATGTAGTGAATGCAGCGATCAAAACAATGTATATGACATGGGTAAACAACTGAATCATAAAGCAAAGACTTTTCATGAATAGCACTTCAAGACAAGCATCAATAAGTCTTGCATAAGAGTTAACTCATAAAGTAATAATTCAAAGTAAAGGTATTGAAGCAACACAAAGGAAGATGAAGTTTCAGCGGTTGCTTTCAACTTATAACATGTATATCCCATGGATATTGTCAACATAGAGTAATATAATAAGTGCAATAAGCAAATATGTAGGAATCAATGCACAGTTCACACAAGTGTTTGCTTCTTGAGGTGGAGAGAAATAGGTGAACTGACTCAACATTGAAAGTAAAAGAATGGTCCTCATAGAGGAAAAGCATCGATTGCTATATTTGTGCTAGAGCTTTGATTTTGAAAACATGAAACAATTTTGTCAACGGTAGTAATAAAGCATATGCATCATGTAAATTATATCTTATAAGTTGCAAGCCTCATGCATAGTGTACCAATAGTGCCCGCACCTTGTCCTAATTAGCTTGGACTACCTGGATTATCACCGCAATACATATGCTTTAACCAAGTTTCACAAAGGGGTACCTCTATGCCGCCTGTACAAAGGTCTAAGGAGAAAGCTCGCATTTGGATTTCTTGCTTTTGATTATTCTCAACTTAGACATCCATACCGGGACAACATAGACAACAGATAATGGACTCCTCTTTTAATGCTTTAAGCATTTGACAACAATTAATTCTTTTCTCATTAGAGATTTGAGGATGTTTGTCCAAAACTGAAACTTCCACCATGGATCATGGCTTTAGTTAGCGGCCCAATGTTCTTCTCTCACAATATGCATGCTCAAACCATTCAACTCAGTGTAGATCGCCCTTACTTCAGACAAGACGAACATGCATAGCAACTCACATGAAATTCAACAACGAGTTGATGGCGTTCCCCAGTAAACATGGTTATCGCACAACAAGCAACTTAATAAGAGATAAAGTGCATAATTACATATTCAATACCACAATAGTTTTTAAGCTATTTGTCCCATGAGCTATATATTGCAAAGGTAAATGATGGAATTTTAAAGGTAGCACTCAAGCAATTTACTTTGGAATGGCGGAAAATACCATGTAGTATAGGTAGGTATGGTGGACACAAATGGCATAGTGGTTGGCTCAAGTATTTTGGATGCATGAGAAGTATTCCCTCTCGATACAAGGTTTAGGCTAGCAAGGCTTATTTGAAACAAACACAAGGATGAACCGGTGCAGCAAAACTCACATAAAAGACATATTGAAAACATTATAAGACTCTACACCGTCTTCCTTGTTGTTCAAACTCAATACTAGAAATTATCTAGACCTTAGAGAAACCAAATATGCAAACCAAATTTTAGCATGCTCTATGTATTTCTTCATTAATGGGTGCAAAGCATATGATGCAAGAGCTTAAACATGAGCACAACAATTGCCAAGTATCACATTACCCAAGACATTTATAGCAATTACTACATGTATCATTTTCCAATTCCAACCATATAACAATTTAACGAAGGAGAAACTTCGCCATGAATACTATGAGTAGAAACCAAGGACATACTTGTCCATATGCTACAGCGGAGCGTGTATCTCTCCCATAAAGTGAATGCTAGGATCCATTTTATTCAAACAAAACAAAAACAAAAACAAACCGACGCTCCAAGAAAAAGCACATAAGATGTGATGGAATAAAAATATAGTTTCGGGAGGAACCCGATAATGTTGTCGATGAAGAAGGGGATGCCTTGGGCATCCCCAAGCTTAGACGCTTGAGTATTCTTGATATATGCAGGGGTGAACCACCGGGGCATCCCCAAGCTTAGAGCTTTCACTCTCCTTGATCATAGTATATCATCCTCCTCTCTTGACCCTTGAAAACTTCCTCCACACCAAACTCGAAACAACTCATTAGAGGGTTAGTGCATAATAAAAATTCACATGTTCAGAGGTGACACAATCATTCTTAACACTTCTGGACATTGCATAAAGCTACTGGACATTAATGGATCAAAGAAATTCATCCAACATAGCAAAAGAGGCAATGCGAAATAAAAGGCAGAATCTGTCAAAACAGAACAGTCCGTAAAGATGGATTTTATTAGGCCACCAGACTTGCTCAAATGAAAATGCTCAAATTGAATGAAAGTTGCGTACATATCTGAGGATCACTCACGTAAATTGGCATAATTTTCTGAGTTACCTACAGAGAATTAGACCCAGATTCGTGACAGCAAAGAAATCTGTTTCTGCGCAGTAATCCAAATCTAGTACTTACTTTACTATCAAAGACTTTACTTGGCACAACAAAACACAAAACTAAGATAAGGAGAGGTTGCTACAGTAGTAAACAACTTCCAAGACACAAATATAAAACAAAGTACTGTAGCAAAATAACACATGGGTTATCTCCCAAGAAGTTCTTTCTTTTTAGCCATTAAGATGGGCTCAGCAGTTTTAATGATGCACTCGCAAGAAATAGTATTGGAAGCAAAAGAGAGCATCAAGAGGCAAATTCAAAACACATTTAAGTCTAACATGCTTCCTATGCATAGGAATCTTGTAAATAAACAAGTTCATGAAGAGCAAAGTAACAAGCATAGGAAGATAAAACAAGTGTAGCTTCAAAAATTTCAGCACATAGAGAGGCATTTTAGTAACATGAAAATTTCTACAACCATATTTTCCTCTCTCATAATAACTTTCAGTAGCAACATGAGCAAACTCAACAATATAACTATCACATAAAGCATTCTTATCATGAGTCTCATGCATAAAATTATTACTCTCCACATAAGCATAATCAATTTTATTAGTTGTAGTGGGAGCAAATTCAACAAAGTAGCTATCATTATTATTCTCATCAAGTGTAGGAGGCATAGTATAATCACAACAAAATTTACTCTCCATAGTAGGTGGCGCCAAAAGACCACTATCATTATAATCATCAGAAATAGGAGGCAAAGTATCATCAAAGAAAATTTTCTCCTCAATGCTTGGGGGACTAAAAAGATCATGAAAACCAGCTTCCCCAAGCTTAGAAATTTCTATATTATTATCAACAATGGTGTTCAAAGTGTTCATACTAATATTACTACCAGCATGCAAAGAAGATTTCATAGGTTTTTTAATTTTCGCATCAAACAATCCATGTTTTAAATCAGGAAATAGAATAAGAAGCTCACTCTTGTACATTATGCCAAACTAGTGTAAACAAGAAACAACAAGATGCAATTGCAGGATCTAAAGGAAATAGCTGAGCACACACACGACGGCGCCGAAAAATACTTTACCCGAGACCGTAGTATGAGTGCCTTTTACCTTTCCTCCCCGGCAACGGCGCCAGAAAAGTGCTTGATGTCTACGGGAGCTTCTATTCTTGTAGACATGTTGGGCCTCCAAGAGCAGAGGTTTGTAGAACAGCAGCAAGTTTCCCTTAAGTGGATACCCAAGGTTTATCGAACTCGGGGAGGAAGAGGTCAAAGATATCCCTCTCATGCAACCCTGCAACCACAAAGCAAGAAGTCTCTTGTGTCCCCAACACACCTAATAGGTGCACTAGTTCGGCGAAGAGATAGTGAAATGTGGTATGAATAAGTATGAGCAGTAGCAACGGTGCCAGAAAAGTGCTTGGCGCGTAGTTGATGGTGGTGGTATTGCAGCAGTAGTAACGCAGTAAACAGTAAACAAGCAGTAATAGCAGTATTTAGGAACAAGGCCTAGGGATTACACTTTCACTAGTGGACACTCTCAACATTGATCACATAACAGAATAGATAAATGCATACTCTACACTTTTGTTGGATGATGAACACATTGCGTAGGATTACACGAACCCTCAATGCCGGAGTTAACAAGCTCCACAATAATGCTCATATTTTAGTAACCTTTAGTGTAAGATAGATCAAAAGACTAAACCAAGTACTAGCATAGCATGCACACTGTCACCTTCATGCATATGTAGGAGGAATAGATCACATCAATATTATCATAGCAAATAGTTAACTTCGCAATCTACAAGAGATCATGATCATAGCATAAACCAAGTACTAACACGGTGCACGCACTGTCACCTTTGCACACATGCAGGAGGAATAAAACTACTTTAATAACACATCACTAGAGTAGCACATAGATAAATTGTGATACAAAACATATTGCAATCTTAAAGAGATATAAATAAGCACCTCACTATGCCATTCAACATTGAGTAAGTATTCTGTGAAATATGGCCTAAGAGACCCACACGGTGCACACACTGTCACCTTTACACACGTGGGACGAGGAGTCTCCGGAGATCACATAAGTAAAACTCACTTGACTAGCATAATGACATCTAGATTACAAGCATCATCATATGAATCTCAATCATGTAAGGCCGCTCATGAGATTATTGTATTGAAGCACATAGGAGAGAGATGAACCACATAGCTACCGGTACAGCCCCGAGCCTCGATGGAGAACTACTCCCTCCTCATGGGAGCAGCGGTGATGAAGATGGCGGTGGAGATGGCAGCGGTGTCGATGGAGAAGCCTTCCGGGCACTTCCCCGTCCGGCAGGGTGCCGAAGAGACTCCTGTCCCCGATCTTGGCTTCGCGATGGCGGCGGCTCGGAAGGTTTCGTGGTTTTTGTCGAACGCCCCGAGGTTTTTAGGTCGGGGGCTTTATATAGGCGGAGAGGCGGCGCAGAGGGCTTCGGGGGCCCACACCATAGGGCGCCCAGGCCGCGCCGGGTGTGGTGTGGTGGCCCCCCCCCTTCTCGGCGGTTCTCGTGTGTTCGGATGCTTCCGGTAAAATAGGAACATGGGCGTTGATTTCGTCCGATTCCGAGAATATTTCGTTACTAGGATTTCTGAAACCAAAAACAGCAGAAACAGAACTGGCACTTCGGCATCTTGTTAATAGGTTAGTTCCAGAAAATGCACGAATATGACATAAAGTGTGCATATAACATGTAGATAACATCAATAATGTGGCATGGAACACAAGAAATTATCGATACGTTGGAGACGTATCACATCTTTTTGAAGAAGATTAGTAAGAGGCTTTGAAATCTTGGAGAAGTCTTTAATAAATCTCCTATAAAACCCAGCATGACCAAGAACACTACGAATACCTTTAACATCCCTTGGGTAGGGCATCTTCTCAATGGCTTCAACTTTAGCTCTATCAACTTCAATACCTCTTTCAGAAATTTTATGTCCCAATACAATTCCTTCATTAACCATAAAGTGGCATTTCTCCCAATTAAGAACAAGGTTAGTTTCTTCACATCTCTGCAAAACTTTATCAAGGTTTCGCAAGCAACTATCAAAAGAATTCCCGTAGACAGAAAAATCATCCATGAATACTTCCACAATACTCTCACAAAAGCCATGAAAAATAGCAGACATGCATCTTTGAAAAGTAGCAGGAGCATTACATAAACCAAAAGGCATGCGCCTATAAGCATAAGTTCCATAGGGACAAGTAAAAGTGGTTTTCTCTTGATCTTTAGCTTTAACAGCAATTTGTGAAAACCCAGAATAACCATCAAGAAAGCAAAAATGAGTATTTTTAGATAACCTTTCTAGCATTTGATCAATAAATGGTAAAGGATAATGATCTTTCTTAGTAACCTTATTAACTTTTCGAAAATCAATGCACATTCTATAACCTACAACTACTCTCTGAGGTATAAACTCATCATTATCATTAGGCACAACAGTTATTCCTCCTTTCTTAGGAACACAATGCACAGGACTAACCCATCTACTATCAGCAATAGGATATATAATACCAGCTTCAAGGAGTTGTAATACCTCATTTCTTACCACATCCTTCATCTTGGGAATTAGACGACGCTGAGGTTCAACAACAGGCTTTGCATCATCTTCCATATTAATGGCGTGTTGGCAAATAGAGGGAGAAATCCCCTTCAAGTCATCAAGAGTATAGCCAATAGCACCTCGGTGTTTCTTCAATATTTGCAATAATCTTTCTTCTTCAAACTCTGTAAGTTTAGAACTAATAATAACAGGATATATTTTCTTATCATCAATATGAGCATATTTAAGATTATCAGCAAAGGCTTTAAATCAAAAACAGGATCTTCCTTTGGTGGCGGTGTTGTACCCAAGTCTTCCACCGGTAAATCATGCTTGAGAATAGGTTGGCGAAGAAAAATCTCCTCAAGCTCATCTCTTTCTTTCCTAAAAATTTCACTCTCGCTATCCTCCAAATGTTGCTGCAAAGGATTATTAGGCACAAGAACAATAGATGCGCACTGCTCCATTTTAAAATCATTACTAGGCAAATCAGCTTTATAAGGAGTCTTAGTAAATTTAGAGAAGTTAAACTCATAGGATTCGCCAGCAAATTTAGTCAAAATTTTCTCTTTCTTGCAATCTATAATAGCTCCACAAGTATTTAGAAAAGGTCTACCAAAAATGATAGGACAATAATCACTAGCAGCAGAACCAAGTACCAAAAAGTCAGCAGGATATTTAATCTTACCACATAGAACTTCCACATCTCGAACAATACCAATTGGTGAAATAGTTTCTCTATTAGCCAGCTGAATAACCACATCAATATCTTCAAGTTCACAAGAATCAATTTCGTGCATAATCTCCGTGTAAAGCTCATAAGGTATAGCACTAACACTTGCACCGATATCACATAAACCATAATAGCAATGATCACCAATTTTAACAGATAGCATAGGAACACTAGCTTGTTTGGGTTTATTAGGATATCAAACAATATTAGAAGCATCTTCACAGAAAATAATATGACCATCCTCAACATTTTCAGTCACAAGATCTTTAACTATGGCAACAACAGGTTCAACTTTTATTTGTTCTTCAGGTTCTCTAGGTTTCTTTTCACTTTTATGAACCGCACTATTTATAACAGAGTACTCTTTCATTTTAGCGGAAAAGGAGTTTTTTCAATATAAGCTTCAGGAATAACACGATCAGCAGTTTCAACTACAACACACTTATTAATAGATGAATCAATTTTATCTTTGTACGGTTCATGATACTTATCAAAATTCTTCTTAGGCAATTCATAATGAGAGGCAAAAGCTTTATAAAGTTTTGCAGCAACTTGAGAATCAAGACCATATGTAGCACTAATATTACGAAATGTATCAGTATCCATAAAAGCTTCAATGCATTTATAATCATAAATTATACCCGATTCTCTATCTTTGTCGTTCTCCCAACCTTCAGTATTTTCTTGGATCCGATCAAGAAGGTCCCTTTTAAACTCTTCTTTATTGCGTGTAAATGATCCAGAACAAGAAGTATCCAGCAAGGTCTTGTCTTGAAAAGAAAGTCTTGCATAGAAATTATCAATAATAACATTACCAGGAAGCTCATGAATGGGGCATTTGAGCATTAAAGACTTCAATCTCCCCAAGCTTGGGCAATACTCTCTCCATCATGAGGCCAGAAATTATATATGCGGTTCCGATCTTTGTGAATTTCACTTGGAGGATAAAATTTGGAATAAAATAAAGGCACAATGTCCTCCCAATCAAGAGAATCACCATTCTTCAGCAATTTATACCAATGCGCCGCTTTACCAGACAGCGATATAGAGAATAGT
This sequence comes from Lolium multiflorum, assembly GCA_030979885.1. NCBI lineage: Eukaryota > Viridiplantae > Streptophyta > Magnoliopsida > Poales > Poaceae > Lolium > Lolium multiflorum. Next base: position 210,039,835 of record CM061747.1, on the reverse strand, counting down.
TTCTTCCTAACTTCATTCATAGCAATACCTGCACATTTGAATAACCCGCATAATTCATGCAAAAACAGTAAATGATCACCAGGATGGACAGTTCCATCCCCTTCATAGCGGTTATCCATAACATGTTCAATAATTTTCGTAGGTATTTTATATGGTATTACTTCCTCACCTGGCGCCTCATCCACTACCGTTGCAGTAGTAGTAGATTTCCCAAATAGAAATTGAAGAGAAGATCTCTCTATAATGACTTATAGCAGCAGCATAAATAAAATCAGCACAAACAGTAAAGGTTTTCCTTACCAATTCCGCTTACCAATAGCGCTCACCCCGGCAACGGCGCCTAAAATAGTCTTGATGACCCACAAGTATAGGGGTGTATCGTAGTATCTTCGATAAGTAAGAATGTCGATCCCAACGAGGAGCAGAAGGTGTTGACAAGCAGTTTCGATGAAGGATTCACCGTAAATGCTCACAAACAAGTATTCGGGGTTTTGATGTAATGATGAATAAAGTACGAGTAAGTAAAATGCGAGAGAAATAATTGCAGCGAGTGGCCCAATCCTTTTTAGCACAAAGGACAAGCCGGTTTGTTTACTTATAATGACCAAACGTTCTCGAGGACACACGGGGTTTTAGTCTAGTGCTTTCGCTACATACAGCTGATTAGTCTTCATTGTTTTGATAAGTGTTGTGTGGGTGAACCTATGCTAATGTACCGCCCTTCCTAGGACTAATACATACTTGTGATTATACCCCTTGCAAGCATCCGCAACTACAAGAAAGTAATTAAGATAAATCTAACCACACCTTAAACTCGAGATCCTGCGATCCCTCCTGCATCGATATACCAACGGGGGTTTAGGTTTCTGTCACTCCGGCAACCCCGCAATTGGCAAACGAGTACAAGATGCATTCCCCTAGGCCCATAAATGGTGAAGTGTCGTGTAGTCGACGTTCACACGACACCACTAGAAGAATAACACCACAACTTAAATATCATAACATTGAATATTACTCAACCATAGTTCACTACTAACATTTAGACTTCACCCATGTCCTCAAGAACTAAACGAACTACTCACGAGACATCATATGGAACATGATCAGAGGTGATATGATGATGAATAACAATCTGAACATAAACCTTGGTTCAATGGTTCCACTCAATAGCATCTATAACAAGTAGAAATCAACGGGAGAGTTTCCCTATCAAACAATCAAGATCAAACCCAAATCGCTACAGCGGTGACGATGTCCAGTGGAGATGGTGGTGATGATGGTGGAGATGATGATGATAGTGATGGAGATGATGTCCATCGATGGCGGTGACGATGCGTCGATTTCCCCCTCCGGAGGGAATTTCCCCGGATTCCTGCCCCGAGAGCTCTTTCTCTCTGGTGTTCTCCGCCCGCAGAGCGGCTGTAACCCTTCGTGAGGATTCCTCGTGGCTTAGGTCTTCGGGACGAAGGGTTTCGCGAAGAAAAGGAGGCGAAAGAGGCCGAGGGGCCCCACACCACATGGTGGCGCGGCCAGCCATGGGCCGCGCCACCCTATGGGGTGGGCCCACCCCGGGTCCAGCTGGCTCCCCCTTCTGGCTTCCTTCGTCATCTGGAAAAATAGGACTTTCGTAAAACTTCCTTCCACAGTTGATCTTCCGAAATATCGCATCCTGACGGTGCTTTTTCCAACAGCTCCGGTGCTCAATCTCCAAATAATCATGAAACATGCAAAATAGATGAAATAACATAAGTATTGTGTCCCAATATGAAATATATCAATGAATAGCAGCAAATTATGATATAAAATAGTGATGCAAATTGGACGTATCAGTCGGCTCCTTCGTCCTCTGCTTAGACGTCAACTCCCGCCGATGCAACAACTGCAGAAGCCTATGCTTCGCCACCCAATGCCGCGCCAGACGCCGATGCTTCACCGCTCGATGCCGCACCAGACGCCGATGCTCAGGACGGGACTGCCGATGGGCATGTAATCATCTAGTTTCGATCGTTGGAATGTGGCTGATCCGATCACCGGACTTTGGCGATTCTTTTGTGTAGTGGGAAGACGATATTTTGAATCTATCGCCGCTGATGGGCGAATGCCGGGGGTGCGAATGGGAAAATGTTGTCCCCCACACCCTTTTTACATCCAATCCGGCGTTTGTTACATCTGGATTTTAGCCCGGGGGCTCGAACGGCTGAAGATGCTCTTACAGTCGTAGTTTTTGAAAGAGATATGCCCTAGAGGCAATAATAAAGTAGTTATTATTTATATCTTTATGTTTATGATAAATGTTTATATATCATGCTATAATTGTATTAACCGAAACATTAGTACATGTGTGATATGTAGACAAACAAAGAGTCCCTAGTATGCCTCTTAACTAGCTTGTTGATTAATGGATGATTAGTTTCATAATCATGAACATTGGATGTTATTAATAACAAGGTTATATCATTGTATGAATGATGTAATGGACACACCCAATTAAGCGTAGCATAAGATCTCGTCATTAAGTTATTTGCTATAAGCTTTCGATACATAGTTACCTAGTCCTTATGACCATGAGATCATGTAAATCACTTATACCGGAAAGGTACTTTGATTACATCAAACGCCACTGCGTAAATGGGTGGTTATAAAGGTGGGATTAAGTATCCGGAAAGTATGAGTTGAGGCATATGGATCAATAGTGGGATTTGTCCATCCCGATGACGGATAGATATACTCGGGCCCTCTCGGTGGAATGTCGTCTAATGTCTTGCAAGCATATGAATAAGTTCATAAGAGACCACATACCACGGTACGAGTAAAGAGTACTTGTCGGAGACGAGGTTGAACAAGGTATAGAGTGATACCGAAGATCAAACCTCGGACAAGTAAAATATCGCGTGACAAAGGGAATTGGTATCGTATGTGAATGGTTCATTCGATCACTAAAGTCATCGTTGAATATGTGGGAGCCATTATGGATCTCCAGATCCCGCTATTGGTTATTGGTCGGAGTGAGTACTCAACCATGTCCACATAGTTCACGAACCGTAGGGTGACACACTTAAAGTTGGATGTTGAAATGGTAGAACTTGAATATGGAATGGAGTTCGAATATTTGTTCGGAGTCCCGGATGAGATCCCGGACATCACGAGGAGTTCCGGAATGGTCCGGAGAATAAGATTCATATATAGGAAGTCATATTCCAAGTTTGGAAATGATCCGATGCATTTATAGGTTCTAGAAGGTTCTAGAAAAGTCCGGAAGAAACGCACTATGGAAGGTGGAGTCCCGGAAGGACTCCACAAGCTTGGCCAGCCAAACCCTAAAGGAGGAGTCCCAGGTGGGCTCCACCTAGAGGTGGCCGGCCACCCCACCTAAGGAAAAGGTGGGAGTCCCACCTTGGGTAGGACTCCCTCCTTGAGTAGGTTTCCCACCTTTGGGAAGTTTTGGTGTTGGGGTCTTATTCGAAGACTTGGACTACAACTCTTGGGGATTCCACCTATATAATGAGGGGCATAGAGAGGGGGCTGACCACCACAAGCCCATAGCTTGGCCGCACCCCTAGGTGGCCGGCCACCCCCTCTCCCAAACCCTAGCCCCCTCTCTCCTCCTCTTCTCCCGCACGCTTAGCGAAGCTCCGCCGGAGATCTCCACCGCCACCACGCCGTCGTGCTGCCGGATTCAAGGAGGAGCTACTACTTCCGCTGCCCGCTGGAACGGGGAGAAGGACGTCGTCTTCATCAACAACCGAACGTGTGACCGAGTACGGAGGTGCTGCCCGTTCGTGGCGCCGGAACCGATCGTGATCAAGATCTTCTACGCGCTTTTGCAAGCGGCAAGTGAACGTCTACCGCAGCAACAAGAGCCTCATCTTGTAGGCTTTGGAATCTCTTCAAGGGTGAGACTCGATACCCCCTCGTTGCTACCGTCTTCTAGATTGCATCTTGGCTTGGATTGCGTGTTCGCGGTAGGAAATTTTTGTTTTCTATGCAACGTTATCCTACAGTGGTATCAGAGCCGTGTCTATGCATAGATGGTTGCACGAGTAGAACACAATGGTTTTGTGGGCGTTGATGCTCTTGTTATCTTTAGTTTGAGTACTTTGCATCTTTGTGGCATAGTGGGATGAAGCGGCTCGGACTAACTTTACATGACCGCGTTCATGAGACTTGTTCCTCGTTCGACATGCAACTTGTATTGCATAAGAGGCTTTGCGGGTGTCTGTCTCTCCTACTATAGTGAAGATTCAATTTACTCTTCTATTGATAACACTAGTATCACCGTTGTGGTTCATGTTCGTAGGTAGATTAGATCTTACTCGAAAACCCTAAACCACGTAAAATATGCAAACCAAATTAGATACGTCTAACTTGTTTTTGCAGGGTTTGGTGATGTGATATGGCCATGATATGATGATGAATATGTATGAGATGATAATTATTGTATTGTGGCAACCGGCAGGAGCCTTATGGTTGTCTTTAATTTTCATGTTGAGTAGTATTTCAAAGTAGTTGTAATAGTTGCTACATGAGGTGAACAACCATGAAGCGGCGCCATGAACCTTGACGCTACGCCGACGATGATGGAGATCATGCCCGTTGATGATGGAGATCATGTCCGTGCTTTGGAGATGAAGATCAAAGGCGCAAAGACAAAAGGGCCATATCATATCACATATGAACTGCATGTGATGTTAATCCTTTATGCATCTTATTTTGCTTAGATCGCGACGGTAGCATTATAAGATGATCCCTCACATTAATATCAAGATAATAAAGTGTTCTCCCTCGTATGCACCGTTGTACAGTTCGTCGTTTCGAAGCATCTCGTGATGATCGGATGTGATAGATTCAACGATTCACATACAACGGGTGTAAGCCATGTTGCACACGCGGAATACTTGGGTTTGCTTGACGAGCCTAGCATGTACAGACATGGCCTCGGGATAACGGAAACCGAAAGGTTGAACACGAGTCATATGGATGATATGATCAACATGTTGATGTTCACCATTGAAGCTACATCATCTCACGTGATGATCGGTTTTGGTGTAGTGAATTTGGATCGTGTACCACTTAACAACTATGAGGGATGTTGTATTAAGTGGGAGTTCATTAGTAATTAGATTAAAACATGAACTAATTATCTTAAACATAGTCTGAGTAGTATTTTGAATTAATTTTGTAGTATTGGCATCCGTTTACTACTATGCGCTAGTCTTGCAATTGAGATAGAAATTCTATTAAAATCTGATAAGAAACTTTACGGATTGGTACCGTATTGTTAAAGAATCAAGAATTGATTAAGTCCTATTGCAAACTTTTAGTAAACCTCACATTGTTGATTCAAAGAGCTATGGTTTCAATTAGTACCTAAAGTTATCTTGTCTCCGTGAAACTTGAAATTCAAATTTGTTTGAAAAGTAAGGAGCTGAAAATTTAGTTTTCAGAAATAATCAAGGTATGAGATATATGTGATATCTAAGACCTTATTGCAAGATGATAGAATATAAATTTGGTGAGACTACATAAACTCATAAGTTTTATGGGAATGTATGAAGGTTGAAGACGCCAGGCGTCACAATCCTCCAACTATTGGGGCACTAACGATATTCGCATATCCATGAAGTGACCATCCTTAATATGCACCGTTGCTAAGACTCGTAGTTTCGAAGCATCACGTGATGATCGGGTGTTATAGATTCTACGTGTGCTTACAATGGGTGCAAGCCTGATTTGCACATGCGAATACTAAGGTTAAACTTTATGAGCCTAGCATGTACAGACATGGTCTCAAAAAGTTGTCATGAATTGATGGATAAAATTATGAGTGAAATTGTTCATCATAGTTACTAAAGTGAAATCTAGAACACTTATCATATGATGATCAACTTCAAAGTAAGAACCTCAAGGTTATTGGTATTTGACCAACAAACCTAGAAGTTGTTGATGTTGAAGTGTTTTTCTGAATAATGAGGAAAGCTAAAAGAGAAACTGCAAAAGATATTTGGCAAAAAGAAAGAAAAGACTAGAAAGTCTATCTCAGGTGTATATAAATGATATACATGTTATGGTTGTATTCCTAGTTAAGTCACACAATGAAATTCTTGGGTATTAGTACTATATTGATTGGTATGAAGTGTCATACAAAACAACGCAATACAAGAATACAATGGCCTAAGTGACTGACAAGGAATATGATAAGAATGCACGTCTGGAACAAAATAAAGTGTTATTATGTTCGTCGTTGGCATTCTATCTAGCCCTTAGAATTTATAATAAAGAACTTAATAATTGTTATTTTGCTCTGGTCAAATGAAAACAATGAGTTGTTTAAATTATGACATTACTCCATGTACAATGGATACGTTATTATAAATCTTAATGGTAAAACACACATACATAACACTGACGCTAAAAATGCCATAAGGCAAATGATTTGAATTCTACTTATTTGTGGAACCGCCATTTAGGTCATGTTAGAAAGGATCGCATGAAGGAACTCCATGCAAATGGATTTTGGAGTCATTCGATTTGTTGAATCGTTTGGCACTTGCAAAATCTTTTCTAAAAGGTAATGACTGAAATACCGTTCATAGGCCGAAAAGTTGAACGGGCAACTAACTTAGTGCAAAAATACATGATGATGTATGTGATTCACTGGGCATAGTTGTGTGCGGGAGATTCTTCTACTTCATGAAAACTTTCAACAATGAATTGAGTATATATATGTGGATATATTCAATAAGGAAGAAGTTTGAAACATTTGAATGGATTCAATAAATTTCAGCATGAAGTGGAAATCATCGTAATAGAAAAGTCAAATATCTATGATTGGATCATGGTGGAAATATTTGAATTACGTTTTAGCGAACATCTAAGAGAGTTATTGAAATGTTCTACAACTCACGTTTCTTGGAGTATCATAGTAATGATGAAGTATCCAAGAGATATATCCAAACTTTGTTGGATCAATGATGAGATAAAATATCGATGCCATTATATTTTTGGATTATGCTTAGTGACTACCGCTTTACACTGAATAGAGCATCATCATGATCCGTTGAAATGACACCATACAAGTTATGGCATGGGTATAAACCCTAATAGTCAACCAAAATCGGATGAATGTGTTTGTTGGTTATCCCAGAGATTTAATTGGGAATTCTTCCCACGAGACAAAGACAAAAGTGTTTGTCAATGTTTCTTATTTCCGAGAAATTGTTTCTAGTGAAGTTTTTGAGTGGGAGGACAATATAATTTGATAAGGTTTATGAACCTGAGCATAATGATCAGAGTAGCATCGGAATTGGTTTCGGAAGCGGCCACGACGATCATGGCTCTCATGACTACAAAGTGTTTTAGCCATGAAGATCGAAGTACATATTGAACCTTGTAGGTATGGTTTACTTTGTGATCAAATAAATGATTTGTGGACAAATGATTGTTTTTTTTTTAACAATGATAAACCAACTACAAAACAAAGAAGTTATGATGGGTCCTGACTCCGTTAAAATGGCCATGCACCATGAAATCCATAATAGATGAATACTTTTGAAAGTAAATGAATCTATAGACTTGGATGAAATATCCTTAAAGAAGCTCGACTTGTCGAAAAATTGTTTACGACAAAGTTCAAAGAGTTGAATACGATAAGATTAGATCTTCCGTAGCAATGCTTATAGTCTATGTGGATTATTCTAGTAATCATTACATATTTCTTTTATGAGATATGCTAGTAGGATGGCAAAATACACTACTTAACAGAAGTATGTATACAAGATACAACCAAGAGTTTTGCTGGTCCGTGGAATACTAGATAGGTATACAAGCTTCAATTGGATGAAGTAAGTATCACGGAGTTGGAATCTTCACCAGATGAAATAGTCAAAGAGTTTTTGATTTCATCAGAGACGATGAAGAGGTTTGCATTTGCAAGAAATTAAGTGGGAGCACTAAGACACATTTATAATACTTTATGTAGGTGACATACAGTTAGTTATAAATGATGTAATTATATACTTGATTAAAAGGTTTCATTGAGAAATTAATTTCAATGAAAGGATATGGGCTGAAACATATCTAGTGTCAAGATCTATGAAGATAGATTGAAACACAAAATAAGTTTAAGTCAAAGTACATAGAATGGATATTGAAAATAGTTCAATATAGAAATATTAAGAAAATATTCTTGTCATGAGAAGTTTTAACAAGACTTGAGTGTATCTGACACTCAATGAGTAAAAACACATGAGTGATTATAGATCACGAATAATATGTACACAATCAGATATCATGTGCTATAAAGTGTTATGAGCATATACCAGAATGATTCATATGATGATCATTGGACGACAGTAAGAATATCCTTGAGTACTTTAGAAGAACTAAGGATATATATATATATTTTTGTATGAAGAAATGACAAACAAATTGCTGTAAGGTGTTACACCGATATTGGTTTTGTCACATATAAAATATAATTTCAATCTCAAATTAGACTAAGTGTTGTTTAAAAGATAGCACAATGAGCTAGAAGTTGTCTATGCTAGATTTAGAAGAGTTCTAAATATTGTGACGGATTCTACAAAAGAAGGCAGAGTATGTCATTATTTTGACAATGACAAAGGATGTTAAGTCAAGAGGTTCTTTGAGAACTTGGTGCAGTTCCGAAGTCAGAACTTTGAAGCTATATTGTGTGTGACAATATTAGTGACATATTTCAGACGCGGAATTAAGGTTCCACCAGAAGATCAAACATATTTAATGCCGACTCATTTGGAAATGAGTGATGCGTTGAGACGCAAATGAATTACAAAATACATACGTTTCTGAGCGTGTCAGATCCGTTGACTAAAAACCTCTCCCGTGAGCAATACATGATAAAGCACCATAAGGCCAAGGTGTTATATCTTTACAAATGTAAACTAGATTATTGACTCTAGTGCAAGTGGGAGACTGAAAGAGATATGCCCTAGAGGCAATAATAAAGTAGTTATTATTTATATCTTTATGTTTATGATAAATGTTTATATATCATGCTATAATTGTTTTAACCGAAACATTAGTACATGTGTGATATGTAGACAAACAAAGAGTCCCTAGTATGCCTCTTAACTAGCTTGTTGATTAATGGATGATTAGTTTCATAATCATGAACATTGGATGTTATTAATAACAAGGTTATATCATTGTATGAATGATATAATGGACACACCCAATTAAGCGTAGCATAAGATCTCGTCATTAAGTTATTTGCTATAAGCTTTCGATACATAGTTACCTAGTCCTTATGACCATGAGATCATGTAAATCACTTATACCGGAAAGGTACTTTGATTACATCAAACGCCACTGCGTAAATGGGTGGTTATAAAGGTGGGATTAAGTATCCGGAAAGTATGAGTTGAGGCATATGGATCAATAGTGGGATTTGTCCATCCCGATGACGGATAGATATACTGCCCTCTCGGTGGAATGTCGTCTAATGTCTTGCAAGCATATGAATAAGTTCATAAGAGACCACATACCACGGTACGAGTAAAGAGTACTTGTCGAGACGAGGTTGAACAAGGTATAGAGTGATACCGAAGATCAAACCTCGGACAAGTAAAATATCGCGTGACAAAGGGAATTGGTATCGTATGTGAATGGTTCATTCGATCACTAAAGTCATCGTTGAATATGTGGGAGCCATTATGGATCTATCCCGCTATTGGTTATTGGTTGGAGTGAGTACTCAACCATGTCCACATAGTTCACGAACCGTAGGGTGACACACTTAAAGTTGGATGTTGAAATGGTAGAACTTGAATATGGAATGGAGTTCGAATATTTGTTCGGAGTCCGGATGAGATCCGGACATCACGAGGAGTTCCGGAATGGTCCGGAGAATAAGATTCATATATAGGAAGTCATATTCCAAGTTTGGAAATGATCCGATGCATTTATGGGTTCTAGAAGGTTCTAGAAAAGTCCGAAGAAACGCACTATGGAAGGTGGAGTCCCGAAGGACTCCACAAGCTTGGCCAGCCAAACCCTAAAGGAGGAGTCCCAGGTGGGCCACCTAAGTGGCCGGCCACCCCACCTAAGGAAAGGTGGGAGTCCCACCTTGGGTAGGACTCCCTCCTTGAGTAGGTTTCCCACCTTTGGGAAGTTTTGGTGTTGGTCTTATTCGAAGACTTGGACTACAACTCTTGGGAATTCCACCTATATAATGAGGGGCATGAGAGGGGGCTGACCACCACAAGCCCATAGCTTGGCCGCACCCTAGGTGGCCGGCCACCCCCTCTCCCAAACCCTAGCCGCCCCTCTCTCCTCTTCTCCCGCACGCTTAGCGAAGCTCGCCAGATCTCCATCGCCACCGCCACCACGCCGTCGTGCTGCCGGATTCAAGGAGGAGCTACTACTTCCGCTGCCCGCTGGAACGGGGAGAAGGACGTCGTCTTCATCAACAACCGAACGTGTGACCGAGTACGGAGGTGCTGCCCGTTCGTGGCGCCGAACCGATCGTGATCAAGATCTTCTACGCGCTTTTGCAAGCGGCAAGTGAACGTCTACCGCAGCAACAAGAGCCTCATCTTGTAGGCTTTGGAATCTCTTCAAGGGTGAGACTCGATACCCCCTCGTTGCTACCGTCTTCTAGATTGCATCTTGGCTTGGATTGCGTGTTCGCGGTAGGAAAATTTTTGTTTTCTATGCAACGTTATCCTACAGTTTTAACGCAGCGGTTTTCTACCCAGTGCATAGAAATGTCAGAGCATCTCCACTCGTCTCCCCGAATAGGCCCCCGGCTGGCTATTTTTCCATCCGGACGGCGAAAAATGGCCCAGCCGCGCCCCCGGTTCCTCGTTTTCCCCGGATTTGGGCCTTCATCCATCCGGCGAGCCCACGCCAACCCCGGCCTACCGGGGCGCGCTCGGGGAGTCCGGACGAAGCGAAAGCGCGCGAAACGCCGAGAAATCTCTCCCGCGCTTTCGCTTCGGCCGCGCAGGGTAGACCCGGCAGGTCAGCGGCACATGTATCGTCTTCGCGCGCAGTTGGGTCGTCGGTCACCGCGGACGCGTAGCATCCACGTGGCATTAAATCGCCGGGTCCAGCCCCGCCTAAATAATCCCCGCTCGCCGCGACGCGTAGCACCACAACGAAACCCCAGCCAGACGAAACCCTAGCCGCCACTCTTCCCTCGACGAGATCCATGGCGTTCAACGAGCAAGACGGTGCGGCCAACAACGGCTTTCCCCGCCGGTCGCTCCACGCGTGGGAGGGACACCTCCTCTACCCGGGGTACCCCTACCCGCCGGACACGAAGCCTCCCGGCGGCGGGTGGCGGCCGCGGCGGCGTGCCAATCCCGCCGCCGCCCAGAACACGCCCTCGACGCCGCCAGGAGGTCCGACGACATTGTCGGACCAGGAGCGCGCCGAGCCACGCCACCACCCCGACAACTACACGGCGTGGAACTCCTATTTCCTGCGGCGGTGGGAGCAGGAGCTAGCCTCCTACGACGGCCCGCCGCCTCCGCCTCCGCGCAACAACGCCGCGGGACACCAGCGTTGGTGGAGCTTGCCGGGCCGGACGCTCGATGCTGCCATCGAGCACATCGAGGGCGGCAACGCGCCCATTCTAACGACGCCCCCGCCGTCGAGGGCATCGGCCAGCCGCCGCCGGCAGGTGCAGCCACGCGCATGGCTCAGCTCCTCGTCGTCCGGTTCGGCGTCGAGGTCGACGCCGATCTCCAGGTCGGCACCATCATTGGCGCCGGTGAAACCGGAGCCGCTTTCCCCGCCGCGTAACCGTGATCGCAGCGGCGGCGGGATCGTCATTCGCGAGCCCTCGACGCCACGCGGCCGCCTCCGCCTGGTTCGCCCCAAGCGCGAACCAGGCACCTCCGGCGAGCGGAAGCGCCGGTGAAGGTGGAGGAGGTCCCGATGCCGAGGACGCCGCAATCCTCGAGGTCGTCATGGCGAGGTCCCTCCAGACCTCGTCCCCACCGACAACGCCATGCCCCTCGACCAGGCCGCGCCCGGTCGGAGCAGCTGGAGAAGGAGGAGGCGGAAGGCGGCTCCGCCGAGGCCGCTCGCTACCGCCGCCTGCGACTCCTCCACCTGTGCCCGTCCCGTCATCGACCTCGAGACGGAGTCCGACGAGTGGTACAAGCCTCGCGTCCCCGCTGCCAACGGTGGTGGGGAGACCCCGGCCAGCACAACGGCGACGGAGCCGCCGCGTTTCGACGATGATGGCTCCGACGATGATGGCGGCGACGGCGACAAGGACTACACGGTGTTCTACCGCCATTTCAGCATGTAGAGCGCCGTGTTTTAATATTTAAATTTGTATTCCCCCGGCTAAATTCGAAATATATTCGAATTCGGCCTCTATGTATGAACTTCTATATAGTAAATATCATTAAATTTAGTCTAAATTCAATCGTTTTTAGCCGTATTTCGTCAAGCTTTCGTTTTTCAAATTTAGATCGGCGTCTTCGCCTGAGATCGCGGCTGGGAAACTGATCCTCCCCACGCCAATTTTACGTCCAATCCGAAGGAAATTTACCCGGATTTCGGGGGAGGCCAAACCGAGTGGAGATGGTCTCACAGACTTCCAACGCCAATCAGATATTTTTCCATCCGGATATCCTACGTGGCCTATAGTGGTCCACATGGACAGTTAGCCGCCGCACGTGTCCGTACCTTCGTCCGATGTGGCTGAGGCGACGGGATCCTGGTTCATCGGATCCGGATTCCATGTGCCACCAACCCGGTGTCTATCTCATACCCACGCTGGCTCCACCCGCCATTGCCGCATACTCGTTCGTCGCTCTCAGTCCCACCTTCCCATTAGTAGCTAGCCGCCGCCGCCGACGAGGCGGCAGGTAGTCGTCGGAACGCACGAGCTTGACGCGATCTCCGGCCGGTCGGCGTGTGAGATCGTCCGTCAAGGCGTCAACAACTTGCCCTGCCCATGCCGTTTCTTCTGACCTACGCGAGTCAACGCTAGCTCATCTCCGGTTGTCCCGATCTTCCTGAAGATCGCTCGTCGGAATTAGTCCGTACGCAGTATAAAGAGGCTCGGCCAGCACGTCCTCCGGCCACGATGCCTTCCAGCTCCGACCCGCTGCTCGCGCGCGCCGACGGCATGGTGGGGGAAGGCGGCGACGACGACGTCGCCCTCGCGGCGGTGGACCACCGCGGCCGACCCGCCTCCCGCGCCTCCACCGGCCGCTGGAGGTCCGCGCTCTTCATCATAGGTAACTGCATAGAATTTACATGCGAACTCATACTGACACGAGCAGAGCTGCAGCTAATTCAGCTCCATCGATCCCCATCAATTTAGTTAGTCTGATTGGCGTGTGCCTTGTGCGATGATGGTCTGGCGGATGCAGCGGTGGAGATCGCGGAGCGGTTCTCGTTCTACGGGGTGTCGGCGAACCTGATCAGCTACCTGACGGGGCCGCTGGGGGAGGGGCTCGCCAAGGCCGCGTCCGCCATCAACCTCTGGAACGGCGTGGCGCAGCTGGTGCCGCTGCTCGGCGCCGCCCTCGCCGACTCATGGCTCGGACGCTACCGCATGATCTTGCTCGCCTCCCTGCTCTACATCCTGGTAAGGCTATCCAAAACCGCTCTTCGCGCAATATCCGTTCATCTTCTTTTTTCTTTTTTTCTTTTGCCAGAAAACAAAATTATCACCGCCATTTCCACGTGGACGAGCTAAGGATTAGTATAGTAGCGGACCCGCATGTCAGAGGGACATGGAGAGCGAGAAGTACCGTGCTTGAACCGGTCGTGGTCATGGAGTTTTCGTCGCCGGAGATAATTTGGCCCTGCTTCATAGACTCCTTGTTACGGCATTTGGACTTAGTGACACAAGTTGATCTTTTAAAAACGCAGAATCATTTGGAGCTGTTGAGAGTAGAGTAGTAGTCACGCATCTGATATCTGACGCAATCAAGTTCCTAGAATACCTGGGCGGTTGAGGGTGCATGCACATGCTGACTTCCCACGAATAAATAACTCACTTGTGGAAACACGATGTGTTTAAACAGAGTTTAGAGTTTGTTGGTGGATTTTTGTAGGACAAGATGCATTTAGCTCGTTTTTTTTAAAAAATTAACCGGTACGTTGAATTTTTGAAAAAAAAACTGATTTTTTTTTAGACGTAGACAATGTTGAGTTCTATCAATCTGCGAAAATTGAATTCGAGATACCATATATTTGGGGCTGCACAAAAATAACAAAATCTAATAGATTTTGAAGTTTTGAACTATGAACCTTTACTACTCCCTCTGGTTTAAATAATTGTCTAAAAATAGATGTATCTACACACCAAATCCCGGAGAGAGTGAGAACCAACCTCAGGTTGGGTGGTTAGGAGGGTGGTTGTACCCCCAGCCCACCAGAGTTCAAACCCCAGGTTTGACATCTGTGTGTCTCATAAAGGCGGAATATTCTTTCAGTGGGAGGCGACGTTCCCGTCGACAAAAAAAAAAAATCCCGGAGAGAGTATTGTAGATGTCAGTTTTTTTACACATCCCCGATTATAAGGGTATTTCGAGTTGAAAATTTTCAGTTGGTAGAACACAACATTGTCTATATCTAGAAGTATTTTCAGATTTTTTACTTCAAAATCCTATGTTTGAAAATTTGGAAAAAAATCAAACTACATGTTTCCCGGTCTAAATTTGTGATTTCCGTTTAGATTTTATGCTAACAAAAGGAATTTAGAGTTCGGGGTAGGGTTTGGACTTTAGAGTGACCCGTTGCTTGCTGACTCGGTTTGGGCTCATGTATCTTCTAAGCTTCAGTAGAGCGGCACTAGTAACGTTTAGTCCCAATATGGAAACCATGTTTGATCTATTCCCTCCTTACATGATGCATATAGTTTTTCCTCAAAGTCAAATTCTTCAAAGTTTAATTAACTATGTAGAAAAAAACGTTAAGATATATAATTTCGAATCAGTATTATTAATTAAAACCATTTTGAAATATATCATTATGTGGTGTGCATTTGGTATTATAGATGTCGATATATTTTTCTATATATTAGTTAAACTTTAATTTTTTTTGATTTTGGCAAAAAAACACCCTATATGCAACTTGTTTTGGAAAGGAGGGAGTAGCATGTTATAGGCCTGCAATTCCTTCGTTCTTCTTTGTTTCCCTTTTTGTTAATTGATCCTGTTCGTCATGTTCGGTGTTTGTTGGATCTTACTATTCAGCACAATGGAAAATGTCTCACTTGGCAGCTACGTGCAGGGTTTAGCCATGTTGGCTTTCTCAACACTGCTCTCCTCCGGCGGCCACAAATGCGGCACCGCGGGCAACACGCCCTGTCCGCCGCCGTCCGGTCTTCAGATGGCTGCCTTCTACACCTCCCTCTACATGGTGGCCCTCGCGCAGGGCGGGCACAAGCCGTGCGTTCAGGCCTTCGGTGCCGACCAGTTCGACGAGACCCACCCCAAGGAGGCCGTCTCCCGGAGCTCCTTCTTCAACTGGTGGTACTTCGGTATATGCGCCGGCACCGCCGTCACGCTGGTCTTCCTCAGCTACGTTCAGGACAACATCGGCTGGGGCCTCGGTTTTGGCATCCCCTGTGTCGTCATGGCCTTCGCACTCGCCGTGTTCCTACTCGGCACCCGCACGTACCGCTACTACGTCTCTGTCGGCAAGAAGAGGAGCTTGTTCGCTCGTGCCGGCGAGGCTTTCGCGGCATGGAGGAGCAGCCGGCGAAAGTCAAGTAGTAGTCCTCTCGCGGCGCCAGAGTCCAGGTAATTAAGTCCTTCGCAAGGTGTTCGATCGATGGATCGGTGCAACAACGCGACGTCTTATTGATCTGCTTTGTTCAAATTTGTAGTGCTGGTGTCGACGAGGAAGAGCAGGAGGTGGTGGCCAGCAACGCGGACCTCATCGAGGAAGCCAAGAGCGTCCTCCTCCTGTTCCCTATTTGGGCAACGTGCCTGATCTATGCCGTGGCATTCTCGCAGTCGTCCACGTTCTTCACGAAGCAGGCGGCGACCCTGGACCGGAGCGTTGGCCATGGGCTCCAGGTGCCGCCGGCGGCGCTGCAAACATTCATCAGCGTCACCATCGTCGTCCTCATGCCCCTCTACGACCGCGCGCTCGTGCCTCTAGCGCGCTGCTACACAGGTCTCCCCTCCGGCATCACCATGCTGCAGCGCATCGGCGTCGGGATGGTGCTCTCACTCGTGTCCATGGTGGTCGCCGCACTCGTCGAGGCGCGACGGCTCCGGGTCGCGGCGGACGCCGGCCTGGCAGACCTTCCCAGTGTGCCAGTTCCGATGAGTCTGTGGTGGATGGTGCCACAGTACGTGCTGTTCGGCGCTGCGGACGTGTTCACCATGGTCGGCCTGCAGGAGTTCTTCTATGACCAGGTGCCCGACAAGATGCGCAGCCTCGGGCTGTCGCTCTACCTCAGCATCTTCGGCATTGGCAGCTTCATCAGCAGCGGCCTCGTGTCGGGCATCGACAAGGCCACGTCGGCCAGGGGGGACAGCTGGTTCTCCAACAATCTCAACCGGGGCCACCTCGACTACTTCTACTGGCTCATCGCCGGGCTCAGCGCGCTCGAGCTCCTAGTCTATGTCTTCTTCGCAGTAATTTTCAAGTACAAGAAGAAGACGTCAGCCATTGCAACTACGGCTGATTAGCAACCTCTACACGTGCCAGACATGGGACAAATGAGTAGATCGTGTACATTTTGGGATGGCAAAGACGCTGTCGGCTGTTCGCCGCTTCTAGTTCTACGTACTACAACACACCGGCGGCGGCGATTATCTTCATACTCCAACCCGTTGGGAGAATGGCTCCGTCAAGAGCCTAACAGCTGTAAGTACATTGATGCATGAGCCAATTTGCTAAGCTGTGAAAACAACAGTATTTAGGTGCAAGTGTCAATATGCCATTGTAGAGATGTTCAGTCATGAATATACCATCTAGATCGAGTACCATTGAAATCAGTCAATTTTATGCCACGGGTTCATGTGTTCCTATGGAAATTGCAACAGAACGGCAAATTCTCCGTCAACTCTATGTACTCGCTGTTGTTTCAGGATCATGCACCAATTAAAAACGAAGAAAATTACAGGTAGAAGATGATGTTAGAAATTAAGGTTTTCTTACTGTACCTCCTTTGGGGGTGATTTCAGCATGAAATAATCTCGTGAGAAAAAAATTGAAATGGGGATAAACAATATTGTTTCTATCATGTCCCGACATTTTTTTTAACTGTTTCTATCATCATGGTAAACCAGTTAGGCATTTTTTTAATGCAAATCCCCTCATACACTATAGTTTATCAAAAGGTATGCTTAACTTCTCTCACTCACACAATTACAATATAGGACAATTGTAAGATACTTAGGTTGTTGAACTGATCTTTATGATATAGGGTTTTATCACTTGTAAGCCAACCCTCTGTCTTTCCAAAAAAGTGGAAAATTTCAAAAGCCTAAAATATTTTCTTTTCCTTTTTAGTTTCATTTCCAGCAGACTCTCCCTCAACCACCACACCACATCAAAGAATTATTTATTAAAGCGAAGTTACACGGCCATTGAAGGACAGGTCATTCGCACCTCAATGGTAGGACTGAATCACCATTGCTTAAATTTTAAACTTGGGGAGGTATCACCCTCCAACACTGTTGCATTTTCGCTTTTAATTTCATAATTTTGCCAAACTTTGTCCTTCTAAAAGTTCTAAGGTTATGGAGGTTAATTTTGCATTCATAGAGTATTGTGCAATGATCATTATTTTACAGTTATCATTATTTTACAGTTCTTAGACAATCTTATGTTCCGCTATTTTGACCAATTTGGTTAGGTAAGAATTTTTTGTAGCTATATAAGGGAACTACTTTCTCATGTGGAATGTTCAATCGATCAATTTAATGTTTTTTTTGTGATGTACATTGTGGCAAGCGGAGTTTTAGGACACGTGTAATACCATGACCTAGCTAGAGGGCTAACCACGGTCCATGCTAGGCCCCACAACACAGGAGAAGTCGTGCTCACCCGCTCTCACCGAGCTTCTACTAACTCCAGCAAGGTCTCGATCTACTTAGAAAACACAAGGAAAACAAGAATGGAAACTAGATCATAAATATAGGGAGTTAGCTTATCATAAAAATTAAAACTAAAACTAATAAGTGCAACCTAATTTCATCCATATGCTTACTACGAATCTTTTTTGGTAGTCGATAGACATCCCTCTACAAGACTACCAAAGTTGTTGCATATCAAATGCGTTAAAGAACTTTCGTAGTCGATAGACAACCTTTGAACAAAACAGTCTCACCGAGCATGAATCCACCTAGTCAATGACACTCAGGGGGGCGGGCATGAGTAGGGGCTAGCATCCAACGACTCAAAGTAGTACATGGGCGCGTGTGAAAGGATGAGGGCTCCACGTATCCTCCCGGGCTGGCCATCGGATGTCATGATGCTCTGGGGAGACGTGGATTGACAAAATTGCTAAAATATTCAAAAAATCTTATTTGTTTTGTAGTTATAATTCACAAGTATACATTTCCCCCTTATCACTCTTCTACTATAACACACTATAAGAAACATGCCACAAATTGGTAATGATTTCTACCATTTTGTGACGGATTTGCTTCCGGCCCATCGGCCCATATAAAAGGATGAAGATCACATGCCAAATATTTCCTCCCATCCTTAGCAAAATTGGTATGGAACACCAAGATGTAGTAGTCCACGTCACTTTATTCTCTCTATAGTTGTGTGTGGCCCTCCAAAACATAGCGCCCTTGATTCCCTTCTTATATAAACTAACCCTAGCAGCATCTTGCGTCTTCCTATCATCCGCCGCCACCAATTCTAGATCTAGGTCACCTTCCACCCATGCCTCCTTCCCTACCTCAAAGATGCTCCCCACAAATTCCCCTCCATAATCTCCAAATCCGATCCCAGATCCATCCAGATGCACTAGCTTCCTTTCCCTATGCGGCCAAATCGTGTTGATCGTTACCGGAGAAGAGAAGCAACATGTGGATGCATCATAACTAGCTTTATGATGTGTGTCGTGCTTGTGTGAGGCGTCATATGGTACCGTGTTATAAAATTTGTAATTACCCAAAATTAGATACTAGAAATTCATTGTGGCAAAACATAAGGTGTTTAATAAGTGATTCTGTTTGCAGCTCTTATTTGTATATTTTGTCTTTAGCATTTGTTTATGTAATTCTTTAGAGACTTCTGACCTACACACACTTCTAAAATATATGTTCCTTTGTAGATATTTTAGTTCTAGCAAATCATAGTTCGTGGCCTCATGGGTCTACCACGACATATATACATACATGCCATGTATTACGTGCTACTTTATTTACTTTATATACTTTCTACTTATTAATTTTGCTAACGTAATCTATCACTACATATTTTTCATGCCATAAAAGGTAAAGTTACAGAAATTACATGTTTACAATTTTATGTCTCAAAGAGTAAAAATTTAGACATTTTTTGTTCTTCTTAATATGAAACTGCACATAAGTTCAACAAAAAATATCAGATTGGTAAAGAATTGATTTAGTTTCTATATATATTAACATTGAAGGTAGTTGAAATAGATGGTCCTACAAAAAATAGGTGGCCACATATAACCATTGTAGTCACACCATATCTGTAGTCTTTGTATATTTTTTGGCTCACATTTACTCTTCATCTTGATCTTGATTATGTGTGGTTTTGGATGCAACAATGATAAGTTCTTGTATTGAGAATATGTTGATTTTATCATCCATATTTGTAATGTGTGTTTGCATATGCAGATATACTCAACACGATACTAGACATAGCAATGTGGAGTCCAAAAAGATGTTGTTGGAGGAGCTACAATTTAGCATGACCGCGTACTTGAGGAGTCCATGGACTTGGCGAACATCGCCGTCTAGGACCCCTATGAATTTTCTGTTTTTCGATGGCGATGTCATCATCGATGACCGCAAGAGGTTCAAGCAAATCCTCTTGCTGAGAACCCCCCTCTAGGTTCGCACCTCTTGCAGTCACCGATGACGACATCACAACGGAAACACTGGCCTCGGGCTTGGAATCGTCCAATCCTATGTATGTGTCATGCACCTCCTTTTGAGGCATGCTAAAACTACTAGGTAATAAATTTGTTAATTGTCTTATTATGGTATGCATGATCCACTTTTTTTTTAGTGTTGTCTGTGTGCCTCGAACAATTTTACTGTCCAATGTGCACTTTATGATCTTAATTTATTCTAAGAGAATATCTGAGATCTAATTGTAACAAAGTTTCGTCCATGAGTCCCCGCAACAAAGCGCGGGGTGTTATCTAGTTTTTTCAATGCTGGTCCGCTCATCTATTGTAGTTTATCGAAAGGTATGCTTAACTTGTCTCACTCATACTTCAATTAAAATATAGGACATGATCCGCTCCTAGGCTTAGTTTATCGACTTTTTAGATAAAAGGCATCTAGTGCCCGACTTCAAATTAATAAAGCCCTGACTTAGTTTATCGACTTAGCGCTAAGTTTATCGACTTAGCGTGATAATTATGTTTGATGAACTGATCTTTATGATATAGATATTTCTATCACTTGTAACCTAACATTCTATGTTTCCAAAAAAGAGGAAACTTTCAAAAGCATAAAGTATTCTATTTTATTTTTTAGTTTCGTTTCCAGCAGACTCCCCCGAAAGGCAGCCACCAGATCACATCAAAGAATTGCCTATTAAAGCAAAATTACACGTTCATTGACGAAGAGATTATTTGTACCTCAACGGTAAAATTGGACCACACTTGCTTAAATTATTTATGGCTAAAATCTCATGACTGCCACGTGCTTATGACGTAATTGCTTTCGGTTGTATTGAGGGGGCTTCTACCGGAAAATGATCGAATACCTATTGTGAAGCTATGTGCATTCCTTAATATAATTTCTCAGAAGGTAATCGATTCAGAAATTCTACAAATGTTACAGAATGGCGTGGTCCAATATCTTGTTTGTTTTCCTTTTTAGTTTTGTTTCCAATACTCTCCTGAAAACCAGCCACCACACCACATCAAAAGAATTGTTTATTAAGCAAAGTTGAACGTTCATTGAAGGAGAGGTCATTTGTACCTCAACGGTAATGGATCATCCTGTGTTAAATTTTAAACTTGGAAGGTATTGATAGTGCTCCGGTGATGGCGCTAGATAATTTTGTTGGTAGTTGTTGTGGAAGCAGTTGGAAAACCCCAAAATGAAGCTATGATGAACACAATAGCAAGTTTTCCACCAGTACGAAACCAAGGTTTAATCGACAAGTAGGAGAAAGACGTGACTTCTGAAGGTATTGTTAGCTGACTAGTGGCAGGGCGCACTAACGGCGTCAGCAACAACGTGGAACCTGCACATGTTGAGGAAATCGCTTATCGGGGTGATGACCCACAAGTATAGGGGGTGTATCGTAGTATCTTCGATAAGTAAGAATGTCGATCCCAACGAGGAGCAGAAGGTGTTGACAAGCAGTTTCGATGAAGGTTTCACCGTAAATGCTCACAGACAAATATTCGGGGGTTTTGATGTAAGATAAATAAAGTACAAGTAAGTAAAATGCGAGAGAAATAATTGCAGCGAGTGGCCCAATCCTTTTTAGCACAAAGGACAAGCCGGTTTGTTTACTTATAATGACCAAACGTTCTCGAGGACACACGGGATTTTAGTCTAGTGCTTTCGCTACATACGCTGATTAATCTTCATTGTTTTGATAAGTGTTGTGTGGGTGAACCTGTGCTAATGTACCGCCCTTCCTAGGACTAATACATACTTGTGATTATACCCCTTGCAAGCATCCGCAACTACAAGAAAGTAATTAAGATAAATCTAACCACAGCCTTAAACTCGAGATCCTGCGATCCCTCCTGCATCGATATACCAACGGGTTCAGGTTTCTCACTCCCGGCAACCCCGCAATTGGCAAACGAGTACAAGATGCATTCCCCTAGGCCCATAAATGGTGAAGTGTCGTGTAGTCGACGTTCACACGACACCACTAGAAGAATAACACCACAACTTAAATATCATAACATTGAATATTACTCAACCATAGTTCACTACTAACATTTAGACTTCACCCATGTCCTCAAGAACTAAACGAACTACTCACGAGACATCATATGGAACATGATCAGAGGTGATATGATGATGAATAACAATCTGAACATAGACCTTGGTTCAATGGTTTCACTCAATAGCATAAACAACAAGTAGAAATCGATCGGGAGAGTTTCCCCTATCAAACAATCAAGATCAAACCCAAATTGCTACAGCGGTGACGAGGTGCTGCGGAGGAGATGGCGGTGATGATGGTGGAGATGATGATGATGGTGATGGAGATGATGTCCAGCTCGATGGCGGTGACGATGGCGTCGATTTTCCTCCGGGAGGGAATTTCCCGGCGGATTCCTGCCCGCCGGAGAGCTCTTTTTCTCTCGGTGTTCTCCGCCCGCAGAGGCGGCTGTAACCCTTCGTGAGGATTCCTCTGTGGCTTAGGTCTTCGGGACGAAGGGTTTCGCGAAGAAAAGGAGGCGAAAGAGGCCGAGGGGGCCCCACACCACATGGTGGCGCGGCTAGGCCATGGGCCGCGCCACCCTATGGTGTGGGCCCACCCTGGGTCCAGCTGGCTCCCCCTTCGGCTTCCTCCGTCATCGGAAAAATAGGATTTTCTGTAAACTTCCTTCCACGTTGATCTTCCGAAATATTGCATCCCGACGGTGCTTTTTCCAGAATCCGGCTCCGGTGCTCGATCTCCAAATAATCATGAAACATGCAAAATAGATGAAATAACATAAGTATTGTGTCCCAATATGAAATATATCAATGAATAACAGCAAATTATGATATAAAATAGTGATGCAAATTGGACGTATCAACTCCCCCAAGCTTAGACTTCGCTTGTCCCCAAGCGAAACTGAACTCGTAAACAGGTCCACATGTTTATGGAGTGAAGAGTCGATAAATAAAATACGGACAAGAAGCATCATATTCATTCACACAAGACATTATAGTAAACAACTTCCTCATATAACTCAATCTTGAAACAAGTATAAGGTAGTCACAAATAAAGGTGCATAAGGAATCATAATTGGTGATGGCAAACTTTGTTCTTGGTCAGAGAACATTTAACAGATTATATTCATCTATTGAGCAGCGCTCTCATATCAAAAGCTTATGGTAAACTTGCATACTCAATCATATTAATCATTGATGACTTTCAAAGCTATATTCATTCAAGGTAAAACTTGTACTAAACAAGAAAGAGTAAAGACATGATGAAGCAAGTCACAATATAATAGTTTAATCACAACAACTCAAATGCTTGCTTGAGATGGAGGGAAATAGGTTACTGACTCAACATAAAGTAAAAGACAGGCCCTTCGCAGAGGGAAGCAGAGATTAAATCATGTGCTAGAGCTTTTTCAGTTTTGAAATCATATAAAGAGAATAAAAGTAAAGTTTTGAGAGGTGTTTGTTGTTGTCAACGACGGTAGCGGGTACTCTAACCCCCTTGCCAAACAAACCTCCAAAGAGCGGCCCATGAAGGACGTTATCTCTACCAGCAAGGTAGATCATCCCTCTTCTCTTTTGTTTACACATGTATTTTAGTTTATTTAAGGGTGACACTCCCCCCAACCTTTGCTTATACAAGCCATGGCTAACCGAATCCTCGGGTGCCTTCCAACAATCTCATACCATGGAGGAGTGTCTATTGCAAAATTAAATTGCTTACTGATGAATCAGGGCAAAACATGTGAAGAGGATCATTAATGAAAGTTGATTAATTGGGGCTGGGAACCCCGTTGCCAGCTCTTATTGCAAAATTATAGGATAAGTGGATGAAGCCACTAGTCCATTAGTGGAGGCTTCCTAACAAGACTGAAAGATAAAACACCACATACTTCCTCATGAGCTATAAAACATTGACACAAATAAGAAGTAATAAGTTTTGAATTGTTTAAAGGTAGCACATGAAGTATTTACTTGGAATGGCAGAAATACCATGCAGTAGGTAGGTATGGTGGACACAAATGGCATAGGTTTGGGTTCAGGTTTGGATGCACGAGAAGTATTCCCTCTCAGTACAGGTCTTTGGCTAGCAAGGTTAATTAGCAAGCATAAAAGTTGAGGGAAACAAACAAATATACATGTGATAGAAACAATCATGCATCTTACTTGTAAGCACAAATAGTTTTAACTTTAGAATACTAAGCTAAGAACTGATAAGAAAGATAATAATATCTTCTACATGTATTTCCTCTATTCTTCTAAAACTCAAAGTGTTGTTACTATTGACCATTGCTAAGTTTGCCAAAACCAAATAGATTTACCCAATACTCCCGAAGTGGTACCAATACTAAAATCAAGATCAATCATATAGTAGAAATTGCAAACTAAAATAAGATGTGCAATATGTAAATGATAAGACTTCTCATTAATATTCCATAACGATAACTCACACCAAGGGATACATAGACAAACTAAAGGAGAGATACTTCCACACTGCAACCCATCTCATACGATAACTTCCCTACTCATGATATGACAACTTGATAGTAAAAAGTAAAAGGTAATGATAATGTGATACCGCGGCACTCCCCAAGCTTGGAACAAACCAAGGGGATGCCAATACCGATGATGGATTACTCCTTTGGTGATGGTGGTGATGAATTCCCGTCTTCACTTCCAAGATAGAGGCTCTCCATCAACAAATGACATCTTGGTCTCGGGAATCCTGAAACTAGCAGCACGGCTTATATGTTTAAACCTGTTTTCATACTCACGTTCGATTATGAATGTCGTAGAGTTGAGCTTGGAGTTTGTTGGTGGTGTCGTGAAGTGAGAGGATGTCGCCCCATAGCTTTGTTTCCTTCTCGTGTTCAGCAATGAGTTCAGACACAATCTTGTGAAAGATATCCACTTCACGCTCGGCCATCTTCTTGTAATTGAAGACCTCTTGTTCTAGCTTCTCCATCCTGTCTTCCAAGCTTCCTTCTCCTTTGGGACCCTGAACATCTTTGATCTGCAGTTTTCCCTCGACGAGCATCAACTCCTTTGGATGCATCCTCAGCTCCTCCATGTACAAGTTGCCAACATCCTTGCAGGAGTTGTCCTTCGGAGTTCCCGATGAAGACATGATGGCTCTAGATCTAAAACAAATCCTGGAAACAGCCCGAAACAAGACACGTCGAGAAAACGATATACCTCCAGGGTCCGGGGGATTTTATAATATTTTTTTAGAACAAACGGAGTACGATCGAACCGAGTCGGCGACGAGGCCGACCATAGGTCGGCGCGCCTGGTCGCCGCCGGCCTATGGTGGCACGCCCTCGTGCGTCCTTTCCACTCCGTTTCGAACTCGTAATTTTTCATATTTTCCAAAAACAACAAAAGTAATGTTCGGAAAGTAAATCGCGAACTTTTCATTACCACCTGTTACCTATTCAAAGTTGAGTTCGCGGACCGTCAATTTGTCCTTTGATGAAAGCCTCCGGTGTTTCCACTCGAATAATATCAATATCAACATTATAAGAATCACTCGAGATATAATGCTTGAGTCTCTGTCCATTCACCACTTGCGTAGCATTGCCTTGGAGAGAGCTAATTTTAATTGCTCCTGAACGATACACCTCCTCAACAACATACGGTCCTTCCCATTTCGAGAGTAATTTCCCTGCAAAGAATCGAGACGAGACCGATACAATAGGACTTTATCCCCAATATTAAACTCTCTTTTGATGATCCTTCTATCATGCCATTTTTTAACTTTTTCTTTAAAGAGTTTAGCATTTTCATAAGCTTCACTTCTCCATTCATCTAGAGAACTTAATTGTAGCAACCTCTTATCACCGGCAAGTTTAGGATCTTTATTTAATTCTCTAACAGCCCGATAAGCTTTGTGTTCTAGTTCTAAAGGTAAATGACAAGCTTTTCCATAAACCATTTTATAAGGTGACATTCCCATGGGGTTTTTATAAGCAGTTCTATAAGCCCATAGTGCGTCTTTCAATTTACTAGCCCAATTCTTTCTAGATTTATTAACGGTTTTCTGCAAGATAGATTTAATTTCTCTATTTGATAGTTCTACTTGACCACTACTTTGAGGGTGATAAGCGGAAGCAATTCTATGATTAATGCCATACTTAGCAAGAGTTTTTCTAAAACCTCCATGAATAAAATGAGAACCTCCATCAGTCATAATATATCTAGGTACTCCAAATCTAGGAAAAATAATATCTAAAAGCATTTTTAAAGAGGTCTCACCATCAGCACTTTTTGTAGGTATGGCTTCCACCCATTTAGTAACATAATCAACAGCAACAAGTATATGAGTGTTACCTTTTGAAGAGGGAAAAGGTCCCATGAAGTCAAATCCCCAACAATCAAACGGTTCAATAACAAGAGTATAATTCATAGGCATTTCATTGCGTCTGGAGATATTACCAACCCTTTGACATTCATCACAAGATAAAATAAACTTCCTTGCATCTTTGAAGAGAGTTGGCCAATAAAAACCTGATTGTAGAACCTTTTGCGGTTCTATCTCCGGCGTGATGTCCTCCATAAGCACTACCATGACATTTACTCAATATCTCTTGTTGTTCATATTCGGGAACACACCTTCGCATAATACCATATACTCCTTCTTTATATAAGTGTGGGTCATCCAGAAATAATGCCTCAAGTCATAAAAGAATTTCCTCCTTTGCTGAGAAAAGGTTGGAGGCAAGTACTTGGAAACAATAAAGTTAGCATAATCAGCATACCAAGGACTGTCTCGCGAGCTCACCTTTATTACAGCCAATTGTTCATTTGGAAAACTATCATTAACAGAACAGGATCATAAGCAATATTTTCCAATCTAGACAAATTATCAGCAACAGGATTATCAGCACCTTTCCTATCTACAATATGTAAATCAAATTCTTGCAAAAGAAGTACCCATCTAATAAGCCTCGGCTTAGCATCTTTCTTTTTCATAAGGTATCTAATTGCAGCATGATCAGTATGAATTGTAACTTTTGAATCAACAATATAAGATCTAAATTTATCACAAGCAAAGACTACAAACAATTCTTTTTCAGTAGTAGCATAATTTCTTTGAGCAAGCATCAAGAGTCTTGCTAGCATAATGAATAACATTTAATTTTTTATCTACTCGTTGTCCAAGAACAGCGCCTACAGCAAAATCACTAGCATCACACATAATTTCAAAAGGTAAATTCCAATCAGGAGGTTCAACTATAGGAGCAGTTGTTAAGGCTTTCTTTAGAGTTTCAAAAGCTTCCTTACAATCATCATCAAAAACAAAAGGTACATCTTTTGAAGAAGATTAGTAAGAGGCTTTGAAATCTTGGAGAAATCTTTAATAAATCTCCTATAAAACCCAAGCATGACCAAGAACACTACGAATACCTTTAACATCCCCGGATAGGGCATCTTCTCAATAGCTTCAACTTTAGCTCTATCAACTTCAATACCTCTCTCAGAAATTTTATGTCCAAATACAATTCCTTCATTAGCCATAAAGTGGCATTTCTCCCAATTAAGAACAAGGTTAGTTTCTTCACATCTCTGCAAAACTTTATCAAGGTTTCGCAAGCAACTATCAAAAGAATTCCCAGAAGAAAAATCATCCATGAATACTTCCACAATACTCTCACAAAAGCCATGAAAAATAGCAGACATGCATCTTTGAAAAGTAGCAGGAGCATTACATAAACCAAAAGGCATACGCCTATAAGCATAAGTTCCATAGGGACAAGTAAAAGTGGTTTTCTCTTGATCTTTAGCTTTAACAGCAATTTGTGAAAACCCAGAATAACCATCAAGAAAGCAAAAATGAGTATTTTTAGATAACCTTTCTAGCATTTGATCAATAAATGGTAAAGGGTAATGATCTTTCTTAGTAACTTTATTAACTTTTCGATAATCAATGCACATTCTATACCCTACAACTACTCTTTGAGGTATGAGCTCATCATTATCGTTAGGCACAACAGTCATTCCTCCTTTCTTAGGAACGCAATGCACAGGACTAACCCATCTACTATCAGCCATAGGATATATAATACCAGCTTCAAGAAGTCGTAATACCTCATTTCTTACCACATCCTTCATCTTGGGAATTAGACGACGCTGAGGTTCAACAACAGGCTTCGCATCATCTTCCATATTAAT
Organism: Lolium multiflorum; assembly: GCA_030979885.1. Classification (NCBI taxonomy): domain Eukaryota; kingdom Viridiplantae; phylum Streptophyta; class Magnoliopsida; order Poales; family Poaceae; genus Lolium; species Lolium multiflorum. The sequence continues at coordinate 210,011,618 of CM061747.1, read as the reverse complement.
GGCGTGTTGGCAAATAGAGGGAGAAATCCCCTTCAAGTCATCAAGAGTATAGCCAATAGCACCTCGATGTTTCTTCAATATTTGCAATAATCTTTCTTCTTCAAACTCTGTAAGCTTAGAACTAATAATAACAGGATATATTTTCTTATCATCAATAGGAGCATATTTAAGATTATCAGGCAAAGGCTTTAAATCAAAAACAGGATCTTCCTTTGGTGGCGGTGTTGCCCAAGTCTTCCACCGGTAAATCATGCTTGAGAATAGGTTGGCGAAGAAAAATCTCCTCAAGCTCATCTCTTTCTTTCCTAAAAACTTCACTCTCGCTATCCTCCAAATGTTGCTGCAAAGGATTATTAGGAACAAGAACAATAGATGCACACTGCTCCATTTTAAAATCATTACTAGGCAAATCAGCTTTATAAGGAGTTTTAGTAAATTTAGAGAAGTTAAACTCATAAGATTCACCAGCAAATTTAGTCAAAATTTTTCTTTCTTGCAATCTATAATAGCTCCACAAGTATTTAGAAAAGGTCTACCAAAAATGATAGGACAATAATCACTAGCAGCAGAACCAAGTACCAAAAAGTCAGCAGGATATTTAATCTTACCACATAGAACTTCCACATCTCGAACAATACCAATTGGTGAAATAGTTTCTCTATTAGCCATGAATAACCACATCAATATCTTCAAGTTCACAAGAATCAATTTCGTGCATAATCTCCGTGTAAAGCTCATAAGGTATAGCACTAACACTTGCACCAATATCACATAAACCATAATAGCAATGATCACCAATTTTAACAGATAGCATAGGAACACTAGCTTGTTTGGGTTTATTAGGATGTGAAACAATATTAGAAGCATCTTCAGAAAATAATATGACCATCCTCTACATTTTCAGTCACAAGATCTTTAACTATGGCAATAGCAGGTTCAACTTTTATTTGTTCTTCGGTTCTCTAGGTTTCTTTTCACTTTTATGAACCGCACTATTTATAACAGAGTACTCTTTCATTTTAGCAGAAAAGGAGTTTTTTCAATATAAGCTTCAGGAATAACACGATCAGCAGTTTCAATTACAACACACTTATTAATAGATGAATCAATTTTATCTTTGTATGGTTCATGATACTTATCAAAATTCTTCTTAGGCAATTCATAATGAGAGGCAAAAGCTTTATAAAGGTTTGCAAACTTGAGAATCAAGGCCATATGTAGCACTCATATTACGAAATGTATCAGTATCCATAAAAGCTTCAATGCATTTATAATCATAAATTATACCTGATTCTCTATCTTTGTCGTTCTCCCAACCTTCAGTATTTTCTTGGATCCGATCAAGAAGGTCCCTTTTAAACTCTTCTTTATTGCGTGTAAATGATCCAGAACAAGAAGTATCCAGCAAGGTCTTGTCTTGAAAAGAAAGTCTTGCATAGAAATTATCAATAATAATATTACCAGGAAGCTCATGAATGGGGCATTTGAGCATTAAAGACTTCAATCTCCCCAAGCTTGGGCAATACTCTCTCCATCATGAGGCCAGAAATTATATATGCGGTTCCGATCTTTGTGAATTTCACTTGGAGGATAAAATTTGGAATAAAATAAAGGCACAATGTCCTCCCAATCAAGAGAATCACCATTCTTCACAATTTATACCAATGCGCCGCTTTAGACAGCGATATAGAGAATAGCTTCTTCCTAACTTCATTCATAGCAATACCTGCACATTTGAATAACCCGCATAATTCATGCAAAAACAGTAAATGATCACCAGGATGGACAGTTCCATCTCCTTCATAGCGGTTATCCATAACATGTTCAATAATTTTCGTAGGTATTTTATATGGTATTACTTCCTCACCTGGCGCCTCATCCACTACCGTTGCAGTAGTAGTAGATTTCCCAAATAGAAATTGAAGAGAAGATCTCTCCATAATGACTTATAGCAGCAGGCAGAAATAAAATCAGCACAAACAAAGTTTTCCTTACCAATAGCGCTTCACTCCCCGGCAACGGCGCCAAAATAGTCTTGATGACCCACAAGTATAGGGGGTGTATCGTAGTATCTTCGATAAGTAAGAATGTCGATCCCAACGAGGAGCGAAGGTGTTGACAAGCAGTTTCGATGAAGGTTTCACTGTAAATGCTCACAGACAAATATTCGGGGTTTTGATGTAACAGATAAATAAAGTACAAGTAAGTAAAATGCGAGAGAAATAATTGCAGCGAGTGGCCCAATCCTTTTTAGCACAAAGGACAAGCCGGTTTGTTTACTTATAATGACCAAACGTTCTCGAGGACACACGGGATTTTAGTCTAGTGCTTTCGCTACATACAATTGATTAATCTTCATTGTTTTGATAAGTGTTGTGTGGGTGAACCTGTGCTAATGTACCGCCCTTCTTAGGACTAATACATACTTGTGATTATACCCCTTGCAAGCATCCGCAACTACAAGAAAGTAATTAAGATAAATCTAACCACAGCCTTAAACTGAGATCCTGCGATCCCTCCTGCATCGATATACCAACGGGGGTCAGGTTCTGTCACTCCGGCAACCCCGCAATTGGCAAACGAGTACAAGATGCATTCCCTAGGCCCATAAATGGTGAAGTGTCGTGTAGTCGACGTTCACACGACACCACTAGAAGAATAACACCACAACTTAAATATCATAACATTGAATATTACTCAACCATAGTTCACTACTAACATTTAGACTTCACCCATGTCCTCAAGAACTAAACGAACTACTCACGAGACATCATATGGAACATGATCAGAGGTGATATGATGATGAATAACAATCTGAACATAGACCTTGGTTCAATGGTTTCACTCAATAGCATAAACAACAAGTAGAAATCATACCGGGAGAGTTTCCCCTATCAAACAATCAAGATCAAACCCAAATTGCTACAGCGGTGACGAGGTGCTGCGGAGGAGATGGCGGTGATGATGGTGGAGATGATGATGATGGTGATGGAGATGATGTCCAACTCGATGGCGGGACGATGGCGTCGATTTCCTCCGGGAGGGAATTTCCGCGGATTCCTGCCCGCCGGAGAGCTCTTTCTCTGGTGTTCTCCGCCCCGCAGAGGCGGCTGTAACCCTTCGTGAGGATTCCTGTGGCTTAGGTCTTCGGGACGAAGGGTTTCGCGAAGAAAAGGAGGCGAAAGAGGCCGAGGGGCCCCACACCACATGGTGGCGCGGCCAGCCATGGGCCGCGCCACCCTATGGTGTGGGCCCACCCAGGTCCAGCTGGCTCCCCCTTCGGCTTCCTCCGTCATCTGGAAAAATAGGATTTTCTCAAAACTTCCTTCCAGTTGATCTTCCGAAATATTGCATCCCGACGGTGCTTTTTCCAGCAGAATCCCTCCGGTGCTCGATCTCCAAATGATCATGAAACATGCAAAATAGATGAAATAACATAAGTATTGTGTCCCAATATGAAATATATCAATGAATAACAGCAAATTATGATATAAAATAGTGATGCAAATTGGACGTATCACGGGGTCAACTCGGTCGGCTGACGATTAGCGATTAATAGGCAAATCGACTGATTAATCGGGCGATAAATAAGTTAATCGGGCGATAAAATGAGTTTATCGGCTAATCGGTGACCACTGGATAGGGATTAATCGGGCGATTAATCGATGAATCGGACGATTTTTTGAACAGTGACACAACACAACCAAAGTACTTTGGCCCAACTTGCAGTGAGGTTGTCAATCTCACTGGTTTGCTGAACACAAATGATTAGATGTATCGAGTGGAAAAGGATGTTTGCAGAAAGTAAACAGAACATGAATTGCAGTAAGTAAACAAAACAAGATGATTGTATTAGTGTAAAAGAAAGGACAGGGATCCATAGTTCACTAGAGGTGTCTCTCCATAAAGATAAATAACATGTTGAGTGAATAAATTACAGATAGGCAATTGACAGAATATCGATCATACATGACAAGATGACTACTATGAGATTTGATTGGGCATTACAACATAATACATAGACTGTAATTCAACTGCGTCTATGACTAATAATCCACCTTCCGGTTATCGTCCGAACCCCTTTCAGATTAAGTTGAGTAACAGATTATCGCATTAAGCAATATGTGTAAAGTAATAATAGAATTACCCTTGGATAAAATATTGTTGTTTTCTCCCTAGTAGCAACAACACATCTACAATCTTAGAAGTTATTGTCACTCTTCCAGAAAACTAGAGGCATGAACCTACTATCGAGCATAAATACCCCTCTTGGAGTCACAAACATCTACTTGGCTAGAGTATCTACTAGCAACGGAGAGCATGTAAGATCACAAATAACATATCACATGAATATATAATCGATATCAACATAGTATACAATATTCATCGGATCCTAGCAAACACAACATGTAGAATTACATAAGGATGATCTTGATCATGTATGGCAGCTCACAAGATCTATACATGAAGCATAAATTAGAGAAGATAACCATCTAGCTACTACTATGGACCCATAGTCCAGGGATAAACTACTCATGCATAGCTTTGGAGACGGGCATGCCGATGTAGATGCCTCCGACGATGATTTTCCCCTCCGGCAGGGTGCCGGGAAGAGCTTCAGAGCCCCTCGAGATGGGTTCTGCAATAACGGCCGCGACGAAACTTTTCGTGGATGGAGGCTTGGGTATCTAGGGTTTTCTCGAGATCGTGAATAAATAGGTAGAGGAGGCGAGGTCAGTGGCCGCCTGGGGGGCCAACACCACCCCTAGGCGCGAGCCACACCCAGGGCGCACCATGGGGTGGTCTGGCCACCCTGTGGCGCCACTTCGTCCCCCCCTCCGGACTCTATCTTCATTTCGGTAAAATATTGACTTCGGTTTTTGTTTCGTCCAATTTCGAGAATATTTCCTGTACAACTTTTCTGAAATACAAAAACAGCAGAAAACAGGGAACTGACACTGTGACATCTTGTTAATAGGTTAGTGCCGGAAATCATATAAAAGTGCATCAAAGTATAAGCAAAACATATATAAATTGATGTAAGACAAGCATGGAGCATTAAAAATTATAGATACGTTTGAGACATATCAGGTATCACCCTCCAACTCTGTTGCATTTTCGTTCCTCCTTTCATATTTTTGTCAGACTTATCCTTCTAAAAATACTAATACTACGGAGGTTAATTTTGCATGCATAGAGTATTTGCAATGTTATTTATCTTACATTTCTTATACAATCTTGTGTTATGTTAGAGTCGTTATGTTATTAAGATGATTCTAATCTTATACTTTGAATATTAATAATTTTCCTATATTTGTAGTCAAAATTTCTAAAGTTTAACTTTGGCTAAACCTAGAACGAATGGTAATTGTGAACGGAGGCAGTAAAGGTTGGTATGGAGTTAGTGCATACACAAGCTAATAAACAGACTGATCCAAAGCCTCTAACCTACCCATAGGCTGATCCAAGCAGAATAAAACAAACATATTTTGTATCCAACGAAATGGCCACCGGAGATGTTTATGTGTGTATTATGGTCAGGCCATCAATACTCAATAGTCACCGTGAGCTAGTTTTCGTGCGGTTTTCATCAGCTAGATTATTTTCCTTTGCAATAGATGAGGACGACCTTGCGTATGGCTCGGTTCCAAGAAGAGATTACGAGAAAAAATCGAAGCCCCGCCGATCCGTCCCGTCCCCATCACCTCTCCACCGGTACATGAAACCTCTTCAAGTCTGTCAGTCTAATCAGCGATCAGCTCACACCATCTCAGTTCCCAGCCAGCTAGCCAGCCATGGCGCCAGAGCCGGACTCCGGCTCCTCCGCCCCCCTCCTCCACATCGGGTCCGGGCACCACCGCGCCACCGGCGGCTGGAGGTCGGCTCTGTTCATAATCTGTAAGCCGCTATTTCGGTCGCGCTCCAGCTAACTTGCTCCAGTCGATTCGCTTACTTACTTGCTCTGACTTCCTTCTGGTGGGGGGAAATCGAAGGGGTGGAGGTGGCGGAGCGGTTCGCGTACTACGGCATCTCCTCCAACCTCATCAGCTACCTCACCGGCCCGCTCGGGGAGAGCACGGCAGCCGCGGCCGCGGCCGTGAACGCATGGTCGGGCGCCGCGTCGATGCTGCCGCTGCTGGGCGCCGCCGTCGCCGACTCGTGGCTGGGCCGGTACCGCACCATCGTCGCCTCCTCCGTGCTCTACATCATGGTCAGTTCAGACCTGCTAGCTACCTCAATAAATTAAGTTCAGTAGTTTCTAGCTGCCCACCATTCCACTAGATCAGGGATTCATGGGACTTTGCTGATTCTTTTTTTGTCTCACTCGCCACTCGCGTACAACTTGACATCTTAATTAGAATCCCGCACGGAATCGTGTAGCATAGTTTAGTGCCGACGCAAATGAAAAGCACAAAAGTGCGGTGGCAATTCGTTGTCAATATTCTCGTTGATAGGGATTTTTCGGATGCGGAGTGAGTAAGCAGAGACGGCAACTCCTGCCTGGTTTAACAGACAGCGCGCGATGTACACTTTCACAGTGAGCAAGCATGCGAGCCCAAGGCAAACTCTGTTTCTCGGTCCTTCTAACATGCTTCCCATGTGTTATAACCACTCTGTTTCTGATCTCTCTAGCTCAGCTCGAAACGTGCGTCCTTTTGCACCACAATCTTGGAATGAGCTGTTCTCATTACTGAATGGAACATGATATTTTTGCTACACAATTAAGAGGGCTACTTTGATTAGAAAAAACCCATAGGAAATTTGGAGGATTTTGATCCTTATTTTTTGGGGATGTGCATCGTTTGATGCATAGGATTAAACCCTTAGGAAATTTTCTCACAAGATTGCATTGTACTATGTTTTAGAGAATTTTCAACCACACAAACCTCGTGTTACGATTTCTTTGTTTTCCCCGTGGTCTCTTTGGTTCTCAGGATCTGTAAAACGTGGATATAGGAAAATGTAGGAATAGAATGCCATAACATGTTGAATCCTGCATGATTTGAGAACACAAGAATGTATGTTACATGTTGTTTAGTTCTGTTGCACTAAAAACACAAGAATTAGGGTTGTGCGTATATCATACGTACATGTCACAGAAAATTGTATCCAAAGTAGATCATATGAAATACTCGTGCCAACCTCTTCTACAAAAGCCCCCCCCCCCCCCCCATTTGCGCTGCATGCTCTGTTGTGGAGTCTGGTAGACACATGTTCTTCGACTGCCACCTGGCGGCGGATGTGTGGTCTCGGTTGGATGTCCCAATCCCAGCTGGGCGCTTCTCCATCTAGGATCTCTAGACTATCCCTTGTGCCCGACGCCACTTGACACATGGGGATTGCGGCGATCCTATGGTCTATCTGGAAGCCTCGCAATGATCTCGTTTTCAATGGCAGACCCTCCACCTTGAGCTCCATGCTTCGAAGAGTGTGCAACGACCTTGCCCTCTGGCGGTGGCGCCTCCAGACCGCCGACCAGGCGGCTTTCTACTAGAGCTATTTGACCCCGTGCTGCTATCTTCCTGTCTCCATGTATTTCTTCCACCTTGTACATATCCGGTTGCTTGGCCTCTTCGAGTAATAATATTCTATCTTTATGAGACACACATATGTTAAATCTGAGGTTTTAACTCTGGTGGGCTAGAGTACAACCACCATCCTAACCACCTAATCGATTTATCTTCAAAATTGTTCTTTGTGTTGTTGTTATGGTTGCCCCTTGTCCTTGTTTGGGCTCTCTGTAACCCTTAGTACGCTATGGCCATTCTTATGGCCTTTCTTCAATCTAATACTACATATGACATGTAGTTTTCATGCATGGTTTGAAAAAAGAAATGTTATAAAATTTCTAGAATTCAAAAAGGCCATAACCCTTGTGTTTTGGGAATCCTCCAATCAAAGAGACCGTGTAGGATCATACATTATTTTGAAGATAAATCGCTCGATTAGATAGAAAGAGTGACCCGGTTTCCGGAAAATCGGGTCCAAAAAACATACAAACTATACAATGCCAGGTTTATAGAAAAATCAAAACGAAAAACCACACAAGCGAGGATGTCCGTCATCCACGTAATGCAACCACCAATGCAACAAAACACACCTCCAGCTCTCAGCTCTGGGACCGGTGCCATGACGTATCAGCTAGAATGACCTCCGCATTGCCTGAAGACAAACTAGTCGGTTCGACATACTCGCTGTCCACACAGATCTCCAAGTCGCCACCCAAGCAACATTCCTTCGGGGCCGCCGCCCTGACGTAGCAATCATGACGACCTATAGTTTGAAGACGAACCAACCTGGTTGACAATCTCGCCGCCCACGCAGCACCAAAACGCCACCCAAAACCAAGCAATGCCACGACCCAGCCTCATAGGACCGCTGAATTGCATAGGAGATTGAGGCCGCCGCCTTGAAGTGCCACCACCGTCGTGGACCGCTGCCCCGCGTCTGCTTCCCGTGACCACATAGCCATGTGCCCCCACCCCTGCAAATCTGTCGCACCGCAAAGGCCAAGAGCTCCAAGACGACACATCCAATAAGGTAATGACGTGTCTACCACCGCCGCTCGTTCCCGATGGAGCTTAGGTTTTCACCCGGATACCTTGAAACCACTCGCGTCGGTCGGGATCAAAACTCCACAACGACCCAAACAAGAAGGAAAATGGCGCTCGAAGGCGCCGCCTTCATCAGCACCAACCTGAGTCCATGCAGGGCTTTCACCCGGAGTTTGACCCAATTGCGAGCCGCAAGAAGGCAGTCAAACCATGTCATCGACCGACCACTGAGCTTCATTTTGTTCATATATGTCTTTGTTGATACGCGCAATCATTTTCAGCGGTTTAGCATCTCATATTAACTTCATGACCGTGATACGATTTGAGTGTGACCACATGCACATGCTTGTTTGATCTGAAATAATGATGGATTTAGCTTGATCATGCTCACTCCGGTGGTACGTGTACGTTTAGTGCTGGTGGAGGACGCGTGAAGTTTTGTATCTGACGGATCTACTCGGATCTGATCCATCTTCGTGTTTATCAGTATGGTTATAGGTTTGGTTCTTCCGACCTACGGTCCTTGGCGTTTGTTGCTGCTTTTGTTGTGTTATTCCTTCGGGACCTTTGCACGACGACTTTGAATCCATCTGCTACAACAAGTTTTTCTTTACGGAACCTCGTCAAGAGGGCGAGGAGCTCCCGCAATGCATTATAGAAAGAGGGAAAATGGTCAGTTAATAAGGGAAACCGGACCTGAAAACCATACAACACACGGTTAATTAAGGGAAACCGGCGAAAACCACACCCACACCCAACTAGAGTTTAGGGGACATCATCTGATCCAGATATAAGTGTTCCAAGGCCAAGGGCAATCGAAAACACTACATACCCAACCAAAACAGTCCTCTCCACCTCAAGAGAACTCTTGCAACAAGGAGAGCACTTGCGTCTAACCAATGGAAGACATCGACCAGACATTAGCCAAGATCAACTCACCAATAGCCTGTGTCTCCAGAGGCGAGGTAGGCTTCTTGCACAACCGCATAAGCGTCTTCATCTTTTCTTGCACGTCTTCCGCGGAGCCTTTCTTAGGGGCTGACCCCTTTGGAGGATCTCCAAAGGATTCCGCCAACCTATATTCAGCCTAGGATGTTGTAATCTTTGTTCTTCTCGACCACTCCGCCTCTCAACACAACTTGAGTCCCCTTCAAACTGCACTTGAATCAGTGCATCGAGCAACGAATATTGCGCAGTGGACTTGAAGCTGCCCCAGTACTCGTCCAACTTTGTAGATGAAGATGGCAAAGCCACCTCCGCCATCATCATGTCATTGCTAGGCTGTGCTCGGGCTTGCTGCTGCTCGCCTGGGGGCACCACCTCGTGCAAGACCTTGTCGAAGGCAGGTGGGACATCAATGGACTGCGCCGTCTGACTCAACTCCGCTGAGCAGCCAGCCACATCAAGTGCGCAGCCGTCCTCACCATCGGCAACAGCGGGAGGCGCAGGCCAGGGGTAGTCGTCGGCGTGGCACCAATAAGTTTTACTTTGATAAGTTTTGCTTGGCTCCAGTAATGGAAGTAATGGAAGGAAGGGCGAGGATGACGGCGCGCTTTTGGCTCGATGTAGTGCTCGTAGTCTTCACTAGGTGATTCAGAGATCTATTTATAATTTTTATTATGTTTGGTGTTTGTATTACTTTGCATGGATGGTCCTTTAATTAAAAAAAAAAGAGAAAAGAAACGAGAGCGATCCATGTCGGTACCCAGCGTCCAGCGAGAGGGTATCCAGGTAGAGACCTTGTGCCCCACGGCTCCGCGGCCCGACGCTCGTTTTCAACTCGAATTCTCTACAGTATTTGCTATACAACTCGAAGGAACCTCTTCTTCTCCGTCTCACCCATCGCCTCCAGATTCCAATCTCGCCGCGTCCTCCTCCCGCGAGCCGGAGCGCCGCCGCCACCGCCCCGATCTCCGTCGCCCGACGCGATGCGTCCGTCCATCGTGAACGAGAAGCCACCGGGGTGGCCCGGTGTAGCCGCCCCCGCCGGCCCCCCGCCGCCGTTCGCCGGCCCTACTCCGCTCGTGCGCCCCGGTGGCACTGCCGGCCCGTTCGCCCCGCCGCCGCTCCATCAGGGCTCTCCGGTCCCGCAGGCGGCTGCTCCCCCCGGGCTCCCGTTCGGGGCCGCGCCGCCCGCGGCAATGGGTGGGTACAGGGGTCCCTCGCCGCCACAGGGCCCCTTCGGCGCCGGCCCACCGCCCCAGAGACCTTTCGCCACCGCACCGCCGCCTCAAGGGCCGTTCGGCACGGCACCGCCGCCTCAGGGCGGGCCCTTCAACACCGTGCCTCCACCGCAGGGGCCCTTTGGCGCTGCACCTCCTTCCCAGGGACCCTTCGGAGCAGCGCCTCCTTCCCAGAGACCTTTTGCCGCGTCGCCACCGGCTCAGGGACCTTTCGTCGCGCCGCCGCCAACTCAGGTCCCGTACTCTATGGCGCCGCCATCTCAGGGCCCTTTGGCCACAGCACCTCCACCTTTCCGCCCGCTGCCATCGGCTCCCCCGCAGCCACAATCCACCACATGGAGCGCCATGCCTCCGCCAACTTACATGAGGCCGCCGCCGCCGGTACAATCGCAGCCGCCGCCAGTGCAAGGTAACTACCCTGGTGGCCCTCCTTCCAACCCACAGTTCCCGATGAACCGGCCAGGGTTTCAGCAGCCAATGCAGACCATGCCGCCGCCTCCCATGGGGCCGCTGTCCGCTTATGGTAACCAGGCAGTTAATCCTACTACGGGGCCTCCGATGGGCGCGCCCCAGAGCCTAGTGGAGGACTTCCAGTCTCTGTCGCTGAGGTTTCCGCCTGGAACGCTTGACCTGGGCGTTGATGTAAAAGGGCTGCCGCGGCCATTGGACGGCGACGAGGAGCCCGCGAAGGTTTTGGAGGCATACCCGATGAACTGCCACCCGAGGTACTTCCGGCTGACAACCCACGCTATTCCGGCTTCCCAGTCACTGGTCTCCAGGTGGCATTTGCCCCTTGGGGCCGTGGTGCATCCTCTCGCGAAATCACCTGATGGGGAGGAAGTGCCGGTTGTCGACTTTGAGTCGGCTGGTGTTATCCGTTGCCGAAGATGCAGGACGTATATTAACCCGTACGTAACTTTTGCGGATGCTGGAAGGAAGTGGCGCTGCAACCTTTGCTCCTTGCTCAATGATGTTCCTGGTGAGTACTTCTGTGCTCTTGATGCTAGTGGGAGAAGATATGATACAGATCAGAGGCCAGAACTTTGCAAGGGAACAGTCGAGTTTGTTGCTCCTACTGAGTATATGGTTCGGCCACCAATGCCGCCTTCGTATTTATTTCTTATCGATGTCTCAGTATCTGCAGTTCGGAGTGGGCTGCTAGAGGTAGTTGCAAAGACCATCAAATCATGCCTTGGTGATCTTCTGGCCTTTCCACGGACACAAATTGGGTTCGTAACCTATGACAGCACACTACACTTCCACAGTTTCAAGTCTTCACTGAGTCAACCTCAAATGATGGTGGTTGCTGATTTGGACGATGTTTTCCTACCATTGCCTGAGGATCTCTTGGTTAATTTGGTTGACTCTAGACAGGTTGTCGAGTCATTTCTCGATAGCTTGCCCAGTATGTTTGATGACAATGCAAATGTAGAATCTGCTCTTGGTCCTGCACTTAAGGCAGCACTCATGGTTATGGGTCAATTTGGGGGAAAGTTGCTTGTCTTCCAGAGTACGTTGCCATCTCTTGGTATTGCCCGTTTGAGACTTCGAGGAGATGATGTCCGTGCATATGGAACAGATAAGGAGCATATTCTGAGGGTACCAGAAGACGCCTTTTATAAACAGATGGCTGCAGAATTCACAAAAAATCAGATTGCCGTGGACGTCTTTTCTTTGAGTGACAGATATTGTGATGTAGCTTCCTTAGGTTCTCTGGCAAAGTATACTGGTGGTCAGGTGTACCATTATCCATCTTTCCATGCAACTACTCACGGGGATAAACTTAACCACGAGCTTAGCAGAAACCTTACTCGGGAGACTGCTTGGGAATCTGTTATGCGTGTCAGATGTGGAAAAGGGGTGCGTTTCACAACATATCATGGTCATTTCATGCTAAGGACCACAGATTTGTTAGCTCTTCCAGCTGTTGACCCTGATAAAGCATTTGCAATGCAACTGTCTTTAGAGGAGAGCCTAATGACCACACAGACTGTATACTTCCAAGTGGCATTGCTATATACATCATCTTCTGGTGAAAGACGTATCAGGGTGCATACAGCAGCTGCACCTGTGGTCACAGATCTTGGTGAAATGTATCGTCAAGCAGATACCGGTGCCATTGTGTCATTGTTGGCTAGAATCGCTGTTGAAAACTCACTGTCTGATAAGCTGGATAGTGTCCGACAACAACTGCAGTTAAAGCTTGTCAGAAGTTTGAAAGAATACCGGAGCCTATATGTTGTACAGCACCGAATAGGAGGGAGACTGATATATCCAGAATCATTAAGATACTTGCCGTTATACATCTTGGCCTTGTGCAAATCTCTTGCTCTGCGTGGCGGTTATGCTGATGTCTCTCTTGATGAACGTTGTGCTGCTGGTTTCAGTATGATGATACTGCCTGCGAAGAGGCTGCTCAATTTTATTTATCCTTCTTTGTACAGGCTTGATGAAGTATTGACAATGGAGCCAGATAGGATTGATGGGTCCTTGAGGCGATCGCCGTTAACCTTGCAGTGCCTAGACTCTGCTGGTTTATATCTTCTTGATGATGGATTCACCTTCCTAGTATGGTTAGGTAGGATGCTCCAACCTGAGGTTGTGAATGATGTTTTTGGAGTCAGCTTGGCAAATATCCCTGATCTATCAAAGGTCCAGTTGACAGAATGTGACAACAATCACTCGAGAAATTTCATGACAGTACTAAGAACCCTAAGGGGGAAGGATTCTTCGTGTTACCAGCTACCCCGTGTGGTACGGCAAGGCGAGCAGCCCAGAGAAAGCTTCTTGCTTCTGTCCAACCTTGTCGAGGATCAGATGGCTGGAACAAGCAGCTACGTGGACTGGATACTCCAAATTCATCGCCAAACACAAGGCTCCTGACCATGGATGAAAGAACTGCTGCGGTTTAGGCTGCTGCCTGTCCCTCAATGTTACCTTAGATGTTGGAAAACCAATACGAGCGAGCCAGCCACATGCTGTGTCATTTTATTAATACTTTGCTCTTGTGCTTTTTTTTGGTGTCGAAGAACACAATTGTTTTATACAGCTGGTAGATGATATGAACAGATATTTTTGGTACGTTTTGACAGTTCCAAAGAAAGAACAATTGTAACTTGAATTGTGACATGAACTCCCCATGTATTTTATCCATCAGACTTGCATCCAAATTATATTATATATGCGAAATCAATGTCCCAACGATCACAAATATTATATATGCGAAGTCAAGCAACTCACAGTTATAAATTGTCAATCTACAGGGCCTGGGGTTGCTGACGCTCTCCTCCATGTTCCTATCACCTGGCAGCCAACAGTGCGACATCTCCGCTGGCGGCCGGTCAGAATGCCCGTCTTCCTCCCTCCAGACGGCTTTCTTCTACGTCTCGCTCTACCTGGTGGCTTTCGCGCAGAGCGGCCACAAGCCCTGCGTGCAGGCCTTCGGCGCCGACCAGTTCGACGCCACGGACCCCATCGAGTCGTCATCACGGAGCTCCTTCTTCAACTGGTGGTACTTCGGTGTCTCCGCAAGTGCCACCGTGGCCGTCGCGATCATGAGCTACGTCCAGGACAACGTCAGCTGGGGCCTTGGCTTCGGCGTGCCGTGCACGATCATGCTGCTCGCGCTCGTCCTCTTCCTGCTCGGCACAAGGACATACCGGTTCTACGACGACTCCAGTTCTGGCAAGGATGGCAGTGTGTTCTGGCGTGCCCGTGAAGTTTTTAGGGCATGGCGCAAGAGATCACCGGATGGTGGCGCCCTGGTAGACCACGGTGAATACTCAGAGAACGCCGTGCTCGCAGAGGAGGTGAGAGGTCTGGCGAGGCTTTTCCCTATATGGGCTGCTTGCCTGCTTTATGGCGTGGTGTTCGCTCAGTCGCCGACGCTTTTCACGAAGCAGGCAGCGACCCTGGACAGGAGGGTCGGGTCGTCCTTGTTTCAGATACCACCCGCAGCGATGCAGTGCTTCTTGGGTGTGAGCATCATCATCTGCGTCGTGCTGTATGACCGCGTCCTGGTGCCCGTGGCGCGCATGATCACCGGCGTGGCCTCAGGTATAACCATGCTCCAGCGGATCGGCACCGGCATGGCCCTGGCACTGGCTGCTCTCGTGGTTGCCACGCTGGTGGAGATGAGGCGACTAAGTGCCGCGAGGGATGCCGGTGTGGTGGATGTGCCCGACGCGGTGGTCCCCATGAGCCTGTGGTGGATGGTGCCGCAGTACGTGCTCCTCGGCGCGGCGGACGTGTTCACCTTGGTGGGCATGCAGGAGTTCTTCTACGACCAGATGCCTGGCGAGCTCAAGAGCCTCGGCCTCGCGCTCTACCTGAGCGTCCTCGGAGTTGGCAGCTTCATCAGCAGCTTTCTTATCTCAGCCATCGATGGTGTGACGAGGAGGGATGGTGGTACGAGCTGGTTTGCCGACAACCTCAACCGGGGGCATCTGGACTACTTCTACCTGCTGCTTGCTGCGCTCACTGCGCTGGAGCTTCTTGCTTACCTTTACTTCTCAGCGTCGTACATTTACAAAAGAAACACTGGCAATCTCCACTAATCCTGGAGTATTATGCATTTGTGGCCAATTAGCCACAAACTTATAAACAGTACAGTGACAGCCTCATCAAAATTATGGTACAACTGAGAACTCCCAACTCCAGGAAAAAACAAACATCAAAGCGGCTGATGCAGGGCCTGAAGGATGTTGTGCTCTTCTGTCTGAGGATGTTTATAACAACTTATTCCAATGTGTCACAGAGAAAGTTGCGTGGAGCTGTATCCGCGATATGGTTTGTGGTTTCTCTAAACCCTTGGAGACTTTCTTCTATTCAAAATCGAAGATGCACGTTGTTCATACGAGATATATGACTGTTAACGAGGGCAAACAACAATTTGTTAACGAGGTACAACAAACTTGTTGACCCATTGGTTCATGGGCAAACAACAATTTGTTAACGAGGTACAACAAACTTGTTGACCCATTGGTTCATGGACGACGAGTACACATATTCATCACACGATAAACACCACCTTAACGGATATTTCCTTGCCATCTTAAAGCCATCACACACAAACATCATTGTACTTAGGATTTGAACCATTGATCATGGACTACTCACAAATATTTACCTAATAATGTGCTACTCGCAAATAACAAACATGAATTTGTGTGGACTGCATCATATTTTACGTGGCAAGGCCAGTATTGTTACAATATGCTAAATCCTAGGACTACTGCACTTTTGAGTATTGAACTGCTTAGTTACAGTTTCATGACTTTGTTGTAGTTCATACTTGATTGTATGATGGCCCTTTCTTATATTTAGAGCATCTCCAGTCGCGTCCCCCAAAGCGTCCCCCAAACCGCGCCGGATTGAGCGTTTGGAGGACGTGTTTTGTTCGTGCCGCCTTTGGGGACGTCGCTCCCTAGCCGCGTCCCCCAAACGCCTCCCCCAAACATTTAAAATATTTTTTTGACATTTTTATTTCAATTTCCACAAACTAATACATAATTGGGAACGTGGTTTACACGAAGACACAGTTTGGAACATGGTTTTCCACAAACTAATACATAGTTTGAACCGTCGTGGACACAAATATAAAATTTTGCAAAGAAACTAAACCTAACTAGGTCGTGCATCGAAGGTTTCCTATGTTCGCTGCTAAGAAAGAACACTCGAGGGCACACCCAGTCACCTAAACTGGAAAATCCAGCGGGAGGATGGTGCCCTTGTTGGTTCTACCGATGAGGCGAACATCCAGAAACTTCCTTGCACGTGTTCGCTGTGAAGAAACAACACTCAGTCGTCCTCCTCATCGGTGCTATCGCCGTGGTAGTCCCGGCGGCAGCGCGTCTCGTCGAAGACCTTGACGCTCATGTCCCTGTCGCCGAAGTAGGAGAACAGGAGGATGAAGCCGGCTTTGAGGCTGTGGTGCCGCGCGAACTTCTCCCAGCCGATGTTGAGGTACATCTTGCCGTGAGCGTCGTAGATCACGTCGACGATCCACCGGTAGTAGCCGCACGCAGCCTCCCGCAGATGCATCGTGCGCGGGCGGTCGCCGCGACGTAGTCGGCGAACGAGTCCGGCAGCCTCGGATGCCGCGTGGGTCGCCCTTGAGGACGAGGACGAACTCGAACAGCACGTCCGGCTCCACGTCCATCTCCGACGATGAAGCCGACGGCGTGGGAGGCGACAGCGAGCGTTCACCTCTGCCGCGGCCACGACCACGACCACGACCACGACCACGACCACGATCGCAAGGTCGGCCTCCGCCTCTACCAGACATAGCGTCGAGTCTTGTTGAGATGGTGGCGGCTAGGGTTTGGGAGAGAGGCGCTAGGGTTTGTGTGTGAGAGGGACGATGAGAGGCGGCCCTTTTATAGGCCGGAGGGAGGCGGAGGAGCGGTGGCTCAACGCCGGCACGCAGAGGCGCGACGGGACGCGTCGCTGCGGCTCTGCGGGAACTGCACCGTCGCTGCGGGAACACCGCCGCGCGCCAATAACTTCCGTCGCGAGGTAGGCGATGGTTAGGTTAAAATTTATTGTGCCGCTGACGAGTCGGCGCCACCCCCGCCTCGCTGGTGTGTCCGGCCGGGCCGTGGGACGGGGACGGGCTCGGGGCGCCGGACACCGTACCGGGGTGCGCCGGACAAAAATGGGCTTTGGGAGACGCGGCTGGAACGGTTTTTTGGTCCGGCGCGTCCCAAATCCCTTTGGGGGACGCTTTGGTGGACGCGGCTGGAGATGCTCTTAGGGGTGAATTCCAGCTTACATTCCCGTTGTTGACACAAATTGCCTCATTTAGTATTTCCATCAGGTTTACTCCATTGGTGAAAGTTTTTTTTTTGAACATGTGTTGTATTACTCAGAGAATATTGTTTTGGTTACAATCCCTCAACACTTGATCTAAAACACACTCAGGAACAGATCCATACAAGACGCCATTACAACCAGTAGATCTGCTAAAAGCAGCGAGGCGGTGTGCAGCACCGTTAGCGGATCTCGGGATGAACTCTATCTTCAGGTTCTGGAAGGATAGAGCCGCATGTTTGGCTTCGTTGATCACTATGCCAGCTTGCGATCTCTTAATTGTGTCCCAGTTCCAAGCATCAGTTACACTTTTGCAGTCAATTTCGGGGCAACACGGGGTGTCCCCTGTGGATGCCAACCGAAGTCCCTCGAGGACATCAATTGCCTCGGCTTCTTCAACGGTAGCACATCTCGGAATGGGACTCCAGGCTGAGGAAATCGTATTGCCCTGGTCGTCCCTGACGATGTCTCCCCAATGAGTCGTGCCATTTGCAGAGATGAAGGAGGCGTCAGTGTTTATCTTAGCCCAGCCCAACGGAGGTTTAGTACATTTTTGGGTAGTGGTTCTCCTGTCCTTCTCATTTCTAGAAGCAGCCACATGAATAAGTAAACACTTGCCTTTGCGGTCTGGTGTCGGCATACCATAATAAAGCTGCATGGTGGTGTTGTAGTAATTTTCTATAAAACAGGCTGAGTCATTTATCATGGCTTTACCATCCCCAAAAATGGAGTTATTTCGAAGATGCTAAGCTCTCCACCAAAGAAACAGGATTTTGCATCTCATACTGTCATCTTGGTTAGCCAGAATATTCAGAGCCCACTCAGGCCCTGTTTCTCTCAGATCTTCTTCCTTTGGTAGGTTCCAGACTTTTTCCATTCTCAGACGAAGGGCTCTAGCTTTGGGGCATACCATGGTAGCATGGTATTCAGTTTCCGGTTCGATGCCGCAAATGGTACATGTAGGGACAGTACCTTTTACGATTTTTGATCTCTTGGCTTGAACGGCTAAGCCCTTGGAGGCAAGTTTCCAGCCAAAAAATTTTAATCTTAGGTGTTGCTTTAGATTTCCAAATGAGGTCCCAAATCCTTCTATCTCCCGTCGGCTGCGAGCTCGAGCTAGAGCAAGGAGAATTGGATTTATTTTCCAGAGCCAAGTGGTAGGCACTCTTAACCGAGAAGATACCATGCTTATCTGGGTGCCATGCCAGGGTGTCTTTTCCAAGGAAAAAAGGGATTCTGATTTTAAGGATCTCCTCGGCATCGTGAGGATAGAAAATTGATCTAACAAGATTCACATTCCAATCATTTGTTTCTTGATCAATGAGATCGGCAACCCATCTGAGCCTTGACTTTGTGGGATTTCCAGTGATTTTTAGCTGTCCTCTTGGAATCCAATTATCTCTCCAAATTTTTTTTCTTGTCTTTTTTCCGTTTATAATTCTCCAGACAACACCTTGTTTGAGGAGCTCAAGACCATGAGTGATACCCTGCCAACAAGGTGAGGCATTCTTGATAAAAGCAGTATCCGTGAGCTTGCCAAATGGAAAGTACTTAGCTTTAAGTAACCTAGCACAGAGGCTATCTGGTTCTCTATTCTTACCACATGTAGGCCGCTGGTCGTTAAATTAGGTACATGTGGCATGCCAATTCACGGTTTATCTCCTGCTTTTTTTGCACTCAAACCGGTTCGACTCCACTGACTCTCACTAGCCTAGATAAAGCGGTGGAATTCGGTTTGGATCAGACTAGGTCAGGGGACACAAAAGAGTCATCCCTCTTCGTCCAGCACGTTCCATGTTAGGTGAGGTGAATCGTTTCCGGCGTAGGAATAAAAGAGGACAAAAATTGCAACATGGCCAGCGCCGTGTACATAATGACCTGGAATGTTAGAAGGGGTAAACGGTGACAAAGCTTTCACTAAATGTGGTAATCCAGATGAAAATCTACTAAATAGGAAGTAGGAAGCTAAAAACTAGAATTCACTTTTGTCTTCTCTCTCCCTTTTGGCTTTCACCTAGCTTTGACTTCGGCCGCACGCACGTTTTTGAGTCGGTTACAGATAGCCCACGGTCCGGGAGCGACCCGAACCGACTAACTGCGACGCGTCCGTCTAGGACTCTGTTCGTTTTTCGGAGCTGCAAAAAGTAAGGAAAGTCTCGGCTCGAGGCTCAATCCACTCACCACGAGCGCGCCGCGCGTCGCGCCGTGTCGAGACGAGACGAGACGAGACGAGCGAGCGAGGAGGAGGAGGAGCGCGCGTGAACCACTCCTATTCTTACTCACTTACTAGTGGTGGAACAACCCACCTTATAAGGTGGTCTAACTTCCTTCCAACTGTCGTTGCCTATTCGACGGTACCTCGGAGGAGGGATCCTCACGAGGGGGAGAAGAAGTGGGGGCCATAGGGCGGAGTGCACATGAGACGGTGGTACGCGATTTACCTAGCTTCGGAACACCTGCACGATGGCAAGGCCTACTGCTGCTTGTCTCCCTCGTGAGGATCCCTCCTCCGAGGTACCGTCGAATAGGCAACGGCAGTTGGCGCCCACCGTGGGGCCTGTGGCGTATGGAGGCCGGAATCGGGAGGGTTCCACCATGGCAAGCTACGAGAAATCCATCGCTGTGGGGCGTGTTCTTTACGCCGGAAACTTTCCCATCATCCCGCAGGACGAGTGCTGGATTCCGGCTAGGACCAACCCCATCAAGCTCTCCATCGTCCCGATTAGCGGCATACACGTCTTCATCGGCGAAACCGTCGATTCCGACGGAAACGCACTGGTAAGTACTGCAGCTACGACCGCCGCTGAGCTGGACGAAGCTGCAAAGATTCGATCTGAGTTGCTGGACCTTCCTAAGGAAGACTCCGCCTTAGATCTGAAAATTTCAAATTCTGGTTTTGGTAGTCGGATCCGCACCTATATTTTGGTAGCCGGATCCATACCTATTTTTGGTTGCCGGATCCGCGCCTACGTTTTTGGTAGTCGGATCCGCACCTATATTTTCGTAGCCAGATCCATACCTATTTATGGTAGTCGGATCCGCACCTATATTTTTTGTAGCCGGATCCATACCAAAATTTTGGTAGGTGGATCCGCACCTAAATTTTTGGAAGTTGGATCCACACCTAAATTTTGGTAGGTGGATCTGCACCTAATTGTTGGTAGCCGGATTCGCACCTATATTTTTGTGATCGGATCCGCACCTACAGGACCACCGCGATAATCAACCTCGCACCGGCTCTACGGAACGCCGAAGGAAAACCGCCAAGAACGATGTTGACTCCGCTCCAAATAGCTAAGTCCTTATTTATATTTAATATTTTTAAATTTTATGATCATGAGATTAAGATTGGTTCACTCATGCCCTGAGTCTTTTACCGCTTTCGCGATCATATCTTTTCCACGATTTGCCTCGCGCTCGTGAAGAACTTTGTACTGTTTTTGCCGCCTAAGGCTCCAGTACGCTACCAAAATTCCACCTTCGGGCGTTAGCTTAAGTTTTCTGGTCTACACTTTTCTGTTGTTTATATGTGGATTCCTTAGTAGTGACATTTCGGTACTTGAAGTCAGTCTTTGTTTCTGAGGTTCTTGATTATTTCGCTATTAAGCGCTATCGCCTCAGCAGATGTTCTGTGCTTAAAGTTTGTCATCTCGCGAAAAGTCAAGCATATAAACCAGAAGAACGGATAAACAACACTTGCTTAAATTATATAAATTACATTAACTGTTCAAGATAGTCGAGTTTCTTCCGCCTTGACAGTTTTATGTTGTTCAACTGCTGCATAGTTTCAGCTTTAAAACATCTATTCAAAGGCTGTTTTTGTTCCGCCTTACATTTGTTCGTTGAACATGATCAAAGAAACAATTTAATACAAATATGTTTTTATGTTTATGTATCAGGTACATGACACTTGGACGTACATCAGTCCTCGATTTAAGGTGTTTTCAAGCAGGACTAGCACTCGCGCGAAGCCCAGGGGAAGCTAGCCGGATCCATATGAGAGACGGTTAGGCGGATCGGATCCATATGAGAGACGGTTAGGCAGATCCGCGGTGTGCACAGCTGGAAAAGCAACTTGAGTCTTGATTCCGCTATGCCTAGCCAGAACCAACCCTCGGGGGCTGCGATTTTGATCTTAAGTGAAAAGTGTGTTTCCTTTCGAGTACTAGTGCTGGAAATTTCCGCCTAGATGCTTGGGATTTACGCTATTCCTAAGTCACATATAAAGATAAAGCTACTCTAAGAGCACCAAGCCGGATTTTCAAGTAAATTCAACTTGACGCTCGGGGGCTACATCGATGAAGTTCTCTTTGGAGCAACAAGCCGAAAAATTTGACGCTTGGGGGCTAAGTTTCTGATCATCGAGTCTCCTTGGAGCAAGCCGACTCAACGCTCGGGGGCTACATATGGTTATGTCAAGAAAATTTAGAAGATGGCGAAAATCGGGCTAACTAGCCGGATCCGCACCTAATTTTTGGTAGCCGAATCCGCACCTTAATTTTTGGGTAGCCGGATCCGCACCTTGATTTTGGTAGTCGGATCCTCACCTGGATTTTTGGTAGGTGGAACCGCACCTAATTTTTGGTAGCCGGATCCGCACTTTAATTTTTGGTAGTCGGATCCGCAACTATTTTTTGGTAGCCGGATCCGCACCTACATTTTTGGTAGTCGGATCCGCAACTATTTTTTGGTAGCCGGATCCGAACCTATATTTTGGCTAGTCAGATCCGAACCTACATTTGGCTAAGTCGGATCCATACCAAAGATTACGTTGGATGGTATCTCCGAAGAATCTGACCATTGGATCATGAAGTTTCCGACCAATACTTGGTTGGAGATATGAAGTTTGGAGTCCTTCAAGATTCTCTATTATTCGTTCCAGCCAAATGATGAAGATACAAACGCAAGCTGAGCTGGATGGAAGAACGGTGAATCTCGGAGAACTCCGGGGGCTACTGTTGTGGATATACTTCATAGGTATACCATCGACATGGTCCGATTCCGACAAGCCCGGGTGGCCCACAGATGGTGGTGATGGCATATGGCCCACCGGGCGGCCCAGTTGTTGTTGATCAAGATGGAAGATGTCCAACCCAGGAACAAGGAGCCGGATCCCAACCGACCTATGAGGTACCCGGATCCGAATAGCCCTACGAAGGTACCCGGATCCGAACCGACCTACAGAGGTACCCGGATCCGAAGAGGTCTATGCCAGGAGTCAGATCCGTGAAGGCCCATGAAGGAAGCCGGATCCATGACGACAAGTTAGAAATAGGTGGATCCTTGACGTACACGGCAATGTAATATTCCGTAGTTAGGCAACTTGTATTCCGGGTAGGACTCTACGTAGAAACCCTAGATCCGGGGCCTATATAAGCCGGATCCCGGGAGCCCTGAGGGGAGATCTCGAGCTAGAAGCGAGACAACCACAACTCATTGTAACAACACGAAAGCGCCGGATAATTCCACAAGCAGCGTAGGCCTTGCCATCGTGCGTGTTCAAGTCGGGAAATCGCGACCACGTCCCGTGTGCACTCCGCCCTATGGCCCCTACTTCTTCTCCCCCTTGTGAGGATCCCTCCTCCGAGGTACCGTCGAATAGGCAACGACACCAACTTTCCATGTGGGACTAAACTTCCCACCACTGCCAGTCCCTAGTGAGCTGCCACCCAGTTGGGCTCAAACTCACATGGGCTACCACAATGTGGGCTTTGAGATTTATAGGAAAATCTGAAATCTAGTATGGGCCACTAAGTGTGGGCCCAATATTTCAACAATCCCCCACCAGATCTCAAATCCCCATTTACAGATTTACCAATACTCGCTGCTTGTTTATATACCAGTGTTTCAGCAGAGACTGTTAAGTTGAACTTCCGCCTAGAACCTTAAGCTACATCCATTCACACTTGAACAATGGACTAAGCCTTGAATTGCAAGTTTTGCGTGAACAGGTGAAAGAGCAAAGTCTAAACCCCGTGTTTTGTGTGTTTGATGACAACACTTGAATAATCTCACTGTGTGCAAAGAGTATCTTTGATAGATTTGCAAGTGCACGGTGACCTCGGTGGACACGTCAAGATCGGAGGACTGAAGCGTAGCTTATAGGTTTTCTGGTTTTGTGTGTGTATCGCGAGGTGACATGGTTGGAAAGGAAAAGAGGAGAAAGCAGGTTTTGCCAGACCGGTACCACCAGTACCAGTAGCGCTAGTACCGCTACCCCTACGACAGAAATAAAGGATTATCATGAGATTTACCAAAATAGCATGGATTATCATAAATAACAGTAGCATAATTATTCTCATAAGTTTTACTCACATGGATATTTCAAGAGAATCCTCATGAACATAACATTCGTCCTCCTTTGGTGAGCATGGAGGGCAATCAAATAATGTAAGAGATAAATAGTTACTCTCATTAGAAGGTAGGCATGGGTAGCTAAACCAATCTTCCTCCTTTTGTTCATCATTCTCCTCCTCTTTTTCATCTAATGAGATTTCAGGTTCAGCAACTTCTTCTTCCACGGGTTCCTGCAAATTGTGGATACATTCTTGTACATAATTGAGTCTCTCTTTATAATCAATGATATAACAATTATTGCTGAAATTTTCTGTGCAATAATCAAGGATAGAAGAGACATAATCTTTAAGGTCATGACAAGCAACATAAGTTTCATAATTTTAGACATGAAGGATTCTATTTCAGAGGCTCCCATAAATAAGACAAATTGTTCTACTTCTTCGAATTCAAGATGAATATAGTTATTCCAATGATAGTTCGAAATTAAAACTTCTTCACTAAAGTCACATTGGAATTTAAGATGTTTAGTATCCTGTTTAGAGCAACAATTTATATCATGGCGTTTAAGCAAAATTTTAGCAATTGTATCCAACTTTTTCTACACACCACTCATTACTTTTCCCTTATATGATTCTCTATACTTCATAAATAATTCTACAAGTTCCATAGAGGATAAAGCAGGTCCTTCCATAACAATAGTTTTTAGTTTTTCGATTTTTCAAATTTTTATGGATTTTCAGATATATAGGAAAAATAAAACAAGACAAAAATAAACAAAACAAAACAAAATGAAATAAAAACAGCGAGAGAGGTGGAGTGTACTCCCTAGGTGAACTTATAAGTAGAGCTATGCCCGGCAACGGCGCCAGAAAATAGTCTTGATGACCCACAAGTATAGGGGATCTCAACAGTCTTCGAGGGAAGTAAAACCCAAATTTGTTGATTCGACACGAGGGGAGCCAAAGAATACTTATAAGTCTTGACAGCGGAGTTGTCAATTCAGCTGCACCTGGAAAAACACTAGCAACAAGGTGATGTGAAAGCAGTGGTAATATGATGCGGCGCCAGAAAATAGTTGGTACTACTTTGATGGCGTGTTGACAGGGAAATACGATGCAGCAGTAATATGAGATCAATAGTAACACAACAGTAGCAGTAACTCAGAGGCAATGACACTGGAAAATATCCCAGCGCGCAGTTGATTGAAAAGCAATGATGATGAAATAAAGGACCGGGGTTCCCGCGATCTACACTAGTGGTAACTCTCTAAATAACAAGTGTTGGGTGAACAAATTACAGCTGGGCAATTGACAGAATTGAATTTAGCATTAAGACAAAATATCTAGTCTATGAATATCGTAGGCATGTTTTCCATATATAGTCATACGTGCTCGCAATGAGAAACTTGCATAACATCTTTTGTCCTACCATCCCGTTTGCAGCGGGGCCTCAAGGGAAACTACTTGTAATTAAGGTACTCCTTTTAATAGAGCACCGGAGCAAAGAATTAACACTTGGCGAAAACATGTGATCCTCATATCAAAGCCATCCCCTCCGGTTATCCCAATTCGAGATCACTTTGGGGCCTCGGGTTCCGGACAAAGACACGTGCATACAATTTGTAGATACAATCTAAGCAACAATTATAGAGCCTAGATCTAAGATCATGCCACTCGTGCACTAGTGACAAGCATTAAACATAACAATATTGCAGCAACAAATACTTCACAAACTTGTAAGATATACTGAACATAATGATTAATCCATCGGATCCCAACAAACACAACACCGATTACATCATATGGATCTCAATCATGTAAGGCAGCTCATGAGATCATTGTATTGAAGCACATGGGAGAGAGTATCATCTAGCTACAGCCAAGAACCCATAGTCCCTGCGGGAACTACTCACAAACCGCGTAGGGCTGGAACAATGAGAGCCTTCTAGACAAGTGCGTTCTCATGGGTCAGGAGCCGAGACGGCGGCGCACCAAGGGCGGCAGTTAGGGCTGACGCAGAAAACGAGAACGCCATCAGCGACGATCTGAATCAGCGGCGAGAACTTCAAGGTTTTGGGTTTTCAACTACCACGGTGGGCAACGGCGGAAGGATGTGGTCGGGTGTGTTTTGGTTTGTGTTGTCTAGGGTTGGTTTTGTACGCGGCGGCTGCAGCAAGGGGCAGCGGCGGCGGTGTTGGTGGTTTTGTGCGCAGCGGCTGCAGCAAGGGGCAACGGCGGCGGTGTTGGTTGTTGAGGTTTTGGATGTAGACGCGGCGGCAGGACAGACCTGTGGCGGAGATGTTGAGCAGCGGCGCAGCAAGGGGCAACGGCGGCAATCTCTGGCGCCGGCGGCAACTATGTGCGGCGGCGGTAATCTTGGCAGCAGTGTCGCGGAAGAGGCAACTATGATACCATATAGGTTTTAGGGTTTTGGTGTAACGACGTTGCCTGTTAGGGGCGTCGGGTTCGTGTTGATATAGATCGATGGAACAACCCCATTGTAGCTTGTATAAGGGGCACATACCATATTGGCGTACTACTCCATATACGTGTATAGTAAAAGGAAAATAACTCTCTAATACATGTTTAACAGTGCAAACGGTTGTACACTTGGCTGGCAGAGGAGGTGAGATTGTCGGAGACGGTGTTGAGATAGCGCCGAAGATGCATGTCAGCAAGCGGTGTTGCAAGACGACCGACGGGGATCGATGGAAAAAAATCCCATCCCAACCTCGGTCGTTGGTCGCAGACTAATATTGCCACGGCCAAAATAGGCCAGTCAGGATTTCATCGATTTTCCTCTCGATTCCGGCGATGCTAGCTCCGTTGCCACCGAACTACATCATCTCCGTCTACCGCTGCCTCCGTTTTGGACCAAATCAAGGTCGGTGCGGCTCTGGTTTCACAAAATTAGAGACGGTGCCAGAGCTACCGATCAATTCCGGCAATGGCGAGCGACTGTGAGTGGGGCGGGAGGGTGATGGCGTGTAAGACACACGTTCGTTGGGAACTCCAAGAGGAAGGTGTGATGTGTACAGCGACAAGTTTTCCCTCGGTAAGAAACCAAGGTTATCGAACCAGTAGGAACACGTGAAGGTTGTTGGTGACGGAGTGTAGTGCGGCGCAACACCAGGGATTCCGGCGCCAACGTGGAACGTGCACAACACAATCAAAGTACTTTGCCCCAACGTAACAATGAGGTTGTCGATCTCACCGGCTTGCTGTAAACAAAGGATTAGATGTATAGTGTGGATGATGATGTTTGTTTGCGAAGAACAGTAAAGAACAAGTATTGCAGTAGATTGTATTTCAGATGTAAAGAATGGACCGGGGTCCACAGTTCACTAGTGGTGTCTCTCCGATAAGAAATAGCATGTTGGGTGAAAAAATTACAGTTGGGCAATTGACAAATAAAGAAGGCATAACAATGCACATACATATATCATGATGAGTACTATGAGATTTAATCAGGGCATTACGACAAAGTACATAGACCGCTATCCAGCATGCATCTATGCCTAAAAAGTCCACCTTCAGGTTATCATCCGAACCCCTTCCAGTATTAAGTTGCAAACAAAAGACAATTGCATTAAGCATGGTGTGTAATGTAATCAACACAAATATCCTTAGACAAAGCATTGATGTTTTATCCCTAGTGGCAACAGCACATCCACAACCTTAGAACTTTCTGTCACTGTCCCAGATTCAATGGAGGCATGAACCCACTATCGAGCATAAATACTCCCTCTTGGAGTCACAAGTATCAACTTGGCCAGAGCCTCTACTAGCAACGGAGAGCATGCAAGAACATAAACAACACATATATGATAGATTGATAATCAACTTGACATAGTATTACATATTCATCGGATCCCAACAAACACAACATGTAGCATTACAAATAGATGATCTTGACCATGATAGGCAGCTCACAAGATCTAACATGATAGCACAATGAGGAGAAGACAACCATCTAGCTACTGCTATGGACCCATAGTCCAGGGTGAACTACTCACACATCGATCCGGAGGCGATCATGGTGATGAAAAGTCCTCCGGGAGATGATTCCCCTCTCCGGCAGGGTGCCGGAGGCGATCTCCTGAATTCCCCGAGATGGGATTGGCAGCGGCGGCATCTCTGGAAGGTTTTCCGTATCGTGGTTCTCGGTACTGGGGTTTTCGCGACGAAGGCTTTAAGTAGGCGGAAGGACAGGGTCGGTGGAGGCACGAGGGCCCCACACCATAGGGCGGTGCGGCCCCACCCTTGGCCGCGCCGGCCTATGGGGTCGGCGCCCCATGGCCCCACTTTTTCTCCCTCGGTCTTCTGGAAGCTTCGTGGAAAAATAAGACCCTGGCGTTGATTTCGTCCAATTCCGAGAATATTTCCTTTGTAGAATTTCTGAAACCAAAAACAGCAGAAAATAGCAACTGGCTCTTCGGCATCTCGTCAATAGGTTAGTGCCGGAAAATGCATAAATATGACATAAAGTGTGTATAAAACATGTGAGTATCATCATAAAAGTAGCATGGAACATAAGAAATTATAGATACGTTTGAGACGTATCAAGCATCCCAGCTTAGTTCCTACTCGCTCGAGTAGGTAAACGATAACAAGGATAATTTCTGAAGTGACATGCTATCATAATCTTGATCAATACTATTGTAAAGCATATGAGATGAATGCAGCGATTCGAAGCAATGGTAAAGACAATGAGTAAACAAATGAATCATATATCAAAGACTTTTCATGAATAATACTTTTCAAGACAAGCATCAATAAGACTTGCATAAGAGTTAACTCATAAAGCAATAGATTCTTAGTAGAAAGCTTTGAAACAACACAAAGGAAGATATAAGTTTCAGCGGTTGCTTTCAACTTCAACATGTATATCTCATGGATAATTGTCAACACAAAGTAATATAACAAGTGCAATAGGTAAACATGTAAGAATCAATGCACACAGTTCATACAAGTGTTTGCTTATAAGATAGAAAGAAGTAGGTAAACTGACTCAACAATAAAGTAGAAGATTGGCCCTTCGCAGAGGGAAGCATGGATTACTATTTTTGTGCTAGAGCTTTTCATTTTGAAAACATAGAAACAATTTTGTCAACGGTAGTAATAAATCATATGTGTTATGTATAAGACATCCTATAAGTTGGAAGCCTCATGCATAGATTACCAATAGTGCTCGCACCTTGTCCTAATTAGCTTGGATTAACATGGATTATCATTGCATAACATATGTTTCAACCAAGTGTCACAAAGGGGTACCTCTATGCCGCATGTACAAAGGTCTAAGGAGAAAGTTCGCATTGGATTTCTCGCTTTTTGATTATTCTCAACTTAGACATCCATACCGGGACAACATAGACAATGATAATGGACTCCTCTTTAATGCATAAGCATTCAACTAAAATTCTCATAAGAGATTGAGGATTGATTGTCCAAACTGAAACTTCCACCATGGATCATGGCTTTAGTTAGCGGCCCAATGTTCTTCTCTAACAATATGCATACTCAAACCATTTGATCATGAAAATCGCCCTTACTTCAGACAAGACAAACATGCATAGAGACTCACATGATATTCAACAAAGGTGTAATAGTTGATGGCGTCCCCAGAAGCATGGTTACCGCTCAACAAGCAACTTATTAAGAAATAAGACACATAAGTACATATTCTTCACCATAATAGTTTTTAAGGCTATTTTCCCATGAGCTATATATTGCAAAGAGAAATGATAGAATTTTTAAAGGTAGCACTCAAGTAATTTACTTTGGAATGGCAGAGAAATACCATGTAGTAGGTAGGTATGGTGGACACAAATGGCATAGTTTTTGGCTCAAGGATTTGGATGCACGAGAAGAATTCCCTCTCAATACAAGGCTAGGCTAGCAAGGTTGTTTGAAGCAAACTCAAGTATAAAACGGTGCAGCAAAGCTTACATATGAACATATTGCAAGCATTATAAGACTTTATATCGTCTCCTTGTTGTTCAAACACCTTAACCAGAAAATATCTAGACTCTAGAGATCAATCATGCAAACCAAATTTTAACAAGCTCTATGTAGTTCTTCATTAATGGGTGCAAAGTACATGCAAGAGCTTAAACATGATCTATATGAGCACAACAATTGCCAAGTATCAAATTATTCAAGATATTATACCATTTACCACATGCAGCATTTTCTGTTTCCAACCATATAACAATGAACGAAGCAGTTTCAACCTTCGCCATGAACATTAAAAGTAAAGCTAATAACATATGTGTTCATACGAAACAGAGGAGCGTGTCTCTCTCCCAAACAAAGAATGCTAGGATCCTATTTTATTCAAACAAAAACAAAAATAAAAACAAACAGACGCTCCAAGTAAAGCACATAAGATGTGACAGAATAAAAATATAGTTTCACTAGAGGTGACCTGATAAGTTGTCGATGAAGAAGGGATGCCTTGGGCATCCCAAGCTTAGATGCTTGAGTCTTCTTAAAATATGCAGTGATGAACCACGGGGCATCCCCAAGCTTAGACTTTTCATTCTTCTTGATCATATTGTATCATCCTCCTCTCTTGACCCTTGAAAACTTCCTCCACACCAAACTCAAAACAAACTCATTAGAGGGTTAGTGCATAATTGAAAATTCATATATTCAGAGGTGACATAATCATTCTTAACACTTCTGGACATTGCACAAAGCTACTGAAAGTTAATGGAACAAAGAAATCCATCAAACATAGCAAAACATGCAATGCGAAATAAAAGGCAGAATCTGTCAAAACAGAATAGTCCGTAAAGACGAATTTTTCAGGGGCACTTAACTTGCTCAGATGAAAATGCCCAAATTGAATGAAAGTTGCGTACATATCTGAGGATCACGCACGTCAATTGGCAGATTTTTATAAATTACCTACAACAGGGGCTGCTCAATTTCGTGGCAGTAAGAAATCTGTTTCTGCGCAGTAATCCAAATCTAGTATTGACTTTACTATCAAAGACTTTACTTGGCACAACAATGCGATAAAATAAAGATAAGGAGAGGTTGCTACAGTAGTAACAACTTCCAAGACTCAAATATAAAATAAAAATGCATAAGTAAAATAATGGGTTGTCTCCCATAAGCGCTTTTCTTTAACGCCTTTCAGCTAGGCGAAAGTGTGAATCAAGTATTATCAAGAGATGAAGCATTAACATTCTTACCAGGGGCTTTGCGCTTACCTTTCTTACTCTTTGGTTTAGGGAATACATGACCGCATCCGGGCGTAGAGGTAAAATTTAGAGTGCCTTTCCCCACATCTATGATTGCTCCCACGAGTTTCAGCAGGGATCTTCCAAGTGTGATTTGTCCTGTCCCTACACATTTAACAACGAAATAATCAGTGGATACCGTTCTTCCAAGAAAGGTTGTGAACACACCTTCAGCTATACCCTTATGAATTATAACAGAGTTATCAGTAAGAGTTATTCCTTCTCCTTCAGTAAGTTTCCAAAGTGTCAAAGATTCATAAATTCTTTCGGGCATAAGGCAAAACTCAGACATAATATCACAACGAGCATGAAAAGTTTCACCACAAATAGCAACTTTAATAGTAGGCACCCACATTGAAGGTTCAAAGCTTACTGGAACATAATCATAATACTCACGAATCTGGTTGTACCCTTCTTTTAAACAAGATATATTCGTTTCGAGAGTGTTTAATCTATTATGAATGCTAGCAAGAGATGAATCAAAATTATTAGCGGAGCTAGATGATGCAACCAATTTTTTATGGCATTATAAGCTTGATCCCCATCACAGTGAAGGAAATCTCCTCCCACTATAGCATCTAAGGCATATCTATAGAGAAGAATGAGCCCAAAATAAAAGTTACTAAGAAGCAAACTTAGAGTCATTTTAGGTTCATTTTTACTATAAGAATCAAAAATTCTAGACCAAGCTTCTTTAAAACTCTCTTCACCACCTTATTTAAAAGTAAAGATCAATTCCTCAGGTGATAGAGTAAGAATTACGGGACTAGTCATGATAACAAAATAAGGTAAATGCAAGTAACTAATTTTTTTGTGTTTTCAATATAGAGAACGCAAAAAAACAGTAAATAAAGTAAAACTAGCAACTAATTTTTTTTGTGTTTTTGATATAGAGAGCAAACAAAGCAGTAAAATAAAGTAAAGTAAAGCAAGAAAAAAACAAAGTAAAGAGATTGGATGTGGGAGACTCCCCTTGCAGCGTGTCTTGATCTCCCCGGCAACGCGCCAGAAAAAGTCTTGATGGCGTGTAAGACACACGTCCGTTGGGAACCCCAAGAGGAAGGTGTGATGTGTACAGCGACAAGTTTTCCCTCAGTAAGAAACCAAGGTTATCGAACCGTAGGAGTCAAGGAACACGTGAAGGTTGTTGGTGACGGAGTGTAGTGCGGCGCAACACCGGGATTCCGGCGTGGAACGTGCACAACACAATCAAAGTACTTTGCCCCAACGTAACAGTGAGGTTGTCAATCTCACCGGCTTGCTGTAAACAAAGGATTAGATGTATAGTGTGGATGATGATGTTTGTTTGCGAAGAACAATAAAGAACAAGTATTGTAGTAGATTGTATTTCAGATGTAAAGAATGGATCGGGGTCCACAGTTCACTAGTGGTGTCTCTCCGATAAGAAATAGCATGTTGGGTGAACAAATTACAGTTGGGCAATTGACAAATAAAGAAGGCATAACAATGCACATACATATATCATGATGAGTACTATGAGATTTAATCGGGCATTACGACAAAGTACATAGACCGCTATCCAGCATGCATCTATGCCTAAAAAGTCCACCTTCAGGTTATCATCCGAACCCCTTCCCGTATTAAGTTGCAAACAACAGACAATTGCATTAAGTATGGTGTGTAATGTAATCAACACAAATATCATTAGACAAAGCATTGATGTTTTATACCTAGTGGCAACAACACATCCACAACCTTAGAACTTTCTGTCACTGTCCCAGATTCAATGGAGGCATGAACCCACTATCGAGCATAAATACTCCCACTTGGAGTCACAAGTATCAACTTGGCAGAACCTCTACTAGCAACGGAGAGCATGCAAGAACATAAACAACACAAATATGATAGATTGATAATCAACTTGACATAGTATTCCATATTCATCGGATCCCAACAAACACAACATGTAGCATTACAAATAGATGATCTTGATCATGATAGGCAGCTCACAAGATCTAACATGATAGCACAATGAGGAGAAGACAACCATCTAGCTACTGCTATGGACCCATAGTCCAGGGGTGAACTACTCACACATCGATCCGGAGGCGATCATGGTGATGAAGAGTCCTCCGGGAGATGATTCCCCTCTCCGGCAGGGTGCCGGAGGTGATCTCCTGAATCCCCGAGATGGGATTGGCGGCGGCGGCGTCTCTGGAAGGTTTTCCGTATCGTGGTTCTCGGTACTGGGGTTTTCGCGACGAAGGCTTTAAGTAGGCGGAAGGGCAGGGTCAGTGGAGGCACGAGGGCCCCACACCATAGGGCGGCACGGCCCCACCCTTGGCCGCGCCGGCCTATGGGGTCGGCGCCCCGTGGCCCCACTTCGTTTCTCCCTCGGTCTTCTGGAAGCTTCGTGGAAAAATAAGACCCTGGGCGTTGATTTCGTCCAATTCCGAGAATATTTCCTTTGTAGGATTTCTGAAACCAAAAATAGCAGAAAACAGCAACTGGCTCTTCGGCATCTCGTCAATAGGTTAGTGCCGGAAAATGCATAAATATGACATAAAGTGTGTATAAAACATGTGAGTATCATCATAAAAGTAGCATGAAACATAATAAATTATAGATACGTTTGAGACGTATCAGAGGGTGGCAGAGGATTTTGGGGGACGGCGAAGGAATCTCTGCCATCATAGCGGGGTCTAGGGGGGGGGGGGGGGCGTTGGTCCGGTTGGACTCCTCTAACCGTTTTGAGGGTTCGGCTTGGTGCGGTTTAGAGAAGTTAAAAAATGAAATCTACTTCTCTAATATATTATAAGGATCCGTTGGAGATGGTCTTAGCCGGTAGCAACCTCCTAAAAACACGAAAGTTGCAAGCCTCGACGACATCATCTTCACAAGATTTTAGGGATTGCAAGATATGATGCAGATTTAGAGGACATGTTTGTGCGCGAACTCTTTATGAATAGTAAAATAAAGAATACATCATCCTTTCTAAATTCTGATATGTTTTTGGATATTTTAATAGGGACTACATACAAATTGAAATGAGCGAACAAACTCACTAAAATGCGTCTATACACGTGCAATTCAGAACAATGCCAAAATAATTCTTTATAATTCGGAATGGAAGGTGTACTAATAATAGAAGAAGAAGTAACAAATCCTGTCGGTAGAGAATGCATGCAGGTATGTGCACTTTAATTTGAAATTAAGACACTTGGGACGTGATTATTTGGCTCCTAGGTTTCCGTGCACCCTGTATGAAAAATGTGTAAAAAAAATTCTAAAATATGGGTCGTAAATTATATGAGTAGAGAATGTATGCAGGTATGTGTGTCGATCTGTTCACAATATAGGAGTCGACATGTACTATTCATAATATAGCAAAGTTCCATCTTTTTTTTTTGTATAGGTCACATACGGTCGATTTTATTCTTGAAAAGTTGCACGAGTAACTATCATGGTGACATGTAGGTACGTGAATTATTTCAATTTTCTAATACATTTTAAAGAAGTTATTCAACTTTTGAATATCAGGTGCACATTACCCGAGTGCTCCTTCGTAATACTTGAGACAATTGTACGTAACTTGTGAGAGAAAAAGAGTCAACGTAACATTACCAGGACCGGATTTTTACAGTGCAAAAAGATATAAATTTTATTTTATCTTTTTATTTGTGTAGGCTACACATGATCGCATTTTTCCTTGAATACTTGCACAATACTATACTATTTACATGCATGATGCATGATCTATTTCAATTAATTCTAAACTTGGAATGAGATACTTTGAAAATCAGGTCCACATAGACCCATGTTACCCTGGCGATTTTTGTTGCAAGATAATGCTAATATGGTGAAAGGTGCCCATTGATTCCAGACGATCTCTCTTGGAGAGAGGGGCTACATTTGTAGAAATGAGGCGGTTACACTTTGTAGAAAAGTGAGCGACTACCTTCCATACTATGGACCTAAACCCCATCGTAGCACTCCAGTACGACCTATTTATGTCATACGTTGGACTTGTTTGGCTCGACATGCAGTAATATGGAGAATGCTTCTCTTTTAAATGAAGACAATAGCTTTGTCTAATCAAAGCTTTGTCCAATCAAAATTTAGACAAGACGACACGAAAGGAAACTTATAGCGTGAGCGGTTGAACACATGGATGTCTGATCGTTCCCATCTCTGTTGGTACAAGTAGGGGTGCAGTGGTGTGAAACAAAGCGCAGGATTGAAGCAATGGCGTCCGCGGTGGTGTGCGCTCTGCTGCTGGTGCTGCTGGAGGTACGTCTATGTTCTTCCGAGTTTGAGTTGGAGTTGGAACGAACATTTGACATGTCTATAGCACTAAGTTCACAAATCAACTACGGCCGGTGGAGGGGAGACCGTGACGTCGATTGCCGTCTTCTGGCGTCAATCCTTACCAGAGACGGAGACAAGGGGGATGAAGGGGGGGGGGGGGCACAACCCTATGCTCATGATTTTGAACACAAGCCATGGTAGCTCCTTATTTGTGTGATTTTAGCTAGTTCTGCCCTCCTCATACTAATATTGCCTCATTATACTTCATTCTTGGCTTCGTCCCTGATCCTTACGCGGACAGGGAGAGGACACAGAGCGGCAGGGTGTTGGTATGGACACTGGAGGACCTGGGCGACACCAGGTTGCTCGAGCCCGTCGATGTGGTGAAACAAGGGGTTCCTACCGGTGGTGTTTGGCGTCTGGCCGGAGGTGGCGGGCCATAGACGCTCATGGGTTGGATCGGGTCGGCGCGGAGATCTTCCATGGACGGGCGCATCTGCCGGAGTGGGGGCGGCGGGCCATAGAGGCCACATGATTGGATCGGGGCGGCGCGGAGAAGGGCGCCGCTGCCATAGAGGGGGCGGGCGCCGGGACGGGGATGGGGATGGGGATGGTGACGGACAAGCCATCTAGGAGGGAGGGGGACGGGCGGCTTAAACTGTTTCAATTAGCTCCAAAATTCAGAACCATCTCACATATGCACTTATGTTCGTTTCTGCAATGCAAGTCATCGTCTGTGATTTGTAAATTTATTATTGATGCAGACGTAGCGTTGTGTGATTTCGTAAATTTGGTATGAAATGTTGTAGTTGTATGTTATTCATTCTTGGAGTTAGGATCCATCTAACAAAGGAGAATATAATCTCTCAAACTTGTGCAGGCTCAGGCGAATGATTGTTGGAAGCAAGGACAAGGACATGGGCCTGGCAGTGCTGTACCGTAGCGTTGATTTCAAGAACTGGGAGAAGGCGGATGACATGCTGCACTCTGGGAGAACCGGCATGTGGGAGTGTCCGGATTTTTACCCGGTTGCAGTGACCGGTGGCAAGGAGGTGCAAGGCGGCGAGGAGGAAGTCAAGTACGTGCTTAAGGTCAGCCTTGACCATACTCGGTACGACTACTACACCATCGGGAAGTAGGGGGGGCTACGCCCCCCTATGCTCATGATTTTTTTTGAACACAAGCCATGGCAACTACTTATTTATGTGATTTTAGCTATACTTCATTCCTGCCAGCATGCGCCAGACCACTACATCCCCGACGCCAAGTTTCCAGACAATGAGCTCGGACTTGGCTACGATTACAGCAATTTCTACGCGTCCAAGTCTTTCTATGATCCAGCAAAGCGCCGCCGTGTCGTCTGGGGATGGGCAAACGAGTCAGACACGAGCCAGGATGACACCCTCAAGGGGTGGGCGGGCATTCAGGTACAACACATACATGATTAATAAAATAGTACATGTGAAGTAGAAACTTGTCCTTACAAATTACTTTGGTCTCTGTATTCAGAATATTACTGTAGCTGAATTTACTGGTATCAAATATGCGTTGCTAGGTCATCTTAGGGTACAGAAACATATTCGATGACGTATCGGGGTTTATGCGTGGCGTGTCCCACTGAAAGTTTAATCTTTCGCAGAAAGGCCAAGATTATGAAATCCCCACCTTCTCTACTTAGAGCATCTCCAGCGGCGCGACACATTTTATTATCCAGCGTCTGTTTGGGTCGCGTCACGGACGCTAAAATGTTCGTTTTTGTCCGCGCGTCCATTTGCGTCTGGGGTGGCTCCAGCGGGGCGACGCATTTTTTTCTTTTTTTTTCTTCTCCATTTAAACATAGTTTCAAATATTATATATTGAAACATGATTTTACACAAGCTAATACTACCTCCGTCCCAAGGAATAAGGCGCACGCGTATTCCAAAACGAACTTTGACCATAAAAATTGAGCAACAAAATCTTGGTTATATTATATGTAATTAGTATTGTTGGATTCGTATTGAAAAACACTTTCTAATGATGTTAATTTCGTACAAACATTTTTTATATATTTGAAGTAATTCTTAATCAAACAAAAAGCACGTAAAACGAAGGCGTCATATTCCTTGAATCGGAGGTAGTACATAGTTTGGAACATGGTTTACACAAACTAATACATAGTTTGAACCATGGTTGACACAAATAAACGCAAAATGAGGAAAACAGTTGTGTTGATTTTCGTGTATGTTCGCTGCCAAGAAAGAACATTCGAGGGACCCAAACTGGAAAATCCAGCTGGTCTCGGTGGCCATGTTGGTTCTTTCGAGGACGAACATCCAGAAACCTTGACTACTGGCTTTGTATGGCCCGTAGCCATATTCGCTGTAAAGAAAGAACACTCTAAAATCTAACTATCAGTGTCCGAGCCGGATTCGCGGTGTGGTAGTGCCTCCGGCACGTCGTGTCGTCGAACACCTTGACGATCATCTCGCCATCACCCCTCGTAGAGGAAGGTGGGCTGGCAGACGGGCTCGAGCTTGAGGTCGCGGGCGGACTTGTCCCATCCGGTGTGAAGGTACATCTTGCCCTGCCCGTCGAACAAGACCTCGATAGGTCACCGGCAGAAGTTGCAGCTGGCCTCCCGTAACTCT
Organism: Lolium multiflorum; assembly: GCA_030979885.1. Taxonomy (NCBI): domain Eukaryota; kingdom Viridiplantae; phylum Streptophyta; class Magnoliopsida; order Poales; family Poaceae; genus Lolium; species Lolium multiflorum. The sequence continues at coordinate 209,973,625 of CM061747.1, read as the reverse complement.
CGTGTCTTGCCTTGCACTCCAAGATAATCCCTGTACGCTTATACATACTCGTCCATGAGGCTCAATAATACATCCAACATATTACGCCAATCTCTCTCCCTCTCTATCGTTCTACATGGTATCAGCCGCAAGTTCCTGACCTAGCCGCCGCACAGCTTCCGCGCCGCGCCGCCCCCGGGGAGGTCTCTCCATGGCCTACTCCGGGGGCCGCGCAACCCGTATGAGGGTTCGTCCGCCGATCCGTTGATCCGCTGCCCTCGAGTCTTTTTTTCCAATCCGTAGATTGGTTTTCTTTTTGCTCCGCCGGTCGCTCGACCGGCGTTTTCTTTTTGGTTTACCGATCATAGATCGGATTGAGTCGCCCACCGCCGCCGTCACCGCGCGCCTCTACTCCGACAACGGCGTCGATCTACACCGGCCATCTTCATCAACCGCGCGGCACGGCCGCACGCGTCACACACGGGACGCCTACGTGCGACGCAGCAGGCTGTCTCGCCCGCACGGTCTCCATCGCCGGTCTGTCTTCGCCGTCATCGCCCGGGACATCCACGACAACGTCGCCAACGACTTCAATCTGCGGCACGTCGTCCACGCCATGGCGCGTACAGCGCCGCCGTCGGTCTGATCAACCGACCACGCGCACGTCTCCGCCAAGCACGTCCCCGAGCACGCGCCTACCACCGATCGAGCTACGGGTTGCCGCTGCGTCGCCCCTTCGGGCCGCAGCGCCGCCGCCTTTGGTCCATGCTACCGGCCTCCGACGCGCCTTCCAAGGCGTGTACGTTGTTGGTGGCCTCCCGCCGCTGCATCGACTCACGCCCTGCAGCTACGCCGGCTCCTCGGGCCGAGACGTCGCCGCACACAGTCTACTTCGCCGTCCCCGCGCACCGACGTTCCAGGCTACTACCGCGCCGCCCCATCGGCGCAGGTCGCCACCGTCAGCGCAAGGTCTACGTCAAGCCGCCGGGTTCCTCCTCGCCAACTTCGAGTTCCGCCGCCGCACCTCCACAGGTACACTGCATGACCACTCTGGTCGTCGCAGGCCTCGCCGACCACCTCTACAGTCTAGGCATTGATACGTCTCCGACGTATCGATAATTTCTTATGTTCCATGCTACATTATTGATGATATCTACATGTTTTATACACATTATATGGTATTTATGCATTTTCCGGCACTAACCTATTAACGAGATGCCGAAGAGCCAGTTGTTGTTTTCTGCTGTTTTTGGTTTCAGAAATCCTAGTAAAGAAATATTCTCGGAATTGGACGAAATCAACGCCGAGGGTCCTATTTTTGCACGAAGCTTCCAGAAGACCGAGGGGAAAGGAAGTGGGGCCACGAGGCGCCGACACTCTAGGGCGGCGCGGCCTGGCCCCTGGCCGCGCCAGCCTGGCGTGTGGGGCCCTCGTGTGGCCTCCCGCGTTGCCCTTCCGCCTACTTAAAGCCTTCGTCGCGAAACCCTCTGTACCGAGAGCCACGATACGGAAAACCTTCCGAGACGCCGCCGCCAATCCCATCTCGGGGATTCTGGAGATCGCCTCCGGCACCCTGCCGGAGAGGGGATTCATCTCCCGGAGGACTCTTCATCGCCATGATCGCCTCCGGAGTGATGAGTGAGTAGTTCCCTGGACTATGGGTCCATAGCAGTAGCTAGATGGTTGTCTTCTCCTCATTGTGCTTCATTGTTGGATCTTGTGAGCTGCCTAACATGATCAAGATCATCTATCCGTAATACTATATGTTGTGTTTGTCGGGATCCGATGGATAGAGAATACTATGTTATGTTAATTATCAATCTATTACCTATGTGTTGTTTATGATCTTGCATGCTCTCCGTTATTAGTAGAGGCTCGGCCAAGTTTTTGCTCTTAACTCCAAGAGGGAGTATTTATGCTCGATAGTGGGTTCATGCCTCCATTAAATCCGGGACAGTGACAGAAAGTTCTAAGGTTGTGGATGTGCTGTTGCCACTAGGGATAAAACATTGATGCTATGTCTAAGGATGTAGTTATTGATTACATTACGCACCATACTTAATGCAATTGTCTGTTGTTTTGCAACTTAATACCGGAAGGGGTTCGGATGATAACCGAAGGTGGACTTTTTAGGCATAGATGCATGGATAGCGGTCTATGTACTTTGTCGTAATGGCAAATTAAATCTCTCTATATTTATCATATCATGTATGTGCATTGTTATGCCCTCTCTATTTGTCAATTGCCCGACTGTAATTTGTTCACCCAACATGCTTTTATCTTATGGGAGAGACACCTCTGTGGACCCCGGTCCTATTCTTTACATCGCATACAATATACTGCAATACTTGTTTACTGTTTTCTGCAAACAATCATCTTCCACACAATACGGTTAATCCTTTGTTACAGCAAGCCGGTGAGATTGACAATCTCACTGTTTCGTTGGGGCAAAGTACTTTGGTTGTGTTGTGCAGTTCCACGTTGGCGCCGGAATCCCCGGTGTTGCGCCGCATTATATTCCGCCACCATCAACCTTCAACGTGCTTCTTGGCTCCTCCTGGTTCGATAAACCTTGGTTTCTTTCTGAGGAAAAACTGCTGCATCACACCTTCCTCTTGGGGTTCCCAACGGACGTGTGTCAACTGCACGCATCAAGCTACTTTCTGGCGCCGTTGCCGGGGAGATCAAGACACGCTGCAAGGGGAGTCTCCACAATCCAATCTCTTTACTTTGTTTTTTGTCTTGCTTTCTATATCAAAAACACAAAAAAATTAGTTACTTGCATTTACTTTATCTAGTTTGCTTTATTTATTACTGCTAAAATGAATACTCCTGAAAACACTAAGTTGTGTGACTTCACAAACACAAATAATAATGATTTCCTATGCACACCTATTGCTCCACCGCTACTACAACAGAATTCTTTGAAATTAAACCTGCTTTACTGAATCTTGTTATGCGAGAGCAATTTTCTGGTGTTAGTTCTGATGATGCTGCTTCCCATCTCAATAATTTTGTTGAATTGTGTGAAATGCAAAAGTGTAAAGATGTAGATGGTGACATTATAAAATTGAAATTGTTTCCTTTCTCATTAAGAGGAAGAGCTAAAGATTGGTTGCTATCTTTGCCTAAGAATAGTATTGATTCATGGACTAAATGTAAGGATGCTTTTATTGGTAGATATTATCCTCCCGCTAAAATTATATCTTTGAGAAGTAGCATAATGAATTTCAAGCAATTAGATAATGAACATGTTGCTCAAGCATGGGAGAGAATGAAATCTTTGGTAAAGAATTGCCCAACCCATGGACCGACTACTTGGATGATCATCCAAACCTTCTATGCAGGACTAAATTTTTCTTCGCGGAATTTATTGGATTCAGCTGCTGGAGGTACCTTTATGTCCATCACTTTGGGGGCGGCTACAAAGCTTCTTGATGATTGATGTCTACGGGAGCTTCTATTCTTGTAGACAGTGTTGGGCCTCCAAGAGCAGAGGTTTGTAGAACAGCAGCAAGTTTCCCTTAAGTGGATACCCAAGGTTTATCGAACTCAGGGAGGAAGAGGTCAAAGATATCCCTCTCATGCAACCCCGCAACCACAAAGCAAGAAGTCTCTTGTGTCCCCAACACACCTAATAGGTGCACTAGTTCGGCGAAGAGATAGTGAAATACAGTGGTATAAATAAGTATGAGCAGTAGCAACGGTGCCAGAAAAGTGCTTGGCGTGTAGTTGATGGTGGTGGTATTGCAGCAGTAGTAACGCATAAAACAGTAAACAAGCAGTAGTAACTCAAAGTAGTAACGCAGCGTAAACAAGCGTAGTAACTCAAGTATGTAGGAACAAGGCCTAGGATTACACTTTCACTAGTGGACACTCTCAACATTGATCACAACAGAGATAAATGCATACTCTACACTTTTGTTGGATGATGAACACATTGCGTAGGATTACACGAACCCTCAATGCCGGAGTTAACAAGCTCCACAATAATGCTCATGTTTAAGTAACCTTTAGTGTAAGATAGATCAACGCTACTAAACCAAGTACTAGCATAGCATGCACACTGTCACCTTCATGCATATGTAGGAGGAATAGATCACATCAATATTATCATAGCAATAGTTAACTCCATAATCTACAAGAGATCATGATCATAGCATAAACCAAGTACTAACACGGTGCACGCACTGTCACCTTTGCACACATGCAGGAGGAATAAACTACTTTAATAACAAATCACTAGAGTAGCACATGGATAAATTGTGATACAACATGCTGCAATCTTAAAGAGATATAAATAAGCACCTCACTATGCCATTCAACAGTGAATAAGTATTCTGTGAAATCTAGCCTAAGAGACCCACACGGTGCACACATGTCACCTTTACACACGTGGGACGAGGAGTCTCCGGAGATCACATAAGTAAAACCCACTTGACTAGCATAATGACATCTAGATTACAAGCATCATCATATGAATCTCAATCATGTAAGGCAGCTCATGAGATTATTGTATTGAACTACATAGGAGAGAGATGAACCACATAGCTACCGGTACAGCCCCGAGCCTCGATGGAGAACTACTCCCTCCTCATGGGAGCAGCAGCGGTGATGAAGATGGCGGTGGAGATGGCAGCGGTGTCGATGGAGAAGCCTTCCGGGGGCACTTCCCCGCTCCGGCAGGGTGCCGGAACAGAGATCCTGTCCCCCAGATCTTGGCTTCGCGATGGCGGCGGCTCTGGCAGGTTTCTGTGGGTTTCGTCAATTGGTCTCGGGTTTTCGATCCAGGGGCTTTATATAGGCGAAGAGGCGGCGCAGAGGGCTGACAGGGGGCCACACCATAGGCGGCGCGGCCCCCTCTGCCGCGCGCCTAGGGTTTGGTGGCCCCGTGGCCCCCTCCGGTCCTTCCCGGTGTTCTGGATGCTTCCGATGAAAATAGGAACTTTGGCGTTGATTTCGTCCGATTCCGAGAATATTTCGTTACTAGGATTTCGAAACCAAAAACAGCAGAAAACAGGAACTGGCACTTCGGCATCTTGTTAATAGGTTAGTTCCAAAATGCACGAATATGACATAAAGTGTGCATAAAACATGTAGATAACATCAATAATGTGGCATGGAACACAAGAAATTATCGATACGTTGGAGACGTATCAGCATCCCAGTTCTGCTCGTCCCGAGCAGTAAAACGATAACAAAGATAAGAGTGACATGCCATCATAAACTTGATCATACTATTTGTAAAGCATATGTAGAGAATGCAGCGATCAAAACAATGGTGATGACATGAGTAAACAAGTGAATCATAAAGCAAAGACTTTTCATGAATAGCACTTCAAGACAAGCATCAATAAGTCTTGCATAAGAGTTAACTCATAAAGCAATAATTCAAAGTAAAGGTATTGAAGCAACACAAAAGAAGATTAAGTTTCAGCGGTTGCTTTCAACTTGTAACATGTATATCTCATGGATATTGTCAACATAGAGTAATATAATAAGTGCAATAAGCGAATATGTAGGAATCAATGCACAGTTCACACAAGTGTTTGCTTCTTGAGGTGGAGAGAAATAGGTGAACTGACTCAACATTGAAAGTAAAAGAATGGTCCTCATAGAGGAAAAGCATCGATTGCTATATTTGTGCTAGAGCTTTGATTTTGAAAACATGAAACAATTTTGTCAACGGTAGTAATAAAGCATATGCATCATGTAAATTATATCTTATAAGTTGCAAGCCTCATGCATAGTGTACTAATAGTGCTCGCACCTTGTCCTAATTAGCTTGGACTACCTGGATTATCACCGCAATACATATGCTTTAACCAAGTATCACAAAGGGGTACCTCTATGCCGCCTGTACAAAGGTCTAAGGAGAAAGCTCGCATTTGGATTTCTCGCTTTTGATTATTCTCAACTTAGACATCCATACCGGGACAACATAGACAACAGATAATGGACTCCTCTTTTAATGCTTTAAGCATTCAACAACAATTAATTCTTTTCTCATTAGAGATTTGAGGATGTTTGTCCAAAACTGAAACTTCCACCATGGAACATGGCTTTAGTTAGCGGCCCAATGTTCTTCTCTCACAATATGCATGCTCAAACCATTCAACTCAGTGTAGATCGCCCTTACTTCGACAAGACGAACATGCATAGCAACTCACATGAAATTCAACAATGAGTTGATGGCGTTCCCAGAAACATGGTTATCGCACAACAAGCAACTTAATAAGAGATAAAGTGCATAATTACATATTCAATACCACAATAGTTTTTAAGCTATTTGTCCCATGAGCTATATATTGCAAAGGTGAATGATGGAATTTTAAAGGTAGCACTCAAGCAATTTACTTTGGAATGGCTGGAAAATACCATGTAGTAGGTAGGTATGGTGGACACAAATGGCATAGTGGTTGGCTCAAGTATTTTGGATGCATGAGAAGTATTCCCTCTCGATACAAGGTTTAGGCTAGCAAGGCTTGTTAGAAACAAACACAAGGATGAACCGGTGCAGCAAAACTCACATAAAAGACATATTGAAAACATTATAAAACTCTACACCGTCTTCCTTGTTGTTCAAACTCAATACTAGAAATTATCTAGACCTTAGAGAAACCAATTATGCAAACCAAATTTTAGCATGCTCTATGTATTTCTTCATTAATGGGTGCAAAGCATATGATGCAAGAGCTTAAACATGAGCACAACAATTGCCAAGTATCACATTACCCAAGACATTTATAGTAATTACTACATGTATCATTTTCCAATTCCAACCATATAACAATTTAACGAAGAGGAAACTTCGCCATGAATATTATGAGCTAAGAACACATGTGTTCATATGAACCAGCGGAGCGTGTCTCTCTCCCACACAAGCATGATGTAATCCAATTTATTCAAACACAAACAAAAACAAAAGCAAACAAACAGACGCTCCAAGAAAAAGCACATAAGATGTGATGGAATAAAAATATAGTTTCAGGGAGGAACCCGATAATGTTGTCGATGAAGAAGGGGATGCCTTGGGCATCCCCAAGCTTAGACGCTTGAGTCTTCTTGATATATGCAGGGGTGAACCACCGGGGCATCCCCAAGCTTAGAGCTTTCACTCTCCTTGATCGTAGTATATCATCCTCCTCTCTTGACCCTTGAAAACTTCCTCCACACCAAACTCGAAACAACTCATTAGAGGGTTAGTGCATAATAAAAATTAACATGTTCAGAGGTGACACAATCATTCTTAACACTTCTGGACATTGCATAAAGCTACTGGACATCAATGGATCAAAGAAATTCATCCAACATAGCAAAAGAGGCAATGCGAAATAAAAGGCAGAATCTGTCAAAACAGAACAGTCCGTAAAGATGGATTTTATAATGGCACCAGACTTGCTCAAATGAAAATGCTCAAATTGAATGAAAGTTGCGTACATATCTGAGGATCATGCACGTAAATTGGCATAATTTTCTGAGCTTCCTGCAGGGCAGTGGGCTCAGATTCGTGACAGCAAAGAAATCTGGAACTGCGCAGTAATCCAAATCTAGTACTTACTTTTCTATCAAAGACTTAACTTGGCACAACAAAACACAAAACTAAGATAAGGAGAGGTTGCTACAGTAGTAAACAACTTCCAAGACACAAATATAAAACAAAGTACTGTAGCAAAATAACACATGGGTTATCTCCCAAGAAGTTCTTTCTTTATAGCCATTAAGATGGGCTCAGCAGTTTTAATGATGCACTCGCAAAAGATAGTTTGTGAAGCAAAAGAGAGCATCAAGAGACAAATTCAAAACACATTTAAGTCTAACATGCTTCCTATGCATAGGAATCTTGTAAATAAACAAGTTCATGAGGAGCAAAGTAACAAGCATAGGAAGATAAAACAAGTATAGCTTCAAAAATTTCAGCACATAGAGAGGCATTTTAGTAACATGAAAATTTTTACAACCATATTTTCCTCTCTCATAATAACTTTCAGTAGTATCATGAGCAAACTCAACAATATAACTATCAAATGAAACATTCTTATCATGAGTCTCATGCATAAAATTATTACTCTCCACATAAGCATAGTCAATTTTATTAGTTGTAGTGGGAGCAAATTCAACAAAGTAGCTATCATTATTATTCTCATCATCAAATATAGGAGGCATATTGTAATCATAATCAAATTCACTCTCCATAGTAGGTGGCACCAAAAGACCACTATCATTATAATCATCATAAATAGGAGGCAAAGTATCATCAAAGAAAATTTTCTCCTCAATGCTTGGGGGACTAAAAATATCATGAAAACCAGCTTCCCAAGCTTAGAACTTTCTATATTATTATCAACAATGGTGTTCAAAGCGTTCATACTAATATTACTACCAGCATGCAAACAAGATTTCATAGGTTTTTTAATTTTCGCATCAAACAATCCATGTTTTAAATCAGGAAATAGAATAAGAAGCTCACTCTTGTACATTATGCCAAACTAGTGTAAACAAGAAACAACAAGATGCAATTGCAGAGTCTAAAGGAAATAGCTTCGAGCACACACACGACGGCAACAGAAAATTACTTTACCTGGGACCGTAGTATGAGAGCCTTTTTACCTTTCCTCCCCGGCAACGGCGCCAGAAAAGTGCTTGATGTCTACGGAGCTTCTATTCTTGTAGACAGTGTTGGGCCTCCAAGAGCAGAGGTTTGTAGAACAGCAGCAAGTTTCCCTTAAGTGGATACCCAAGGTTTATCGAACTCAGGGAGGAAGAGGTCAAAGATATCCCTCTCATGCAACCCTGCAACCACAAAGCAAGAAGTCTCTTGTGTCCCCAACACACCTAATAGGTGCACTAGTTCGGCGAAGAGATAGTGAAATACAGGTGGTATAAATAAGTATGAGCAGTAGCAACGGTGCCAGAAAAGTGCTTGGCGTGTAGTTGATGGTGGTGGTATTGCAGCAGTAACGCAAGAAACAGAAACAAGCAGTAGTAACTCACAGTAGTAACGCAGCAGTAGTAAACAAGCAGTAGTAACTCAGCAGTATGTAGGAACAAGGCCTAGGGATTACACTTTCACTAGTGGACACTCTCAACATTGATCACATAACAGAATAGATAAATGCATACTCTACACTTTTGTTGGATGATGAACACATTGCGTAGGATTACACGAACCCTCAATGCCGGAGTTAACAAGCTCCACAATAATGCTCATGTTTAAGTAACCTTTAGTGTAAGATAGATCAACGCTACTAAACCAAGTACTAGCATAGGATGCACACTGTCACCTTCATGCATATGTAGGAGGAATAGATCACATCAATATTATCATAGCAATAGTTAACTCCATAATCTACAAGAGATCATGATCATAGCATAAACCAAGTACTAACACGGTGCACGCACTGTCACCTTTGCACACATGCAGGAGGAATAAACTACTTTAATAACAAATCACTAGAGTAGCACATGGATAAATTGTGATACAACATGCTGCAATCTTAAAGAGATATAAATAAGCACCTCACTATGCCATTCAACAGTGAATAAGTATTCTGTGAAATCTAGCCTAAGAGACCCACACGGTGCACACACTGTCACCTTTACACACGTGGGACGAGGAGTCTCCGGAGATCACATAAGTAAAACCCACTTGACTAGCATAATGACATCTAGATTACAAGCATCATCATATGAATCTCAATCATGTAAGGCAGCTCATGAGATTATTGTATTGAACTACATAGGAGAGAGATGAACCACATAGCTACCGGTACAGCCCCGAGCCTCGATGGAGAACTACTCCCTCCTCATGGGAGCAGCAGCGGTGATGAAGATGGCGGTGGAGATGGCAGCGGTGTCGATGGAGAAGCCTTCCGGGGCACTTCCCCGCCCGGCAGGGTGCCGGAAAGAGATCCTGTCCCCCAGATCTTGGCTTCGCGATGGCGGCGGCTCGGGTTTCGTGGGTTTCACAATTGGTATCGGGTTTTCGATCCAGGGGCTTTATATAGGCGAAGAGGCGCAGAGGGCTGGGGGGCCACACCATAGGCGGCGCGGCCCCCTCTCGGCCGCGCCGGCCTAGGGTTTGGTGGCCCCGTGGCCCCCTCTGGTCCTTCCCGGTGTTCTGGATGCTTCCGATGAAAATAGGAACTTTGGCGTTGATTTCGTCCGATTCCGAGAATATTTCGTTACTAGGATTTCTGAAACCAAAAACAGCAGAAAAAGAAGGCACGGCATCTTGTTAATAGGTTAGTTCCGAAAATGCACGAATATGACATAAAGTGTGCATAAAACATGTAGATAACATCAATAATGTGGCATGGAACACAAGAAATTATCGATACGTTGGAGACGTATCAGCATCCCCAAGCTTAGTTCTGCTCGTCCAAGGTAAAACGATAACAAAGATAATTTCTGGAGTGACATGCCATCATAAACTTGATCATACTATTTGTAAAGCATATGTAGAGAATGCAGCGATCAAAACAATGGTGATGACATGAGTAAACAAGTGAATCATAAAGCAAAGACTTTTCATGAATAGCACTTCAAGACAAGCATCAATAAGTCTTGCATAAGAGTTAACTCATAAAGCAATAATTCAAAGTAAAGGTATTGAAGCAACACAAAAGAAGATTAAGTTTCAGCGGTTGCTTTCAACTTGTAACATGTATATCTCATGGATATTGTCAACATAGAGTAATATAATAAGTGCAATAAGCGAAATATGAATGAGTTCACACAAGTGTTTGCTTCTTGAGGTGGAGAGAAATAGGTGAACTGACTCAACATTGAAAGTAAAAGAATGGTCCTCATAGAGGAAAAGCATCGATTGCTATATTTGTGCTAGAGCTTTGATTTTGAAAACATGAAACAATTTTGTCAACGGTAGTAATAAAGCATATGCATCATGTAAATTATATCTTATAAGTTGCAAGCCTCATGCATAGTGTACTAATAGTGCTCGCACCTTGTCCTAATTAGCTTGGACTACCTGGATTATCACCGCAATACATATGCTTTAACCAAGTATCACAAAGGGGTACCTCTATGCCTGTACAAAGGTCTAAGGAGAAAGCTCGCATTTGGATTTCTCGCTTTTGATTATTCTCAACTTAGACATCCATACCGGGACAACATAGACAAAGATAATGGACTCCTCTTTTAATGCTTTAAGCATTCAACAACAATTAATTCTTTTCTCATTAGAGATTTGAGGATGTTTGTCCAAAACTGAAACTTCCACCATGGAACATGGCTTTAGTTAGCGGCCCAATGTTCTTCTCTCACAATATGCATGCTCAAACCATTCAACTCAGTGTAGATCGCCCTTACTTCAGACAAGACGAACATGCATAGCAACTCACATGAAATTCAACAATGAGTTGATGGCGTTCCCCAGTAAACATGGTTATCGCACAACAAGCAACTTAATAAGAGATAAAGTGCATAATTACATATTCAATACCACAATAGTTTTTAAGCTATTTGTCCCATGAGCTATATATTGCAAAGGTGAATGATGGAATTTTAAAGGTAGCACTCAAGCAATTTACTTTGGAATGGCTGGAAAATACCATGTAGTAGGTAGGTATGGTGGACACAAATGGCATAGTGGTTGGCTCAAGTATTTTGGATGCATGAGAAGTATTCCCTCTCGATACAAGGTTTAGGCTAGCAAGGCTTGTTAGAAACAAACACAAGGATGAACCGGTGCAGCAAAACTCACATAAAAGACATATTGAAAACATTATAATACTGTTTTGTGTTTTGTTGTGCCAAGTAAAGTCTTTGATAGTAAGGTTCATAGTAGATTAGGATTACTGCGCAGAAACAGATTTCTTTGCTGTCACGAATCTGGGCCTAATTCTCTGTAGGTAACTCAGAAAATTATGCCAATTTACGTGAGTGATCCTCAGATATGTACGCAACTTTCATTCAATATGGGAATTTTCATTTGAGCAAGTATGGTGCCTCAATAAAATCCATCTTTACGGACTGTTCTGTTTTGACAGATTCTGCCTTTTATTTCGCATTGCCTCTTTTGCTATGTTGGATGAATTTCTTTGATCCATTAATGTCCAGTAGCTTTATGCAATGTCCAGAAGTGTTAAGAATGATTGTGTCACCTCTGAACATGTTAATTTTTATTGTCCACTAACCCTCTAATGAGTTGTTTCGAGTTTGGTGTGGAGGAAGTTTTCAAGGATCAAGAGAGGAGTATGATGCAATATGATCAAGGAGAGTGAAAGCTCTAAGCTTGGGGATGCCCGGTGGTTCACCCCTGCATATTCTAATAAGACTCAAGCGTCTAAGCTTGGGGATGCCCAAGGCATCCCCTTCTTCATCGACAACATTATCAGGTTCCTCTCCTGAAACTATATTTTTATTCAGTCACATATGTACTTTGCTTGGAACGTCGGTTTGTTTTTGTTTTTGTTTTGTTTGAATAATATGGATCCTAGCATTCATTGTGTGGGAGAGAGACACGCTCCACTGTTGCATATGGACAAATATGTCCTTAGTCTTTACTCATAGTATTCATGGCGAAGGTTGAATCTTCTTCGTTAAATTGTTATATGGTTGGAATTGGGAAATGCTACATGTAGTAATTCTAAAATGTCTTGACTAATTTGATACTTGGCAATTGTTGTGCTCATGTTTAAGCTCTTGCATCATATACTTTGCACCCATTAATGAAGAAACACCTAGAGCTTGCTAATTTGGTTTACATATTTGGTCTCTCTAAAGTCTAGATAATATCTAATATTGAGTTTTGAACAACAAGGAAGACGGTGTAGAGTCTTATAATGTTTACAATATGTCTTTTATGTGAGTTTTGCTGCACCGTTCATCCTTGTGTTTGTTTCAAATAAACCTTGCTAGCCTAAACCTTGTATCGAGAGGGAATACTTCTCATACATCCAAAATCCTTGAGCCAACCACTATGCCATTTGTGTCCACCATACCTACCTACTACATGGTATTTCTCCGCCATTCCAAAGTAAATTGCTTGAGTGCTACCTTTAAAATTTCTATTCTTTACCTTTACAATATATAGCTCATGGGACAAATAGCTTAAAAACTATTGTGGTATTGAATATGTACTTATGCACTTTATCTCTTATTAAGTTGCTTGTTGTGCGATAACCATGTTCCTGGGGACGCCATCAACTACTCTTTGTTGAATATCATGTGAGTTGCTATGCATGTCCGTCTTGTCTGAAGTAAGAGAGATCTACCACCTTAATGGTTGGAGCATGCATATTGTTAGAGAAGAACATTGGGCCGCTAACTAAAGCCATGAATCATGGTGGAAGTTTCAGTTTGGACATATATCCTCAATCTCATATGAGAACACTAATTGTTGCCACATGCTTATGCATTAAAGAGGAGTCCATTATCTGTTGTCCATGTCCCGGTATGGATGTCTAAGTTGAGAATAATCAAAAGCGAGAAACCAAAATGCGATCTTTCTCCTTAGACCTTTGTACAGGCGGCATGGAGGTACCCCTTGTGACACTTGGTTAAAACATGTGTATTGCGATGATCCGGTAGTCCAAGCTAATTAGGACAAGGTGCGGGCACTATTAGTATACTATGCATGAGGCTTGCAACTTGTAAGATATAATTTACATGATACGTATGCTTTATTACTACCGTTGACAAAATTGTTTCAGGTTTTCAAAATAAAAGATCTAGCACAAATATAGCAATCGATGCTTTCCTCTTTGAATGACCTTTCTTTTACTTTTATGTTGAGTCAGTTCACCTATCTCTCTCCACCTCAAGAAGCAAACACTTGTGTGAATGTGCATTGATTCCTACATACTTGCATATTGCACTTGTTATATTACCTTACATTGACACTATCCATGAGATATACATGTTACAAGTTGAAAGCAACCGCTGAAACTTAATCTTCCTTTGTGTTGCTTCAATACCTTTACTTTTATTTATTGCTTTATGAGTTAACTCTTATGCAAGACTTATTGATGCTTGTCTTGAAGTATTATTCATGAAAAGTCTTTGCTTTATGATTCATTTGTTTACTCATGTCATTACCATTGTTTTGATCGCTGCATTCATTACATATGCTTACAATAGTATGATCAAGGTTATGATGGCATGTCACTCCAGAAATTATCTTTGTTATCGTTTACCTGCTCGAGCAGAACTAAGCTTGGGGATGTCTCCGACGTATCGATAATTTCTTATGTTCCATGCTACATTATTGATGATATCTACATGTTTTATACACATTATATGTCGTATTTATGCATTTTCCCGCACTAACCTATTAACGAGATGCCGAAGAGCCATTGTGTTTTCTGTTTTTGGTTTCAGAAATCCTAGTAAAGAAATATTCTCGGAATTGGACGAAATCAACGCCTGTGGTCCTATTTTTGCACGAAGCTTCCGAAGACCGAGGGGAAAGGGGGCCACGAGGCGCCGACACGCTAGGCGGCGGCCCCCGGCCGCGCTGGCGTGTGGGGCCTCGTGTGCCCCCCGCGTTGCCCTTCCGCCTACTTAAAGCCTTCGTCGCGAAACCCCTGTACGAGAGCCACGATACGGAAAACCACGAGACGCCGCCGCCTCCAATCCCATCTCGGGGGATTCGGAGATCGCCCGGCACCTGCCGAGAGAGGGATTCATCTCCGGAGGACTCTTCATCGCCATGATCGCCTCCGAGTGATGAGTGAGTAGTTCACCCCTGGACTATGGGTCCATAGCAGTAGCTAGATGGTTGTCTTCTCCTCATTGTGCTTCATTGTTGGATCTTGTGAGATGCCTAACATGATCAAGATCATCTATCTGTAATACTATATGTTGTGTTTGTCGGGATCCGATGGATAGAGAATACTATGTTATGTTAATTATCAATCTATTACCTATGTGTTGTTTATGATCTTGCATGCTCTCCGTTATTAGTAGAGGCTCTGGCCAAGTTTTTGCTCTTAACTCCAAGAGGGAGTATTTATGCTCGATAGTGGGTTCATGCCTCCATTAAATCTGGGACAGGAAAGTTCTAAGGTTGTGGATGTGTTGCCACTAGGGATAAAACATTGATGCTATGTCTAAGGATGTAGTTATTGATTACATTACGCACCATACTTAATGCAATTGTCTGTTGTTTTGCAACTTAATACCGGAAGGGGTTCGGATGATAACCTGAAGGTGGACTTTTTAGGCATAGATGCATGCTGGATAGCGGTCTATGTACTTTGTCGTAATGCCCAATTAAATCTCTCTATATTTATCATATCATGTATGTGCATTGTTATGCCCTCTCTATTTGTCAATTGCCCGACTGTAATTTGTTCACCCAACATGCTTTTATCTTATGGGAGAGACACCTCTAGTGAACTGTGGACCCCGGTCCTATTCTTTACATCGCATACAATCTACTGCAATACTTGTTTATTGTTTTTCAAACAATCATCTTCCACACAATACGGTTAATCCTTTGTTACAGCAAGCCGGTGAGATTGACAACCTCACTGCTTCGTTGGGGCAAAGTACTTTGGTTGTGTTGTGCAGGTTCCACGTTGGCGCCGGAATCCCGGTGTTGCGCCGCATTACATTCCGCCACCATCAACCTTCAACGTGCTTCTTGGCTCCTCCTGGTTCGATAAACCTTGGTTTCTTTCTGAGGGAAAACTTGCTACTGTCTGCATCACACCTTCCTCTTGGGGTTCCCAACGGACGTGTGTCAACTGCACGCATCAGGCATCCAGCATGGTCACTCATGGTCACCGCTGGTTTCGCCGCCTTCTATGTCTCCGTCCACCACGACCTCGCGGTCCATGATGGTCCCTTCCCTCGCACGCCCGGTATTGGCAACACCGACGCGTGCCTTCTTCCCCGACGCGTTCCGAGGCAAGCTCGGGCCGCCTCGTCTTCATCGGCTTCGACAACCTCTTCATCGGCATCGACTCTTCTACGATGTCTCGACCGCGTCGCCGACTTCGTCTTTGCGTACTCGGTTCTGCCGGAGTATGCCTTCGTCCCCGACGTGCGCCTAGTTCTGGCAAAACTAGGGCAGCACCTCGTCCTCGACGGCTCAGACTGCATCGACTTCGGCATCGACCATCTCCACGACTGCCTCGACGCGTCTCCGTCACTCTCCTCGCGCACTATGCGCTTGCGGCTTCATGTGCGGCTACCTCGACACCGGCACCCGACCACGACATCGACCACGGCATCCCTCGCGCGGCTACCCCGACCAAGGTTGCACCGCCCAACGCTCCCGGCTCCCTCGACATCGGCACAAGGGCTACCACCTCGCCTGCGCCTCACCAGCTTCCTCTACAGTCCAAGCATCCGCGACGCGACATCGTCCACGACGCTCCCGCTACGACTGCGGGGGTGTCAGCCTTCTGGGGTCCACTTCGGTTTATCTCCAGTCCGACCGTCCACGTCGTTCATGTTGTTCACGATGCTCCCGCTACGACTGCGGGGGAGTGTTAGAGATATATTCCGTGTACGTATAAACGGATAGTCTAGGATAGAGATATGACTCTCGTGTCCTGCCTTGCACTCCAAGATGATACCTGTACGCCTATATATACTCGCCCATGAGGCTCAATAATACATCTAACATATTACGCCAATCTCTCTCCCTCTCTATCGTTCTACAAATTTCAATGCCTAGTTACAGTTCCATGACTTTGTTGTAGTTCCTACTTGATTGTATGATGGGTCTTTCTTATATTTATTTAAGGGTGAGTTCCAGCTTACATTCCCGTTGTTGACATGAATTGCCTCATTTAGTATTTTCATCGGGATTACTCCTTTGGTGAAAGTTCTGTCTGTTCTTACCACTTCTAAGATTCTAGGAGCGAGCTTCCATGTAGGCCGCTGGTTCGCTAAATTAGGTACACGTGGCATGCCAAGTCATGGTTTATGTCCTGTTTTTTTTTTTGCACTTGAACCAGTTCGACTCCGCTGACCCTCACCCGCCTAGATAAAGTGGCGCAATTCAGTTTGGGTCAGACCAAGCAGGGGAGGCAAATCGCATCGGGACGCAAAAAAGAGTCATGCCTCTTCTTCCACCCCGTTCCATGTTAGGCGAGGTGAACCAGTTCTAGCGTAAGGGAAAGAAAAAAGGACAAAAACCGTGACATGGCCATCGCCGTGTACATAGTGACCGGGACTCACCCTTAAGAGTGTTCTCAGTATATTAGAAGGGGTAAAAAGTGGCAAAGCTTTCACTAAACTAGATGATACCCCGCGCGTTGCGGCGGAATCTTAAAAAAAAACTATTATGCATGGGAAATGTAGAAATATCATAGAACAAAAAAGCAGCACAACATAAAAGGTATTATAAATATTGCACAACTTAAATATAAATCGTAAAAGAACATGGTTTGGGATGTTATATGGAGATGAGACTTTGACAAAATCAACACAACCTGAACTGATTTAGAGCTATATATATATATTTGATTTGGAACAATTTGGTACATTGTAACAAATGCTAAAATCATTTGGAATCAACGTGCACATAAAGATGCATTGCTCAATTATTATTTTTGTATATAAAGTCATATGTTCTTCTTTACACTGCCTGCCCTTAATCCATCAGATGAACTTCTTGTTCCTTTCATGGATCTTTTGATGTGCATCGGTTCAGACATGCTGAAAGTGAACCTTGTAATGAACATAAATAGTGAGTCCACATGAATTTTCACAGGAATGCATATAGCTGAAAACTGGTGAAACAGAAACCATATGAAAAATAGATTTCTCTTCTGCACTGATTGTACGTGAGCATGTCTACATGATTTCAAAAATCACTATCACATCAACGCTTGATGCCTGCAGAAACCAATAAAAGAATGAACTAATGGGACAGTGGAGTTACATAAACGAATGATATACCATAAATTGATTTCAAATCTAATCCAATATCCCCTGCGAACATGCCAACACAACCTCGTCAAAAAGAAATTCCAGCCTCAGATCTTGTAATTTTAGACAACATAAAATGTGAGGTTAAGAGTTGCAGACAACATAGACGCCAAGGAAGCAGAGCGAGCCCACCTAAAGTCCTGTGTATAAAAGGAGAGAATGGATCAGGTCACTGAGGATTGAGTGTGGGTTTGGGAGGTCGATTTGGACAGCTTCAGAATCAGCGCAGAAAATTTACAATTAACACGTCGGAGGACATCTAAAGCATAATGAACAATATGAATAGATCTGATTTCATCAATGAAAGAACAGACAATGTAAAAAAAAAAACAGGCAAATGTAAACTCACTTGTACAGGAATGGAACTCCTGCCGTGGGCACACCAAGAAGTATAGGCGAGCACAGCAGAGAAAATTCCTCGATGAGTTGGGCGGACCGCAGACGACGACCTCCGACCGGCGCCGCTGCCGCGCACTGACAATGCCACCTCCTCGATGAAACGTCACCGCCGGGAGCACCAAGTGACAAACGGCAACGGTCACCAAGTGGAGGGGCACGCCGCACGCCAACTCCAGGAAGAATTTGCACCAGGATGCGGAAGCGTCGATGATTGCTGCAGCCTCGTCCTTGCTCTTCCTAGAGCTCAGTTTGGCGATCGAGGAAAGTGCAAGCGTAGTGTCGCGTTCCCTGGTGCCATGGCGGCCAGTGGGCTGCTGCTGGTGGCCTCGAAACATCCACCAGTAAAACAATGTGGATATTTATGAAAAAACTAATACTGAATTTCTGCTTTTATGTGTCTACTGTACAGACATAATGCTCCCAAGCAAACTGGCATTGTCTATGTCCCGAATTCACCTGTAATATTTGCAGTGAGAAACAATGACATCAGTAAATAATAGGATCATGCAGAAAAAAGAAGTGGATGCTTATTTTTCAGATCCAAAATGTTATTATTGCATAATTAGTGAATGTGAAGCGAATTCTTATAGCCTCTTCTAGTAAAGTTAATTGACTATTAGTTTAATAAACAGGATTCATGAAATAGATCCGATGCTAGAAGTAAAATCAACTAACCATTATTAGTTTAAGAACCAATAGCTCACATTCTTTGGTCTTCAAGGTGCAAGAAACATGATTCCTGAAATAGATCGGGTGCTGGAAGCCAGGGCATCAATAGCGACTGACCAATTGGCTTACCACAATATACCAGTGTTCATCACAATATAAACACTGTAACTTTACTATTTTAGCTTCTATAGACCTGAAGATGAATTTCCGCAAATTGATAATAATAGTGAATGCACATCTGGAACGCTCTATACTTCGAGCTTTACAACAGATCTGCCACGATAAAATACTATTGGCCATAGTTCTATACCACGAAGTAATTGAGAACAATCTAGAAAATAAGATCTAAGGCCAAGATCGCACTTACAGGCAATTGGCATTTGCATAGCTCCACCTCCGTGCTCACAAAGGAAGGGCATTGAACATTAACTTTCAAATCTGATTTAGAAAATCTAACCTTAAGGTGGCATGCGCCATTGATAGCAGAGAAGGGTGGAAACCATGACAAAGGCCAGCAGCTAGACTACCTGCAATCCAACCAACATGAACCAACCTTGAATAAATGAAATTCCAATCAAATCGGAGCAGGCAAACCTTGAGCAGTTTTCGAGCGGGAGGTCAACCTAGTAGATTGACAAAATAAGTGAGGGGATAAAAAGAAAGGGAGAAGGAGAATCTGGCCGGACAACAACCAAACCGGAGACCTCTACCAAAGACGGACGTGAGCAGGCCGGCGCTCGGGATCTCCATGGAACCACGGGGAGCTTCTTAAAGATCGAGGCGCGCCGGTTCAGTTCAACCTAGCTGCGCTGATCCGGTTAAGTTTAACCTAGAAGCAGCTTTTTCTGTATTTAATGATGGATGATGAATGATGGGCACCATAGGGCGGTTTCACGAGCAATTATGGCCATGAATCGCCGCGGCGGTGGAAAATTAAAGAAGATGGAATGGCGAGCGACATGTACGGCTGTCTCTTCCAGCCCAAATAGAAGCCCAAGTGGACACGCCCAGGCCACGTACAGATATGTGATATGTGTGACGTCTAGCCCAATGTGGAGAAAATTCGGGAAAGGCAGAGAGCGAGCACACTCGAACGGCAGCAACGCGCGGCAGAATTAGTGATGACGTGGACGCATGAGAGGGCTCCAAAATGGGGCCATCTATTAAGAAAGAGAAGATGTGGTAATCCAGATGAACATCTACTAAGTAGGAAGTAGGAAGCTAAAAACTAGAATTCACTTTTGTCTTCTCTCTCTCGCGTTTGGCTTTCACCTAGCTTTGACTTCGGTTTTTATCCCATACATAACTTTATTGTACCCCCTTTATATTGTCTGAAATCCTACTAGTTCCATACCTAAGTTCAAATTTCAAGCAACAAAGGTTACACAATAACTAGTATACGTTCAGGATCAAACTCAGTTAGGTAGTTTGCGCCTGTACCTTGCGCTGCAATAGACGAATACAAGCAAGTTCAGGAACTGCAGCCCGGCCATGAACCAGAAGAACCGATCTAGATGCCCTTCGTTGAGGTTCTCCGGTATCCAGCCATGTTTCTCTCCTATACTTGTCGCCCAGCAGATAATCTTCAACATGATCGAGACAAGGTAGCTACCGAGAGTGACCATGATGAGACTGCAAGCCTGGCACATGCTTCTCATGGCGTCAGGGGACTGCTCGTATGCGAATTGTATGAAACCGACCACGCTGAACACCTTCGCCACACCGACGAAGAAGTACTGCGGTACCTGCCAGAGGATACTCATCGGAACCACCACGTTCCGATGCGATAGTCCTATGCTCCTCGCCACATTGAGGCGTACCATCTCGACCGAGGCAGCTAGCACCAACGAAATCATCGCGAAGAACATACCGACACCGATGCGGTGCAACTCAGAGAGCCCACGCTTCATGCCGGTGATCCTGCTTGCCATAGGCATCAAGAACTTGTTGTATGCCGGCGCCAGCATGAGGATGCAGACGCAGTTGAACGTCATCAGGGAGGCAGGAGGTACTGAGAAACCGCTGATGCGATTGTCCATGACCGATCCTTGTTCCACGAACAGCGGGAACGAAGCTTCTGCGGTGTTGAAGATTATGGCTGTTGCCAGGACCGGCAGCATTCTCACTAGGATCTTCAGCTCCTCCACTTGTGTCACGGTGCAAAGCCTCCAGTGGTTCAGTAGGTCGCCAGATGTTTTATCGCAGGTAGTGACTGTGGCAGCTCGATCAAGAAATCTGAGGAATGATGAATATTGTTAAAGAGTACGGAATAAAAAGATATGAAGAGGATGAGCCAAAGTAGTTTGATACAATGAAGAAAATATATGCAGAAAAAACTATACGTTAGTCCTGTAGTGTGCATCAGCTTCCGGCTGCCTGCAATGGCCGACTCCTTCCCTGGAGTCTCATACAGAAGATGGCTGTCAACCGGCACATCCACATGAAGCTTTCGAATCGCCGCAACCGCTACCTGGCAGGTCCTCGTAAGCGCGCTTCCTCCGGGCTTCTGGTACCTGTAAACTCTTGTGCAAGAGAGAAATCCAGCAATGCCGACTGCCAAGAAAATTGTAGGGATCCCAAAACCGAGTGCCCAGCCGCAGTTGTCCTGGATCCACACCATGATCGTGCTAGCGAAGAAGAAGCCACCATTGACTGCGAAGTAGTACCAGTTGTAGTAGAGCTCCTTCTGGGCCTTCTCCGCAGCGTCGGTGTCGTCAAATTGGTCGGCTCCGAATGTGGGAACACAAGGCCAGATACCACCCAAACCCAGAGCAGCCATGTAAAGTCCTACCGAGGACAATGCATCCTGAGGAGAGATCGCCACTGAACTGATACCCTCTGGAGCCTCAGCTGATAGTGTCAGTAGAGCCATTCCCTGTAAAATATCACATGAATAATGTTCAGAAATTTTGGCACGAAGAAGACGCGTAATCAATCAAGGATACGTAATCGAGGATCGGATCACTTACCAAGGTGAAGATGGAGAGGGAGACTATGATTGTTCGGTGTCTTCCCCAGTATGAATCTGCCAAGAATGCTCCAAGTGGAGAAGCCAGGTAGCAGGTGCCCTGCCAGGAAATGTTGCGACTCGCTGCCTCGACATTGCTCTGGTGCTGCACCTTGGTCAGATAGCTCACAAGGTTCGTCCCAACCGCGTAGTACGCGAGAGCGCCGCAGAATTCACCACCTGCATACGCGATGCGAAGAACCAGGTCGTGAGAGAACCAAGAACTGATCATACTCCATCGCAAGAGAGTTGCAGCAGCAAGGGGAGTAGCTTACCAAGAATGGAGCAACAGGCTCTCCATTTCCCCGAATGCTCCCTGGAGGCTGGTGCTCCTTTGAAATCAACAGATCCATCGCCGGTACACGGGTCCTGCAGAGGCATGGAGACAGAGACAACGTGCGTGGTGAGATGGTGAGAACAAGGCAGGTAAAAAGGAGGAAGAAAAAGGCCTGGGCGCCGTGTGAGGTGAGAGCTCGTGGAGTTCTCGAATGGCGCGGCTTGCGCACTTTCATCTATGCAGCTTTATACTTTGTGCTACGCGCTCTGCTACGATGTAATCACAATTCTCACATGGGCACGGCCGCCCCATATGTATACTACTTCCGCATTTGTGTGGATCGAGTAGAATGTACACAAAAAAAACTTCCAAGATTTATTCTCTTTGATCGCTCAAGTGCAAAACAACAATAGTCTCTACTCTGTAGTCAAGCCGATCCATGACATCAAAGAAACATCTATTGTTCAAAAACTAAGAAAACGTTAGAAGGAAAACAAAATAGACTTTTTTTTAGCCAGGCTCTTAATTTGTCAGTCCTAAGTCCTAGTGTTGAGCTTCATGCACTAAGAACATCTCCAGCCGTTAGGGCTGAAATCCGGCGCTAAATAGCGCCGGATTGGATAAAAGTTTGGCCTGGGGAGGCCCATTTTCCCAGCGGCGAGTCCAGGGTGGATGAATTTTTTTGACAAAATACGGCGAATTCGGACAGAAGTAGGCGAAACTTGTGCAAACATAAGCGAAATTTAGTGATATTTAACTTATATAGGCGAGTTCGTACATATATAGGCCGAATTCGTACATATATTTGAATTCGGCGACGGGGAAACATTAACTTAAACTAAAAGCGGCATCCTACATGCTGAAATGGCGGTAGAAGGCTGTGTAGTCCGCGCCATCGTCGTCGTCGTTTTCGCTCGAGCTGGCGGCATCCTAGGGCGGCGCCGCCTCGTACCAGCGGCTCGAACCCTGGCTAGAGTCGCCGGCGCGTGGCAGCGTCGGCCGGTACATGTCATCGTCGCTGCTCTCCTCGAGCTTGATCAGCTCGACGGGCCTGGGCGCGGCGTTCATTGCCGCGGACGGTCCGGCGGAGCGGACGGCGGGTTGCCGCGCGGCGGCCATGTCCAGCAGCCAACGCTGGTGCTCCGCCTCCTGGCGCTCCCAGTCCCGACTGGCCCACTAGAGCGCGGCGTCAATGGGGAGGGTGTTGTCGGCGGGCACCAGCTCATTCAGCGACCTGGTGATCGCCTCCTCCATCGCGGCGTCCTCCGAGCGCTTGGCCTCCTCCTCGGCAAGCTGGTTGGCAGCGGCCTCCTTCTTCGACGTCTTCCTCTTCCGCCCGCGCGGTGGAGAGGAGGGTTGGTCGGGGATGACGAGGGCGCCGCTCCTGCGCCCTCTTGTCGGCGGCGGAGACGCCGGCTCCTTCTTGACGAAGACCGGTGTCGACGGAGACGCCGGCTCCTTCTTGATGAAGACCGGGGGCGCCGATCCGCCAGACCTAGACGAGGACCTCGACCCAGACGAGGAGGAGGACAGTGTCATCCTCCTCGACGTTCAGGAACTGCCGTGTCAGTGCGACACGGTAGCCGCCACCGGCGGCGGCATCCCCAGGACTGGGGAGTTCCCACCCTCGATGTGCGCGAGCACATTCTCGAGGGTGCGGCCAGGCGCGCTCCACCAGCGGCGGCGGCCGGCGGCGTTGTTCCTAGCGGGAGGGGGAGGAGGCCCGTCGTACTGGGCGAGTTCACGCTCGTACCTGCACCGGAAAAAGGCGGTCCACGCCTCGTAGTTGTCGGGGAAGAAGTGCGGCTCCGCGTCGATCTCCGCCTCCAGGGCGGCGCGACCCATCGCCGGCGGCGGGATCGGGACGCTGCCCGCGCTGAGTCGCCATCCTCCCGGCGCGCGGAAGTCCGACGGTGCCGGGTAGCCCGCCATGTGGAGGAGTCGGCCATCCCATTGGTGGAGAGAGCGGCGACCGAAGCCATTGTTGGCCGCGCCGTCGTTCGCCATTGCTTGATCACCGCTAGCTCACTCGAGATTGGGGAAGATTGAGCACAGTGAGCGTGGTGAATGCGGCCGGACGCGGTAGTTCGGCGATAGAGGTCGACGCGCGTGAAACCGAGGTGGCGGCATTAACTCGCCGCGTGGAAACGATGTGTCCGGCGAAGACTGACCGGCGGCAGGCCTTTTCAGCGTGCGGAAGACGATGCGATGAGGACGACGATCAGTCTCTCTCGCCGACAAGTTGGGGCCACCAGCCGCGCGGGGAACTTTCTCGGCGTTTCGCGCGCTTTCGTTTCGTCCGGAGTCCTCGAGCGCTCCCCGGGGGGCGGGGATGGCCTGGGCTCCCCGAACTGATGAAAGGCCTAATCCGGACGAAATTGAGGAGCCGGGGGCGCGACTGGGCCGTTTTCGTCCATCCGGATGAAAAAAATGTGTCCTGGAGGCCTCCTCGGGGAGACGGCTGGAGATGCTCTAACCAACTATTCCAAAAGATCAATCTGATGGAAATAGTTAGGCAATCTACTTATACAGTTTAGGACAGCTAGAGGAAGGGCAAAAATTGGTCCAGACCTGGAAAAGCCCGGTGCTAAAAAGTAAGCCCGAACCTGATCCGACTGGCAGGCCTAGAAATCAGGCCCAAACCCAGCCAGAATAAGCAAAAGCCTAGCCCGGCCCAGCCCAACCTGATATTTACCTAAATCGTGTGGTATGTGAGCCTAGCCCGATCCAGGATTTTTGGGCTGGGCTAGGTTGGGTCATTTGGGCCGGGCTGCCCATGCCCAACTGTAGTATGGAGTATGTCGCTGTCTACAAACATGACAATAAATTCACAGAAAATCAAACTATAAATTCAAAACCGGGCAACAAGTAGTAACAGCAAGTCAGCAACCATCTCCTTTTCAAAGTTGATGATGTTTTACAAAATATAGTGACAATCGTTTCAATCATATTTTCTACAAGGATTGTTTAACTTTGTAGTTGGTAGATACTGTACTCCCTCCATCCCATGAACATGAGATTCCAAATATGTTTGGCCTGATAACAGCGAATGCTAATGTTGGAATATATGAGATATTAGAGTTACCTATTTCCAAAATGAGAGAAGGAGGGAAGGCAGGCTAGAACAAACTGCTGAAAAACGCCGAAAGAGTCACAAGATAAAAAAAGAAATGTGAGAGTGAAAGAAAAGGAAATATCTCTCTATCTGGTTCCGTGGATTGGGCGTAATAATCAAAATGGCATATAGGCGACTACGTAAACTCAAAAAGTCCATCCGAGCGGAGGAAGAATTATATCTGCTCCTGAATTATATCAAAAAACTCCAACTGCAAAGATGCTCAGAAGTAGAAACTGACCGGAGACGATGGTATGCCATGGAGAGGAAGAAGAGGCAGCAGCAGCCTGTCCTTCTCTTCCTCTGTGACGAAGCTATCCATTCTTCTGTTCTGCTTTGCTCTACACGCCCACGGCGACGGACGCTGGGATTGCTGGCTGGTTTTATACACCAAAAAAGTAAGATTAGGGAAAGGTGGTAACGTAGGAAGCACCAGCAAAGCAGGTTTTCAGTTCTCACTAAGAAAGGAGGACTAAATGATGAATTTATCAAAGAAGCTGCACAAGTTCACATCCACCAAAGAGCTGTCATAAACTTGTCCTTTCTCGAACAGCACTCATCAAGGAGCGAGTAATGACGTTGAGATTCAGTACTACCAGTAACTGCATTAACTGCATGCAGCATGCCAGGCAAGATCGAGAAAAACTGTCCCTCAAAGAAACAAGTGGTACCAGAGAAGACACGAGCGTTTCCCCTGATCTTCTCTTGAATGATTCCTGCGAGGAGTAAAGCTCACGTTGAGAATGGGGCTAACTGTTTGCTGAACGCAGATCATTACAGCCCAGAAAGAGATCGAATCCCCAGCAATTCCAAAAAAAAAAAAAAATCAAAATGCGGGGCCACATATTTCCATTTCAGATGCAAGAAGTAGTTGGAGAAGTAGCAGCATTGGCTCATGCTGGCAGGAGGAGGGGTGCTCTTATTTAATTTCTGGGGTAGCCAGAAGGTGGGTGCAATTAAGATCACTAGAAAATAATCTCGTGTTAGGCTGCTCATAGTGGGGGTAACATAAGGTGGTGTCATGCAGAAGTTACTAGTTCATGTTACTACCTTCATAGTGCAAAGTAACTTAGAGATGGTATCATACAAAGTCTCATTTATTAGTTTATAGACTCATTTTATCTTGGGGTGTGTGATGTTATGGTAACATAGCTAGTTACCACCTTCCTCTCTTTCTTCATTTATTGATATGTCATGTCACCAAAACATCTTGAAATGTGTGATGTTACTACCTAAGTTACTCCCACTATGAGCAGTCTTAGGCAAACAAGATCCATGGGAGTAAAAGTAATCTGAAATTGTTGGTTTGTTTCAGATAACGATAGATCTCAAAGTCGCGATGGCATTTATCAAATACCATGATCGGAGTAATAGCACGATCGATGTGTTCCACGGGTGCCGGGGTGGACGGCTGAGCTGACTATTTATAACGGTGGTGCCTACATCATGTTGCCTTCTTGTGAACATTGTTGTCGGTGTGGCGCTAACATAACCTTCTTTTTTCCAAACTGGTCATTATCTGTTTGGTTGGCCAGTACATTTGAAGGAGCTTCCACTGGTATGCCACATTTTCATGTTGTTCGTCTAGGGTGGCTATGGAACAACACAAGATGAGACTCATCTGATTACAAATTATTATCCACGTTTTTGAAAATGTGAATTTATGATTCTTCACATTTTTAACTTGTGATGTTTACGGTCCCATGTGAATACCTTCTTGATATTGTTGATTATTAGGTAGTCCGGTAACAACAATAAAGTGAGTAAGAAC
Source organism: Lolium multiflorum (assembly GCA_030979885.1). Taxonomy (NCBI): domain Eukaryota; kingdom Viridiplantae; phylum Streptophyta; class Magnoliopsida; order Poales; family Poaceae; genus Lolium; species Lolium multiflorum. The sequence continues at coordinate 209,946,498 of CM061747.1, read as the reverse complement.
GACAATGGGTAGGGTATGGATAGGGTAGAGCAATACCGTATCCATACACATGTAGTCACTTGGACCCATATCCATACCCACGGATAGAAAAAAAACTTTACCCATACCCATACATCGTGGGTACCCGTACTCATTGGGTACCTGGTGGGTAGGTCAAATTTTACAAAAGTCACTAACAATTTTACGTTTATGGATAACAAATTTGATTAAAAAAATTAATTATCTCAACTCAATACTAGGTAGTTGAGTACATAACAATGAACAAAATATAAAAGTCACATTCTCATATTTTTCACCCAAGGGCGAATTTGGCAGGCGCATGTCTAATAAAGAAAACTTTCCTTTGCTTACCATTTCTTATAATAGATTTTATTTTTATGGAATCTCATAATACCTTCTTTATTTTATTCCTTTAACAAACAATCCGTGCATGTGGCTAGAAAATTTGGATCTCATTACGGTTCATATAGAGAAAAAAAAAACTTATATCGCCAACAGGAGAGGAAAAAGTATAAATAGAGTGCCCAAATCTCAACCAAGAACTTGGTCAATTTTTTAAAAAAAAAATTGTGCATTTGTGCCTAAAAAATGATAATAATTTTTTCACATAGTGAAATAATGTACTGCTTGCTTTCAGAAAAATGTTGCACGGATAGATTCGGTGGTGTTAGTGTCGAGTGATAGTCTCAGATTTAGCAAAACAAAGTACGTTTCAGTTCTCACTCAGAAAGGAGGACTAAATGATGAATGGATCGAGAAACTGTACAAGTTTACATCCACGAAAGGTGGTCATAATCTTGTCCTTTCTCGAACAGCAGTCATCAAGGAGCGAGTTGAGATTCAGGCAAAAACAGAAGAAGTAGCTGAAAACTCCCTTAACGGAACAAGTGCCGGAGAAGACATGAGCTTTTTCCCTTGAACTTCTTTTGATAAAACGAGATCATCTAAATGATTCCTGCCACGAGGAAACGTAGAGCCGAGGACTAGATCGAGCTGCCAGCAATTCCAAAATGTAATCACATGTTTCCTTCCCTGATGCAGAAGTTGTTGGCCAAGTAGCAGCAGCATTGGCTCATGCTGAGGGCATCTCCAGCTGGCCGAGCGTATCTGAATTGGTCTGCCAAGCCCGTTTTAATGGTCCGACCTAAACGGACCGACTCGTCTACTCGACCTATTTGTTCACCAAGTTTAAGAAACCGATGTTGCGATGCATCGACCGTGTGTAGAAGGATTTTGGGGAAAGCCTCTTACGTGTAATACGTGGGGTTCCTGTGTTTATATATTGGGGCAAAGGCCAAGAGTTAGGGTACAATTACAATTAGAGTACAAGTCAAATACAACTAACTATATCTATCTGCACACGCTAACACCACCCCCCCCCCAGTCGCGTCGGGAGGCTCTCGGACGCAAAGACTGGACCGAAAGTCGAGGAAGAGCTGAGTCGACAGCCCCTTAGTCATCACATCGGCGAACTGAAGTGAAGACGGAACATGTAACACCCGAACCTCGCCAAGAGACACCTTCTCGCGTACGAAGTGGATGTCAATCTCGATATGCTTGGTACGGCGATATTGGACTGGATTAGAGGACATGTATATGGCAGAAACATTGTCACAATAAACCAAAGTAGCAGAACGAAGAGGTCGATGAAGCTCCTGAAGAACCTGTCGTATCCAACAGCACTCGGCAATAGCATGAGCCACAGCTCGATATTTGGCCTCTGCATTGGACCGTGAGACAGTCGTCTGTCGCCTAGAAGACAAGGAAATAAGACTGTCACCATAGTAGACGCAGTAGGCAGAAGTCGATCGGCGAGAGTCGGGACATCCCGCCCAGTCAGCATCAGAGTAAGCTGTGAGTGTTGTCGAGGAGGAGGCACAGAGATGAAGACCAAACTCCAGTGTGTCGCGCACGTAGCGAAGCACTCGTTTTACCAGAGCGAGGTGAGGGGAACGAGGTGCATGCATGTGCAAATAGATTTGTTGCACTGCGTAGGAGATGCCAGGGCGCGTCAGTGTGAGATACTGAAGAGCGCCGGCGAGACTCCTATACTCGAGGAGGAGGCACGGAGATGAAGACCAAACTCCAGTGTGTCGCGCACGTAGCGAAGCACTCGTTTTACTAGAGCGAGGTGAGGGGAACGAGGTGCATGCATGTGCAAACAGATTTGTTGCACTGCGTAGGAGATGCTAGGACGCGTTAGTGTGAGATACTGAAGAGCGCCGGCGAGACTCCTATACTCGGTAGCATCAGCAAGAAGGTCACCATCAGAACCAGAGAGCTTAGCTTGAGTGTCAACAGGGGTCGCCACAGGATGGCAATCAGACATGCCAGCTCGCTGCAGAAGATCCATCGCATACTGCCGCTGAGAGAGGAAGAGTCCATCGACGTTCCTTGTCAGCAATGCCCAGAAAGAAGTGAAGTGGTCCAAGATCTATCACGGCGAACTCCCGATGAAGCTGCCAGACCCTGAAGAAACTGAGCAGAGGACGCAGTCACAATAATATCATCCACATAGAGCAAGAGATAAGCCGTATCAACTCCTGACTGAAGCACAAACAGCGAGGTATCCGTGGCAGAAGCAACAAATCCTAGCGTCGCGAGATGAGTAGCAAACCGTTGATACCACGCTCGGGGGGCCTGCTTTAATCCATACAAGGACTTGTGTAGGCGACACACGTGATCAGGACGGGCTTCATCAACAAAACCAGGAGGCTGCTGGCAATAAACCACTTCATCAAGATTGTCGTTGAGGAAAGCATTCTTGACATCAAGCTGACGTATAGGCCATGAGCTGGAGAATATCGATGGTGAGAACCAACTGGATGGTAGCAGACTTGACAACAGGACTGAACGTCCCATCGTAGTCAATTCCAGGACGCTGGGAATAACCACGAACCGCCCAGCGAGCTTTGTACCGCGCTAGAGTGCCATCTGAGTGAAACTTATGCCGAAAGATCCACTTGCCGGTGACAATGTTGGCACCAGGAGGGCGAGGTACAAGAGACCATGTGTTGTTGTCGAGGAGAGCCTGATGCTCATCAGCCATGGCCAACCGCCAGTTGGGGTCCTGCATGGCCTGACGGTAAGTAGTAGGCATAGGTGCAATAGTCGTGTCGGAGACATGGAGATTGATGCTGTCCTTCGAGCGACTGACACGCCCGGACCTTGTGATTTTTACCACAGGAGCAGCAGCAGAGGGTGCGGCAGGGGTCGATGATGAGGTCGTGGAGGAGGTCTGCCGCGCGTAACAGGAAAGACCCGCGGCAGCCTGCCGGGCAGCGGTGGTGGCCTGCCGAGCGGCAGGGGCATCCTGCCGTGGAGCCACAGCAGAGCTCACGAGAGGAGCGGGGGCGGCAGCGGTGGCCAGTCCCGGTAGTGGCCTGTCTAGGTCGGTGAAGAGGAAGTCGAGCCGACGTGGCGGCACCTGCTGTACCGTAAGAGCCACTACAATAATCTGAAACGAAAAAATAGTCTCATCGAAAACAACATGTCGCGAGATTAGCACTTCTCTTGTAGACGGATCATAGCATCGGTACCCCCGATGATTAGACGGATAACCAAGGAAAACACAAGGAAGAGAACGAGGACTCAGTTTGTGTTTGGTGGTAGATGTCACATTAGGGTAGCAAAGACAGCCAAATACCCGAAGCCGGTCATAGGGAGCTGATGTCTACGCACGCTTCTATTCCTGTAGACAGTGTTGGGCCTCCAAGAGCAGAGGTTTGTAGAACAGCAGCAAGTTTCCCTTAAGTGAATCACCCAAGGTTTATCGAACTCGGAGGTAGAGGTCAAAGATATCCCTCTCAAGCAACCCTGCAATTAAGATACAAGAAGTCTCTTGTGTCCTCAACACACCTAATACACTTGTCAGATGTATAGGTGCACTAGTTCGGCGAAGAGATAAATACAAGTAATATGGATGATTATAAGTAGTAATTGCAATCTGAAATAAAAATGGCAGCAAGCGAACATGTAGCAGAACTTGTTGGAAACGGTGTTTCAATGCTTAGAAACAAGGCCTAGGGATCATACTTTCACTAGTGGACACTCTCAACAATGATCACATAACTGAATAAATAAATGCTACTTTCAAACACTCTCTTGTTGGATAACAAACACCATTCATTGTGTGTAATAACCCAGAACCTAGGAACAACGAAGGGTAGATTTAGAAATGGGATGTGCATTTCATCGCAAAACGGGGGAAATTTTCGCGCCTTATTGCAACTAAACCTAAGAGGGATCGAGATTCTCTCTCATCTTGCACTTAGGGTTAGGCAATGTGAGTTAGGGAAATTTCGACATGATCTCTTTTGTATCTTGTTGATTTGGGGAATTGATTTCATTTGACAAGTGTTAATACATTTAACAATAAGCATTGAACCATATAAAATAGAACTCATAATTCAAACACAATTTATAAATTCAAATGACTTTGAATTTCAAACTGAATATTAAATACAATATTTAATTCAGAATGTAAACATTACATAGATCAAAAGCTCATGAACAAAAACTTGAGCTTTATTGATATCAACACAGATTACAAAGTCTTTACAATATTCTTGATACAAGAATTGATAAATAATAAACAGAAATGAAAATAAAGATTACAATTTGCTCCTATAACTAAAACCTAAACTAAATGCTTGAAGAACATATTCTGGTCATATTCAACTTCAAAACCTGCAAAACAGATCACAAACACTAGCCAGAATATAAGTGTTAGCTCAAGATTCAGTTTAGACAGTTAGCAAGTGACACAATCTTCAGTTTGGACAGAAACAAGTCACAGACACTTGTGCTTGTCCAAAACCAGGGACAGCACAAGATAGGATCAGCAGACCAAAACTGAGCAGCAAGGGGCTCAAGTTTCAGATATGAGAGCACACAGCTCAAGTGTGTCGGAAGCAACAGCAAGGCCATGCAAGAGCATAGTCACCAAGCATGCCAGGCTTGTGTGTCAATGCAGAGAGAGAAGTAGGGATCATATAAAAGGAGCACAAACCCTAGAACCAGTGACCAGTCGACCAGATAAGATCACCAGGTAAGGGTGAAGCAAAAACAAGCAGAGTTCATCTGTTCTTGAGCAAGAACAGAACCAACACACAACTCCTCAAGCCACCAGAGATCATGGTGACCTAGAAGATCATCCAAGCTCTGGAGGTGAAGGGCTGTGAACAAACCCAAGTCTGCATCAACAAAGCATTACTTTCTAGGAGCTGGAACAAGGTATACCTAGTTCCTGGAAGAGATCCAATGGATCTAATCCATCATATGCATAAGCATGGAATGAGCAGATGCTCATATGGGTAGATCATCACTTGGTTTTCACCAAGGATTACTGCCAGTCAAAAGCTACTAAAACACAAACCATCCAGATACAGATCTTGTGCACAGAAGCAAGATCTGATGCACAGATAGCACCAGTAGATGTATTGCAATAAATAGCAGCTAGTATAGACTACACAGAAAATCCTAGGCACATAACCATCAGAAACCCTAGATTTCTTCACAGGCAAGCATATTGGCATTCATACTTACTATGATTCCCTAATATGCAAGCAAAGTTGAGTAGCCAACAAGATCCAACCACTAGGTGAGCAACCAGTCAGTAGCAAGGCTACTGAGGTCACATCACACTTAGCACCAAATAAGAGCAAGCCAAATAGACCACATCACTATCCAGAAATGGATTCAGAGTTTAATTGCTTGTAAAAGAATCATGAACAGCAAACTCATATACAAGCAAGACATTTAAATCATCACTGCATAAGCAGTTCATCATAATTAAGTAATCTAAGCATGAATTTATCACAGATCCATGCTAAGAATGACAACAGCATACTGTTAAGCAATCACTGACAAACAATTGATCAAATTGATCAATCATAGCAAGCCAACCTACACAGAGAGTTTTGCCAACAAGCAAGAAATGATCCAATGGATCATTAGGTTGCAGAATTAGTACTGAATCATATCACAGGCACTCTGGCACACACACAAGTGTCACAGATGCATCACAAGTACACCTAGACAAGCAAGCATGATAGTCCAGTAAGCATAAGCAAGTCATAACCAAGCATAGCATGGAATAGATAGCTTTTGAGCAAGCACAGTAGAGCATGGCAAGTACAGAGCATGCTAGGAGCAGCAGAGAAGTAAGCACAGCATAGATAGCAAGCAAATCGACATGTGCCAGTACCAGCAACTGGTAATCTGACCATGAGCTTGCAGTAAACCGAAGCACAGTAAGATTGCGCAGCAGTAGTATGACTCTAGATGAACACAAGACCACCAAAGAGCAACAGATCATGAGGAGGAAGAAGAACAGTGGCAAGGGAGGCGCACAGAAGAGAAGGAGGAGGAGCAGAGGACCTTACCCGCGCCTGGAGGCAGAAGCTATGGCATGGCGAGGCGGTGCTCGCGCGGCCATAGCAAGCAAAGCGTTACGCCGACGAACACCACCACAACAGCACAGCATGGAGACGACGGCACGGCGCCAAGCAGACCCGCGCCAGGTCGGTCTCGGAGGCGCACACGTCGACGACGAGGGCGAGAGCTCGTCGGAGAATCACCAGATCGCCCATGGCGATTCTCCAGAGATCCAGACCGAGGCGATTCGCCAGGAGAGGACGAGAGGAGAGAAACGGCTCGGACAGATCGATAGATCTGCTCGAGGCGGTTCTAGATCGGTAGGTGACCACGGCGGAGGAGGCCGGTGATGGCCGGAGCAGGCGGCGGCCATGGCGGCGACGCCATCGCCTCGTGGTCGCCAGAGATTAGGGTTAGACGAGTGAGAAGAGGGCCGAGTGAGAGTGAGAGTGGTGGGCCGCTTCGGCGCCACCAAACCAAAAAGGGGGCCAGCCTATTTGGGCCGTCCCTGGGTTAGTCTATTGGGCTGGGCCCAATATGAGTCCAAGGGGTATTTTGGTCTTTTTCTAATTAATAAAAGATCAAAACTTTACCAATTTTTAATAAATCATAAACAACTCTAAAAATCCAATAAAAATTGGATTTATGAATGAAAAATAAATCTTAACCAGAATAAAATATGAAATGGAATTTATGAAACAAATTCAAAATCATGAATTTTTAGAATTTAAATAATCAATTGGAATTTTCAATTATTATTTCCTTGTATTTAAAATTCAAGGAAAAATCTCAAATAAGTTCAAAAACTTATTTTCAAACATTTCAAAATGAGATTCTATTATTCCAAGTCATCTCTTTTGAACCAGAGAATTTTTCCCAGAAAACTACTATATTCCCTTTTATTCCAAAAACTATAGAGGTAACTCTATAATTTCAAATTATTTTGGAATGACTAAGGTAATTACCAAGTAAACTCATGTTACTTTAAATTGTTGTACTTTGTGTGAATTACAATGATTAATACTTTTAAATCAATTGTAAATTACCGTCAAAGACATAAATCTTAAATACAACCCTAAATTGTCATAACTCAATGGGGTAAAGGGATTCAACATAAAATAATACATCCATAATTGCATTATTTGGATTTTTATAACATTGTCCTTACCGGACAATGATGCTTCTTACAGAACCCGAGGTCCAGGTTCCATCAACTGCATTGAACTGCACTATCTCGCAGTCCACAGGCAAGTTCACCCTTGCTCATGTCAACTTGATTATCTTCTACTACTTTTAATGCAAAGCTATATACTTATCATTCCTGCATCGCAAATGAAATGTTAATTTCCAACTATGAATATGACTATGTGGCTGGCAATGGAACCATGGTATGTGTTGATATGGTGGAGGTTCCATTGCAATGGGTTATATCACCCTAGGATTAAATTACCAATGCCGTCCAGTGATTCTAGCGCCGTACAAACCGCGTTGACCATGAGATCTATAATGGCTCGAAAAGCCAGCTGTATCTTTTCCCTTCTGCACGCCAACGGATCGGGAGACGGTGGGGTGCTGGAGGCACTGCCGCAATAGGTTGGGAAATCCTTTTAAATCCCCATCCATTGGTGATGTTAATCTCTTCCGATCTATGAAGGATTGTCCAAAGTACACCATGAGTAAAGCCGTATTATCGGGAAGTCTACTGGAGGTGTGCGGGTGGACAAAAGGGTGGGTTTGCGGTCGCGGAGAAGGCGGTGTGGGCTTGGATCTTTATACCGGCCTCACACCAAAGGAAGTGTGAACGGGGGCAAGTCCCTGCGGATGGCAAAAAGGGTGAGATCTCTTGTGGGAAAAGTAACGCACCTCTCAGAGTGTATCAAATTGTGGCTGTCACTCCTTGTTCCGGGAAGGGAACTGCGAACGCGGCAGAAAGGAACTCCACGAAGTTCGGGTCAACCTGTGAAGACGACGGGCATAGTTTTCATAATAAAAGCAACCTTTTGAAGAAATGTTTGCAAAACATGCATTGACCTGCGATTTCCTGATCAATGGTCGTAGCTAGTGCATCAAACACCTTTTATTCTTTTAGAACTTGCTGAGTACCTCTGTACTCACTTTCTTTCGACACCCTTGCTAGACTGTGATCCCGAAGTGGAGGCTATCAACGATGGAGCACCGAAGGAAGCTACGAGCTGGTCTACGAAGAACCTGATCTTACCGGCGGAGTGGAAGGCGTAGACTATGGGATAGTCTACGGACCAGATGACACGGAGGTGGAGGAGTAGTGACATACCTTAGTATCATAGAGCCGAGCAACGTAGAACTTACCTAAATAAGTTGTTGAGCTCTTTTCATCTTTAGTATAAGTTGTAATGGTACTTTAGTAGTCTCTTAGGGTGTTCTCATAGGACCTGTGAGGATACCAACTTGTAAGAAAATGTTTGTAATAAAGTATGGAGTGTTATGACCTGCAATGTTTCTGTTGTACCACTCTGAGGGATATGGCAATTTGTGAGGAAGTCCCTTCACAAAGATCATATCAACGACTTGTATACTACAACATGCAGTGGTATGCTGGGTCACCGCAGCTGGTATCAGAGCAAATGTTGCGACCTTAGGTTGGAAAAACCTAGTATAGGGAAGAAACCTGTAGGAGCCTAGTAGAAATAGTAAAGGATTCTCTAGAAATATGGTGGTTATTCACTTGAGAATAGCAAAACCATATATTTTAGTGCGATAATTCTTTATTATAGCTATTATGATGCATTATCACTACTAATATTCTGCTTTTGTATACAGCCATAATGGCGAACACTTTTCCCAAGAGGACTTTGAGGAAAGTTGAGGGTTGGCTCGGTGATTATGATGGACCAATAACAGCTCTCCTGTGTGGGATGCTGAAGGAACTTCATTGCGATCCACGGATACCTGTTATCAAGTATACTTACTATGATGGGGAAATCCTAGCCAAGTGCAGAGTATCGGTCCAACTACCGGAAAAACTGCTGATGAGTCGTATAATGCCATACGGAGAAGCCAAAACTATCACCACAGCCTACCATATGGGCCTATTCAAGGCAATCCTTGAGATAAGGCAGCACAAGTCAGTAGAACTCCTATGTTCAGAGTTTTCTCATATACCTCATGCCGAGGAAGATGAGGATCCCACTCTTAATCATTTGGTGTTAGCCCACAGAAGTCCTGAAGCTGCAGCACAGCACATGGATAGCTGTAAGTCTTTATTGACCACGATGTATCTTTTACACATGAAGATGAGAGGTGAGATTGACCACATGCTAGCTGAGTTCACGGACCCTGATAAAGTCCAAACTCGGATGCATGACTTGAGGGCACAACCACAACATACTACACCTTTCTTTAACCCAGACAGTGATGTAGATTTGAGTGACCAGTGGTTCAAGAGAAATCTACCTACAAGAGACCCACTTACACCTAATTTTGTTCCGCACTATCCACATGTGTCAGCATCATATGATACTGGATATGGGGGATACCACTCATGGAACATAAATTGCTCGGAGTCACCGATTGAAAACTCGACGGGTTGGCGTTTCGGGGAACCTTTCGGTGATGAGGAGGAGCCAATTCCATGTGATACAGGAGATGAGAGTGATGCGGTTAACCCAAATGTTAACCAACACTACGAGCAGGAAGAGAAAGGTACTGATTCCATTTCTTTAGATTTGGAGATGGGCATATCTAAACCATCGCAGTACGAAGTAGGTGAGAGTTCTGGAACCAAGAAAAAGAAGAAGAAGAAGATGAGGGGTCAAGTGAATAGGAATCCTCCATGGATGACTGGAGAAGAGGCACTGTATTCCACTGGGGATATGTATGAGTCTTTATCTAGTTACTTTGGAATGACAGATCTCTGTCTCGGCACTTCGTCCGATTCAGATTACATACCTACTGGAAGGACCTTTGTTCCGGACGGTGTTCGGAAGACTAGTCGCTGTACTGGTTGGACCCCAGGGATGTACGCGGAGGCGAATGAAGACGATGAGGAGTAGAGCTCCAAGGAAGAATAAAGTAATCTAGGTGGTATTGTAATAGAACGTATTTTAAATTTCCGTTGGCTTGGGCTTGGAGCCAAATAAGTGGTTTATATATACCACATGTAATATAAGTTTGTGAGTGTGTTATGTATTATACGGTGTATATACATAATAAATGTTTGTTTTGGATTTGCTTCTTGATTTAATTGTGTGACTAGTACTGGGCAATGAGTTGAGCTCAGAAAACATTCGCATGGTGTAATTATGAGTAATCGCTCTTTGTTACAGGACTAGGGGGAAATGGCGTTAGTAGAAACCGAAGAGGCTCGCAGAGAGCGGGAAGAAAGAGAAAAAGAGGAGGCAGATGCAGCAGCTAGAGCAGAAAACGCACCACCACCACCACACCCAATGTTGCACCCAGACTTCCAACAGTATATGAGGTCAATGGAGGAAGACAGAAGGCGTTACCAGGAAAGTCAGAGCAAGAATATGCAGGATTTCTTTACCCATGTCATCAATGAGAGGGGTAATGAAGGCAAGGGAGTAACACTATCGGACTTCCAAAATGCAAGACCACTACCATTCACATCAGCTCCAGAACCAATGGACGCTGAAGATTGGCTTATGGATACGAACGGAAATTGAAGACCGTTGGTTGCAACGATGAGGAGAAGATCAGATATACCACTTATCTGTTGTCAGGACCAGCAGCATCATGGTGGGAGAACCTTGTAGCAGTACACCCTCCAGATAAGGTATTCACCTGGGAGGAGTTTAAGAAGAAGTTTCGGGATGCTCATGTTCCGGACAGCGTGGTGGAGCTGAAGAAGAGGGAGTTTGAAGAACTGAGACAGAATACTGCACCAATCATGCAGTATGTTCGGGATTTCAATAGGTTATCCAGATATGCACCTGAAGATGTAGATACAGAGGAAAAGCGGAAGAAGCGGTTCATGAAAGGCATGAATCCATACATGAAGATGCAACTGAGGTTGGCAAGAACTGCCGAATTCCAGGAACTGATTGACTCGGCAATCACTTTCGAGGATGACTACAGGCAAGTCCAGGAGGACAGGAGGAAGAGGGCTCGTATAGAGCCAAGGAAGTACCCAATTAGTAAACCACTACCTGATCGGAGTTTCAAACCTCGATATCGACCTACCACTGGTAATCAATACAATCGGGGAGGTCAGAGTCAGAACCCAATTAACCAGATCATCTGCAACAATTGTGGCCTGAGAGGTCATTTGCAGAAGGATTGTCGAAAACCCAGAATCATTTGCTATGGTTGTGGGAAGGAAGGACACATTAAGCCGGAGTGTCCAAACAAGTCGCCTTGGAGTGGACAGAGCTCTGGAGGACGAGGTGGCAACAACAACAATAACAACAACAATAACAACAACCGCAACTACAACAACAACAACAATAAGAGGGGAAAGCCTTATGGAAAGCTGAATTGCACATCTTTGGAACAAGCGGAAGAGTCGGATCAAACAGTCTTAGGTACGCTAAGCATTCTTACTCATCCTGGCAAAGTATTATTTGATACTGGAGCAACCACATCATTTCTTCCATTGGAATTTGTGGAAAAATTCGGGCTTAGATGTTCTAAGTTAGAAACCCCTATAACTGTCCTATCCGCGGGGGGAACGATCTTAGTGACCCACGTGAAAGAAGCACAAGTCCTAACCATATGTGACTGTGTGTATTTCGCGGACTTATTAATCATACCCATGAAAGACATATCAGTCATCCTAGGGATGGATTGGTTGACAGAAAATGGAGCGGTGATTAACTGTGGAGACAAAACAGTATCACTTCGCGACTCCATCGGAGGTAGAATAGTGTTCCAAGGAGATAAGTACAGTGAATTAGAGATTGGATTGGAACTCAACAGCCTGAAAGAAGTGAGAATTGAAGATATTCCTGTAGTGAATGAGTTTAAGGATGTATTTCCTAAGGAACTACCAGGAATGCCACCCGATAGAGAGATCGAATTCACAATCGACCTGATTCCAGGCACAGCACCAATAGCACAACCACCATATAAGATGGGGCCAAAGGAGTTAGTGGAACTGAAAGCTCAGATAGATGAACTGGAACAGAAGGGATTTATTCAAGAAAGTGTGTCACCATGGGGTACACCAGTTATTTTTGTGGATAAAAGAGATGGAGGAAAGAGAATGTGTGGAGATTATAGAAATTTGAACAATGTAACTATCAAGAACAAGTATCCTTTACCTAGAATTCAAGATCTTTTTGATCAAGTTCAAGGAGCAGGAGTCTTCTCGAAGATAGATTTAAGGTCAGGATACCATCAAATCAAGATCAAGAAGGAAGATGTACCAAAAACAGCATTCGTATCAAGGTATGGACACCATGAATACTTGGTTGTACCATTTGGACTAACCAATGCACCAGCAATTTTCATGAATTTGATGAACAAGATATTCATGAAGTACTTGGACAAGTTTGTGATAGTGTTCATAGATGATATTTTAATCTATTCCAAAGATAAAGAAGAACATGCCAAACATTTGAAGATAGTTCTGCAAACTTTGAGAGAACATCAGCTATATGCAAAGTTCAGCAAGTGCAAATTTTGGTTAGATAGTGTTGAATTTCTTGGACATGTCATAACCAAAGAAGGCATAGCGGTGAATCCAAGCAAGGTTCAGTCCGTATTGGAATGGAAATCACCTAAAAATGCTAAGGAAATACGAGGATTTCTTGGTATGGCAGGCTATTATCGGAGATTCATAGAGGGATTTTCGAAGATTGCAGGACCAATGACCAAGTTACTCAAGAAAAATACTCCATTTGTGTGGACTGATGAGTGTGAAGCCAGCTTCCAAACACTCAAGGATAAGTTAACCACAGCACCGGTATTAGCAGTTCTGAACCTGGAAAGGATTACACGGTGTATTGTGATGCTTCCAAGAATGGACTTGGATGTGTTCTTATGCAAGATCGGAAGGTAATAGCTTATGGATCAAGACAGTTGAAACCACATGAACACAACTACCCAGTACATGATCTCGAGTTAGCGGCAGTTGTGTATGCTTTGAAGAGTTGGAGACAATTTCTATATGGATCCAAGTGTGAGTTATACACTGATCACAAAAGTTTGAAGTATTTCTTCACCCAGAAAGAATTAAACATGAGACAGAAGAGATGGTTGGAGTTGATTAAGGATTACGACCTTAAGATCAACTATACACCAGGCAAGGCTAATGTAGTAGCAGATGCCCTAAGTAGGAAAAGTACGGAGAATCAACCTACGGAATGGGAGATTCCAAAGGAACTTCGGAAGGAGTTAGAAGATGCTCAGATCTTGTTTATTCAAGGTGATATCAAAGGAAGTATAGCAACCATGAGGATTATGGATGAGATGTACTCAGACTTGAAATATGAGATTATCCGAAAGCAAGCGGATGATTTGTTCATTCAAGAGGAAATCAAGAGGATTGGCGAAGGAAAACCATCGGAATTCCATCTAGGGGAGTTTGATTCATTATATTTCCAGAAAAGGATCTGTGTACCAGATGATCCAGAAGTCAATCATATTAAAAGAAGCACATGAAACCCCTTATTCCATACATCCAGGAAGTACCAAGATGTATATGGATTTGAAGGAAATGTTCTGGTGGAACAACATGAAAAGAGAAATAGCACAATATGTCTCGGAATGTCATACATGTCAACGAGTGAAGGCAGAACATCAGAGTCCTGCGGGATTACTCAAACCACTAGAGATACCGGAATGGAAATGGGATGAAATCGGAATGGATTTTGTTACTGGTTTACCAATGACTAATAAGAGGAAGGATATGATATGGGTAATAGTGGATAGACTTACCAAGAGCGCTCATTTCATAGCCGTAAACACAAAAGATACTGCAGAAAAGCTTGTGGATATTTATGTGAAGGAAATTGTGAGTAAACATGGAGTACCAAAGAAGATAGTCTCAGATAGAGGTTCGATTTTCACATCAGCATTCTGGAAACAACTACAAGAATCTTTGGGATCCAAGTTGGATTTCAGTACAGCATATCATCCACAAACCGGAGGACAAACCGAAAGAACCAATCAGATACTTGAGGACATGCTTAGAGCTTGTGCTCTGAACTTTGGAGGCTCATGGGAGGATCATTTACCTTTAGCGGAGTTCTCATATAACAATAGTTATCAGAGTAGCATTCAGATGGCACCGTACGAAGCATTGTACGGAAGGAAGTGTAGATCACCAATTTGTTGGTTTGAAACCGGAGAAAACAAGGAATTTACACCGGATTACATCAAAGAAAGACAAGACGTCATCGAGGTGATCCGGGATAGACTCAAGATAGCTCAAAGTCGTCAGAAGAGTTACGCCGACTTAAAGAGAAGAGATTGGGAACCGAAAGTGGGAGACATGGTTTATTTAAAGGTTAGCCCAATGAAAGGACTTAAGAGGTTCGGAGTGAAAGGAAAGTTAAGTCCTCGATATATTGGACCATTTAAGATACTCAGTCAGAATCGAGGAACAGCTTTTGAGTTGGAGTTACCGGCACAACTAAGTCAAGTTCATAATGTATTTCATGTTTCACAACTCAGAAAATGTTTGAAGGCACCGGATGATCCTATCACATATGAAGAAATAGAATTGCAATCTGACCTAACTTATGTGGAAAGGCCTGAAAAGATCTTAGAAGTACAATGGAAGAAATTAAGAAACAGAGCAATCAAATACTGCAAAGTGCAATGGCAACATCATCCTGAGCGAGAAGCTACTTGGGAGACAGAAGAAGAACTCAGAAGTCTTACCCCGAGATGTTCAGGTACCAATCTTAACTTCGGACGAAGTTTCGTTAGGGGGAGAGGCTGTAATAACCCAGAACCTAGGAACAACGAAGGGTAGATTTAGAAATGGGATGTGCATTTCATCGCAAAACGGGGGAAATTTTCGCGCCTTATTGCAACTAAACCTAAGAGGGATCGAGATTCTCTCTCATCTTGCACTTAGGGTTAGGCAATGTGAGTTAGGGAAATTTCGACATGATCTCTTTTGTATCTTGTTGATTTGGGGAATTGATTTCATTTGACAAGTGTTAATACATTTAACAATAAGCATTGAACCATATAAAATAGAACTCATAATTCAAACACAATTTATAAATTCAAATGACTTTGAATTTCAAACTGAATATTAAATACAATATTTAATTCAGAATGTAAACATTACATAGATCAAAAGCTCATGAACAAAAACTTGAGCTTTATTGATATCAACACAGATTACAAAGTCTTTACAATATTCTTGATACAAGAATTGATAAATAATAAACAGAAATGAAAATAAAGATTACAATTTGCTCCTATAACTAAAACCTAAACTAAATGCTTGAAGAACATATTCTGGTCATATTCAACTTCAAAACCTGCAAAACAGATCACAAACACTAGCCAGAATATAAGTGTTAGCTCAAGATTCAGTTTAGACAGTTAGCAAGTGACACAATCTTCAGTTTGGACAGAACCAAGTCACAGCACACTTGTGCTTGTCCAAAACCAGGGACAGCACAAGATAGGATCAGCAGAGACCAAAACTGAGCACACAGGGGCTCAAGTTTCAGCATATGAGAGCACACAGCTCAAGTGTGCTGGGCAGCAACAGCAAGGCCATGCAAGAGCATAGTCACCAAGCATGCCAGGCTTGTGTGTCAATGCAGAGAGAGAAGTAGGGATCATATAAAAGGAGCACAAACCCTAGAACCAGTGACCAGTCGACCAGATAAGATCACCAGGTAAGGGTGAAGCAAAAACAAGCGAGTTCATCTGTTCTTGAGCAAGAACAGAACCAACACACAACTCCTCAAGCCACCAGAGATCATGGTGACCTAGAAGATCATCCAAGCTCTGGAGGTGAAGGGCTGTGAACAAACCCAAGTCTGCATCAACAAAGCATTACTTTCTAGGAGCTGGAACAAGGTATACCTAGTTCCTGGAAGAGATCCAATGGATCTAATCCATCATATGCATAAGCATGGAATGAGCAGATGCTCATATGGGTAGATCATCACTTGGTTTTCACCAAGGATTACTGCCAGTCAAAAGCTACTAAAACAGAAACCATCCAGATACAGATCTTGTGCACAGAAGCAAGATCTGATGCACAGATAGCACCAGTAGATGTATTGCAATAAATAGCAGCTAGTATAGACTACACAGAAAATCCTAGGCACATAACCATCAGAAACCCTAGATTTCTTCACAGGCAAGCATATTGGCATTCATACTTACTATGATTCCCTAATATGCAAGCAAAGTTGAGTAGCCAACAAGATCCAACCACTAGGTGAGCAACCAGTCAGTAGCAAGGCTACTGAGGTCACATCACACTTAGCACCAAATAAGAGCAAGCCAAATAGACCACATCACTATCCAGAAATGGATTCAGAGTTTAATTGCTTGTAAAAGAATCATGAACAGCAAACTCATATACAAGCAAGACATTTAAATCATCACTGCATAAGCAGTTCATCATAATTAAGTAATCTAAGCATGAATTTATCACAGATCCATGCTAAGCATGACAACAGCATACTGTTAAGCAATCACTGACAAACAATTGATCAAATTGATCAATCATAGCAAGCCAACCTACACAGAGAGTTTTGCCAACAAGCAAGAAATGATCCAATGGATCATTAGGTTGCAGAATTAGTACTGAATCATATCACAGGCACTCTGGCACACACACAAGTGTCACAGATGCATCACAAGTACACCTAGACAAGCAAGCATGATAGTCCAGTAAGCATAAGCAAGTCATAACCAAGCATAGCATGGAATAGATAGCTTTTGAGCAAGCACAGTAGAGCATGGCAAGTACAGAGCATGCTAGGAGCAGCAGAGAAGTAAGCACAGCATAGATAGCAAGCAAATCGACATGTGCCAGTACCAGCAACTGGTAATCTGACCATGAGCTTGCAGTAAACCGAAGCACAGTAAGATTGCGCAGCAGTAGTATGACTCTAGATGAACACAAGACCACCAAAGAGCAACAGATCATGAGGAGGAAGAAGAACAGTGGCAAGGGAGGCGCACAGAAGAGAAGGAGGAGGAGCAGAGGACCTTACCCGCGCCTGGAGGCAGAAGCTATGGCATGGCGAGGCAGTGCCCGCGCGGCCATAGCAGCTGCAGCCGGGAAGTCGCGGCGTTACGCCGACGAACACCACCACAGAAGCACAGCATGGAGACGACGGCACAGCGCGCAAGCAGACCCGCGCCGGTCGGTCTCGGAGGCGCACACGTCGACGACGAGGGCGAGAGCTCGTCGGAGAATCACCAGATCGCCCATGGCGATTCTCCAGAGATCCAGACCGAGGCGATTCGCCAGAGAGGACGAGAGGAGAGAAACGGCTCGGACAGATCGATAGATCTGCTCGAGGCGGTTCTAGATCGGTAGGTGACCACGGCGGAGGAGGCCGGTGATGGCCGGAGCAGGGCGGCGGCCATGGCGGCGACGCCATCGCCTCAGGGTCGCCAGAGATTAGGGTTAGACGAGTGAGAAGAGGGCCGAGTGAGAGTGAGAGTGGTGGGCCGCTTCGGCGCCACCAAACCCAAAAGGGGGCCAGCCTATTTGGGCCGTCCCTGGGTTAGTCTATTGGGCTGGGCCCAATATGAGTCCAAGGGGTATTTTGGTCTTTTTCTAATTAATAAAAGATCAAAACTTTACCAATTTTTAATAAATCATAAACAACTCTAAAAATCCAATAAAAATTGGATTTATGAATGAAAAATAAATCTTAACCAGAATAAAATATGAAATGGAATTTATGAAACAAATTCAAAATCATGAATTTTTAGAATTTAAATAATCAATTGGAATTTTCAATTATTATTTCCTTGTATTTAAAATTCAAGGAAAAATCTCAAATAAGTTCAAAAACTTATTTTCAAACATTTCAAAATGAGATTCTATTATTCCAAGTCATCTCTTTTGAACCAGAGAATTTTTCCCAGAAAACTACTATATTCCCTTTTATTCCAAAAACTATAGAGGTAACTCTATAATTTCAAATTATTTTGGAATGACTAAGGTAATTACCAAGTAAACTCATGTTACTTTAAATTGTTGTACTTTGTGTGAATTACAATGATTAATACTTTTAAATCAATTGTAAATTACCGTCAAAGACATAAATCTTAAATACAACCCTAAATTGTCATAACTCAATGGGGTAAAGGGATTCAACATAAAATAATACATCCATAATTGCATTATTTGGATTTTTATAACATTGTCCTTACCGGACAATGATGCTTCTTACAGAACCCGAGGTCCAGGTTCCATCAACTGCATTGAACTGCACTATCTCGCAGTCCACAGGCAAGTTCACCCTTGCTCATGTCAACTTGATTATCTTCTACTACTTTTAATGCAAAGCTATATACTTATCATTCCTGCATCGCAAATGAAATGTTAATTTCCAACTATGAATATGACTATGTGGCTGGCAATGGAACCATGGTATGTGTTGATATGGTGGAGGTTCCATTGCAATGGGTTATATCACCCTAGGATTAAATTACCAATGCCGTCCAGTGATTCTAGCGCCGTACAAACCGCGTTGACCATGAGATCTATAATGGCTCTGGAAAAGCCAGTGTATCTTTTCCCTTCTGCACGCCAACGGATCGGGAGACGGTGGGGTGCTGGAGGCACTGCCGCAATAGGTTGGGAAATCCTTTTAAATCCCCATCCATTGGTGATGTTAATCTCTTCCGATCTATGAAGGATTGTCCAAAGTACACCATGAGTAAAGCCGTATTATCGGGAAGTCTACTGGAGGTGTGCGGGTGGACAAAAGGGTGGGTTTGCAGTCGCGGAGAAGGCGGTGTGGGCTTGGATCTTTATACCGGCCTCACACCAAAGGAAGTGTGAACGGGGGCAAGTCCCTGCGGATGGCAAAAAGGGTGAGATCTCTTGTGGGAAAAGTAACGCACCTCTGCAGAGTGTATCAAATTGTGGTGTCACTCCTTGTTCCGGGAAGGAAGCGAACGCGGCAGAAAGGAACTCCACGAAGTTCGGTCAACCTGTGAAGACTGACGGGCATAGTTTTCATAATAAAAGCAACCTTTTGAAGAAATGTTTGCAAAACATGCATTGACCTGCGATTTCCTCGATCAATGGTCGTAGCTAGTGCATCAAACACCTTTTATTCTTTTAGAACTTGCTGAGTACCTCTGTACTCACTTTCTTTCGACACCCTTGCTAGACTGTGATCCCGAAGTGGAGGCTATCAACGATGGAGCACCGAAGGAAGCTACGAGCTGGTCTACGAAGAACCCGATCTTACCGGCGGAGTGGAAGGCGTAGACTATGGGATAGTCTACGGACCCGATGACACGGAGGTGGAGGAGTAGTGACATACCTTAGTATCATAGAGCCGAGCAACGTAGAACTTACCTAAATAAGTTGTTGAGCTCTTTTCATCTTTAGTATAAGTTGTAATGGTACTTTAGTAGTCTCTTAGGGTGTTCTCATAGGACCTGTGAGGATACCAACTTGTAAGAAAATGTTTGTAATAAAGTATGGAGTGTTATGACCTGCAATGTTTCTGTTGTACCACTCTGAGGGATATGGCAATTTGTGAGGAAGTCCCTTCACAAAGATCATATCAACGACTTGTATACTACAACATGCAGTGGTATGCTGGGTCACCGCATTGTGTAGGGCTGCAAAAGCACACCTCAAGCCGGAGTAAACAAGCTCCACAACGTCATAAAGGAATCACACACGATGCGCACACTGTCACCATCACACCGTGGAGAGTGACTCCGGAGTTCATATTAAAGTAACCTCTAGAGTGCATAATAGACAAGAGTAACATCTACATATTCAACTAGATTACAAAGCTCATGATCACATAAAGATCACACCATGGAGAGAGAGATGAACCACATAGCTACCGGTAGAGCCCTCATGGGAGAACTACTCCTCCTCATCATGGGAGTCAGCAACGGCGATGAAGATGGCGATGGAGTCGATGGAGATGGATTCCGGGGGC
This sequence comes from Lolium multiflorum, assembly GCA_030979885.1. Classification (NCBI taxonomy): domain Eukaryota; kingdom Viridiplantae; phylum Streptophyta; class Magnoliopsida; order Poales; family Poaceae; genus Lolium; species Lolium multiflorum. The sequence goes on along the minus strand of CM061747.1, from coordinate 209,926,048 downwards.
ACTTCCCCGTCCCGGCTGCGTGCCGGAACAGAGACTTCTCTCCCCCGAACTTGGCTTCGCGATGGCGGCGGTTACGTAACTTTTCGTGAAATATGACTGATCGTCTTAGGGTTTTCGCTTATGGAAGAATATATAGGCGGAAGGGCGGCCTCGGAGGAGTCCCGAGGGGCCCACCCCACATGGCGGCGCGGCCAGGGGTGGGGCCGCACCCCCTATGGTGTGGGAGCCCCTTGGCCCCCCTCTAGCCCTTCTCTGGCTCTCTGGGTCCGTCTCGGCAAAATATTGACTTCCGTCTTCGTGGGGTCCAATTCCGAGAATATTTCATGTGTAGAATTTCTGAAACCAAAAACATCAGAAAACATGAACTGGCGCTTCGGCATCTTGTTAATAGGTTAGTACCGGAAAATGCATCAAAATGATATAAAGTATGAATAAAACATGTAGATATTGTCATAAAACTAGCATGGAACATAAGAAATTATAGATACGTTTGAGACGTATCTGTCTTGCAAAGAGAAGTGAAATATTTCTTCACATTCATAATCCTTTCCAACAAAAGTTTCATACTTAGACAATACAAACTCGGTGCGTAGGAGAGAGAGAGACAAAAGCGAGTGGAAAACTCTAGATGTGTTTCTATCTCTTGTCTCTAGTATAGCTTGGGACAGAAGCACCGAAAGAACAGCCACACGTAGGAAGGCAAGGACACGCGGCGAGCATGCACAATGCACGCTGACAGGTACCCCACTCAGCTGGTGCACCAAGCAAAAAAAAAAATAGGCTTTCACAAAACCGGTTTTGAACTCGAGTCACGGAACGCGACGCGCATACGTGTGATGCATGGCGAGGCGAACGACGGAGGAGGAGGAGGATGAGTGCGTGAGGACTCCTTCTCTTCTCACTCACTTGCAAGAACTAGAACAACAAACCTTATAAACCATTCCAACTCTCTGCCAACTAGCAATGTGAAACTAAAATTTAGTCCCCAAAGTTATCCAAGCTGCCACCATGATGGACCTTAAGATTTCACGAAACTGCAGGCTAGATGAGATGGCATTATAGACCTTGAGATTTCAGAAATTGTAGGATAGATGAACTGGTTCGCTAGGGCTGCACCCATCTACATTTAGTAGAAAGATAGATAGAAATGAATGAGATGAAGCCAAAGCTAGAAGCACACTACTACCAACAACCAAATAAACGTACCATAAAAAGGTACCAAACTTCACTTCCTCTAGATGTTCACTTATATTGGATAATAATTTTCTATATTTCAAATTATATATCAATGCAAGTGTAGGTACAACTTAAAGAAAACAACAACATTTACGGTTTTCTATAATGATTGCGTTATCCAGTTTAACTATTGATCTGCCATATGGAATCTAATGTACGTACAACAAATGTGTGAAACCTAAAGAAAAAAATTGTCGTCTAAATATACAGGTCACCCCGGCCAATCACAACATTTAGCAGAGTAGAAAATACTTTACCATCATCGAGGGAAAAAAAAGCTTTCCTAGCCCTGAAAGCCCGGGTAACGGCAGAATCACACCCGGGCCGCGTCCAACAACCTCGGCACCGGCCAATCACAATACGGGTCGTGGAATTCAAGTCACCAGCAGCTGCTCAGCCACCGGACAGGGGCAGCCCGCAGAGCCAGCCATGGCGTCGGAGTTCGAACCCCTCCTCCCCCGCGCCGGTCACCGACACCACCCCGCCACCGGCGGCTGGAAGTCCGCTCTGTTCATAATCTGTAAGCCAGCCACGATCTCTTGTAGTCTTGTTCCAGTTTGCTCTCCTAGGTTGATTGCTTGCTCGACTCAGTTCGCTAATTACGGGAGCTAAATTCATTTTGTGTGATCACAAGGGGTGGAGGTAGCGGAGCGGTTCGCGTACTACGGCATCTCGTCCAACCTCATCAACTACCTCACCGGCCCGCTCGGGCAGAGCACGGCCGCCGCCGCCGCGGCCGTCAACGCGTGGTCCGGCGCCGCGTCGATGCTGCCGCTGCTCGGCGCCGCCGTCGCCGATTCCTGGCTGGGCCGCTACCGCACCATCGTCGCCTCCTCCGTGCTCTACATCATGGTCAGACCTGTTCCTTGGTCGCTATCAATCGGCAATTCTTGTTTTCCTTGTTTCACTCTTCTGTTCAAACATTTTCTTTCATGCACACTTTAGGTACAACTAATAATTGGTATCGTACGAGTTTACTCATAAGAAATGTTTCACGAGTGGCGCATGGAACCGTGTGGTATCATTGTTTGGTTTAGTCGCGGACGCAACTACTTCAGATTTCGTTTCTTCTTTGACAAAAGGTGTTTTCATTCTGATGGAAGCGGAAACACCCACGTACTGCTTTGCACGTCATACATTCAGATTTAGCTGTACGTGCATATCAGATATTTTGGTCCTTCATTGCAGTGAATTATTCTTACCATGCTCGGGGGAATTTCCTAATTTCCACCTCTTTTATCTTGAAAACACTTCATGATCTCCCGAATTGTAGTAATTTCCAGCGGTTTAGGCCAGGCCGATTGAGTCCTTTTTAATGGACCACGATCTTCTCGTGCTATTTGAATTTGAATTTGAAACCTAGATTATTTACTTCAGTTGGACCCTATGTTATGTTTGAATTTTCAAATTTGAAAGCAATGCATTTGAAATGTTGTTTGCATTTTGCAATTTGTGCATTGGAAATATTAAGGTCTGAATTAACATGTTGTGCAAATATAGTTTACATAAAGCCTGAAACATTTGTATTTGTACCAACTATCAAGGGTTGTTAAGTCTAAATTATATTCATCCAAACTGAAAATTCTGCAGGGTCTCGGGATGCTGGCGCTCTCTTCCATCTTCACATCACCTAAGGAGCAACAATGCAGCGTCACCGTTGATGGCCGTCGAGCATGTGCGCCTTCCTCGCTCCAGACGACATTCTTCTACCTCTCGCTCTACCTGGTAGCCATTGCGCAGAGCGGCCACAAGCCCTGTGTGCAGGCCTTCGGCGCCGACCAGTTCGACGCCACGGATCCCAGAGAATCTTTGTCGCGGAACTCCTTTTTCAACTGGTGGTATTTCGGTATCTGTGCGAGCGCGACGGTGACGACGGCGCTCATGAGCTACGTCCAGGACAACGTCAGCTGGGGTGTCGGCTTTGGCGTGCCGTGTGTTTCCATGATGCTAGCGCTCCTCGTCTTCCTGCTCGGCACAAGGACATACCGGTTCTATGACTCTAGCGACGGTGAGGGCGCCAACCTGTTCTCCCATGCCATCGAGGTCATACGGGCTTGGAGGAAGAGGCCACCAACAGGAGATGCATTGGTGGAGCACGGTGACTGTCCGGAAAACACTGCCATCGCGGCGGAGGTGAGGAGCATCGCGAGGCTGTTCCCGATATGGGCCGCGTGCCTGGTGTACGGCGTGGTGTTCGCGCAGCCGCCGACGCTGTTCACGAAGCAGGGGGCAACGCTAGACAGAAGGGTTGGCTCGTCGTCCTTTCAGGTGCCCCCCGCGGCGCTGCAGTGCTTCATGACCACCAGCATGATCACATGTGTCGTGTTGTATGACCGCATCCTGGTGCCGGTGGCGCGCAATGTGTCCGGCATCGCCTCGGGCATCACCATGCTCCAGCGGATCGGCGCCGGCATGGGCCTGGCCGCGGTTGCTTTCGTGGTTGCCGCTCTGGTCGAGATGAGGCGCCTCAGCGTAGCGCGGGATGCCGGCGTGGTCGACCAGCCCGACGCGGTGGTCCCCATGAGCCTGTGGTGGATCGTTCCGCAGTACTTGCTCCTCGGCGCGGCGGACGTGTTCACCATGGTCGGCATGCAGGAGTTCTTCTACGACCAGATGCCTAGCGCGCTCAAGAGCCTCGGGCTCGGGCTCTACCTGAGTGTCATTGGCGTGGGCAGCTTCATCAGCAGCTTCCTCATCTCAGTGATCGACGGCATCACCAAGAGTGGCGGAGGGACAAGCTGGTTCGCTGACAACCTCAACAGGGGCCATCTCGACTACTTCTATCTGCTTATTGCTGCCCTCACCGCGCTAGAGCTTCTTGCTTTCATTTATTTCTCATCAGCTTACGTTTACAAGAGAAAGACTGTCAATGTTCATTGATACATCGGTCGACCCATTATGTACAGAAACTGTGTATGCTCACAATTAATTCCACAATTCCACTACTTTTACTGTTGTTATGAGATTATACTGAAGCAGAGACATTTGAACACGACATTGCTGTTCTGCAAAGACAATATGCGAACACGAAGATAGTACCCGGGGTTTATTGAAGGCCCATTATCCGAAGAATAAGAAGATTCGGGAGCCCAAGATATATTAAGGAAAGTTAGAGTTGTAATAAGAAGTATTATTTGTAATCTGGCGGGATGAGTTAGAAACTGTCCCGGACTCTGTAACTTGTACGAAACGAAACCCTCGGCTCCACCTCCTATATAAAGGGGGAGTCGAGGGACGAAGAGATCATCGAATCATTATTTACAAACCCTAGTTTTCATATTCGTCGAGTACTTTTCGGCTGAAACCTTCGAGATCTACTTGCCCTCTACATCCAACTAAAACCCAAGTCTACAATCCGTAGGCATTGACAAGTTAATCCCTTGTCACCTAGTACCCGAAAAATGTGTTAGTTAATATGTCTAATAATTAACAGTATGTCCAACAAAATGAAACATGTGTTTTAATATATTTAACTTGAGACACGGAGAAAAAGTTGCATGAAGTATTAAATTTGCATTGAGTTGCATTATGCCATACTAGTTGAACTTAAACTTTACTGTATTAAGTTTGATCAAATATTTAGACAGAATTTCAACAAAAATCTTATATTAATTAAAATAGCTCTAAAATATATTTTAAATTATATGCATTTAATATTATAAATATTGATATTTTTTCTTCTATTGAATTATTCAGACAGGCCATGTACTCTTTAATGGTGCAGAGCATACACTCTAAATACACTCTATTGGAACAAATGGAACAGGCACCGAAGCAGATAAGGTCTTTTACAATAGGAATTTTTTAGTGCAATATCCTATCTACTTTGCTGATGTAGAATATTATTTAAGAAAGAAATAGAGGGTTGTTATATCTTAGCTACTAGGAAGTAAGATACATCCTTTGCACACAATTATAGGCAAAAAAAATCTAGTCCAATAGTACATATGCATGAACCTAAAATGATTAAATGCAACATCTCTAAGACAATGCATTGAGGTACTCCTAAGTTTTAAGATACTCACTCTGTATCGATTTAACAGGCGGTCAGGCGCGCACGAGTTTTAAGGCAAAGTTTGACCACTAATTTGATCAACAAAATATAAATTATATGTCAGAATATCTATACCATTAGATTCGTACTCAAACAAGGTTTCCAACGATATAATTTTTATGACATATATTTTATATTTTATTGACCAAAATAATGGTCAAAGCAAATTCTTGAATTATGTGCGTGCCTGTTAGACCATCCGGAGGAAGTAGCATTTAAGGAGTAGTTATCTCTTAAGTTTGAATTCCTCCGATAAAAATATGTTAAGAAAATCTCCATTGTTAAAGGCTTACCTGCCAGGGGTTGCTCTTAATAACTTGATGTATTGACTATGTTGACCTCTGTGCCTACATGAGATCCATAGGCCAATGAATGCAAGCAATACATGGTGGAATATACAAATCCTGAAATGAGACGACAGAAACACTTTTTTACATTTCGAAGGTATAAATATATTGCAAAACTTGAAGATGCCAACGATGTAGATGTCATCCTCTCCTAGTAGCATGAGCAAAGAAGTATTTCCGCACTTCCTCCAATTCATAATAAGTGTCGAGGCTTTAATTTAAATTTGAACTAAAGTCTAGCACTTATTATGGATCAAGAGTAAATTATTATGTAAAGTTCAAAAAATTACCTAATGATCTACCATATGAACTAATGTATGACAAACATGTAAACTCTAAACATAAAAACTAATCAAACCTTGTATTCCATCCATCCCAACAAAAGTGTCTCAACTTTGTCAGTTGAGATATTTTTGGTGAAGCGGAGGGAGTAGTTCAAATGTGCGGTTTTTTTTTTTGTCAGTTGAGATATTTTTGGTGAAGCGGAAGGAGTAGTGCAAATGTGCGGTTTCTTTGCTAGTTGTAACATTTGATATGATAGAAAAGGGATTTACCTCATCGGGGAAAAATACATTCATAAACCTGAAAGCCCATTTAATGCGAGAATCGGCAACCGCCAATCAGTATACGATAGGACGCCTCCTCGTGGAATTGAAGTCACCAGGCACCAGCACCTGCCGGCAGCCCGCACAGCCAACCATGGCGTCGGAATTCGAAACCCTCCTCCCCCGCGCCGGTCACCGACACCGCCCCGCCACCGGCGGCTGGAAGTCTGCTCTCTTCATAATCTGTAAGCCGGCCACGATCTCGCGTTCCAGCTTGCCCTCTCCTAGCTTAATTGCTTTGCTCTCACTCTGTTCGCCAATTCGTTTTGTCCGATCACAAATTCACAAGGGGTGGAGGTGGCGGAGCGGTTCGCGTACTACGGCATCTCCGGCAACCTCATCAGCTACCTCACCGGTCCGCTCGGCCAGAGCACGGCCGCCGCTGCCGCCGGCGTGAACGCCTGGTCGGGCGCCGCGTCGATGCTGCCGCTGCTCGGCGCCGCCGTCGCCGACTCCTGGCTGGGACGGTACCGCACCATCGTCGTCTCCTCCCTGCTCTACATCGCGGTGAGCCTAGCAGCTAGATTTTTTCCTCCCTACAATCCATTCATTTCGCTGTCGACCAGCAGTTTTATTTTTACAGATTCAATCAATTCCTTAGTTTATACTAGTTGGGGGGTACTTTTATCATAACCCCCTTTGTGTCGCTGACACGTGGGGCCGGACCCCACATGTCAGTGACACAAGGGGGGTTATGATAAAAGTGGCACCAACTAGGGGGGGTTATCATCAAATTCCCCGTTGAGGTTTAAGAAATTTCGCACGGGTGGCACATGGAACCATGTGTAGCAATATTAATCTGATATAGTGCAGACGCAGGTAGCCTTAGAATAATTTCGTTGACTGAATGACATTCAAGTTTTGAACCGCTGGAAGCAATGGCAACCAAGTACCCCGTCCGTCCCAAAATGTAAGCCGTCTAAGGATCGGTTAAAAGTTAAACTTTACTAACTTTTAAATATTTAGAAAAATATATTTACATCTACAATATCGAATGAACATATTAAGGAAATATACTTTATGGTGAATTTATTCATGTTGATTCAGTACTGTAAATATTTATATTTTTGTGTATAAATTTAGTCAAACTTAAAAAACATTGACTTTTGACTAATCTTTAGGCACCTTACATTGTGGGACGGAGGGAATAGTGTTTTAGCCATTGCTGTGGCATGTGCTCATAAATCAGCAGACCGGTTTTCGAAAATGAAATAATCAGCTTTATTTTTTTTAGAAACACTGGTTGTAACGTGGACGTACACATACTGACCTGAACTTTTTTGTTCCCCAACAAAGCTTATAGGCTACACTTGAGAGTTGAGAACAACTAATGAATAGCAAAGTCCTTCACATGTCTTCAGTTAAAAACTGAAGGCATCATCTTTGCTGGCCTTTTCGCTTGCTCTCGCCGAGTTGGGGATTCGCGGCTGTCGGTGAAAACCGTGCCTCGATTGGCGGGCGATGGCGGCGTTAAGCGTTGTTTCCTTCTTGAAGGCATCGTCGTCGCAGTCTGCGGCTATTCACTCGTGCTGCTCCGGGGGAAACTCTAGATCCAACCAGGATCGGACGATGACGGCGCTCCCTGCGTCGTTCTACCTCTTGGGGCATCGTTTTTGGAGCAGCGGCTAGATGGAGGTGGATCTTGGTGGTGTGGTGTTCATCTACCACGTTGTCGTTGATGATTCTCAGCGGTGTGGAGTTGCGGGGTGTCGAAGACGGGCGAGGACTGCTGGACGCGTGCAGGATGGCGGGGCCGTCTGGTGTCATGGTGGCATCGATGGCAGGTCTTGCAAGGTTAATGCGATGATCTCCCTTGAAGATGGAGTCGAGGAAGACGGCGGTAGCAACTTCTGTGGCGTGTGCGTTGGCATGCGCGGAGAGTCTGCTTGGCTGGATGTGCTTCTCACCTGCTATTGGGCGGTTTGGGAAGGCATTTGGTATTTGGATGATGTCAGTTGGTGTATTGTTACCCCCTTCATCCCACTGTAGGTCTAGTGAGGTGGCTTCGAGGTTGATTTTTTGTATTACTTCTTGTAAGGTTTGCGAATAATCTAATAAAAAGCCGTGTGCATCCTTTGGATGCAGAAGCTGGGGCGATTTTTCCCCCTTTTCGAAAAAAAAAGTTAAAAACTGCAACTGTAAAGGCATGAAATTTTGGTCAGGAATTTTGAGAAATTGTATTAGCTCGTGCAAAACTCATGTATTTTGTGCTTCAATTTGGCATCTGTGCCTAACGCTTTAACATTTAAACCAAGGGTTTCTATTTTTTGAACGTCTGATATTGGCATCCAAGCTGACAAAGTGACAAATCTGCAGGGTCTGGGGATGCTGGCGCTCTCATCCATGTTCGCATCACCTGAAGGCCAGCAATGCAACGTCTCGGCTAACGGCCAGGGAGAATGCCCTCCTTCCTCGCTCCAGACGGCCTTCTTCTACGTCTCGCTCTACCTGGTGGCCATTGCGCAGAGCGGACACAAGCCCTGCGTGCAGGCCTTCGGCGCCGACCAGTTCGACGCCACAGACCCCGCGGAGTCCTTGTCCCGGGGCTCCTTCTTCAACTGGTGGTACTTCGGGATCTGCGGCAGCGCCACGGTGGCCATCGCCCTCATGAGCTACGTACAGGACAACGTCAGTTGGGCCATCGGCTTCGGGGTGCCCTGCATAATCATGATGCTAGCGCTCGTCGTCTTCCTCCTTGGTACCAAAACTTACCGATACTACGACTCGAGCGACAACAATGGCGCCATCGTGTTGTCCCATGTCACCGAGGCCCTCAACGCAGCCAGGAAGAGATCGCCAGAAAGTGGCTCCTTGGCAGAGCATGGCGAGAGGAAGGAGAACGATGTGATCGTGGAAGAAGTGAGGAGCATGGCGAGGTTGTTCCCGATATGGGCGACGTGCCTGCTCTACGGCGTGGTGTTTGCGCAGCCGCCGACGCTGTTCACGAAGCAGGCAGCGACGCTCGACCGAAGGGTCGGATCGTCGGGGTTCCAGATACCGCCCGCGGCGCTGCAGTGCTTCAGCGGCACCAGCATGATCATTTCTGTCGTCTTATACGACCGCATCCTGGTGCCCGTGGCGCGCAGGGTGTCTGGCGTCCCCTTGGGTATCACAATGCTCCAACGGATCGGCATGGGCATGGCCCTGGCCGTGGCCGCACTGGTGATCGCCGCGCTCGTGGAGATGAGGCGGCTTAGCACCGCAATGGAAGCTGGCCTGGTGGATCAGCCGGACGCGATGGTCCCCATGAGCCTGTGGTGGATCATGCCACAGTATGTGCTCATCGGCGCGGCGGACGTGTTCACCATGGTCGGCATGCAGGAGTTCTTCTACGATCAGATGCCTAGTGCGTTCAAGAGCCTCGGCCTCGCGCTCTACCTGAGCGTCCTCGGCGTCGGCAGCTTCATGAGCAGCTTCCTCATCTGGGTCATCGACGGCTTGACGAAGAAGGGCGGCGGAACGAGCTGGCTCGCCGACAACCTCAACCGGGGTCATCTCGACTACTTCTATCTGCTTATTGCTGCCCTCACCGCACTGGAGCTTCTTGCTTTCCTGTACTTCTCAGCTTCGTACGCATACAAAAGAAAGACTGCCAATGTTCATTGATACTTTGGTCGACGAATCATGTATAGCAAGTTATATGCTGCCGGTTCCACTATTCATGTTCTGATTCTTCAGGGAACAAATGCTTCGGTTTACTTTCACTATTGCTATGACCTTACACTGAAGCAGAGACACATTTGGACAGAACGTTATTCTTCTTCAGACAAACCAGTCTGATAGAATGGACACATAAAGATATGGATATAGACTTCTTTTTAGGGAAGAAAAGATATAAACATGACTCAAGAGGATGGTAACATGCATATAAACTAGTGAAGCACAGATACATTTCGACACGGTATTGCTATTCTTCAAACAAGAGTCTTAGGGCATCTCCAGCGGCGCGACGCAAACGGACGCTGAGCGACCGTTTGTGTCCGTTGATCGAATGTCGTGCACCACCTCCCCGCGACGCAAAGTGATCGGCGTTAGAGACGCAAACCTGGCCCAAATATGCGCCAGGTTTGCGTCTCGCGGACGCTCGGACGCGCAGTGTCCGCCGGTCCTCGCACGGGCCCGCCCGGCAGCGGCACAACTACTTCGTCTTCCGCAGCATTACTTCGCGCTGCAGCCTTCGCAGGGCCGCGTTAATGGCCTGCCTCGGCTTCCGCGAGCGTGCGCAGCTAGTAGACGTTGCACTGGCAGGCCATTGAAGGCCACAGCCTCCTGCCCATGCGGCGGTACCTCCTCCACCGCCGGCGTACGAGCTTCCATGGCCGACCCCGGAGTTCATTAACCTCGTCAGCAACGACGACCAGTAGGCAGCAGCAACTTTTAGCACACCTTTATGGCGTTTTTATGTTTTTTTTAACGTAAATTATGGTTGCATGAATAAAAAAAAATTATGTGTCGCGCCGCTAGAGCCACCCCGACGCAAACGGACGCCCGGACGATTTCGACCATTTCGGCCGACGCAAACGGACACGACGCGTCCGTTTCCACGTCCGAAATGCGTCGCGCCGCTGGAGATGCCCTTAGAACATGGGCACATAACTTATAATCGCAAAGTAGTGAAGAAGATAGATTCATGCTGTTGATCATTGGGTTTAACCCACTTTCGACACTGGTACCTGAATATTCCTGGTTAGCAGGCTTCGCAACCTTCAGAAAGGTTTGATGCAAATCTTAGAGTGTGTGCCACGTGCTTGCTTGGCAAATTAAATGGATATAAGTTGGTGCTTAACAAAGTGGATTCAGACATTCAACTAACAGTATTGTTTCCATAACTTGGCCATCTTGGCCAGTCCTACAGAGGTTCAAGCTTGCCCAGGTTTTTTTTCAGTAACACTCTATCGGTGTCAACCATACCAGCAACTTAACTTTTACATCAATAGCTCAGGGATAGAATTCATGACCAAATGATGTTGCAGCCTTAGATACAGGTACACAGAATTCGCAAACCTAACCAGATTTCAACATGGAACTGGCTCCCTGATGATCTACTCTATTTGGCAAGCCCAGCTAAAACTGAACCTGGCATAGCAGAATAACGTTACAACTGATGCAGAGGAGCTGTGGGGATGTGTCCAAATGTACTATTGCTACACTGAAGCAGAGACGCATTTGGACGTGAACATTGTTCTTCTTCAGACAAACCAGTCTGAGAGCATGGACACATAAAGATGTTACCCCGAGAAAGAATATAAACTTTATTTTAGCAAAGAATATAAACTTGACTCGAGAGGATGGTAACATGCATATAAACTAGTGAAGCACAGATACATTTGGACTCGGTATTGCTCTTCTTCAAACAAGCCAGTCTGAGAACATGGGCACATAACTTGCGAAGTAGTAGTGAAGAAGATAGATTTGTGCTCTTGATCATTAGGTTTTACCACCAACTTCCCACTTCAAAGTGTTACCTGAATATTCCTAGTTAGCAGCCTTGGCAAACTTCTGAAAGATTTGATGCAAACCTTAGAAAGCGTTCCACGTGCTTGCTTGGTAAATTAAATGGGACTTAATTTGGTGTTTCACAAAGTGGATTCAGACATTCAACTAACAGTTTGTTTCAATGGTGCCAAACTTGGCCATCTTGGCCAGTTCTACAGACTAGAGTTTCCGCTTTCACAGGTTTTTGCTCAATCGGTGTCAACAATTGCAGAAACTTAACTTACATCAATAGCTCAGAGAAAGAATTCAAGCTTGGCCAATCCTACAGAGGTTCAAGCTTTCCTGGGTTTTTTCCAGTAACACTATCAGTGTCAATCCCTGAGCTCAGGGATAGAATTCATGACCAAATGATGTTGCAGCCTTAGATACAGGCACACAGAATTTGCAAACCTAACCAAATTTCCACATGGAACTGGCTCCCTGATGATCTAAATATTTCTCAAGCCCAACTATAAGAGATGTGACGAAGTGAGGAGAAACAAGTTTTGAAAAAAAAAAGACGAGAATTCTGAAATTTAATGAAAATATGAGACGAAATTAATGAAAACCCTACAAATGACAAAATAAAATTATATAAACAAATAAAAAATAACTTTTAGGAAAAATAGGAAATACTTTGTATTTACACACAGAAAAAATAAGAGAATGACAGGAGGGAGAATGCAAGAATGAGACAAGTTCAGAGAATCAAAAGTTCAAAACTGAAGAAAAAGAACAAAAATTAGAAATGAAGTTTTGATTTGGAGACCGGAAGAAGAAGAAAGCAAAGCGCGAAACTGAAAATTAATGATATTCTGACAAAAAGAGTGAAGATTAAATAAAAGAGAATGGCAAAAAAATGACTTTAGCTTCTGAAGAATGGAAGATTTAAGATGAGAAACAAAGAATGACAAAACGAAAATCGAAACTGGAGAAAGAGACTAACAAATACAGATTTAGGACTGACATAAGAGATAAGGGAGACTATAGAAAGAAGAAACAGAGAGTGAAGAAAGAATGATACTAAAGGAAGAAAATGAGATCAGATACATTGAGATAGTACACCAAGAAGAAAGAAAAAAGAAAAAAAAATGACCAACTGACAAAGGAGAAAATGGAAGTGAAGAGAATGTAGAGAATGTAGAGAATACTGAACCGGGGAATGACAAAAAAAAATGAACAACTAAAAACATAAACTGAAGAAAAAAGGAAAAAGTACTGAAACAAATTGATGACTGAAGGAACACTAAGCTGAAGAAAAAAAATGAAGAAACCAATACTGAAGAAAGATGCTGAAGTGAATGTCAAAGTAAAAATACAGAAACAAATAAATGAACAAACAGAAGCCGTAGGACAGATGAAAGACGTAGAAAAGACTAAGGCCGAGACTAGCCTAAGACTGAAGACAAGAAGCACAACAACAACCAAGCCTTTCAGTCCCAAACAAGTTGGGGTAGGCTAGAGTTGAAACCCATAAGATCTCGAAGCCAAGTCATGGTTCCGGAACGTGGATAGCTAACTTCCACGCACCCCTGTCCATGGCTAAACCTTTGTCGATATTCCAAACCTTCAGGTCTCTCTTAACGGACTCCTCTCATGTCAAGTTTGGTCTACGACGACCCCTCTTAACATCCTCAGCACGCTTTATCCGTCCGCTATGCACTGGCGCTTCCGGAGGCCTCCGTTGGATATGTCCAAACCATCTGAGACGATGTTGGACTAGCTTCTCTTCAATCGGTGCTACCCCAACTCTCTCCCGTATATCGTCGTTCCAAATGAAATTAAAAAAGCACAAGAAATTAAAAAGACCAAGAAATAAGAAACTAAATGAATATGGCTTAGGTGTTATGAACAATGGACAGACAAAGGTAGATAAAAAGAGATACCCCCAATGAGAATTATGATAAAAGAGATAGAAACTAGGACAACATTATTGACCGACATTCAGACAAAGCTAAGAGACTCTCTTCAGTTTCACTTTCCTACCACACGGTCATTGCTTTAAAAACCGCATGAGACACCCTAGCAAAAAATTGGCTCCAGAGGGGTGAGTGATCAGTGCATGAGCCCTCTCCATGTTCGACTAGTATGTTACTATAAATTGTATATAACAGAATGTTGTGTGCTAAATCTGATTAAAAGTGCCATTGTATTGTTGTTCAAAAAGAAATCCAGAGAGAGGAGCATCCGAGCATGGGGGCGAAGGCACAACAACGATGAGAAGAAAAGTAATTCTCATGTTCTAGCCATCGGTAAAGTCCACTAGTAGTATGTTTTTGCATATGCTCAAGCGCTCAACTACAATTTCTTTGTCATTTCCTTATAGCAAGGATAAAATGGATGGTACAACCGATGAGTTACTGTATAAAAAGGGAAACTGAAATAATGACCACTGTCCACTGCATAGTCCAGCTCAAAAGATGAATGTTACTTAGATTTGATTCAACACCTAAACTCAGAACCAGAAGATACTAACTAAGAGAAAAATAAATGAAGGCGCATCTACAACAGTTAATCTTTTTTCCAGGGATGCACAAACCTTTTTTTCTGCTATACATTAACTGACATAGGGCCCAACTAAATAAGTTCAAATGAATTCATTAAGGAAGTGACACATTTGACAACCCATCTCTGAGTTCTCATTTTCATGAAAACTGATCATAAACAACTACCTTCAACAAAACTCCTTTGGAGCAACCTTCTTCCTAAATAATACACCAATCTGCTGTAGGGTCTTCTTTCTCACGTGAGTGGCACAAATAGGTTGAATAGTTTGTCAATAAAAATCATCTTAAGTATAAATAAAAAGGTTGTCATTCATATCTCTGAATCCCACTAAGAGAACAATGAAAATAAGAACCTCGTCATACAAGACTGGATATTCAGGGCGATGGTAACTGAACTCAGAAACTACAACACGAGTAATACACGAAATGTATAAAACAAACTGAAGCAACTCCTCAGATACGAAAGCACGTCAAGTATTAGAAACCTCTGATCCATCTGAATCAACACTCACTAAGTCATGACAAGAAAAGCATGGCAAGTTTGTTCAGTAATCAATACAAACATCAGAAATCATGACAAGGATGGGGTTTCATGGAGCAGCACAGCACAATCAGTACTGGTCACGAGGTCTGCCACAGCACCACACAACGAATTCTCCCCTCCCCAGATACATCAAGCGAATTAGAAAACAGCTAGCTGCGAATTAGCAAAACTGTACTTTTACTATTGCTATGACCTTACACTGAAGCAGAGACACATTTGGACACGAACATTGTTCTTCTTCTGGCAAACCAGTTTGAGAGCATGGATGCATAAAGATATCACCCCGAGAAAGGAAATAAACTTTTTTTTAGTGAAGAAAGGATATAAACTTGACTCAATAGGATGGTAACATGCATATAAACTAGTGAAGCACAGATACATTTGAACACGGTATTGCTCTTCTTCAAACAAGCCAGTCTGAGAACATGGGCACATAACTTGCAAAGTAGCAAACAAGATAGATTGATTTGTGCTCTTGATCATTGGGTTTTAGCACCAACTCCCCACTTTAAAGTGTTACCTGAATATTCCTGGTTAGCAGCCTTCGCAAACCTCTGAAAGGTATGATGCAAATCTTAGAAAGTGTTCCACGTGCTTGCTTGGTTAACCAAATGGACTTAATTTGGTGTTTCACAAAATGGATTCAGACATTCAACTAACAGTTTGTTTCAATGATGGCAAACTTGGCCAGTCCTACAGACAGAGTTGAAGCTTTCCCGGGTTTTTGTCAGTAGCACTCAGCAAGCTCTATCGGTGTCAACAATTGCAGCAACTTAACTTACATCGATAGCTGAGGGAAAGAATTCATGACCAAATGATGTTGCAGCCTTAGGAACAGCCACACCCCTGATGATCTAAACTATTTGGCAAGCCCAGCTACAACTGAACTTGATAACAGAATAACGTTACAACTGATGCAGAGGAGCTGTGGAGAGCAGCACTCACCTCTGCTAACCAGTCAATCTTCCTCATCGAATTCGACGGCCGGCTCGGGCAGTGTCGGCAGCACAGGGTAGTTGCGGGAGAAGCAGGCGTCGCAGTAGTCCCCCGCCTCGTCGCCGTAGATGCTGTGCAGCTTGTCGAGCGAGAGGAAGGCGAGGGAGTCGCTGCCGATCAGCTGGCGCACGCCCTCCAGGTCCATCTGGTTTGAGATGAGCTCCCCGTCACTGGGCGTGTCGATGCCGTAGAGACAGGAGCCCACCACCGGTGGGCTGGCGATGCGCATGTGCACCTCTCGCGCGCCGGCGTCGCGGAGCAGCCGCACGATCTTGCTGGACGTGGTGCCGCGCACCAGGGAGTCGTCCACCACCACGACGCTCTTGCCGCGGATCACGCCGTGCACAGGGGCCAGCTTGAGCTTGACGGCCAGGTCGCGGACCGCCTGCGTGGGCTGGATGAAGCTGCGGCCGCTGTAGTGCCACCGGATGAGGCCCTGCTGGAACTCCAGCCCGGACTCGCGCGAGAAGCCGAGCGCGGCATAGAAGCCTGAGTCGGGCACCGGGATGACCACGTCGGCACCCAGCGCGGGGGACTCCTCGGCGAGGGCGCGGCCGAAGGCGGTGCGGCGCTCGTGGACGTCGTGCGAGAAGACGACCGAGTTGGGGAGCGAGAAGTAGATGTGCTCGAAGACGCAGGCGCGGCGGGGCACGCGCGCGACGAGGCAGGCGGAGGAGACGGACATGTCGCGGCGGTCGACCATGACCACCTCCCCGGGCTCCACCTCGCGCTCGTAGACCGCGTCGATGAGGTCGAGCGCGCAGGTCTCGGACGCGAAGACGACGGCGCCGTCGCGGCGGCGGCCGAGGACCAGCGGGCGGAAGCCGTGCGGGTCGCGCACGGCGAACATCTTGTCGGCGGTGAGGAAGAGCAGCGAGTAGGCGCCCGCGAGGCGCTCGCAGGCGTCGCAGATGCGCGCGAGCAGCGGGCGCGCGAGCGAGGTGGAGAGGAGGTGGAGGACCACCTCCGTGTCCGAGGTGGTGTTGAAGATGGAGCCCCGCGCCTCCAGCTTGCTCCGCAGCGCCTGGTAGTTGACGAGGTTCCCGTTGTGCGCCACGGCCACCTGCCCGAACCTGTACCCGGCCAGGAACGGCTGCACGTTGCGCAGGGACGCGACGGCGCCGGCGGTGGAGTAGCGCACGTGCCCGATTGCGGCGGGCCCGGCGAGGGAGGCCAGCCTGGATGGGTCGCTGAAGACGTCGGCGACGAGGCCCAGCCCGGTCACGGAGTTGAGCTTGCCGTCTGCGCCGACGGAGACGATCCCGGCGCCCTCCTCCCCGCGGTGCTGCAGCTTCTGCAGGCCCAGGTAGCAGAGCGAGGCCGCGTCCGGGTCGCCCACGACCCCCACCAGGCCGCACTCCTCGCGGGGGTGGTCGTCGGATTCGTCATCCGCGTTGTATGAGAACGGGGTGATGCGGTCGGGAAAGAGCGCCTCGGCCGGCGAAAGGCGGCGGCGGCGCAGAGCGAGAGGGGACGGGTTGGGGGAGTACCTAAGTCGCTGCTGCTGCAGCTGCTGGCGGCTGGAGCCGGTGGTGTGGTGGTGGTAGTGATAGAGCAGGCGCGAGGTTGAGGGGGCGGCGGCGGCCATTCCCATCGGTGATGGGCCTGAGGGGGAAAGGGGAATAGGAGGCGGCGGCGGCGGCGGCGAGGGTTAGGGGACGATGCCCCTCCGAGTTTGGGTCAAGGGGCGGGATTTAAAAGAGGTTTTTGCTTGGTCGGCTGGTGTGCGCCGTAGGATGCGATGTACTGGGATACCGTTGTTACCGTACGATGTACGTGATACGGCGGTGGAAGAGTGGTAGGGCCACCAACGAGCCGACTGAGGTCTCAACTTTCGACTCTCCAGCAGTCATCGATATCGTAGTGGATGGTTGGACCAGTGATGTAATCGCGGGTCAAGATAGCACACATATGGTGAGTAATGGTGGTATACATAACTAGCTGTTCATGTAAAAAAGTTCTCAGAAGCAACATGAGCAATTTTATCTCTTCAATGGAATCTACAACTTTAGTCAGAAAAAAGAGAGAAGGAACCCCACAAGTATGACACTATGTATCTCTTTCTCTCTCCAAAAAGCATGTTTTTTAGGCTTAAGATCCCACTTCTGGAAGAGAAGGCTGCCTCCTCATCCGAACCTACTTTGGACCACCCGAATCTAGTTAAAGGTGTGAGGCAGTAGCTCTAGGGCAGTGCATTGGGCATGCCCTAAGGACCCTGGTATCGCAAGAAACATGGAACAATATAAAGCACATTAAATAAAGTACAACAAATCATTCAGATACTCTCCATCTTCAAACTTTAGCCCCTATCGATGGCACGCCACCGCTATCACTCCTCCCTAAGCTAGCCAGACATTATTAGTTGCTAATAGAAAGTCGCCAAACGGGTCACATCCATCCCGAAGACGAAAACAAATAACCATCGATAGAAACTCCTTGATGATTCGGGGATTCCCACAGCCAGAAAAGGTCATCTAGAATCACACCACTCCCACAAGGTTTTTGGCATCGCTGTTGAAATAGGGTTGAAGCCAAGGAGACTTTAGTAGACAATACGCCCGCCAAACCGTAACCTTAAAACCAGAACCCCGCCTTCATGGCCTCGAAGACCACCAAAGCGAGGAAGATCTACGGCGACAACGATGAGAGGCGTTTCATGGTACCCTTAAAATGAATATGATTTTTACAGTAAAATGCGGGGTAGGCTAGCCTGCAGGAAAATCTAATAGAGTACCATGGATCAAACCTTTAGTGGGCTAGGCTTTGGTATTTTGCTCCGAAATTGAGTGGGCCATGTCCTTGTTTTGCCCCTACATATGTCCGCCACTACCCCACACATATCTCAACATATAAAATTTTAACTATGCAAAATCACCACAAACATATCGACAATGAATAAATTTTGAACTTTGCAAAATCATCACACAAATATGAAAGTATACTTCAAATAAAAATGTGCCTCGCACAGTATTATTCGAAACAACAATCATATGATTTTTAGAGTAAACTAGGATACTACAAATCGATTGGAATATACAGCCACACACACAAGGGTACTACAAAATCGATCGGTCAAAATCGATTGGAATGCCACACACAAAAAGCTAGAACCTAATCGTTGTGGTCAAAATCAATAGAATCGATTGATCTAGGTTGGCTGAGAAAAATAAGGAACCAACACGAGAAAAGGATGAAAAAAAAACCCGCCCATATGCCTCTACCCCCACCCCCACCCCCTACCCCCCTGGATTGTCGCTCACATCCCTGCAGCTAGGGTGACAAGCGGGGCGGGATGGGGGACAAACTTTCCTTCTAATGAAGCTTTAATTCCCAAACTTTGGTTCACCTTTTCGCACTAGTTTAGTCTTTGCGGGGCGGATTGTGGAAGCCACTTGCCACCTTATGATGAGGATATACCATATATTGATACAACCGATGTACCTACAGCCACACATATACAACGACCTATTACTCGAGTTCGTCCCAAACAACTTAATTATCAGGTACTTTTGTTTTTTGGAACTATTCCTCACATACATGAGAATATGATGCTGCCTAAATCAGATGTGTTTATTAATCTTAGGAATGATGGACCTAGCATGGACGAGAGGGAAAGGCTTTGGAGCATGATCGTGCATGGAGATGGCAGCAAACATGTGAGGGTTAAAGAGGATGCTTCGAGTGAAGATTTCAGAACTTTGAAGCCTCCATAATGATGAATGAAGAGCTTCGACGAAATATTCAAGATGACATCTCATATTTTCTTCATAAGTATGATACGGTGTTGTGTTACCTTTAGTTTTGGTCAGACCCATGTCAAATTCGCAGAAATTAAGTCAGCTACTTTTTAGAGTCCGTATTGAAGGAGAAAATGACATCTAGAGGTCAGTTCGGCCACCATACCTAGGGTTGGCTGAAACCCTCTCCTTTTCCTCCTTAGATACCTCCTTAGCCGTCACGTTTAGACTCGGATTTCAATTTGATTAAAAGTTAGTCATTACTGCAACTCTCGTGTACTTCTTTTGAGGCCAACGCCCAGAACAAGACCGATTATTTGGAATCCCACTTTATTCAATAAAATTTCCATATTTATCCGCAATATTTTGATTGCATTATTAGTTATTACTTGTTCTCGATTTCATGTAGGAATTAAGACCTTTTGGTAAGGCTGAACGTGCATCCGCAAGATCAGTAACTCCCGGAGATTGTCTTAGCGATCGCATTTGCGCACGAGCTTTGCACGTGTAGTCGGCTCGTCAAGAACGAACTCCACCAACAAATCGATCTATCCTCGTCTCATCGAAATATCAGCCACCTTTGCCCTATCACATGGTATCAGATTTCAGGTTGCTCGTTGAGATTTTACAGTTTTCCTAGTGTAGATTGCATCTGCCTTCATACCCATAAAGCACGAAAAAGCCAAAATACAATTAAGGTTTTAGATCATATCGTTCCATAAACCACCCCGAGCTTTTGCATTGTATTTTCAGTTTTGCATAGTTGAATTTGTGTTTGCATGTTCGTATCGAGTTGTTGGTCTTAGCGCCTAGTTCCTTTAGAGTTTCGAGTTCTGGTCATAGTAGTCACGCCGCCGTCGCACGCCCACACCGCTCGCAGATCACCACCACCATATACACCCATCATCTACTTCCGCCATTGCCATATACACCCACCATATACTTCCACCACTGCCATATACACCCACCATATCCTTCCGCCACCGTCATATACATCTGCCATATACCATGTTTCCTAGTGCGACATGGATTCTTATTGTTTCTCTACCGCGACAGAGTCCGAGTAGAATTAGGTTTCCATGTTTTCTTTATTACCTATTTCCTTCTATTTTCGCCCGTGTTGTAATCAAAAAATTCCATGAGTTAAGTTTTAGTCGCAGGCAAAGATTGTGAAGGAGAGCCAAAAAAAGTCTGGGACCGCGTCCGAAAAAATTTCTGGCTACACTATTTTTTCGACCTTGGAGATCACTTTTCTCCACTGCCCGTTATAGTGACATTTTTTTGGCGCATGCGCGCTTTTCGGAGCACTTTTCAAAAAGTTTGGCAAAAAAAATTCTGAGGCTGTATTGTTTTTAGACCTGAGAATCAGTTTGAGACACTCGCAACAATAGTGATTTTTGGCATCTCGGTTCGTCACCTCATCGCTGCTCGTTGCTTGTGTGCCGCGTCGTGACCTCGTTAGTGTTATAGGCTCACGTCTCTAGTACGGTCTAGCCTAGGACCAGCACAGTATCGTCGTTGAGCATACTTTCAATATTGCATTGTTGTTTTGACAATTGCTGTTTTTGCTACCATATTAGCCTTTCTACAACTCCACATATTGTCTCCACGTGCTCTGTATCGACACCTGGTAATCGCATTGTGCAATCTTTGGGGGGACATTGATCCTTGCTGGTTGCCATATCAACTTCCTCATGTTTGGTAAGAACTTTGTATTTTGCTTGACGAATTATGTGTGATCCACCATATTTCGTAGTTTGTAGGCATATACATTTGTGCTTTTTGAGTACTAATCATGACAGGAACCGCAACGGACATTGTTGACCCGGATAAGATGACGAGTGCGGAGTTGCATAGACACTTCACCCCAGCTTTTGGTGGGGCATGCACACGACGTGGACTCACGCCTCGGTGACGTTGATTCCAAGCGCACCGACGCCATGGAGAAGATCGAAGGCCTCGATTAAGATTTCAACACCAAGCTCGACGCCAAGTTCTAGGAGGTCTTGGCTAGGTTACAGCAGCCTCGCGACAATGCGCGACGCGCACGCCGCGTTCCTCGTGCGAATCTACCTGCGGGTACCGCTGCTGCTGCACCAGTCGCGCCTGAAGCAGCCTCAGATGAAGGATTAGAAGATTATGAAGAGGAGGAGTAGTTGGTAGATGAGAACGTGCTTGACGGCGAGGAGGTAGAACAACCTGCACCTGGTCCTCCACGACAATACAACCGCAACGCTCGCCCACCTCCACGACCGGTACGTGATGATGATCATGTTGCAAAATTTAAATTGAATATTTTGCCATTTGAGAGTAGATATAATCATGATGCATACCTTATTTTGGAATTTGAAGTAGAACAACTTGCATGTTTAAGATATCTTGATCATTTGCGTGTTCGTACTGCTACTTGTGAGTTCACAGATTTTGCATCTATTTGGTGGTCTAAACATTGTAGAGTACATCATGCTAATATTCATACTACCTGTATTATTCTAAAACTTGCTATGCGTACTTTCTCTGTTCCTCCATATTATCAAAATTATTTGCTTAAGAAATTGTCTCGTTTAGAGCAAGGTAAAAATTCTGTAGAAGACTATTATCAAGAATTGCAAACGGGTATGATTCGTTGTAGTATTGTAGAGGATAATGAAGCTATGCTTGCACGTTTTTTTGGTGGTTTGAATAAAGAGATTCAACATAGTTTGGATTATAAAGAGTACAACACCATTACTCGTTTATTCCATCTTGCTTGCAAAGCTGAACGTGAAGTGTAGGATCGTCAACCACTAGGGAGAAGAGCTAATATTTCTTCAAGTTGTACATCATCATGGTCTTCACGAAAATCAGATCCACCCACTCGTGGGGCTACACCACCGCCTACTACCCCCAAGTACACCTCACCTGCATCACGAGCGTCACCTGCTGCTACGCCACCACCATCTGCTGGTCCTTCTCGGAGTTCATCTTCGATGGCCTCCACGGGAAAGACGCGCGATGTTCAATGTCGCAAATGTTTGGGATTTGGTCACATAAAAATAGAATGCAGAACCAAACGTGTGATGTTGGTGCGTGAAGATGGAGAATATGATTTTGCAAGTGACTTTGATGAGGATACATTAACCCTTATTGCTGCACGTGAAGAAGCTAATTCTGATTCTAAAAGAGAGATGGAGGTAATGGGAGCTGGAACTGTTGATCAGTACAAGAGCTTAGTTGCACAAGGTGCGTTGAGTGTGCAATTAAGCAAAGCTGAGCATGATCAGCGCCACAATCTGTTTCAAACAAGAGGCACTGTAAAATATCGAGCTATACGAATCATCGTTGATGGAGGGAGTTATAATAATCTGGCTAGCGTTGACATGGTGGAGAAGCTTGCTCTACCTACATGACAACGTCCACATCCATATTACATTCAATGGTTTGAGAGTTCTCGTAAGCTCAAGGTAACAAGAACTACACGTGTGCGTTTTACTATTGGTACATATTCTAATGTTGTTGATTGTGATGATGTACTTATGCAAGCGTGTTCTTTGTTACTTGGTAGACCTTGGCAATTTGATAGAGAATATGTTTATAATGGTAAACTAATCATAATTCTCTTATGCATGATGGAATAAAATTAGTCTTAACCCTATGACTCCTGAAGAAAATTTAAAAGATGATCTTGCTAGAGCTAGTAGAGTAAAAACGAGGAGAAAACATAAGAGTGAAAATTAGATTATTGCTGCAGATTTTGTACCACATAAGAATACTTCTAAATCTGATTCTAATCGTTCTACTGAAATTCGTTTGAAGAATCCTTGTTTGCTTGCTAGCAAATCTGATATTGTTGAACTTGATGTGCACATTACTCAATGTTATACAATTATTTGCAAAGAAGTTATGTTTTCATTTGAGGATATGCCTCCTTCTTTGCCACCTACGGTTGCTTACCTTTTGCGGGAATTCATAGGCGTGTTCCCACAAGATGTTCCACCTGGATTACCACCTATTCGTGGGATAGAGCACCAAATTGACTTGATTCCAGGAGCTTCGCTGCCCAACCGTGCGCCATATCGCACCAATCCTGAAGAGACCAAAGAGATTCAATGATAAATTCAGGTTCTCCAAGATAAAGGTTACATTCGTGAGTCTCTTAGCCCATGTGTTGTTCCTATTATTTTGGTACCTAAGAAAGATGGTTCTTCGCGCATGTGCACTGATTATAGAGCTATTAATAATATTACCATTCGATACCGTCACCCTATATCATGTTTGGATGATATGCTTGATGAGTTGAGTGGTTCTGTTATGTTCTCTAAAGTTAATTTGTGTAGTGGTTACCACCAGATTCGTATGCAATTAGGAGATGAATGGAAAATAACGTTTAAAACTAAGTTCGGCTTATATATGTAGTTAGTAATGTCTTTTAGTTTAACTAATGCTCCTAGTACTTTCATGAGACGTATGAACGAAGTTTTACGTCCTTTTATTGGACGATTTGTGGTGGTATACTTTGATGATATTCTCACATATAGCAAATCTTTGGAGGATCATTTAGATCATTTACGTGATGTTTTTAATGCTTTGCGTGATGCACGTTTGTATGGTAATCTTGAGAAGTGTGTCTTTTGCACCAATCAAGTTACGTTTCTTGGCTATGTTGTTACAACACAAGGTATTGAAGTTGATCCAACCAAGATTCAAGCAATTGAGAATTGGCCGCATGACGAGGGATCACCTCGGCAATGCCTACGTATTGTAGACTTGGGTTTCGGGAGAGCGACGATGGAGATTCCGGGGTCGAGATTAGGCACACGATGTACCCAGCTTCGGATCCCCTCGGTGGAGGATCCCTACGTGCTGCTAGCAATCCAGTATATGATCATAGATGTGTTTACAGGGTGCCGCCGTAGGCGGAGCTATGTTGTCTATCTATTGTCTCTCGGTTGGCCTCTCTATTTCGGGTGCCCTGGCTAGCTTTATATATGCAACCAGCCTAGGGTTTTACAAGAGTCCTAGTCGACTACCTCTTCGGGTTGCTTGTTGGGCCTTCTCCATATTGGGCCGAGCCGATCCAGGTATACCAATAATGGGTACCCGAAGGGTATACCCATGTCAGTAGCCCCCGAGTGTCTAGGGAAGTCGAAGACTTGCGTAGAGACTCCAAGCATAATCATCTCCAAAGGCGAGGTCCATGTCGTAGATCATGTGTAGCGTAGATCATGTCGACGATTCTTGAAATTATTTTTCTATCGGGTGCGCGGCGCCCCGATGGGAGTAGCCCCGAGTCTATGGGTAAGTGCTTGCACTTAGCCATAGACTCAAGTTGTACTACTTGATGAAGAACTTAACTATATTTCTGGAAGACTTGATGAAATCCATGTGCTCCCGATGGGAGTAGGCTCCACTCGAGTCGTAGAATCGAGTTGAGTCTACAATCCTTAATTGTCGTAGATGCTGTCGAAGTTATCTTTCTATCGGGTGTGCGACCAGCGCTCCCGATGGGAGTAGCCCCCGAGGCTACATCCAAGTGTTTGCACTTGGGTGTAGGCTCAACTTGCTTTTAATCGACACCACAATTTTTCCTCTTTCTTGTATCTTATCGGGAGGGTGAACAATACTCTCGATAAGAGTAGCCCCCGAGCCTATGGGCAGGTGCTTGCACCTAGGCATAGGCTCAAGTTGTACTACTCGATAAAGAACTTGACTATACTTCTGGGCGCAGCCCTCTTTATCGACTCCAGGCCGTTGCTATTTTTATTTGACATCCATATCTATATTGTACGATAATGGTAATTGGGGCTAGTTCATCCGACGGATCAGGTACTAGTTAACTGCTCTAGTGGCAATCCGCAAAACCTACTTCAAGATCACGTCCCTGGACATGATCCCGGGATACGGTGTTAACTCGACAGGTGCCGCTTAAGGTCTTACCATTCTCGTCGAGTCCCAGTCATGTTTTATCGGGTACCTAACGCGTCGTTAGGATTTTTCTTCGTATTTGTTGATACGGAAAAAGTAGCAAACCGACGTCAGAGACGGTGCCACGCCGCTCAGAACGAATCCGGGGTCTTACCTTCGGAGAGTTTTGCGGCATTCAGAGATTATTCGCGACTTTGGCGCTCTGAGAATATTTTGTCAAGTGCCTTGTTCGGCTGATGCAATGACCCATTTTACGGGCTCTTCTATTTTTCTCTCGGGCTTGATGAGACAGCCGAATATATTGGTTATTCTATATTATCGGGTACATCACCGATGCTCTTGCTTGGAACAATATGACGAGTCGATGAACCCGAAGATTTGTCCACCCCCTTTTTTTTGGTTCCTCCTTGATGAAAATTTCGTCGAGTTCCTCCTTGAAAGAAAATTTCTTCTGGTCCTTGATGGCGTGTATTTCACACGTTCGTTGGGCAACCCCAAGAGGAAGGTATGATGCGCACAGCAGCAAGTTTTCCCTCAGAAAGAAACCAAGGTTTATCGAACCAGGAGGAGCCAAGAAGCACGTTGAAGGTTGATGGCGGCGGGATGTAGTGCGGCGCAACACCAGATTCCGGCGCCAACGTGGAACCTACACAACACAACCAAAGTACTTTGCCCCAACGAAACAGTGAGGTTGTCAATCTCACCGGCTTGCTGTAACAAAGGATTAACCGTATTGTGTGGAAGATGATTGTTTGCAGAGAAAATAGTAAAAACAAGTATTGCAGCAGATTTGTATTTCAGTATTAAAGAATGGACCGGGGTCCACAGTTCACTAGAGGTGTCTCTCCCATAAGATAAAAGCATGTTGGGTGAACAAATTACAGTCGGGCAATTGACAAATAGAGAGGGCATAACAATGCACATACATGACATGATAAGTATAGTGAGATTTAATTGGGCATTACGACAAAGTACATAGACCGCCATCCAAGCGCATCTATGCCTAAAAAGTCCACCTTCAGGTTATCATCCGAACCCCCTCCAGTATTAAGTTGCTAACAGACAATTGCATTAAGTATGGTGCGTAATGTAATCAACAACTACATCCTCGGACATAGCGCCAATGTTTTATCCCTAGTGGCAACAGCACAACACAACCTTAGAACTTTCTGTCACTGTCCCAGGTGTCAATGCAGGCATGAACCCACTATCGAGCATAAATACTCCCTCTTGGAGTTAAAAGTAAAAACTTGGCCAGAGCCTCTACTAGTAACGGAGAGCATGCAAGATCATAAACAACACATATGTAATAACTTGATAATTAACATGACATGGTATTCTCTATCCATCGGATCCCGACAAACACAACATAGAGTATTACAGATAGATGATCTTGATCATGTTAGGCAGCTCACAAGATCCAACAATGAAGCACAATGAGGAGAAGACAACCATCTAGCTACTGCTATGGACCCATAGTCTAGGGGTGAACTACTCACTCATCACTCCGGAGGCGACCATGGCGGTGTAGAGTCCTCCGGGAGATGAATCCCCTCTCCGGCAGGGTGCGGAGGAGATCTCCGAGAATCCCCGAGATGGGATCGGCGGC
Organism: Lolium multiflorum; assembly: GCA_030979885.1. Classification (NCBI taxonomy): domain Eukaryota; kingdom Viridiplantae; phylum Streptophyta; class Magnoliopsida; order Poales; family Poaceae; genus Lolium; species Lolium multiflorum. The sequence goes on along the minus strand of CM061747.1, from coordinate 209,899,034 downwards.
GGCGGCGTCTCGAAGGTTTTCCGTATCGTGGTTTTCGCATCGGGGTTTCGCGACGGAGGCTTTAAGTAGGCGGAAGGGCGAGTCGGGGCCGACGAGGGGGCCACACCATAGGGCGGCGCGGGGCCCCTAGGCCGCGCCGCCTGGTGTCGCCACCTCGTGGCCCCACTTCGTATGTTCTTCGGTCTTGGAAGCTCCGTGGAAAAATAGGCCCTGGGTCTTCGTTTCGTCCAATTCCAAGAATATTTCGTTACTAGGATTTCTGAAACCAAAACAGCAGAAAACAGGAACTGGCACTTCGGCATCTTGTTAATAGGTTAGTTCCAAAATGCACGAATATGACATAAAGTGTGCATAAAACATGTAGGTATCATCAATAATATGGCATAGAACATAAGAAATTATCGATACGTCGGAGACGTATCAAGCATCCCCAAGCTTAGTTCTGCTCGTCCCGAGCAGTAAAACGATAACAAAGATAATTTCTGAAGTGATATGCCATCATAACCTTGATCATACTATTTGTAAACATATGTAGTGAATGCAGCGATCAAAACAATGGTAATGACATGAGTAAACAAGTGAATCATAAAGCAAAGACTTTTCATGAATAGTACTTCAAGACAAGTATTAATAAGTCTTGCATAAGAGTTAACTCATAAAGCAACAAATCAAAGTAAAGGCATTGAAGCAACACAAAGGAAGATTAAGTTTCAGCGGTTGCTTTCAACTTGTAACATGTATATCTCATGGATAATAGTCAACATAGAGTAATATAACAAGTACAATATGCAAGTATGTAGGAATCAATGCACAGTTCACACAAGTGTTTGCTTCTTGAGGTGGAGAGAGATAGGTGAACTGACTCAACATAAAAGTAAAAAGAATGGTCCTTCAAAGAGGAAAGCATCGATTGCTATATTTGTGCTAGAGCTTTTATTTTGAAGACATGAAACAATTTTGTCAACGGTAGTAATAAAGCATATGAGTTATGTACATTATATCTTACAAGTTGCAAGTCTCATGCATAGTATACTAATAGTGCCCGCACCTTGTCCTAATTAACTTGGACTACCGGATCTTTGCAATGCACATGTTTTGACCAAGTGTCACAATGGGGTACCTCCATGCCGCTGTACAAAGGTCTAAGGAGAAAGCTCGCATTTTGGATTTCTCGCTTTTGATTATTCTCAACTTAGACATCCATACCGGGACAACATGGACAACAGATAATGGACTCCTCTTTAATGCATAAGCATGTGGCAACAATTATTATTCTCATATGAGATTGAGGATATATGTCCAAACTGAAACTTCCACCATGAATCATGGCTTTAGTTAGCGGCCCAAAGTTCTTCTCTAACAATATGCATGCTCCAACCATGAAGGTGGTAGATCTCTCTTACTTCGGACAAGACGGACATGCATAGCAACTCACATGATATTCAACAAAGAATAGTTGATGGCGTCCCCAGAAACATGGTTATCGCACAACAAGCAACTTAATAAGAGATAAAGTGCATAAGTACATATTCAATACCACAATAGTTTTTAAGCTATTTGTCCCATGAGCTATATATTGCAAAGGTGAATGATGGAATTTTAAAGGTAGCACTCAAGCAATTTACTTTGGAATGGCGGATAAATACCATGTAGTAGGTAGGTATGGTGGACACAAATGGCATAGTGGTTGGCTCAAGTATTTTGGATGCATGAGAAGTATTCCCTCTCGATACAAGGTTTAGGCTAGCAAGGTTATTTGAAACAAACACAAGGATGAACGGTACAGCAAAACTCACATAAAAGACATATGGTAAACATTATAAGACTCCATACCGTCTTCCTTGTTGTTCAAAACTCAATACTAGATGTTATCTAGACTCTAGAGAAACCAAATATGCAAACCAAATTAACAAGCTCTAAGTATTTCTTCATTAATGGGTGCAAAGTATATGATGCAAGAGCTTAAACATGAGCACAACAATTGCCAAGTATCAAATTATCCAAGACATTATAGCAATTTACTACATGTAGCATTTTCCAATTCCAACCATATAACAATTTAACGAAGAAGAAACTTCGCCATGAATACTATGAGTAGAGCCTAAGGACATATTTGTCCATATGCTACAGCGGAGCGTGTCTCTCTCCCATAAAGTGAATGCTAGGATCCATTTTATTCAAACAAAACAAAAAACAAAAACAAACCGACGCTCCAAGCAAAGTGCATAAGATGTGACGGAATAAAAATATAGTTTCGGGGAGGAACCCGATAATGTTGTCGATGAAGAAGGATGCCTTGGGCATCCCCAAGCTTAGACGCTTGAGTCTTCTTAGAATATGCAGGGGTGAACCACCGGGGCATCCCCAAGCTTAGAGCTTTCACTCTCCTTGATCATATTGCATCATACTCCTCTCTTGATCCTTGAAAACTTCCTCCACACCAAACTCGAAACAACTCATTAGAGGGTTAGTGCATAATAAAAATTCACATGTTCAGAGGTGACACAATCATTCTTAACACTTCTGGACATTGCATAAAGCTACTGGACATTAATGGATCAAAGAAATTCATCCAACATAGCAAAAGAGGCAATGCAAAATAAAAGGCAGAATCTGTCAAAACAGAACAGTCCGTAAAGATGGATTTTATTAGGCCACCAGACTTGCTCAAATGAAAATGCTCAAATTGAATGAAAGTTGCGTACATATCTGAGGATCATGCTCGTAAATTGGCTTAATTTTCTGAGCTACCTACAGGGAGATAGACCCAGATTCGTGACAGCAAAGAAATCTGGAACTGCGCAGTAATCCAAATCTAGTACTTACTTTTCTATCAAAGACTTTACTTGGCACAACAAAACATAAAACTAAGATAAGGAGAGGTTGCTACAGTAGTAAACAACTTCCAAGACACAAATATAAAATAAAATACTGGAGTAAAAACATGGGTTGTCTCCCATAAGCGCTTTTCTTTAACGCCTTTCAGCTAGGCGCAAAAAGTGTATCTCAAGTGACATCGAAGGGTGGTGCACCTACAGCGGGGTTTGGTGTTTTCTCAACCATGCATAGTATATTGGATACATAAGTTTCAGCGTCTCCCTTTTCATTAGTCTTGGGCTTGCTACTCTCATCGAACAAATTTTCAGGAACAAGCCAAGCATAGTTATTTTCTAGTGCATCATTCATAGCTAGGAGTTTGCATGGTATTGGTGCTTTGATCTCCCCACCATCATTAGCATTATTAGTATACCTTATCCTATCCATGTCCATTTTTTCAAGGAGACTAACAAAATTAGTATGAGAACCAAGCATATTAAATTTAGCGAAGACCTTTCTAGCCTCTCTTGCTAGACCTCCAAATTCTCTAAGAAGGGTTTCTAAAACAAAATCTTTCTTTTCCCCCTCTTCCAAATCACCAAGTGTAAGAAACATGTGTTGGATTATAGGATTAAGATTAACAAATTTAGTTTCCACACGAACTAAAGCAGCAGCAGCAATTTCATAAGTAGGATCATGTTCTACCAAGTGTCTATCTTCAAAATCTTCAACGGTACTAACATGGGTGAAAAATTCTTCTATATTGTTCCTCCCAATTATAGACCCTTGTCCTACCGGTATGTTCTTTGCGGTAAAATTAAAAGGAAACATGATGAGTAAAGTAAATGCAAGTAAACTAAGTTTTTTTGTGTTTTTGATATAGCAAACAAGACAGTAAATAAAGTAAAGCTAGCAACTAATTTTTTTGTGTTTTGATATAAGTGCAGCAAACAAAATAGTAAATAAAATAAAGCAAGACAAAAACAAAGTAAAGAGATTGAGAAGTGGAGACTCCCCTTGCAGCGTGTCTTGATCTCCCCGCAACGGCGCCAGAAAATATGCTTGATGGCGTGTATTTCACACGTTCGTTGGGCAACCCCAAGAGGAAGGTATGATGCGCACAGCAGCAAGTTTTCCCTCAGAAAGAAACCAAGGTTTATCGAACCAGGAGGAGCCAAGAAGCACGTTGAAGGTTGATGGCGGCGGGATGTAGTGCGGCGCAACACCAGAGATTCCGGCGCCAACGTGGAACCTACACAACACAACCAAAGTACTTTGCCCCAACGAAACAGTGAGGTTGTCAATCTCACCGGCTTGCTGTAACAAAGGATTAACCGTATTGTGTGGAAGATGATTGTTTGCAGAGAAAATAGTAAAAACAAGTATTGCAGCAGATTTGTATTTCAGTATTAAAGAATGGACCGGGGTCCACAGTTCACTAGAGGTGTCTCTCCCATAAGATAAAAGCATGTTGGGTGAACAAATTACAGTCGGGCAATTGACAAATAGAGAGGGCATAACAATGCACATACATGACATGATAAGTATAGTGAGATTTAATTGGGCATTACGACAAAGTACATAGACCGCCATCCAACTGCATCTATGCCTAAAAAGTCCACCTTCGGGTTATCATCCGAACCCCCTCCAGTATTAAGTTGCTAACAACAGACAATTGCATTAAGTATGGTGCGTAATGTAATCAACAACTACATCCTCGGACATAGCGCCAATGTTTTATCCCTAGTGGCAACGACAACACAACCTTAGAACTTTCGTCCTGTCCCAGTGTCAATCGAGGCATGAACCCACTATCGAGCATAAATACTCCCTCTTGGAGTTAAAAGTAAAAACTTGGCCAGAGCCTCTACTAGTAACGGAGAGCATGCAAGATCATAAACAACACATATGTAATAACTTGATAATTAACATGACATGGTATTCTCTATCCATCGGATCCGACAAACACAACATAGAGTATTACAGATAGATGATCTTGATCATGTTAGGCAGCTCACAAGATCCAACAATGAAGCACAATGAGGAAGACAACCATCTAGCTACTGCTATGGACCCATAGTCCGAGGGTGACTACTCACTCATCACTCCGGAGGCGACCATGGCGGTGTAGAGTCCTGGAGATGAATCCCCTCTCCGGCAGGGTGCCGGAGGAGATCTCGTAATCCCCCGAGATGGGATCGGCGGCGGCGGCGTCTCGGAAGGTTTTCCGTATCGTGGTTTTTCGCATCGGGGGTTTCGCGACGGAGGCTTTAAGTAGGCGGAAGGGCGAGTCGGGGGCCACGAGGGGGCCACACCATAGGGCGGCGCGGGGCCCCCTAGGCCGCGCGCCCGTGGTGGCCACCTCGTTATTCTCGTCTTCTGGAAGCTCCGTGGAAAAATAGGCCCCGGGTCTTCGTTTCGTCCAATTCCGAGAATATTTCGTTACTAGGATTTCTGAAACCAAAAACAGCAGAAAACGAGGCTGGCACTTCGGCATCTTGTTAATAGGTTAGTTCCAGAAAATGCACGAATATGACATAAAGTGTGCATAAAACATGTAGGTATCATCAATAATATGGCATAGAACATAAGAAATTATCGATACGTCGGAGACGTATCAGTCCTCCTTGAGGATAATTCTTCGGGTCCTCCTTGAGGATAATTCTTCGGGACCTTCTTGAAGATAATTCTTCGGGACCTCCTTGAGGATAACTTTTCGGGACCTTCTTGAGGATAATTTTTCGGGACCTTCTTGAAGATAATTTTTCGGGTCCTGTTCTTTCTTGAAGACAATTTCGTCGAGTTCTCCCTTTGGACAATTTCGTCGGGTTCTCTTTTGTAGACAATTTCGTCGGCTTTCTCCTGCATAAATAAACAAACTTTTTCTATCTTTCCCTTGACTCTCTTTTTCGCATGCGGTGTCAGATGCTCAGATTCGATGATATGTAAAGTGAATATATGTCGCGCAGCCCCCGAGTGTCGGGTGCGGCGAAAGTAAATGATAATCAACTTTGTGCAAAATAAAAGAACACTTAGCTTTTTGGACACGACGAAGTCGATGCGCGATGAGGTCTTCGAGTGCAGCGAAAAAGTTGAGCCGAAGTAGAAACCATAAAATAATGAAAGTAGATGTCGCCAAATTATTGATGGAGAAATAGCCAAGCCCCCAAGCGCTACAGAGGTGATATCATGATTGTTGCTTAGATGTTGTGTCGCAGTTGCGACCCGAGGCGAAGTCATGGTCGAGCCCCCGAGTGTTTAGCCATGATGTCGAAAGAAGTTGACGGAGTTGCGACGTCATATAAGGTAAAGCCATTTAGGATGAAGCCATAGACAATAATATACGAAGATGAATCTCAGATGAAGTATTTGAGATGAATCCATATTGAAGATTATGCCATTAAATATAGAACATATATTGAAGATAAATCCGTCGATATCATAGAGGATGAATCCATTGGCCCGAAGAATCTAGTAATAATCACAGAAGATGAATCCGCTGATATCATAGAAGATGAATCCATTAATCCGAAGAAAATAGTTCCAATAATAATTATAGAAGATGAATCCATTGACCCGGAAATGCATCGGGTAATATTGTATAAGTGAACCAATAATAGCCCAAAGAAAATCGATCCAGTAATCCGAAGAAAATAAATCCACTGAACCGAAGAAGATAAAGCCACTAAGTCGAAGAAAATAATTCCACTGAGCCGAAGAAAATAATTTCACTGAGCCGAAGAAGATAATTCCACTAAGCCGAAGAAATTCACCAAGTAACCGAATATATTTGTGATAATGAAGTAATGGTGCAGCCCCAAATGTCGGGTAAATTTGCTGTAATAATGTAATGGCGCAGCCCCTGAACGGGTGTGGCGAAAGTAAATAAATAATTGAATATTGGACGAAGAGGAAAACTTAGCTTTTTATCGGGTACGAAGAAGCTGATGTGGACGCAAGTCGTGCCTCGGACGCAGTCTGTAGTCGCACGGCGCCTGGCCGGAAGTAGTAGATGTGGACGACATAGTCGATGAAGAGAATGCAGTTGATGTGGCGGATCCACGATGGTCAGTATGCGATGACGAATATGATCGTCGAAATAAAGTAGTTGAAGCTTTGTTTGGATCTAGTAGTCTTTTCATCAGAAGGTGAAGAGTCCATGCTGCCGGATACCCGTTGTATAGGAGTGCTTGATTCAACTTAGGTTGTTGCTTTTCCTGGTCAAGATCTAGTAAATTTCCCCAACGTACGGGTTGTAGCGGTATGATAGAGATGCCATCACGTGGTGGGACAGCAAGCGGTGCACGCCTGCCATGTTGAAACTATCGACTTGCACACATATGATTGATTTGCTGGAACCTGCCCAATCCGACTCTTCATGTCTTTTTTTTTCTTCTTTCTTCACAAAACGCCTTCCAATCTTTTGGGTATTTGACACGTAGTAACTTCCCCTGATTGATTCCACGTGAAGCATAACTTTGGACCAATATTGAATACATGGCCTTCCAGAAATAGTACTCCTCGTTTTCTCCATTGAGCCTTGGATCAAGAACTGAACTTGAGTTCCGCTTGTTCGGATGCGTAGAAAATTTCCGCCACATCACCCGAAGCAGACTACCGCAGGGAGTAGGCGCGCAAAAAAATTAGAAATCTAGAAACTGAAACCGGACGCCGCATTATTGATGAAGATTGAACGTAGTCGAGCAAAATCCCGCATCTGGTCTTTGAAGAAGATGATCCCGCCCAGATCACAAAATCCAGTCATTGCTATCCCCACAGACGGCGCCAATTGACGAGGGATCACCTCGGCAATGCCTACGTATTGTAGACTTGGGTTTCGGGAGAGCAACGATGGAGATTCCGGGGTCGAGATTAGGCACACGACGTACCCAGCTTCGGGTCCCCTCGGTGGAGGATCCCTACGTGCTGCTAGCAATCCAGTATATGATCATAGATGTGTTTACAGGGTGCCGCCGTAGGCGGAGCTATGTTGTCTATCTATTGTCTCTCGGTTGGCCTCTCTATTTCGGGTGCCATGGCTAGCTTTATATATGCAACCAGCCTAGGGTTTTACAAGAGTCCTAGTCGACTACTTCTTCGGGTTGCCTTGTTGGGCCTTCTCCATATTGGGCCGAGCCGATCCAGGTATACCAATAATGGGTACCCGAAGGGTATACCCATGTCACCGCATCCCAAGACTGTCACACAAGCGAAGAGTTTTTCTGGCATCGCTGGTTTTTATAGGCACTTTGTGAATGATTTTGGATCCATTGCTGCGCCGCTGAATGAGCTTACAAAGAAAGATGTGCCTTTGAGTGGGGCGATGCACAACAAGAAGCCTTTGTGATATTGAAAGATAAGTTAACACATGCTCCTTTGTTCCAACTTACTGATTTTAATAAAACTTTTGAGCTTGAATGTGATGCTAGTGGAATTGGTTTGGAAGGTGTGTTATTACAAGAGGGCAAACATACTGCATATTTTAGTGAGAAATTGAGTGAGCCTAGTCTGAATTATTCTACTTATGATAAAGAATTATATGCGCTAGTCTGGACATTAGAAACTTGGCAACATTATTTATAACCTAAAGAATTTATTATACATTCTGATCATGAATCTTTGAAGCATATTCGTAGTCAAGCTAAGTTGAATCGCCGACATGCCAAATTGGTTCAATTTATTGAATATTGTCCTTATGTTATCAAACACAAAAAGGGTAAAGATAACGTTCTTGTCGATGCTTTGTCGCGCCGTTATACTATGCTATCTCAACTTGACTTCAAGATTTTTAGATTAGAAACTATAAATGAACAATACTTGCATGATGCTTATTTTAGCGATGTGATGCTGAATTGTAGAGATGGTAGAACATGAAACAAATTCTTCATCAATGATGGATTTGTGTTCCGTGCTAACAAGCTATGCATCTCAGATAGTTCTGTTCGTCTTTAGTTGTTGCAGGAGGCGCATGGAGGAAGATTGATGGGTCATTTTGGTGTGAAAAAGACGGAGGATGTACTTGCTACACACTTCTTTTGGCCACACATGCGTCGAGATGTTGAGAGATTCGTGGCACGCTGCACTAGATGTCAAAAAGCAAAGTCTCGACTTAATCCACATGGTTTATATATGCCTCTTTCTGTTCCTAGTGTAACTTGAAAGGATATTTCTATGGATTTCGTTTTGGGTTTACCTCGTACACAGAAGGAGAGGGATAGCATTTTTGTTGTTGTGGATCAGTTTTTTTAAGAGGTGTTGACGTCAGAAACCCCCTGGCGGGCAGAGACGGTCAACACGGTAGAGCCGGGAACAACTAGGGCTGCGGCTGGCCCCAGTCCCTCAGAGCGACGGCCCGCAAAGCCTCCTGGTCGCACGCGCCGATGTCTATCACAAGGGCGTGCCACCTGACCTATACCTGGTCAGGAAGGTGTGGATGATGCCTCGCTTAGTTTCTGCAGGGCACACACGTAAACGTTAAATACGAGCCTCGATCGGCTCTCAGGTTATCCTGTGAATCGGCTCAAAGAGCCGATCCACCCATGATTCACGAGGTGTCCGAATATATGGTGGTCCTGCTTGATCAAGGTAAAGCTAATGAGATCTACGACGATTTAGGGTTTTCACCGCATAATCGGATCATCCTACTCAGGATTGGGCCTCGCGCTCGCGCACGGTGACCGTAAGCCGATCCTAGACAGGGCCTAAAAACCAACACGAGGTTGATCCCCGGAACATCCGTTCTAGGACTAGCAAACGCCACCCTACACGCCGCTGGATCCTCCACCCCTTGTAAGGCCTAACTATTGCAGATATTAAACTAATCCTTGTAGAACAAGGAGCAACCGTAACGGATCAGATCTACTAAACTATGATCAAGCGGGGTGCCGCCCCTACACCTAAGATAGGTGTAAGGGCGGCTAGACATGCAAGGGTTGCACTACGAAAGCATGTAATATGAAGAACAATGCTAACCCTAACATGTCTAAGATAACTACGTTGCTCGCCATCAAAAAGGCTTCAGTACGAGCAACGCATGAACAACGTAGGCAGGCTTGTGTTGCCTAGATCGCAAGATGCGATCTAGGCAGCATGATGCTTACCGGTAGAAACCCTCGAGACGAAGGAGTTGGCGATGCGCCGAGATTTGTTTGTGGTTGAACGTTGGTTGTTGTTTATTCCATAAACCCTAGATACATATTTATAGTCCAGCGGACTTTCTAACGTGGGCACCAAATCGTGCACGAGTAAGATTCTAACTTCTAAACTAAGATGCGATCTAATATGTTACAGATACACGGGCAATTAAGCCCAACTTGGTAAAAGGCCGATTCCCGTATTTCGTCCATGTATATTCTTCAAGTCCATCTTGATCGCGGCCCACCTCTGACTTGGTCAAATTCTGGTGATAACACATGCCCCCCTGGTTTTGGAAATGACATTTCCAAAATCATTACGCTTTCTTTCGTCGGGTCATGTCGTGGCAGAGCAGAACTGCCGCAGAATCTTCCATCATTACGCCTCGCCTCCCGGGCTTCTCTGTATGAATTGTCAATTTCGGCCTCACGTCCTCGAGAACCGTCATGGCATTAAATCTCCACTACACTCTCTTTATTTATCTGTGCCAAACGGTTCACCACTCTATCGCCTTGCTCTGCTCTGTTCACCAAACCAAAAAACCTTCTCTCCTGCAGCCATGTCTTCCTCTTCCTCCTCCGCTTCAGGCACCTCTCTCCAACCGTTGCCGAAGAACAAAGAAGAGGACGATCTCCGCTCCGGGGCGCACCCCATCCTCTGACAAGGAGAAGAAGGGAGGAGAAGCGGAGAAGACCAAGGCCTCCCCCTCCGCCAGGCTCCCGCCGAAGAAGCGCTCACGCATGTGGGCGGATAGCGAGGACGACGATGATGACGAGGAAGAAGAAGATGAGGAGGAGGAAGATGATTCCTCCGCCTCCATTGGGTATCCTCCAACGAAGCGCTTCCGCGGCTGGGCGGATAGCGAGGACGATGATGATGACGAGGAGGAGGAGGAGGCTCAGCCGACGGCGGGCAGCAGCGGCGAGGAGCCTCCGGGAGCAGCGCCGACCTCGACGACGGCGACGATGAGGACAGCGACGACTAGTAGAGCAGGACTAGCAGTAGCAGTGCACTAGGCACTAGATCCCTCTTTTGAGAGCCATCGGTTCTTCTTGTAAAGCTGCTCCTTTGAATTAATGAGAATTGTTCTTCCAATTTCTCCTTTCATTAATCCAATTTCCATCCTCCCGCTTGCCACACCAATAACAACTGAGGTAACCCCAATCGGCTCTTAAAAACAGGGCACCTACAGGCCTGTTGCCCCCCGAGTCTCAGCCAAAACAAAACAGAGACGAGGATACGCGAATTAGCTGTATGGACCTGGGCTTGATCATGTCTGAGGGAGCTTCTTATGCAGAGCCAGCCGATTTGAACATAAATCGGCTTCTCAAAGCAGAGAGCCTTCAAGGTGAGCCCCCCGAGCTCCTTGCTGGCCAGATCGGCTCCTTTCCTTTGGTGGATCTGATGCGATCCATCCTTGACCTGATCTGCATGTCCAGGCTGCTCTTGGTCTTGTCCTTGAAGAGAGGATCCGAGCTCTTAAGCTACTCCATTAAGGAGTTCTTTCATTAAAACCCTCTTCGAGCTCCATTGACCCTCTGACCGTGACAGTTATTCCTCTTGAGTCGATGGCCACGCATCGGCTTCCATATCCTTAAGTCGATGTCTGCTGCATCGGCTGTGCTCGAAAATTTTCGAATTTTCAGAATTTTTCATTTTTACGGCCGACCTGTGCATCGGCCCCCATACTCCAATACCCTCCAATACCCATCACCAAAGATGAGATGGAATAATTCTACTGCATATCCTCGTGTTCTATCCACCTGGGTGCCCCCCCGAGCCGATTCTGTCAAGAGAATTGATGGTATCGGCTCTGTTGGATAACATGTTGAACCCAGGCAGAATGGTGGGTGAGGATAATTTTGGCCGATTGCTGGAATCGGCCTCCACGTTGCTTGCTCGGTGAAGGTTTTGTAAGTTCCTTTCACAAATTTTTGGGGCCGATCACGAGGATCAGCCTCGCCATGTCTGCTCCTTGACGTGCTCTTGCTACTCGTTCAGGCCGGTAGACAGAACCAGCCCAATCTCTGACTTCATCATGTTGGTGCGCTTGCTGTCGCCCACCTTGAGTGCATCGTGTGATCGTGGAGCGCTAAGCTTTGTCGGAAGAACGAGCACCATGTTTGTGCCAGCCGATGTTTCATCATCGGCTTTCCTTTGCTTGGGGCGCCACTCCATTTTTCGTGGACGACCCTCTTCATCCAGGGTTCGCTGAACCTTCGCAGCCAGATCAGGCCTTGCTTTCCTCAATGTATGCAAGTATAACCTCTCGGCTTCTTCCAGGCCGCGCAATCGTTGAACCCTGCGTTTCTGGGAACGGCTGAGTCCATCGGGCACCACCTCGGCCGGTGATACCTGTCTTCTTCTTCTCCCTCGTCTTCTGAATCTTCGAGATCCTTCAAGTGAGGGACTCAGCTCGTTTGCTCTGTGGCGGGAGAGGTCCTAAGCGCTCGAACACGGACACGCTGGCTGCCTCCTTCTTCTTCCGGTTGCATTCTGGGCAATTGCCGATTGTTGGCAATCGGCTCATTCCTGAATCCCAGCGGCTTGAAGAAAGGACAACCCCAGTGCCTGTCCTCGTCGTCTCGCTCCCTTGCCTTTTCCTTGGCACAACGCTCGTGCTCCTCCTCATCGCGATTCTGCCGACGATGTCTTCTGGCTTCTCTAGCCAGACGATCTCTTTCATCATCATCGCCGGACCGTCGGCGTTGGTCGTACTGACTCACATACTTGTTGAGGAGGTGATCAGAGAGAGGTCGCTGATATCTTAAGTTCTTTACTTCTCCCTCTGTGACGTAGCGCTTGCCGTCTTGGCGGAGCCGATCGCGTGGAGCGGCTTCCTCCGTTTCTTTGCTATGAGAGCAGCTGCCCTCATCTCCATCCTTGCCAGCGTGGTGTCCAAGGTCTACCATGTTGATATTGCACAGGAAACCCGGCTGGCACCCTCCATGGCAAGCATACTCCACCATGTTCACGGCGGGAAAGGGGTGTGTGTCGACCTTCATGGCGTATTGGTTGAAAATCAACCGTCCGTTTTCTATCGCCATTTGGATCTGCTGCCGCCACACCCTGCAGTCGTTGGTGGTGTGGGAGAACGTGTTATGCCATTTGCAGTATGGCCTTTCGTTCAGCTCTTGCACCGTGGGGAACTTGTGGCCTTCGGGTACCTTTATATGCTTCTCCGCGAGTAAGAGGTCAAAAATCTGCTCCGTCTTAGTCACGTCGAAGTCGAACCCTTTTGGAGGGCCTTGCGGCTTCACCCATTTGCAGGTCACGGGGCCCGTCGCCCGAGTCCATTCAGCCACTGCTACCTCCTGATCTCCCATGGCACCTTCATCTTCGTCTGCCTCAACCACAGTCACCACCCGCTTGAATTTGTCCTGGTAAACATCTGGGTGGCGCTGTTCATATGCTGTCAGCTTCTGCACCATGTGCGCTAACGAAGGGTAGTCTGCTTGGGAGGCCACGTCCTTGATTGATGATGAGAGACCCACCACCGCCAACTCGACTGCTTCTTTTTCACTTATACGAGCCGAAAAGCATCGGTTCCTAATGGTCCTGAAGCGCTGGACGTATTCTGCCACTGTCTCCCCGCGCTTCTGTCGTACTTGCGCTAGATCGGCAAAACCAACATCGGAAGCCTCTGAGTGATATTGCTCATGGAACTGCTCTTCCAACTGCTTCCAAGTCTGGATGGAGTTCGGTGGTAGCGATGTGTACCACCCGAAAGCCGACCCTGTGAGGGACTGTGCGAAGAACCTCACGCGCAACTCGTCTGACGCTGAGATCGTGCCCAGCTGTGCCAAATATCGGCTCACATGCTCGATGGAGCTGGAACCATCCGATCCACTAAACTTGGTGAAATCCGGGAGCCGATATTTGGGTGGCAGCGGGATCAGTTCGTAGCTGTTGGGGTACGGCTTGGTGTAGCCGAACGCCTTCCTTTTCGGCATCATACCGAACTGATCTTTCAGAATTGCACAAATCTGATCCGCTGTGATGGCTGAAGGTGTCGAACCCTGAAGATTCGCCGGGGTGGCATACTTAACCAGCCATGCTTGCTTTTCCGGTTCTAAGCCAACTGCAGGAGCTGGGCTTTGGAGGTTTGTCGGGGTGGCGTACTTAGCCAGCCACGATTGCTTCTCAGATCGGCTCCTGACGTTCCTCCTGCCGTTCCAGAGGCCGCTGATATTGCAGCCTGGTTCGAGAGTGCCCAGGCGTTGCAGTCCGGTACGTATGCGCACGTGTATCCGTGCGGGATCTCCTTAGGCGGCTCAGGTAGGAATTGGTAGTCACTAGGATCACCACCAACCTTGTAGACGACGTATGCCGATGAGTTCGGCAGTTCCGGTGCTGCCCATGCGAACGGCTGGGGCTGGAGCGGCATCTCTCCCTTGAAAGTCCCCAGAGCTGGTCCCGATGGAGAATACCGGTGGCTCATGATTTCCTGGACGACGCGCGAGCGACACGCTCCAAAGTGTTCACCAGGCTCTCGAGTGGCGGTGCAGCGAATGAGCCACCATGTAGTTGATCTCCTGCCGCACGACCTGGTGCGTTCTTCTGACGGGGCGGACAGGTCCACTCCATCGAGCGCGCCTTCGGGTGTGAAACCCTTCCACCTGACGCCATGGGAGCGGGTTCGGTGGAAGGAGCCGATGAGTTCGGCTTCGAGGGTTGCCTTGATCTCGTCATGCTTCTTCTTGAGCTCATCAGGCAGATCCGCGTACGTGACCGGAGTGTCTTCCGCCATCTCGGATGTAGATGGCGATGTCGTGGATGTCGTCGACGTCCCACCGGGCGTGCCAGAATGTGTTGACGTCAGAAACCCCCTGGCGGGCAGAGACGGTCAACACGGTAGAGCCGGGAACAACTAGGGCTGCGGCTGGCCCCAGTCCCTCGAGCGACCCGCAAAGCCTCCTGGTCGCACGCGCCGATGTCTATCACAAGGGCGTGCCACCTGACCTATACCTGGTCGAAGGTGTGGATGATGCCTCGCTTAGTTTCCTGCAGGGCACACACGTAAACGTTAAATACGAGCCTCGATCGGCTCTCAGGTTATCCCGTGAATCGGCTCAAAGAGCCGATCCACCCATGATTCAGACGAGGTGTCCGAATATATGGTGGTCTGCTTGATCAAGGTAAAGCTAATGAGATCTACGACGATTTAGGGTTTTCACCGCATAATCGGATCATCCTACTCAGGATTGGGCCTCGCGCTCGCGCACGGTGACCGTAAGCCGATCCTAGACAGGGCCTAAAAACCAACACGAGGTTGATCCCCGGAACATCCGTTCTAGGACTAGCAAACGCCACCCTACACGCCGCTGGATCCTCCACCCCTTGTAAGGCCTAACTATTGCAGATATTAAACTAATCCTTGTAGAACAAGGAGCAACCGTAACGGATCAGATCTACTAAACTATGATCAAGCGGGGTGCCGCCCCTACACCTAAGATAGGTGTAAGGGCGGCTAGACATGCAAGGGTTGCACTACGAAAGCATGTAATATGAAGAACAATGCTAACCCTAACATGTCTAAGATAACTACGTTGCTCGCCATCAAAAAGGCTTCAGTACGAGCAACGCATGAACAACGTAGGCAGGCTTGTGCTGCCTAGATCGCAAGATGCGATCTAGGCAGCATGATGCTTACCGGTAGAAACCCTCGAGACGAAGGAGTTGGCGATGCGCCGAGATTTGTTTGTGGTTGAACGTTGGTTGTTGTTTATTCCATAAACCCTAGATACATATTTATAGTCCAGCGGACTTTCTAACGTGGGCGTGCACCAAATCGTGCACGAGTAAGATTCTAACTTCTAAACTAAGATGCGA
Source organism: Lolium multiflorum (assembly GCA_030979885.1). Taxonomy (NCBI): domain Eukaryota; kingdom Viridiplantae; phylum Streptophyta; class Magnoliopsida; order Poales; family Poaceae; genus Lolium; species Lolium multiflorum. The sequence continues at coordinate 209,883,251 of CM061747.1, read as the reverse complement.
TCTAATATGTTACAGATACACGGGCAATTAAGCCCAACTTGGTAAAAGGCCGATTCCCGTATTTCGTCCATGTATATTCTTCAAGTCCATCTTGATCGCGGCCCACCTCTGACTTGGTCAAATTCTGGTGATAACAGAGGCACACTTTATTCCTTGTCATAAGACTGATGATGCTACGCATGTTGCTAATTTGTTCTTTCGTGAAATTGTTTATTTACATGGTGTGTCAAATACTATTGTTTCTGATTGTGATACTTAGTTTTTTAGCCACCTTTGAAGATGTTTATGAGCTAAGTTGGGGACTAAATTGTTGTTTAGTACTACATATCATTCCCAAACCGATGGACAAACTGAGATGATAAAACATTATCTACTATGTTTGCGGGCTGTTTTGAAGAAGAACTTAAAATTGTGAAAAGAATGTTTACCTCATACTAAATTTGCCTACAATCGTTTGTTGAATTCTACCACTAAGATGTGTCCATTTGAGATTGTCTATGATTTTATTCCTCGTGCACCTATTGATTTGTTGTCATTGTCATCTTCGGTGCATAATAATTTAGATGCTACTCAACGTGTTGAATTGATATTAAAATTGCATGAGACTACTAAAGACAACATAGAACGCATGAATGCTAAGTATGAAATTGCTGGGAATAGAGGGAGAAAGCATGTTGTGTTTGATGTTGGTGATCTTATTTGGTTGCATTTGCGGAAAGATCGTTTTCCTAATTTGCGCAAGTCTAATTTAATGTCCGGCGCTGCTAGTCCTTTTAAGGTGTTAGAGAAAATAAATGATTATGCATATAAACTTGAGCTTCCTGCAGATTTGTGTTCGGTTAGTCCTACATTTAAAATTGCAGATTTGAAGCTTTACTTTGATGAAGAAGATGAGATTGTGTCGAGGACGACTTCAATTCAAGAAGGGAAGCATGATGAGAACATCCCATCTATTGATACAACCATTGTACCTACAACCATACATATACAAGGGCCTATTACTCGAGCTTGTGCCAAACAACTTAATTATCAGGTGCTTTCGTTTGTTGGAACTATTTCTTACTTACATGAGAATATGATGCAGGCTAAATCAGATGTGTTTGTTACTTTCAGGAATGATGGACCTAGCATGGATGAAAGGGACAAGCTTTAGAGCATGATCGTGCATGGAGATGGCAGCAAAGATGTGAGGATTGAAGAGGACGCTTTGAGTGAATATTTCAGAACTTTGAAGCCTCCATAATGATGAAAGAAGAACTTGAACGAAATATTCAAGATGATATCTCATATTTTCGTCCTAAGTATGATATGGTGTTGCGTTACCTTTAGTTTTGGGCCAGGCCCATGTCAAATTCGCAGGAATTAAGTCAACTGCTTTTTAGAGTCCGTATTGAAGGAGAAAATGCCATCTAGAGGTCGGTTCGGCCACCATACCTAGAGCTGGCCAAAACCCTCACCTTCTCCTCCTTAAATACCTCCGTAGCCGTCACGTTTAGACTTGGATTTTGATTAGATTAAAAGTTAGTCATTGATGTAACTCTCGTGTACTTCTTTTGAGGCTAACGCTCAGAACAAGATCGACTATTCGGAATCCCACCTTATTCAATAAAGGTTTCATCTTTATCCGCAATATCCTAATTGCATTATTAGTTCTTACTTGTTCTCGATTTCAGGTAGGAATTAAGATCTTTTGGTCAGGCTAATCGTGCATCCAGAAGATCGGTAACTCTCGGAGATTGTCCTAGCGATTGCATTGGCACATCAGCTTTGCACATGTAGTCGGATCGTCAAGCACGAACTCAAAAAATCGATCTATCCTCGTCTCATCGAAAGATCGGCCACCTTTGCCCTATCACCTTACCCGCAGCCCAACCCCACTCTATGACAGCAAAAAACAAAACAAAAAAGAGATAGATTTTAGGACAAACATCTGCATCCCACATGCAGTCCAGAAAGGTACTCGTCTGAACAGTTCTTTACAACGGTATAGTAGACAGATTAGGCAGTGCCATTATGAACTATCTGATCATGTATAAGTTTACTTAACCCCATGAAAGGTATTATGTTGAGATAAGGGAGGTAAAACTTTAAGGGACCATACATCTTACTTACCAGCTAGCATCCATACAGGAATGGCCATCTCATCATTTCCTCCGACATTATCATGCCTACATAAGCTTGGTTGAGCTGACAAGACATACCCAGGGTGAAACCGGTACACATAATTCCTTTGTAGGCTCTATCTTTGGGCATTTCTGTGAGCTAAGCCAAGAAAGTTCCGTCCCCAATTGATAAATAGAACCATGTCTCCTAAATGATCTTTCTATACCAAGACCCAAGCACCACCTTCCCTTGATCAGGTCAAATGCAATGAATTCATATGGATTGCCCATTTCTATGTAACAGATACATAGCACACTTGCACAAGTTGGGCACTTCATGAGCTAGAGGCTTTTCCAGGGTTGCCTTGGTGGAAGATCTATAATCAAATCAAGTCGGGCCACGATAACGGAAAAGGTGAGGAATTATGCTTGAGAAAACCTTCGCTGATCATCAAGTAAGTAGACTACGCCATTTAGAAAGAGGATGTTGTTGACCATGTTTATCCAAAAGCTGAAGAATGAAACAAAGAACCAAACTCCTGGAACTGTTCCTCGTGAGTAATGATCTATTTGTTATCATCAAAAGCCCACAATAGACTTCTTTGGCATCAATCCCAACTAGAAGTGTATACCTATGTGCAATGAAGTCAGTAGTGAACGATGATGAGCAAACACTTGGTATATCTAGATGACCATTAATGACATAAATAGCGGTGTCCTAGAGAAACTTCCAACAAGTCGGCTGCCGGAAGGAATGTCCAAGAAATGCCGATGAGTTATGATACCCAACTATGTGCCCACTTTCCATCCTACCATCTCTTGTCATCGATCATTTTTCCTTTGCATTCTTTATACGTTGTCTTAGCCAGAGTTTTTCTCAGGTGAAGCGCCTGGTCCAAATAAGTTTTGGACTAGGAGGCGAGTTTAATAAATATAATTCACACTAAATTTTTATACTCTTCTATAATTTATTTTACTATAGTATATAGTCATAATAATCATACATACATCATAAAATAGTTATAATACTTAATCAAATATAAAAACTTACTAATATGTACATTAATTATTCCTCTTGCCTTTGGATTTACACAACTAATATGTACATTTATTATACTGCCGTCATATTACTTACGTCATTACATAGATATGGTATAATCAAGTTCTATCGTTCTTCTTATTGCAATTTACATTAATTATTTCCCTTGCCTTGGGCTAAACATATGTATTTTGTATGAAAACTTTATTATAATACAATGTACAAACATTGAAAAAATTAAATTGTATGCATCCTTGTTTTTTCATCAACCTTAATGTTTATATAAATATCTTTAATATTTTAGTATATATATTTATTGGGTATGTCCTAACAAATATCTACTTAATAGGGAGATTTCTAGTGTAAGATTATGCAAGTAAAATTATATAAACTTTTAGATTATAAATTAGACCGTTTGCTTGACTGTTCACCCATTTTTTATGGTCCATAGAAGAATCCATTATGGTCTAGCCGAATTGAAAACAAGTCTTCATTTTCCTCCGCGGTAAAAAAAACATGTATACAATCAACTTACATTACTGCAATTGATGTAGCACAAAATGTCATCTTTCCTAACACTGGAAAATAAAAAACTAAGATTGCACATGAATTCAGCACCCAATTATTATTTTGTCGCACTATAAAATGATAACACATGATTTTTTTTTTGTTTTTTTTGTTTTTTTTGTTTAATTATTTTAATACTAGTACTGCATTTGTTAACACTAGTGTCATTTCTTTGTTAATCAACACAACTGCCACACTTCCAGAGTTAAGAGGAAAGCAACATTAAAATATAGAGAAATATGGAACCACTAAAATGGACAAAATTCAGTGCAAGCAACATTCCATCTAAGTCATGACAATACATTCAGTTCTACATAACTATTTTATTTTTCAAAATGTGTTGAATATTAATCAAATAACAATGTTTGAATTACATCTATCTAAAGCCGCTTTCGACATGCAGGTCGGCACTGCACCTGTAGAACCCCTCCACACAACACACTACGACTTAATTGGCACAAACCATGAGCAATGTATTACAATTTCTACCAACTTTCAAAACAATAACCCGACGATCTGGTGGTCTTAGTAAGTTGATTTCCTTTGCTATGAAGAACAGTTCAGATCTGTCACACCTGTCTTCCTTGAAAGACCCCAGAAATGACGCCCAATCCGTCTCAATGATAAGATTAGAACTGGAGTTTGCAAGTTCCAGTTTTGGTCCTTCAAGTAGGCAATAACTTCTCCCATTGTTGTAATGATATCCTAGGCTGAAAGAAGGACATTCCACTATGGTCTCGCATAACCACTCCGAGGCACACTTTTTCTGCTCCTTTAAGAAGCTTGCGTCCAAGTTTACATTTTATCCAACCATCAGGTGGGTTTCCCTTGATTTTTACCTCGTCTGCCTCTCTTGCTGAATATTATCCCCTTTATTTATCTGCTGGTCTATTTTTCTTTTTTCCTTGGCAAATTTTTTTCTCGGAGCCATTGTCTATTTATCTCATGTACAATATCTATTTATCTAATATACAACTTTCCCTAGATTTCTTTTCTCGGAGCCACGCTTTTTGATTTTCTTCTTGATTGGCTGAAATTTGCCATCTCAGTCCTGAAAGACCCATGTACTTCTCCTTGAAACCTACATTTTATAAGTCCGATGGTGGCCTTGTGTCTCTATACACTTATTTCCCAACAGCATGGAGCATTTTCCAGGACTAAGAAGTTGCCCTGTAGCATGTTCATATTTATTCAAAATAGTTTTGACCTTGTTTCCTTGGTCTACACTACCCTCGGAGAAAAGAAGGCTATCATCAGCGAATAAAAGGTGTGATATGCCCGGGCTGCGCCTACACACCTTCGGTTCTTTAATTTTTCTAGCATCAATCTCTCTTCGTAGCAGTATGGATAATCCATCTGCAACAAATAAAAACAAATAATATGATAATGGATCTCCTTGTCGCGGTCCTCTAGTTGGTTTGAATTAATTTCTCCAGAACGTCTCCATTAAAACGGATTGAATATGTCACTATTCTGACACAAGTCATGACCCAAGAAATCCATTGTTTTGCGAAACCAAACTTCTGCAGAATTTCTTCCAGATATTTCCAATCTAGCTACCCTGTCATCCGCTTTGGCCTCCATCTTGTATCCACATAATTTTCCGTTTCCATCACTACTGTTTTGCAGAGCATGAATGCACTAAAAAACTATAACTCCATTATCAGTAATGAGTCTGTTCGGGATGAATGAACTATGATTTGGTGCAATAATTTCTTGAAGTAATGGCCTGAGCCTGTTCACCATACATTTGGAATAATTTTATAAATAACATTACACGGGTTTATTGGTCTAAAATCCAAGACACTCTAGGTTTTTGTTTTGTAATCAGCACTATTACCGTGTCCTTTATTCCTCTAGACATAACCCAAGTCCTATTAAACTCTTTTACCACAACAAAAATATCATCCTTGAAAACACCTCCAATGTCTTTGGAAGAATCTAGCTAATCTACATAACTAATTTGAGTGCTCTAAGTACATGAATTTAGTCAAATCCAGAAAATGGGACAAGTCAGTCAAATTCGAAGAAAGAGGACACTAATAAAATCTGCGAATTTTGATTGCACAAAAAAGTGTACACATCAAAGGATGTTAAATATATGTAATCTAGTTAATCTAAACAATAAAAATAAACTTTTTTTTATTTTTTTTTTGCGAGGAAAGAGAGCTTTTATATTACATCATTGTTAAGTTTTACAATCTCAGCTTCCACTATCTCAACTACTACTGTAGGGACAATCCCCAGCCAGAATTGATTTATACCGTTTAACCTGGCAGTATCAGCTAGAATATGAGCTGCACTATTGCTCTCTCTACCTATTTTAGAAATCTCACACTGGATACAACTTTCCTGTAACTTTGATATATCCTCATACAACTTCCATAACCGGGACTTACTTTGGTTTCTTCTTTTAATTGCTTCCACCACGATGGCACTATCTGACTCTAGAATAATTGAGACTTTTGAGGGATCATGTATGCTTTTTAGGCCCAACAAACAAGCCTTTGCTTCAGCTTCAGGAACATCGATGCATCTGAGATTTGACTCGTTTCTTGCCCAGATGACCTTCCCAACCTGATCTCTGCATATGCATGCAATGGAGCAAATTGCATTTTCACTGTCAAAGGATGCATCGCAGTTTATCTTCAGCCATCCCGACGGTGGAGGCGTCCACTTCCTTCTCTGAACAGGTTCAGTAAGCTTAATGACTGTCACACTTGTACTCCTTCCAGAATCTATATTTCCTTCCTCAACCATAGGGCCTTTTCCTTTTTCTGAACCACCTCGTTTACAATTCAGATTCAGTTCATTAATATATCGATTCAGAAAAATGGCCGAACCCTTGATGGTACACTCTCCTTTGTCATGGACCGCATCATTTCTCAGGTGCCAACATCTCCACAGCAGCATAAGCAGTAGGCCTCTTTTCTCGCTATTTAAACCATCAAGCAGAATAAGTAGCCAGTCAGGACCAGTAAATTTGAAGCAACTTTCATTTGGAATTTCCCAACTCTTTCTCATTTCTTGTCTCAGGGCTCTGGCTTTTGTGCAAGCTACTGTGGCATGGTAGCTAGTTTCGTCTTCACAACCACAAAGAGCACAGATACCATCCGTTTCCAGCTTCCTTTTTAGTTTATTCTTTTTTGTTGCTAAATTATCACACGCAGTCCTCCACCCAAAAAATTTAACTTTATTTGGAACGGGTGCACTCCAAATCAACTTCCATAGCGCTCTGTTGTTATCTCCGTTTGAACTACTGCCAGGCCTGCTTTGTATATTGTTTTTCAGGTTGTAGGCTAGTTTGTAAGCACTCTTTACAGAGAAAATTCCATTGCTTTCATACTGCCACGCAACAAAGTCTCCAGTTGTACTACTCTTCTGTATCTACATTTGGTCTTACCATGCCTAGGTCTTAATGCGAAATTTCTGGGCAGCCAATTATCCCTCCAAATTCTGATTGTTTTTCCATCCCCAATCCTCCATACAAGACCCTTCTTTAACAGTTCCAAGCCGTGATCAATTCCATGCCACACTGGTGAAGCCTCCGCTCTGAAAACAGTATCTGTAATATTACCCCTTGGATAGTAAATAGCTTTCATAAGTCTCGCAGCAAGGCTCTTTGGGTTTTGGATTAACCTCCATGCCTGACGAGCCAAGAGAGCTTGATTAAAAAGCTCAGAATCCCTAAAACCCATACCTCCCTGGATCTTTGGTTTAATTAAAGTCTCCCAAGATGCCCAGTGCACTTTTCTTCTGTCTTCATCTTCTCCCCACCAAAACTGCCTGATGATCTGCATATAGTCATCATGGAAACCCTTTGGCAATTTAAAGATTCCCATTACATAAACTTTTTTATTTGTTTGAGAGTAGCTTATCACGTGTACCACGCGATAAAAAAAAATTATAAAAAAACTTTCACCAATTCACGCCAATCTGATGAATGTCGCTACCACCTATCCGAGCAAAAAAAAAAATCCACAATCTTGCAGTTATACCTATTCGTGCTATCAGTAACCCTTGCCTAACATGAATACTGAGTTGTTTCATCCACAATTTCAAGCGCTGAACATGATGGATCATCCACGACGAAATGCCCTAGCTAAATCCTACCGTTTAGGCCATGTTTACTTCTCTTGTATTTTTCCCCGATAGGTATGGGGATGGGAGGGGGTTTTGCTGTTCGTCCAATCCCCTCAAATATTTTTCCTCAAAATTGCACTAGTACGACCGAGAGTTTTTAGTTTAGGCAAAAATATGGGGACGGAATGGAACGGAATGGGAAGGGATATCTCGAAATTATTTCGTTCAAACCTGGAGAAGTAAACGGACAAACGATTTTCCGGGATTCGAAATAATCTCCTCCGGTCCCATAAGTACAGTAGAAGTAGACAAAGCCTTAAGCGGAAGTAAACTCCACGATTTAAGCGAAAATCATAGTAAGAACGGAGAACAAGGGTACAGTGTAACACGGCGGCTCTTGAAATCATCCACGGTAGAGCGGGTCCGGTGGCAAGTACATGGAAACGGTGGCACATACGGTGAGCAAGTCAAGGACGACACAGCTAAAGCCAAGGAAACAGAAGAGAAAGGTGGGAGGATTGTAAGTTGCCCAGAAAAAACGACGGGACGGTGACAAAATAGGCAAGGAAACGGGTACCTACAGCGGCTGTCTCGCTTCACCATTGTTTCTCCTCCGTCCCGTCCGGAAGTCCGGAACAACACCCCAAGCAAGCACACCACGATCCACTCAACAGCTCAAGGTCTACTAGTATCTCGGTCGATGGCGCTTCCGGCGGCCAGCGGAGCCCCACAGGCGCCGCTGCCAGTGGTGGGGCATCAGTTCTGCGCTCCGTACGTCGTGCCGCTCACGGTGACCAAGAAAGCGCTCAGCCTCTCCGACGGCGACTTCGCAATCACCGACGCCAACGGCGCCGTCGTGCTCAAGGTCAAGGGAACCATCTTCAGCATGCGGCACCGCCGCGTCCTCCTCGACGCCGCCGGCCAGCCCCTCCTGTCCATGCAAGAGAAGGTACTCTGCCTGTCTCCCAGTTTGTGTTTCATCTCGATCTTCCCCGCGGCGCTCAAATTTCCGTAGACCTACCAGTAATTGGGAACACGAAATCAAACTGAGTTGCTTGTCTCTTGCCAAATTGTCTGTTTATGTGAATCCGTTCGGCATGCAGAGCGTGGGTTGTCAGATTTGCTATTTCTTTCAGAGATGAGGAAACTTCTTCGCAAAACCATATTCAGTCTAACGGACCTCCAATTTGTAGACTGAGTCGTAGGAAATTACTTTAGCGTTGAAGTGTATCGGACACAATAGGAGTACTTTTCTTTCTCTGCAACGTCTATGTGCTCACTTCAACTTAAAATATCACTTGGTCAGGTATTCAGTATGCACCACAGATGGGAAGTGTTCAGAGGGGACAGCTCAAACGCAAGCGATCTGCTCTTCAGCGTGAAGAAATCTTCGATGATCCAACTCAAGACGGAGATGGATGTCTTCTTGGCTGGAAACACCGCACATCAGGTCTGTGATTTCAAGATCAACGGCAACTACTTCGACAGGTCCTGCGCCTTCTACCTTGGCGACTCCACCACAATGGTAGCTCAAGTAAGTAGTACCAGAACTGGTTCAAATTTCTTACCATAGTATCATATTTTGAAGCTTCATGAAAACCTTTGGCTGATAAAGTAACCGTTTGTTGCTGCAGATGAACCGTAAGTTCACTGTTTCGAATGTGCTGCTCGACAGGGACACGTTTATGGTTACGGTGTTTCCGCACGTCGACTACGTGTTCATCGCGGCTCTTGTTGTGATCCTGGATGAGGTTCACAGGGAGAAATTCGATGAATGAGTGAGATTCCTCTCGAGTCCCAAGCTTCCTTTGAGTTCTGCTACTGTCGTGTCATCTCAAGTTGCTATTGTTCGTACCTGATCGAGGGTTGCATGTATTGTACTGTTCTCCGTATTAGCCAGCTCGGTGAACCGTCGAACCGTGTTGAATCGCGATGGTCGATCTGCAATAATAATGTTTATGCACTTCCCCGTTTACATATTTATGTTGCAATATTCTTACTGTCAACGTGTGTCCATTTTGGCATGGATGACCAATTATTAGTGTTAAATGATGAAATCCTACAAGTGGCAAGAACAAATACGTATGCTAAGCAATCACTCTCACTACACAAATGGGACAAGGTGCCGACGGCCTGGACCTACACCGAGGGCCAAAAGTCGGGGCCGTCGGCGTATATGCCGGGCTACGCCGACGGCTGCCCTCGGCGCCACTGTGGCTGTTGGCGTAGGCCTGACCACGTGACCCACCCCAGCCAGTCAGTGATGGCCCTGTCACGGAGTCAGGGCTATGCCGAGGGCTGCCGTCGGCATGACCTCCCCCTTTTTTTTTTTCCTTTTTTCTCCCGCTTCTCCCACAAGGTGATGTCACAACTATCCTATACGTCGATGGCCACCCTCGGCATAGCCTCACCCTAAATTTTCTTTTTTCCGTCCGATTTCCCGCCAAACTTTCCCGCCCTTTCTCTCCCTCCATTTTCTCCCGCCCATTCTCGCCCGCCAAGTTTTCCCGCCATTTCTCTCCCTCCATTTCTCCTGCCAAACTTTCCCGCCCTCTCTCCCGCCATTTTCTCTCGGCAAGTTTTCCCGCCGCTTCTATCCCGCCATTTCTCCCGCTCATTCTCTCCCGCCAAGTTTTCCCGTTGTTTCATCCCCTCGCCTCCCTACATATAGCCATGTCTTCTCCTCCAACACAACACCACCAACAGCACTTCTCTCCTCCAACACCACCACAAAATCCTCTGAGCTCCGCTGCCGCGTTGAGATGGCTCCTCATCGCCGTACCAACACGGGCTTCCTTGGCGTTCGCAAGCGGCCCGCGGGCCATTTCGCGGCTGAAGTCACCGCCGGTGGTGTGCGTGTGTGGCTCGGCACCTTCTACACGAAGGAGGCTGCTGACCGCGCATACGACATTGCAGCATGGAGGTTTGCCCGGCTGCGCAACAAAATGAAGTTCCCGGAGGTCAGGTCTCTAACGGAAGCCCATAGTCTCGCTCCTGAGCCGTACTTCACTCAGAGGGGGGAGCGCGGCGGTACAACGAAGGTCAGCGGCGCATAGCTATCATCGAGGCAGACGAGCAGTTCATGGCGCAGTTGCGCAGAGTCGATCTCGAAGACGTCCAGGCCACGTGCGCATTCTGGAAGGAAAAGCAGTCGGTGAGGAGAGAGAACAGGGCGGGAAGCGAGGAGGGCCGAATATGAAGCGGAGTACGCCAAAGGAGAGGCGTTGACATGGTCACCTAATGATGAACGGTGGCTGAACCACCTCTTAAGTACCGCTTCAGATGACACCCCCAGCGAGGAGGGAGATTTCGACAACTGATTAAGGGGCAGCTCATCTTCGGTGATTCCAGTATCCCGCGAGGTGTCACTGGTTCTGACCAGGTTGGCCTGGGGTGTGTATCCTCCATAGCTCAGGGGAGCGCATCCAACTTTTGACGGTTCGACGTCCTTTGAGCCAGGACGAGATAGAAGGGAACCCTCTTCGTTGTTGGAATTGGCTGGTGATGTAGCCCCTCCCAACCTGTGATGTAGACGATGATACCCCTCAAGGTAGCAGGTGGATTTCTCGAACTTGTGTGGCTTCCTCCTTGGTGCCTTCATGAGGAGGTTTCGATATCGACAAGTTGTGCTTTGTGTTCATCTTGTGCTTTTGGTGTTCGTTGTGTTGTAAGCTGGTTAGCACTCTGTATCAAAACTTGGCAGTTTGGGGGGCTTTATGAATTAAAGCTAGGCACTTGTGTCTTATGTTTAAAAAAAGAATCCAAAGGCATGTTGATGAGCCTAGCATTCAAGTCGTGTGTAAGAGAAAATTTAAAAATTCATAATATTTTTATGATAATTTGTGATTAGTAAATTTCAATATCTCGTATATGTAATGCATGCATTGTCTGATTATTACTTAGCACGCTATTAGACCACAAAAATACTGGTGAACAGACAAGCAAATGATTCAATTTATAATCTAAAAGTTTATATAATTTTTCTTGCATAATTGTGCACTAGAAATCTCCCTATTAAGATATTTGTTAGGACAAACACAATATATATAGTACCAAAATATTAAACATATTTATATAAACATTAATGTAGATGCAAAAAAATAAGGATGGGTACAATTTAATTTTTCGACGTCTATACATTGCACAATAACAAAATTTTCAGACAAAATACATATATTTAGTACAAAAATTAATGTATATTTTAATAAAAAGAACGATCAATTAATATTAGTAAAATTTTATTATTGTTTAAGTATGCTAACTGTGTAATGGCATATGTATAATTATTTGGAATGTAGTATAATAAAACAAATTCTAAAACAGAATTAAAAATTAGTGTAAATTATATTTATTGAAATCGTCTTAGATCTGAAATTTCATTTTGAAAAAAAAATCACTGGCATCTATGCAACCACACTTAAGGGCTCACCGGAAAACAAAGCCAAGCTTCCAAGCGGGCGGGGTTCCGAAAATGGTTCGTATTGGGACCAAATCCGACACTCGTCTAACTTTCGGTTTTGGTCACAATACGAACCATTTCGGTTGTTCCAGGAAAGTTGAGAAAAATGTAGAACCACCAATGGCGGTGCCCTCTCCCCACCACTCACCCGCACAACCGATGGTCACCGGTGCAGTGAGGCTCCATTCTTCCGCGACAGCCCAGAATCTCTTCTCGTCCTACAGAGACGTATGTCGCGGCATCGAGAGGGGATTGGACGGCTCGGTCGAAAATAGAATATATGTATCCAAACTTAAGCAAGAATGAACTCCACTCGTGCTTGGCTACAAATAAATGCCAATTGGCATCTACAAGAATGCTCATTGTTAAAATATTCACCTGACCATATGTGAACCTGGAAAAATGAACCAGAGCTACACAATACATCATGGACTAAGGGCGAGATTGGTAGGCCACGTGCCTTGCTGATTGGATGGGTGGGCTACCTCCGCCTTGCGACCAGCGCGCGTTAAAGCACTCCACAACTAGGTCAAAGAGGAATGCTCCAATCAAGCATTTCCCCAGGACGAGCATGTTAGCTATTTTCGTGCTCTCTAGCAATGCAACTTTTACGTGGCATTGCTTCTGCTCACTCTCCTTAATCTTCTTCACCTACTCGCTCCTAATCAACACAATCATATTTCGAATCAAAATAAGTTGTACATAGAAAATATGTGCGTCGACGAGGTGATTCCATTATGAGTAACGGTTTTGAGTTTTGCTTGTTGTAAACCTTCAATTTCGCGTTCATGTTTGAAGCGTTTTTACCGAATTTTGTTAATTTTATCGCACACGTTATGCCGTTTGAAACTTTCTTTGAAGAGTAGATTCACCTCGTTGTTAAAACAATGCTTGTGTTGTAATATTTTCGTTTCGATGGATGTACGCAGTATACTATAAATTGTGCACATGTGTGAGTTCGTTGAGTCTACTGTCATGTGTTGCACACTTTCCCTTTTGATCATCTAGTTCATCGGTCCATCATTTTATCATTGTGTTGGTCAACATCTTACTTATCTTTTGATCATCTAGTTCATGAAGGATCTAGACCATGACAACATTCTTCCTAGAATACGCAGCAACCTCATGGAAGTGCACCATTGATACGTCTCAAACGTATCTATAATTTCTTATGTTCCATGCTAGTTTTATGACAATACTCACATGTTTTATATACACTTTACATTATTTATACGCATTTTCCGGCACTAACCTATTAACGAGATGCCAAAGCGTCAGTTCCTGTTTTGTGCTATTTTTGGTTTCAGAAATCCTACACAGGAAATATTCTCGGAATTGGACGAAACGAACGCCCAGGGTCTTATTTTTTCACGGAGCTTCCAGAAGACCGAAGAGGATACGAAGTGGGGCCACGAGGTGGCGACACCACAAGCGGCGCGGCCAAGGAGGGGCCCGCGCCGCCCTAGTGTGGGCCCTCGTGAGCCCCCGACTCTGCCCTTCCGCCTACTTATACTCTCCGTCGCGAAAACCCTATTACCGAGAGCCACGATACGGAAAAAGTTCCAGAGACGCCGTCGCCGCCAATCCCATCTCGGGGGATTCAGGAGATCGCCTCCGGCACCCTGCCGGAGAGGAGAATCATCGCCCGGAGGACTCTACATCACCATGATCGCCTCCGGACTGATGTGTGAGTAGTTCATCCTTGGACTATGGGTCCATAGCAGTAGCTAGATGGTTGTCTTCTCCTCTTGTGCTATCATGTTAGATCTTGTGAGCTGCCTATCATGATCAAGATCGTCTATTTGTAATGCTACATGTTGTGTTTGTTGGGATCCGATGAATATGGAATATGATACGTCCAAATTGCATCACTATTTTATATCATAATTTGCTGTTATTCATTGATATATTTCATATTGGGACACAATACTTATGTTATTTCATCTATTTTGCATGTTTCATGATTATTTGGGGATCGAGCACCGGAGCCAGGATTCTGCTGGAAAAGCACCGTCAGGATGCAATATTTCGGAAGATCAAGTGGAAGGAAGTTTTACCAAAAATCCTATTTTCCAGATGACGGAGGAAGCGGAAGGGAGCCAGTGGACCCGGGTGGGCCCACACCATGGCGCGGCCCCCTGGCCGCGCCACCATGTGGTGTGGAGCCCCTCGGCCCCTTTCGCCTCCTTTTCTTCGCGAAACCCTTCGTCCCGAAGACCTAAGCCACAGAGGAATCCTCACGAAGGGTTACCCGCCTCTGCGGGCGGAGAACACCGAGAGAAAAGAGCTCTCCGGCGAGCGGGAATCCGCGGGGAAATTCCCTCCGGAGGGGAATCGCCATCGTCACCGCCATCGAGCTGGACATCATCTCCATCACCATCATCATCATCTTCACCATCATCACCGTCATCTCCACCGCTGGACATCGTCACCGTTGTAGCAATTTGGGTTTGATCTTGATTGTTTGATAGGGGAAACTCTCCCGGTACTGATTTCTACTTGTTGTTGATGCTATTGAGTGAAACCATTGAACCAAGGTCTATGTTCAGATTGTTATTCATCATCATATCACCTCTGATCATGTTCCATATGATGTCTCGTGAGTAGTTCGTTTAGTTCTTGAGGACATGGGTGAAGTCTAAATGCTAGTAGTGAATTATGGTTGAGTAATATTCAATGTTATGATATTTAAGTTGTGGTGTTATTCTTCTAGTGGTGTCGTGTGAACGTCGACTACACGACACTTCACCATTTATGGGCCTAGGGGAATGCATCTTGTATTCGTTTGCCAATTGCGGGGTTGCCGGAGTGACAGAAACCTAAACCCCCGTTGGTATATCGATGCAGGAGGGATTGCAGGATCTCGAGTTTAAGGCTGTGGTTAGATTTATCTTAATTACTTTCTTGTAGTTGCGGATGCTTGCAAGGGGTATAATCACAAGTATGTATTAGTCCTAGGAAGGGCGGTACATTAGCATAGGTTCACCCACACAACACTTATCAAAACAATGAAGATTAATCAGCTGTATGTAGCGAAAGCACTGATACGTCCAAAACGTATCTACTTTCCCAAACACTTTTGCTATTGTTTTGCCTCTAATTTGTGTATTTTGGATGCAACTAACACGGACTAACGCTGTTTTCAGCACTGTTCTGGTGTCTCGTTTTTGTGCAGAAATCCAACTTTCAGGAAAAACCTCGGGATTTTGACGAAAGGGCCTATTTTCCCAGAATAATGACGGAGCCAGAAGGGCAATTGAAGTGGAGGCCCGAGGGCCCCACACCACATGGCGGCGCGGCCAGGGGGGCCGCGCGGCCATGTGGTGTGGCCCCTCGATCGGCCTCCGACGCCCCTTCGGACTACTTATTCGCCTCGACCTAAACGCACGGGAGAAGTCGAAGTCGAAACCCTCAGAACGCCGCCACATCGCAACTCCGTCGCGGGAGCCAGTCTCCGTTCGGCACTCCGGACGGGGAATTGGAGGAGATCATCACCGCCATCAGCCAACGCCTCTCCATCAACCAGCAATGTTTCCCCCATCCATGTGTGAGTAATTCCCCCGCTGTAGGCTAAGGGGGTGGTAGGGATTGGATGAGATTGGTCATGTAATAGCATAAGATTGTTAGGGCATAGTGCCTAGTGTCCGTAGATGGTACTTTTATGATATTGTTGCAACTTGTTATGCTTAATGCTTGTCACTAGGGCCCGAGTGCCATGATCTCAGATCTGAACATGTTATTATTTCATCAAGATATTCGTTGTTTATGATCTTACCTGCAAGTTGTATACACATGTCGCTGTCCGGAACCAATGGCCCCGAAGTGACAGAAATCGGGACAACCGGAGGGGATGGTAGTGATGTGAGGATCACATGTGTTCACGGAGTGTTAATGCTTTGCTCCGGTACTCTATTAAAAGTAGTACCTTAATATCCAGTAGTTTCCCTTGAGGCCCGGCTGCCACCGGCTGGTAGGACAAAAGATGTTGTGCAAGTTTCTCATTGCGAGCACGTACGACTATAATTGGAACACATGCCTATTGATTGATTAGTACTTGGATACCGTTTTATTATTATCTGCAAATGCCCTGCTATGATTGTTACATGAGTTTCTCTCATCCATGCAACGCCGTCATCCGTCCCGTGCCTACGGTATTTTAATCCTGCTGTTTACTAAAATTACTACTGCTGTCTTTGTTACTCTTTGCTGTTATTTCAATCGCTACTACTATAAAGCTGTTACTACTGATAAACTCTTGCGAGCAAGTCTGTTTCCAGGTGCAGCTGAATTGACAACTCCGCTGTTAAGGCTTTCAAGTATTCTTTGTCTCCCCTTGTGTCGAATCAATAAATTGGGTAATACTTCCCTCGAAGACTGTTGCGATCCCCTATACTTGTGGGTCATCAAGACTATTTTCTGGCGCCGTTGCCGGGGAGCATAGCTTTATTTGGAAGTTCACTTGGATTGATATTGTTCGCTGCAAATTCTCCATCATGGGTAAACCTCGCGATACTAAGGTCGCCATATTACCATCCACTACAAGAAAAGGTACAACTCTGAGTACCTCTGCTGCTCTTGATTCACCATCTGTGATTGATAAACTTGTTTCACCGCCACATGCTTCAAATGCTGGTACTTCTGCTGAATCTGAAAACTCTCATAATACTGATAATATTTCTGCTGTGCTTGATGATAGTGGTTCATTGGGAACTTTTCTAGATGCTAAAATTGCTAGGTCTAGACAAATTGAAAATGCTGAAACTCCTGATGTTACTACACCTGTTAATTCACCTGAACTTGAATACTCTAGTGATGATCTTGATGAAGATTATGTGGAACTTGATGATGATTTTATTGAAAAATGCCATGCTACTACTGATGCAAGAAAAATTAAAAAGTTGCTTGCAGAACATGCTGTTAGATATAAACTATCTCCTGATCCTAAATTTGCCACATCTCCTATAAACATTAAGGATAAAGATTATGATTTTTCTCTTGATCTATATCATATAGCTATTGTTGAGAAAACACCCTTTTGTGGTACTGAAAAAGAAAGCTGTTGAACACATGACTGAGTTATCTACTTTGAGTAGCTTGTTTTCTGATGATGTTAAGAAGCGTACTTACTTTGTTGCTAAAAATTTTCCATTCTCATTAAAGGATGACGCTAAACTTGGTATAATAGTTTGCCACCTAGCTCTATTAAAAGTCCAAAAGAATTGCTTGATGTTTTCTTTCGGAAATACTTTCCTGCTAGTGCTCAACATGCTGCTTTGCAGAGAGTTTATAATTTTCATCAGGGAGATGAAGAGAAATTGCCTGAGGCTTGGGCAAGATTTTGCTCTCTTATTAGAGCTTTGCCTGACCATGATCTAGAAAAGCATGATTTACTTGATATATTTTATAGTGGACTAACCATTGAGTCTAGGGCATACCTGGATAGTTGTGCTGGTTGTGTTTTCAGGAAAAGAACTCCAGACGACGCTGAAGAATTATTGGCTAAAATAGGCCGGAATTATGATGATTGGACTACGCCTGAACCAACTCCAACGCCAATAGTGAAGAAGAGGGGTTTAATTAAATTGAATGATGAAGATATGAGGGAAGCCAAGAAGTCTCTCAAGGAGAAAGGTATTAAATCTGAAGATGTGAAGAATCTACCTCCTATAGAAGATATATGTGAGATAATTCCCCCTTCATCCATGATTGAGGTAAATTCCCTTCAGCGCTTTACTAGGGAAGATATTCCGTATTCAAAACCTCCTGCGCAATGCTTAGATGAGTTTGATAATTATATTGTTAAGCAAGAAAATTTTAATATGAGAGTAGAGAATCATCTAATGGAAAATTCTCAAGCTATTAGTCAATTGCATGATATTGTGGAGAGAACCTCCAATGATGTTAAGATGCTTGTTAAACATTTTCATATGGTTCAAACTCAAATTGATCAACTCACTAAAGTGCAAAATGACTTGTTAGGAAATAATGCTAAAGAAAAACATGCTTATGAAGTAACAACTAGAGGTGGTGTCTCTACCCAGGATCCTCTATATCCTGAAGGGCATCCCAAAAGAGTTGAACAAGATTCTCAACGAACTAAAACTAGTGCTCATTCTAAGAAAAAGAAGAAGAAACATAAAAATGTTGTAGAATCCTCTGAACCTGTTAATGATCCTAATAGTATTTCTATTTCTGATGCTGAAACTGAAAGTGGTAATGAACATGATAAAGATAATGATAAGAATGATACTCCTGATAAAGAAGAGGTTGAAGAAGAACCTGAAAAGCATGCTAAAAATAAAAAGTATACTAAAGAAGATTTTATTGCTGAGAAACATGGTAATGAAAGAGAACCTTGGGTGCAAAAGCCAATGCCTTTTCCTGCTAAGAAACTAAAATCAAAGGAAGAAGAACACTATAATAAATTCTGTGATTGGATGAAACCTTTATTCTTGCAAATTCCTTTGACTGATGCTATTAAATTGCCTCCTTATTCAAAGTATATGAAAGATATTGTTTCTAACAAAAGGAAAATCCCCAATGAGGAAATTTCCACTATGCTTGCTAATTACTCTTTCAATGGCAAAGTTCCAAAGAAGTTGGGCGACCCAGGTATACCGACTATTCCTTGTTCTATTAAGAATAATTATGTTAGAACTGCTCTATGTGACTTGGGAGCCGGTGTTAGTGTTATGCCTTTTTCTCTATACAAGAGACTTTACTTAGATAAGTTGATACCTACTGATATATCTTTGCAAATGGCTGATAAATCTACTGCTATTCCCGTTGGTATATGTGAGGATGTTTCTGTTCAAGTTACTAATAACTGCTTGATATTAACTGATTTTGTTGTGTTGGAAATGCCTGAAGATGATAATATGTCTATTATTCTTGGGAGACCTTTTCTTAACACCGCAGGGGCTGTTATTGATTGCAATAAAGGAAAGGTTACTTTCAATGTTGATGATAAGGAACACACCGTCTATTTCCCCAAGAGGATTGAAAAAGCGTGCGGAGTTAATACTATTTCTCATGTGAGAACTATCAAAGTGGGAACTATTGATTGTCCCATATATGAGCCTAAAGAAGAATATCAAACTCTTGTGATTGGATCCATATCAATACAATTCAAGGTAACATGATTGATTTGAGGTTTATTTCTTCATATGCTATGTAAAATTTATTTGGTGGCAAGACTTGATCAACCTTGTTAACAAATACCTTTTATATGCATAGAGGAGGTAAACAACATCTCTTTCTTCCTCCACTTGCTTTAGTTGCTGTAGCACTTTTAATTTGCAAAGTTTCTTAGTTGATTTGAGATTTCAAAAAATTTCCTGGCCAGTAATAATAAACTTAATACCCAGAAAATGTGCATTTTTCAAAGTTTTCAAAAATTCGCGAAAATTATACCGTTGGTCCTATTTTTCGACGAGGCACCTGGGAGCACCAGAGGATGACCTGTGGGGCACCAGAGGGCGCCAAACCACAGGCCGGCGCGGCCAAGGAGGTGGCCGCGCCACCATGTGGTGTGGGCCCCTCCTTGCCCCACTTTGCCATCTCTTCCTCCCAGCACCTTCTCTCTCCCGAAAAAACTCGTACCAAGTTCCTCTCACTCGCGTTTTTGCTCAAGAACTCCAGATTTCTCGATCTCTTTGCTCAGCCCAGATTTCCTGCTGAAATTTGGCACATTTGCTCCTTGGTATGTGACTCCTCCACCCATCCAAGTAGAATTTTGTTTGGTTGAGTATATCTTGAATATTTTGCTGCTGTAGGTAACATGTTTGGTGAGCTTGCATGCTTGTTCTAATTGGTAGAAATTAGTTTTGATGCATGATTAGTACTCTAGCAAGTTCCTATGGTAGTTTCCCTCAATTGTATGTCACCAAATCAAGTTTTATATTGTTTGTTGAAAAATTTCAGAAAATGGAAGGAGGTAGGCACCAACTCAACCAACATGAGTTGGAGGTGCCACAGGTCATGAGAGTTCACCGGGAAGAAGGAGTATATCCCACTTACTATCCGTGTGTGGATTTCATGAGAAGTGCAGGGATTTTGCAGGACGTCCAAAATTTAATCTCTCGTGCAGGATTGGATGATTTTGTTGATGGGGAACCATGCCAATATGTGAAACTGACTATGTCAGTAGTGCAAGATTTTAAATTCAATTGGTCACGATCTAACCCCATGGTTCAGTACAAAATTTATAATAAAACTGTCAACTTGCCATTCAGTGATTTTTGTGCAGCAATCAGAGTGCCGCAATGGGGATCATGCGAGAAGATAAAGGGATCGCCGCAAGAGCTCTTGGACCTCTTCAAGATGATTTGTCATGGAAGAAGCTTCTCAGAGGATGATGGTAAAATCAGTAGTATTCATTTCCCAGCTATTCGTTACTTCGCTTATTTCATTACCAAGTGCGTTCTAGCGAGAAAGAATGGAGGTAAAGTAACTATCCCGGATCTAGCCTTTCTAGCTGCTGCATTACAAGGTAATAGGACTTATAACTTGGGAGCTTTGATAGCCAACAGACTTGCCACTAACCGTGAGAAGGGAGGAATTTGTGGGGGTCTCATTGATGGCGTGTATTTCACACGTTCGTTGGGCAACCCCAAGAGGAAGGTATGATGCGCACAGCAGCAAGTTTTCCCTCAGAAAGAAACCAAGGTTTATCGAACCAGGAGGAGCCAAGAAGCACGTTGAAGGTTGATGGCGGCGGGATGTAGTGCGGCGCAACACCAGGGATTCCGGCGCCAACGTGGAACTGCACAACACAACCAAAGTACTTTGCCCCAATGAAACAGTGAGGTTGTCAATCTCACCGGCTTGCTGTAACAAAGGATTAACCGTATTGTGTGGAAGATGATTGTTTGCAGAGAAAATAGTAAAACAAGTATTGCAGCAGATTTGTATTTCAGTATTAAAAGAATGGACCGGGTTCCACAGTTCACTAGAGGTGTCTCTCCCATAAGATAAAAGCATGTTGGGTGAACAAATTACAGTCGGGCAATTGACAAATAGAGAGAGCATAACAATGCACATACATGACATGATAAGTATAGTGAGATTTAATTGGGCATTACGACAAAGTACATAGACCGCCATCCAACTGCATCTATGCCTAAAAAGTCCACCTTCAGGTTATCATCCGAACCCCCTCCAGTATTAAGTTGCAAACAACAGACAATTGCATTAAGTATGGTGCGTAATGTAATCAACAACTACATCCTCGGACATAGCGCCAATGTTTTATCCCTAGTGGCAACACAACACAACCTTATAACTTTCTGTCACTGTCCCAGGTGTCAATGCAGGCATGAACCCACTATCGAGCATAAGTACTCCCTCTTGGAGTTAAAAGTAAAAACTTGGCCAGAGCCTCTACTAGAAACGGAGAGCATGCAAGATCATAAACAACACATGTGTAATAACTTGATAATTAACATGACATAGTATTCTCTATCCATCGGATCCCGACAAACACAACATATAGGATTACGGATAGATGATCTTGATCATGTTAGGCAGCTCACAAGATCCAACAATGAAGCACAATGAGGAGAAGACAACCATCTAGCTACTGCTATGGACCCATAGTCCAGGGGTAGACTACTCACTCATCACTCCGGAGGCGACCATGGCGGTGTAGAGTCCTCCGGGAGATGATTCCCCTCTCCGGCAGGGTGCCGGAGGCGATCTCCTGGATCCCCCGAGATGGGATCGGCGGCGACGGCGTCTCAGTAAGGTTTTCCGTATCGTGGCTCTCGGTACTGGGGGTTTCGTCACGGAGGCTATTTGTAGGCGGAAGGGTAGGTCAAGAGGCGGCACGGGGCCCCACACCACAGGGCCGCGCGGCCAGGGGGGCCGCGCCGCCCTAGGGTGTGGCCCCCTCGTGGCCCCTCTTCGTCTCTCCTTCGGACTTCTGGAAGCTTCGTGGAAAAATAGGCCCTGGGCTTTAATTTCGTCCAATTCCGAGAATATTTCGTTACTAGGATTTCTGAAACCAAAAACAGCAAAACAGGAACTGGCACTTCGGCATCTTGTTAATAGGTTAGTTCCGGAAAATGCACGAATATGACATAAAGTGTGCATAAAACATGTAGGTATCATCAATAATATGGCATAGAACATAAGAAATTATCGATACGTCGGAGACGTATCAAGCATCCCAAGCTTAGTCTGCTCGTCCCGAGCAGGTAAAACGATAACAAAGATAATTTCTGAAGTGATATGCCATCATAACCTTGATCATACTATTTGTAAACATATGTAGTGGATGCAGCGATCAAAACAATGGTGATGACATGAGTAAACAAGTGAATCATAAAGCAAAGACTTTTCATGAATAGTACTTCAAGACAAGTATTAATAAGTCTTGCATAAGAGTTAACTCATAAAGCAATAAATCAAAGTAAAGGTATTGAAGCAACACAAAGGAAGATTAAGTTTCAGCGGTTGCTTTCAACTTGTAACATGTATATCTCATGGATAATTGTCAACATAGAGTAATATAACAAGTACAATATGCAAGTATGTAAGAATCAATGCACAGTTCACACAAGTGTTTGCTTCTTGAGGTGGAGAGAGATAGGTGAACTGACTCAACATAAAAGTAAAAAGAATGGTCCTTCAAAGAGGAAAGCATCGATTGCTATATTTGTGCTAGAGCTTTTATTTTGAAAACATGAAACAATTTTGTCAACGGTAGTAATAAAGCATATGAGTTATGTACATTATATCTTACAAGTTGCAAGTCTCATGCATAGTATACTAATAGTGCCCGCACCTTGTCCTAATTAACTTGGACTACCGGATCTTTGCAATGCACATGTTTTGACCAAGTGTCACAATGGGGTACCTCCATGCCGCCTGTACAAAGGTCTAAGGAGAAAGCTCGCATTTTGGATTTCTCGCTTTTGATTATTCTCAACTTAGACATCCATACCGGGACAACATGGACAACAGATAATGGACTCCTCTTTTATGCATAAGCATGTGGCAACAATTATTATTCTCATATGAGATTGAGGATATGTGTCCAAACTGAAACTTCCACCATGAATCATGGCTTTAGTTAGCGGCCCAAAGTTCTTCTCTAACATTATGCATGCTCCAACCATGAAGGTGGTAGATCTCTCTTGCTTCAGACAAGACGGACATGCATAGCAACTCACATGATATCCAACAAAGAATAGTTGATGGCGTCCCCAGAAACATGGTTACCGCACAACAAGCAACTTAATAAGAGATAAAGTGCATAAGTACATATTCAATACTACAATAGTTTTTAAGCTATTTGTCCCATGAGCTATATATTGCAAAGGTGAATGATGGAATTTTAAAGGTAGCACTCAAGCAATTTACTTTGGAATGGCGGGTAAATACCATGTAGTAGGTAGGTATGGTGGACACAAATGGCATAGTGGTTGGCTCAAGTATTTTGGATGCATGAGAAGTATTCCCTCTCGATACAAGGTTTAGGCTAGCAAGGTTATTTGAAACAAACACAAGGATGAACGGTACAGCAAAACTCACATAAAAGACATATGGTAAACATTATAAGACTCCATACCATCTTCCTTGTTGTTCAAAACTCAATACTAGATATTATCTAGACTCTAGAGAAACCAAATATGCAAACCAAATTAGCAAGCTCTAAGTATTTCTTCATTAATGGGTGCAAGGTATATGATGCAAGAGCTTAAACATGAGCACAACAATTGCCAAGTATCAAATTATCCAAGACATTTTAGAGTTACTACATGTAGCATTTTCCAATTCCAACCATATAACAATTTAACGAAGGAGAAACTTCGCCATGAATACTATGAGTAGAACCTAAGGACATATTTGTCCATATGCAACAGCGGAGCGTGTCTCTCTCCCATAAAGTGAATGCTAGGATCCATTTTATTCAAACAAAACAAAAAACAAAAACAAACCGACGCTCCAAGCAAAGTACATAAGATGTGGCCGAATAAAAATATAGTTTCAGGGAGGAACCTGATAATGTTGTCGATGAAGAAGGGGATTCCTTGGGCATCCCCAAGCTTAGACGCTTGAGTCTTCTTAATATATGCAGGGGTGAACCACCGGGGCATCCCCAAGCTTAGAGCTTTCACTCTCCTTGATCATATTGCATCATACTCCTCTCTTGATTCTTGAAAACTTCCTCCACACCAAACTCGAAACAACTCATTAGAGGGTTAGTGCATAATAAAAATTCACATGTTCAGAGGTGACACAATAATTCTTAACACTTCTGGACATTGCATAAAGCTACTGGACATTAGTGGATCAAAGAAATTCATCCAACATAGCAAAAGAGGCAATGCGAAATAAAAGACAGAATCTGTCAAAACAGAACAGTCCGTAAAGATGGATTTTATTAGGCCACCAGACTTGCTCAAACGAAAATGCTCAAATTGAATGAAAGTTGCGTACATATCTGAGGATCACTCACGTAAATTGGCATAATTTTCTGAGTTACCTACAGAGAATTAGACCCAGATTCGTGACAGCAAAGAAATCTGTTTCTGCGCAGTAATCCAAATCTAGTACTTACTTTTC
Source organism: Lolium multiflorum (assembly GCA_030979885.1). Lineage (NCBI taxonomy): Eukaryota > Viridiplantae > Streptophyta > Magnoliopsida > Poales > Poaceae > Lolium > Lolium multiflorum. The sequence goes on along the minus strand of CM061747.1, from coordinate 209,858,431 downwards.
TATCAAAGACTTTACTTGGCACAACAAAACATAAAACTAAGATAAGGAGAGGTTGCTACAGTAGTAAACAACTTCCAAGACACAAATATAAAACAAAGTACTGTAGGTAAAAACATGGGTTGTCTCCCATAAGCGCTTTTCTTTAACGCCTTTCAGCTAGGCGCAGAAAGTGTAACTCAAGTGTTATCGAAGGGTGGTGCACCTACAGCGGGGTTTGGAGTTTTCTCAACCATGCATAGTATATTGGATACATAAGTTTCAGCGTCTCCCTTTTCATTAGTCTTGGGCTTGCTACTCTCATCGAACAAATTTTCAGGAACAAGCCAAGCATAGTTATTTTCTAGTGCATCATTCATAGCTAGGAGTTTACATGGTATTGGTGCTTTGATCTCCCCACCATCATTAATATTATTAGTGTATCTTATTCTATCCATATCCATTTTTTCAAGGAGACCAACAAAATTAGTATGAGAACCAAGCATATTAAATTTAGCGAAGACCTTTCTAGCCTCTCTTGCTAGACCACCAAATTCTCTAAGAAGGGTTTCTAAAACAAAATCTTTCTTTTCCCCCTCTTCCATATCACCAAGTGTAAGAAACATGTGTTGGATTATAGGATTGAGATTAACAAATTTAGTTTCCAACAGGCGAACTAAAGCAGCAGCAGCAATTTCATAAGTGGGAGCAAGGTCTACCAAGTGTCTATCTTCAAAATCTTCAACGGTACTAACATGGGTGAAAAATTCTTCTATATTGTTCCTCCCAATTATAGACCCTTGTCCTACCGGTATGTTCTTTGCGGTAAAATCAAAAGGAAACATGATGAATCAAGTAAAGTAAATGCAAGTAAACTAAATTTTTTTGTGTTTTTGATATAGCAAACAAGACAGCAAATAAAGTAAAGCTAGCAACTAATTTTTTTGTATTTTGATTTAGTGCAGCAAACAAAGTAGTAAATAAAATAAAGCAAGACAAAAACAAAGTAAAGAGATTGAGAAGTGGAGACTCCCCTTGCAGCGTGTCTTGATCTCCCCGGCGCGCCAGAAAATATGCTTGATGGCGTGTATTTCACACGTTCGTTGGGCAACCCCAAGAGGAAGGTATGATGCGCACAGCAGCAAGTTTTACCTCAGAAAGAAACCAAGGTTTATCGAACCAGGAGGAGCCAAGAAGCACGTTGAAGGTTGATGGCGGCGGGATGTAGTGCGGCGCAACACCGGAGATTCCGGCGCCAACGTGGAACCTGCACAACACAACCAAAGTACTTTGCCCCAACGAAACAGTGAGGTTGTCAATCTCACCGGCTTGCTGTAACAAAGGATTAACCGTATTGTGTGGAAGATGATTGTTTGCAGAGAAAATAGTAAAACAAGTATTGCAGCAGATTTGTATTTCAGTATTAAAAGAATGGACCGGGGTCCACAGTTCACTAGAGGTGTCTCTCCCATAAGATAAAAGCATGTTGGGTGAACAAATTACAGTCGGGCAATTGACAAATAGAGAGAGCATAACAATGCACATACATGACATGATAAGTATAGTGAGATTTAATTGGGCATTACGACAAAGTACATAGACCGCCATCCAACTGCATCTATGCCTAAAAAGTCCACCTTCAGGTTATCATCCGAACCCCCTCCAGTATTAAGTTGCTAACAACACACAATTGCATTAAGTATGGTGCGTAATGTAATCAACAACTACATCCTCGGACATAGCGCCAATGTTTTATCCCTAGTGGCAACAGCACAACACAACCTTAGAACTTTCTGTCACTGTCCCAGGTGTCAATGCAGGCATGAACCCACTATCGAGCATAAGTACTCCCTCTTGGAGTTAAAAGTAAAAACTTGGCCAGAGCCTCTACTAGAAACGGAGAGCATGCAAGATCATAAACAACACATGTGTAATAACTTGATAATTAACATGACATAGTATTCTCTATCCATCGGATCCCGACAAACACAACATATAGGATTACAGATAGATGATCTTGATCATGTTAGGCAGCTCACAAGATCCGACAATGAAGCACAATGAGGAGAAGACAACCATCTAGCTACTGCTATGGACCCATAGTCCAGGGGTAGACTACTCACTCATCACTCCGGAGGCGACCATGGCGGTGTAGAGTCCTCCGGGAGATGATTCCCTCTCCGGCGGGGTGCCGGAGGCGATCTCTGGATCCCCGAGATGGGATCGGCGCGACGGCGTCTCGGAAGGTTTTCCGTATCGTGGCTCTCGGTACTGGGGGTTTCGTCACGGAGGCTATTTTTAGGCGGAAGGGTAGGTCAAGAGGCGGCACGGGGGCCCCACACCACAGGGCCGCGCGGCCAAGGGCCGCGCCGCCTAGGGTGTGGCCCCCTCGTGGCCCCTCTTCGTCTCTCCTTCGGACTTCTGGAAGCTTCGTGGAAAAATAGGCCCCTGGGCTTTAATTTCGTCCAATTCCGAGAATATTTCGTTACTAGGATTTCTGAAACCAAAAACAGCAGAAAACAGCAACTGGCACTTCGGCATCTTGTTAATAGGTTAGTTCGAGAAAATGCACGAATATGACATAAAGTGTGCATAAAACATGTAGGTATCATCAATAATATGGCATAGAACATAAGAAATTATCGATACGTCGGAGACGTATCACTCATCGCCTCTCGCTTATTAGCTATGCATAATGTAGGACCTCACAGTCTTGATATTCCGCTCCCTATGGAGAAACTTGACATAGCTTCCATGATTAAGCATGAATTTCTTTCTAATTCGTCTAATTTAGGGAACCTGTCTTATAGAATAACATTTTACAAGAAATCTTGGACAAGGACTAAGAAAGTTGAAAAATTAGTAGGATTGCCTGCACCTTCTCTGTTTAACCTTGATTCCAGGGAGGATTGGTCAGTCACGGAAAGTGCAGTTAATGCATACATCGAGGGAGGAAGCCATCGTGCACGAGACAACACGGATGAGGTCGAGGAACACCTCGACTCGTCATCCGATGCAGCAAGCTCTTCGCATCCACAAGCTGGGTATGAGGAACCCCCACGCTTTTCTTCTGCATCGGTACCTTATTATGACTACTCCACATATGATCCACCGGCGTGGAACCCAGACCCTCGATGGGGTTGAACTCCACTTAGGCCAAAAGCCTAAGCTTGGGGGAGGTATACCGGCATCACTCATTCTTTGCATATTATGATTGCTGGATACTTGTATATACTTGTTTAGTCTCTTTGAGTGGTTTTCTAATGAGAGGAAGATGATATTTGGGGAAGTGCTGCCTGAAAACAGATTCTGGGCTGTTACCGTAAAAATTCGTGCGCCCAGCCAGAACAGTATTTTGAGTTGCAAATTTTTGTGCATGTTCCCCAGGTTGTTATCTAACTTTCATTAGTTGAACACTTTTCGAACTGAGCAACGTAAGATTTTTGTAAAAATCGATTTCTGTACTGCTGTCAGGTTTTGGCAGATTTCTGCCATCTCGTTTTTCTGTGTTTCTTTTAGTTTGCTATTTCTTGCTTTCACTTTGTTTCTTTCCCAAAACACAAAAAGACCAAAAATATTTCTGTTGTTTCTCTTCACCATTTGTTTATCTTGGTTTCTTGCATTTGTTTCACTTTATTTGCTATTGCTAGTTTGCCATAAGAAAACCCAAAAAGATTTTGCTTTGTTTGCTTGTTTCCTTTTGTTCTTGTTCTCAAAATCGAAAACAACAAAAATATTTGCTGTTCTTCTTTGGTTTTGTAAAGTTCATCTTGAGTTCAATGGTCTTCGGTGGCTGGAGCGTGGTTTTCATTTCATATTATCCAAGCTACACAAGTGAAAGGCAATAATGACGATCTACGACAATCTGATTGTGGTGAGAGGCTGGTATGAACTCTATTTGTTTTCATTTTTGTACATATACTCATCCATGTGAGCATGCTTAGTTGGTTCATGTGAGGTATATGTCATTTAAGAAAGTCTAGTAGTTCATGATCTCTCATGATTAGCTCCAATCTATTAATATGAGTAGCATGTCATGGATGTTTGCTTGCATTGTTTTATTCATAAGTAAGTATGGCATTGTGGTATCCTCCTCTGAATAATTCATTTATATCGACTTGGCACATGCTCACGCATGCATATGACTAAACAAAAGTCAATTAAGCCTCAATGATTTACATTGCTTCAGAGTTCTTGTATCACTTTTATGCCTCGGTTAATTTATTTTGCCGCAAGCATGATTATGACAGTTATTGCTCTCTTGATTTGTCGCTCCTAGTCTTTTGCTAGCCTTCACTTGTACTGAGCGGGAACGCTGCTCGTGCATCCAAACACATGAAAACCAAGTTATTCCAGAGTGTCCACCATAAATACCTATGCATGGCATTTGAACTGATGACCCACAAGTATAGGGGATCGCAACAGTCTTCGAGGGAAGTATTACCCAATTTATTGATTCGACACAAGGGGAGACAAAGAATACTTGAAAGCCTTAACAGCGGAGTTGTCAATTCAGCTGCACCTGGAAACAGACTTGCTCGCAAGAGTTTATCGTAGTAACAGTTTTATAGCATAGCGTAGTGAAATAACAAAGAGAGTAACAAAGACAGCAGTAGTGGTTTTAGTAAACAGCAGGATTAAAATACTGTAGGCACGGGGACGGATGACGGGCGTTGCATGGATGAGAGAAACTCATGTAACAATCATAGCAGGGCATTTGCAGATAATAATAAAACGGTATCCAAGTACTAATCAATCAATAGGCATGTGTTCCAATTATAGTCGTACGTGCTCGCAATGAGAAACTTGCACAACATCTTTTGTCCTACCAGCCGGTGGCAGCCGGGCCTCAAGGGAAACTACTGGATATTAAGGTACTCCTTTTAATAGAGTACCGGAGCAAAGCATTAACACTCCGTGAACACATGTGATCCTCACATCACTGCCATTCCCTCCGGTTGTCCCGATTTCTGTCACTTCGGGGCCATTGGTTCCGGACAGTGACATGTGTATACAACTTGCAGGTAAGACCATAAACAATGAATATCATGATGAAACAATAACATGTTCAGATCTGAGATCATGGCACTCGGGCCCTAGTGACAAGCATTAAGCATAACAAGTTGCAACAATATCATAAAAGTACCATCTACGGACACTAGGCACTATGCCCTAACAATCTTATGCTATTACATGACCAATCTCATCCAATCCCTACCATCCCCTTCGGCCTACAGCGGGGGAATTACTCACACATGGATGGGGGAAACATTGCTGGTTGATGGAGAGGCGTTGGCGGTGATGGCGGTGATGATCTCCTCCAATTCCCCGTCCGGCGGAGTGCCGAACGGAGACTTCGGCTCCCGCGACGGAGTTTCGCGATGTGGCGGCGTTCGGAGGGTTTCGCGACTTCGACTTCTGCGGGCGTTTTAGGTCAAGGCCGATAAGTAGTCCGAAGGAGGGCGTCGGAGGCCGGCCGAGGGGGCCACACCACGGGCCGCGCGGGCCCCCAGGCCGCGCCGCCCTATGGTGTGGGGCCCTCGGGCCTCCACTTCAATTGCCCTTCTGGCTCCGTTAGTTTTCTGGGAAAATAGGGCCTTGCATAAATTCCGAGGTTTTTCCCGAAAGTTGGATTTCTGCACAAAAACGAGACACAGAGCATTCTGCTGAAAACAGCGTTAGTCCGTGTTAGTTGCATCCAAAATACACAAATTAGAGGCAAAACAATAGCAAAAGTGTTCGGGAAAGTAGATACGTTTTGGACGTATCAACTCCCCCAAGCTTAGCTTATTGCTTGTCCTCAAGCAATTCAGTTAACAACTGAGCGATAAAAGAACTTTCACGAACACATTTGCTCATATGATGTATATATTCTCATGATATGGCTAATACTTGAGCAGTTCATAATAAGGTACATGCAAATAAGATCATCTAACAGCTATGTCAATCATGAAGAGGTACCAACAATTAATAATAAGCATCATGAATCATGTATATAAGCAGGATTGCAATGTTCATAAGAGAGTATGATAAAGTGGTATCTCGCTTGCCTGTATTTGATTGGCAAAACATAAATGCCCGGGCACCTTTGAAGTTCATAGAAAGACTAGAAGTAGTGATTGTCAAAGATAAAAGCATCAAAGTTATACCACAATCAATCATATTTTGAGACAAGCATATTGTACTAAGAATGACAGTTGTGCTCTCAAGAAAGTGCTCAAAGAAATAATGGAGACACAACATAAAAGTAAAAGATTGACCCTTCGCAGAGGGAAGCAGGGATTAACATGCGCTAGAGCTTTTCATTTTTATAAATCAGGAGTAAAATTGTTTCGAGAGGTGTTTGTTGTTGTCAACAAATGGTAATGGGTTCACCAACTACCTCGCCAACCGGACTTTCAAGAGCGGCTCCCATGAATTATTTGCATTTTTATGTGGCACTCCTTCCAACCTTTCTTACACAAACCATGGCTAACCGAATCCTCGGGTGCCTGCCAACAATCTCATACCATGAAGGAGTGCCTTTTTATTTTAGTTTTATTATGATGATGACACTCCCCCAACCTTTGCTTACACAAGCCATGGCTAACCGAATCCTTCGGGTGCCGTCCAACAATCACAAACCATGGAGGAGTGTCTATTTAAGTTTAATTAATTCGGGACTGGGAATCCCATTGCCAGCTCTTTTTGCAAAATTATTGGATAAGCGGATGTGCCACTATTCCATATGAGAGTCCGTCAAAAGTAAATGACAAGGTTGAAAGCTAAACACCACATACTTCCTCATGAGCTATGAAACATTAACACAAATTAAGAAGCATTTTGAAGATTTTAAAGGTAGCGCATGAGAATTTACTTGGAATGGTTTGAAATGCCATGCATAGGTATTTATGGTGGACACTCTGGAATGACTTGGTTTTCATGTGTTTGGAGGCACGAGCAGCGTTCCCGCTCAGTACAAGTGAAGGCTAGCAAAAAGACTAGGGAGCGACAAATCAAGAGAGCAGTAACTGTCATAATCATGCTTGCGGCAAAATAAATTAATGAGGCATAAAAGTGATACAAGAACTCTGAAGCAATATAGATCATCGAGGCTTAATTGACTTTTTGTTCAGTCATATGCATGCGTGAGCATGTGCCAAGTCGATATAAATGAATTATTCAGAGGAGGATACCACAATGCCATACTTACTTATGAATAAAACAATGCAAGCAAACATCCATGACATGCTACTCATATTAATAGATTGGAGCTAATCATGAGAGATCATGAACTACTAGACTTTCTTAAATAACATATACCTCACATGAACCAACTAAGCATGCTCACATGGATGAGTATATGTACAAAAATGAAAACAAATAGAGTTCATACCAGCCTCTCACCACAATCAGATTGTCGTAGATCGTCATTATTGTCTTTTCACTTGTGTAGCTTGGATAATATGAAATGAAAACCACGCTCCAGCCACCGAAGACCATTGAACTCATGATGAACTTTACAAACCAAAGAAGAACAGCAAATATTTTTGGTGTTTTCGAATTTGAGAACAAGAACAAAAGGAAACAAGCAAACAAAGCAAAATCTTTTTGGGTTTTCTTATAGCAAACTAGCAATAGCAAATAAAGCGAAACAAATGCAAAAACCAAGATAAACAAATGGTGAAGAGAAACAACAGAAATATTTTTGGTCTTTTTGTGTTTTGGGAAAGAAACAAAGTGGAAACAAGAAATAGCAAACTAAAAGAAACACAGAAAAGCGAGATGGCAGAAATCTGCCAAAACTTGACAGCAGTACAGAAATCGATTTTTACAAAAATCTTACGTTGCTCAGTTCGAAAAGTGTTCAACTAATGAAAGTTAGATAACAACCTGGGGAACATGCACAAAAAATTTCAACTCAAAATAACGTTCTGGCTGTGCGCACGAATTTTTACGGTAACAGCCCAGAATCTGTTTTCAGGCAGCACTTCCCCAAATATCATCTTCCTCTCATTAGAAAACCACTCAAACGAACAAAGCAAGTATGTGCAAGTATCCAGCAACCATAATATGCAAAGAATGAGTGATGCCGGTATACCTCCCCCCAAGCTTAGGCTCTTGGCCTAAGTGGAGTTCAACCCCAACGAGGGTCGTTCCTCGCCGGTGGGTAGTCCATGGAGTAGTCATAGTAAAGCTCCTGCGCAGAAGAAAAGCGTGGAGGCTCCGCATATCCACCATGTTGATGCGAGGAACTTGCTGCATCGGATGATGAGTCGAGGTGCTCCTCGACCTCTATGTCGTCTCTTGCATGTTGGCCTCCTCTCTCTATATGTGCATCCAGTGCACCTTCTGTGACCGACCAATCTCCCCTGGAATCAAGGTTAGACAAAACAGGCGCAGGCAATCTTACTAGTTTCTCAGTTTTCTTAGTTATTCTCCAAACTTTCTTATAAAATATCATCTTATAATACAGGTTACCCAAGTTGGAGGAATCTGAAACAAATTCATGTTTAATCATAGAGGCTATGTCAAGTTTTTCTATGGGGAACGGAATATCAAAATGATGAGGTTCTACATTATGAAAAGCTAGTAAACGGGAGGCGATGAGGCCTCCACACATTCCACCTTTCTCACGGTTAGTAGCAAGTCTATAAGCTATTAATGCCCCCAAATTATAAGACCTACTATTTTGCAGTGCTGCAGCTAGAAAAGCCAAATCCGGGATAGAAAGTTTACTACCAATCCTTTTGGCGAGAACGCATTTGGTAATAAAATAAGCAAAGTAGCGGATAGCCGGGAGCTGAATACTAGTGATTTTACCACTTTCACCTGAGAAACTCCTTCCATCGCAAATCATCTTGTAAAGATCCGAGAGTTCTTGCGGCGATCCCCTTATCTTCTCGCACGACCCCCATTGCGGTATTCTAATTGCTGCACAAAAAGCACTAAATGGCAAGTTGACAGTTTTATTGTAAATTTTATACTGGACCGTGGGGTTAGATCGCGACCAATTAAACTTGAAGTCCTGCACAAAAGCCATAGTTAATTTTACATATTGTCTTGGCTCTCCTTCAACAAAGTCACTCAGCCCTGCACGAGAAATTAGAGTTTGAACATCTTCAAATATCCCCGCGCTTCTCATGAAATCCGCGCACGGGTAGTAAGAGGGGTATACTCCCTCTTCACGATTGACTATCATAACTTGTTGGACTTCCAATTCTTGCTGGTTCAAGTGATATCTATTCCATTCCATTTTCTGAAATTTCAACAACCAATATAAAAATTTGATTTGGTGACATAAAATTGAGGGAAACTACCATAGGAACTTGCTAGAGTACTAATCATGCATCAAAACTAGTTTCTACCACTTAGAACAAGCATGCAAGCTCACTAAACATGTTACCTACAGCAGCAAAATATTCAAGATATACTCAACCAAACGAAATTCTACTTGGATGGGTGGAGGAGTCACATACCGAAGAGCAAATGTGCCAAATTTCAGACAGAAATCTGGGCTGAGCAAAGAGATCGAGAAATCTGGAGCTCTGGAGCAAAAACGCGAGAGAGATGAACTTGGTACGAGTTTTTTCGGGAGAGAGAAGGTGCTGGGAGGAAGAGATGACAAAGTGGGGCAGAGGGGAGCCCACACCACATGGTGGCGCGGCCACCTCCTTGGCCGCGCCGGCCAGTGGTGTGGTGCCCCACAGGTCATCCTCTGGTGCTCCCAGGTGCCTCGTCGAAAAATAGGACCAACGGTGTAATTTTCGCGAATTTTTGAAAACTTTGAAAAATGCACATTTTCTGGGTATTAAGTTTATTATTACTGGCCAGGAAATTTTTTGAAATCTCAAATCAACTAAGAAACTTTGCAAATTAAAAGTGCTACAGCAACTAGAGCAAGTGGAGGAAGAAAGAGATGTTGTTTACCTCCTCTATGCATATAAAAGGTATTTGTTAACAAGGTTGATCAAGTCTTGCCACCAAATAAATTTTACATAGCATATGAAGAAATAAACCTCAAATCAATCATGTTACCTTGAATTGTATTGATATGGATCCAATCACAAGAGTTTGATATTCTTCTTTGGGCTCATATATAGGACAATCGATAGTTCCCACTTGGATAGTTCTCACATTAGAAATAGTATTAACTCCGCACGCTTTCTCAATCCTCTTGGGGAAATAGACGGTGTGTTCCTTATCATCAACATTGAAAGTAACCTTTCCTTTGTTGCAATCAATAACAGCCCCTGCGGTGTTAAGAAAAGGTCTCCCAAGAATAATAGACATATTATCATCTTCAGGCATTTCCAATACAACAAAATCAGTTAATATCAAGCAGTTAGTAGTAACTTGAACAGGAACATTCTCACATATACCAACAGGAATAGCAGTAGATTTATCAGCCATTTGCAAAGATATATCAGTAGGTATCAACTTATCTAAGTAAAGTCTCTTGTATAGAGAAAAAGGCATAACACTAACACCGGCTCCCAAGTCACATAGAGCAGTTTTAACATAATTATTCTTAATAGAACAAGGAATAGTAGGTATACCTGGGTCGCCCAACTTCTTTGGAACTTTACCATTGAAAGAGTAATTAGCAAGCATAGTGGAAATTTCCTCATTGGGGATTTTCCTTTTGTTAGTAACAATATCTTTCATATACTTTGAATAAGGAGGCAATTTAATAGCATCAGTTCAAAGGGATTTGCAAGAATAAAGGTTTCATCCAATCACAAAATTTATTATAGTGTTCTTCTTCCTTTGATTTTAGTTTCTTAGCAGGAAAAGGCATTGGCTTTTGCACCCAAGGTTCTCTTTCATTACCATGTTTCTCAGTAATAAAATCTTCTTTAGTATACTTTTTATTTTTAGCATGCTTTTCAGGTTCTTCTTCAACCTCTTCTTTATCAGGAGTATCATTCTTATCATTATCTTTATCATTATCATGTTCATTACCACTTTCAGTTTCAGCATCAGAAATAGAAATACTATTAGGATCATTAACAGGTTCAGAGGATTCTACAACATTTTTATGTTTCTTTTTCTTTTTCTTCTTAGAATGAGCACTAGGTTCAATGCGTTGAGAATCTTGTTCAATTCTTTTGGGATGCCCTTCAGGATATAGAGGATCCTGGGTAGAGACACCACCTCTAGTTGTTACTTCATAAGCATGTTTTTCTTTAGCATTATTTCCTAACAAGTCATTTTGCACTTTAGTGAGTTGATCAATTTGAGTTTGAATCATATGAAAATGTTTAACAAGCATCTTAACATCATTGGAGGTTCTCTCCACAATATCATGCAATTGACTAATAGCTTGAGAATTTTCCATTAGATGATTCTCTACTCTCATATTAAAATTTTCTTGCTTAACAATATAATTATCAAACTCATCTAAGCATTGCGCAGGAGGTTTTGAATACGGAATATCTTCCCTAGTAAAGCGTTGAAGGGAATTTACCTCAATCATGGATGAAGGGGGAATTATCTCACATATATCTTCTATAGGAGGTAGATTCTTCACATCTTCAGATTTAATACCTTTCTCCTTGAGAGACTTCTTGGCTTCCCTCATATCTTCATCATTCAATTTAATTAAACCCCTCTTCTTCACTATTGGCGTTGGAGTTGGTTCAGGCGTAGTCCAATCATCATAATTCCGGCCTATTTTAGCCAATAATTCTTCAGCGTCGTCTGGAGTTCTTTTCCTGAAAACACAACCAGCACAACTATCCAGGTATGCCCTAGACTCAATGGTTAGTCCACTATAAAATATATCAAGTAAATCATGCTTTTCTAAATCATGGTCAGGCAAAGCTCTAATAAGAGAGCAAAATCTCGCCCAAGCCTCAGGCAATTTCTCCTCATCTCCCTGATCAAAATTATAAACTCTCTGCAAAGCAGCATGTTGAGCACTAGCAGGAAAGTATTTCCGGAAGAAAACATCAAGCAATTCTTTTGGACTTTTAATAGAACTAGGTGGCAAACTATTATACCAAGTTTTAGCGTCATCCTTTAATGAGAATGGAAAGATTTTAGCAACAAAGTAAGTACGCTTCTTAACATCATCAGAAAACAAGCTACTCAAAGTAGATAACTCAGTCATGTGTTCAACAGCACTTTCTTTTTCAGTACCACAAAAAGGTGTTTTCTCAACAATAGCTATATGAGATAGATCAAGAGAAAAATCATAATCTTTATCCCTAATGTTTATAGGAGATGTGGCAAATTTAGGATCAGGAGACAGTTTATATCTAACAGCATGTTCTGCAAGCAACTTTTTAATTTTTCTTGCATCAGTAGTAGCATGGCATTTTTCAATAAAATCATCATCAAGTTCCACATAATCTTCATCAAGATCATCACTAGAGTATTCAAGTTCAGGTGAACTAACAGGTGTAGTAGCATTAGGAGTTTCAGTATTTTCAATTTGTCTAGATTTAGCAATTGTAGCATCTAGAAAAGATCCCAATGAACCACTATCATCAAGCACAGCAGAAACATTATCAATATTATGAGAGTGTTCAGATTCAGCAGATGTACCCGCATGCGAAGCATGTGGCGGTGAAACAAGTTTATCAATCACAGATGGTGAATCAAGTGTAGCGGAGGTACTCAGAATTGTACCTTTTCTTGTAGTGGATGGTAATATGGCGATCTTAGTATCGCGAGGTTTACCCATGATGGAGAATTTGCAGCGAACAATATTAATCCAAGTGAACTTCCAAATAAAGCTATGCTCCCCGGCAACGGCGCCAGAAAATAGTCTTGATGACCCACAAGTATAGGGGATCGCAACAGTCTTCGAGGGAAGTATTACCCAATTTATTGATTCGACACAAGGGGAGACAAAGAATACTTGAAAGCCTTAACAACGGAGTTGTCAATTTAGCTGCACCTGGAAACAGACTTGCTCGCAAGAGTTTATCAATAACAGTTTTATAGCAGTAGCAGTAGTGAAATAACAGCAGCAGAGTAACAAAGACAGCAGTAGTGGTTTTAGTAAACAGCAGGATTAAAATACTGTAGGCACGGGGACGGATGACGGGCGTTGCATGGATGAGAGAAACTCATGTAACAATCATAGCAGGGCATTTGCAGATAATAATAAAACGGTATCCAAGTACTAATCAATCAATAGGCATGTGTTCCAATTATAGTCGTACGTGCTCGCAATGAGAAACTTGCACAACATCTTTTGTCCTACCAGCCGGTGGCAGCGGGCCTCAAGGGAAACTACTGGATATTAAGGTACTCCTTTTAATAGAGTCGGAGCAAAGCATTAACACTCCGTGAACACATGTGATCCTCACATCACGCCATTCCCCCGATTTCTGTCACTTCGGGGCCATTGGTTCCGGACAGCGACATGTGTATACAACTTGCAGGTAAGACCATAAACAATGAATATCATGATGAAACAATAACATGTTCAGATCTGAGATCATGGCACTCAGGCCCTAGTGACAAGCATTAAGCATAACAAGTTGCAACAATATCATAAAAGTACCATCTACGGACACTAGGCACTATGCCCTAACAATCTTATGCTATTACATGACCAATCTCATCCAATCCCTACCATCCCCTTCGGCCTACAGCGGGGGAATTACTCACACATGGATGGGGGAAACATTGCTGGTTGATGGAGAGGCGTTGGCGGTGATGGCGGTGATGATCTCCTCCAATTCCCCGTCCGAGTGCCGAACGGAGACCCGGCTCCCGCGGAGTTTCGCGATGTGGCGGCGTTCGGAGGGTTTCGGTGACTTCGACTTCTCTCCGTGCGTTTTTAGGTCGAGGCGAATAAGTAGTCCGAAGGGCGTCGGAGGCCGCCGGGGCCACACTACATGGCCGCGGGCCCCCCGGGCCGCGCCGCCATGTAGTGTGGGGCCCTCGGGCCTCCACTTCAATTGCCCTTCTGGCTCCGTCATTATGGGAAAATAGGCCCTTTCGTCAAAATCCCGAGGTTTTTCCTGAAAGTTGGATTTCTGCACAAAAACGAGACACCAGAACAGCTGAAAACAGCGTTAGTCCGTGTTAGTTGCATCCAAAATACACAAATTAGAGGCAAAACAATAGCAAAAGTGTTCGGGAAAGTAGATACGTTTTGGACGTATCAGCATTTCAAACCATTCCAAGTAAATTCTCATGCGCTACCTTTAAAATCTTCAAAATGCTTCTTAATTTGTGTTAATGTTTCATAGCTCATGAGGAAGTATGTGGTGTTTAGCTTTCAACCTTGTCATTTACTTTTGACGGACTCTCATATGGAATAGTGGCACATCCGCTTATCCAATAATTTTGCAAAAAGAGCTGGCAATGGGATTCCCAGTCCCGAATTAATTAACTTAAAAAGACACTCCTCCATGGTTTGTGATTGTTGGACGGCACCCGAAGGATTCGGTTAGCCATGGCTTGTGTAAGCAAAGGTTGGGGGAGTGTCATCATCATAAAAACTAAAATAAAAAGGCACTCCTTCATGGTATGTGATTGTTGGCAGGCACCCGAGGATTCGGTTAGCCATGGTTTGTGTAAGAAAGGTTGGAAGGAGTGCCACATAAACATGCAAATAATTCATGGGAGCCGCTCTTGAAAGTCCGGTTGGCGAGGTAGTTGGTGTACCCATTACCATTCGTTGACAACAACAAACACCTCTCAAAATAATTTTACTCCTGCTTTACAAATGAAAAGCTCTAGCGCATGTTAATCCCTGCTTCCCTCTGCGAAGGGTCAATCTTTTACTTTTATGTTGTGTCTCCATTATTTCTTTGAGCACTTTCTTGAGAGCACAACTGTCATTCTTAGTATAATATGCTTGTCTCAAAATATGATTGATTGTGGTATAACTTTGATGCTTTTATCTTTGACAATCACTACTTCTAGTCTTTCTATGAACTCCAGAGGTGCCTCGGCATTTATGTTTTGCCGATCAAATACGGGCAAGCGAGATACCACTTTATCATACTCTCTTATGAACATTGCAATCCTGCTTATATACATGATTCATGATGCTTATTATTAATTGTTGGTACCTCTTCATGATTGACATAGCTGTTAGATGATCTTATTTGCATGTACCTTATTATGAACTGCTCAAGTATTAGCCATATCATGAGAATATATACATCATATGAGCAAATGTGTTCGTGAAAGTTCTTTTATCGCTCAGTTGTTAACTGAATTGCTTGAGGACAAGCAATAAGCTAAGCTTGGGGGGAGTTGATACGTCCAAAACGTATCTACTTTCCCGAACACTTTTGCTATTGTTTTGCCTCTAATTTGTGTATTTTGGATGCAACTAACACGGACTAACGCTGTTTTCAGCAGAACTGTTCTGGTGTCTCGTTTTTGTGCAGAAATCCAACTTTCAGGAAAAACCTCGGGATTTTGACGAAAGGGCCTATTTTCCCAGAATAATGACGGAGCCAGAAGGGCAATTGAAGTGGAGGCCCGAGGGCCCCACACCACATGGCGGCGCGGCCCGGGGGGGCCCGCGCGGCCATGTGGTGTGGCCCCCTCGGTCGGCCTCCGACGCCCCCTTCGGACTACTTATTCGCCTCGACCTAAAAACGCACGGGGAGAAGTCGAAGTCGCGAAACCCTCCGAACGCCGCCACATCGCGAAACTCCGTCGCGGGAGCCAGAAGTCTCCGTTGGCACTCCGCCGGACGGGGAATTGGAGGAGATCATCACCGCCATCACCGCCAACGCCTCTCCATCAACCAGCAATGTTTCCCCATCCATGTGTGAGTAATTCCCCGCTGTAGGCTGAAGGGGATGGTAGGGATTGGATGAGATTGGTCATGTAATAGCATAAGATTGTTAGGGCATAGTGCCTAGTGTCCGTAGATGGTACTTTTATGATATTGTTGCAACTTGTTATGCTTAATGCTTGTCACTAGGGCCCGAGTGCCATGATCTCAGATCTGAACATGTTATTATTTCATCAAGATATTCGTTGTTTATGATCTTACCTGCAAGTTGTATACACATGTCGCTGTCCGGAACCAATGGTGACAGAAATCGGGACAACCGGAGGGGATGGTAGTGATGTGAGGATCACATGTGTTCACGGAGTGTTAATGCTTTGCTCTGGTACTCTATTAAAAGGAGTACCTTAATATCCAGTAGTTTCCCTTGAGGCCCGGCTGCCACCGGCTGGTAGGACAAAAGATGTTGTGCAAGTTTCTCATTGCGAGCACGTACGACTATAATTGGAACACATGCCTATTGATTGATTAGTACTTGGATACCGTTTTATTATTATCTGCAAATGCCCTGCTATGCTTGTTACATGAGTTTCTCTCATCCATGCAACGCCCGTCATCCGTCCCCGTGCCTACAGTATTTTAATCCTGCTGTTTACTAAAATTACTACTGCTGTCTTTGTTACTCTGCTGCTGTTATTTCAATACTGCTACTACTATAAAACTGTTACTACTGATAAACTCTTGCGAGCAAGTCTGTTTCCAGGTGCAGCTGAATTGACAACTCCGTTGTTAAGGCTTTCAAGTATTCTTTGTCTCCCCTTGTGTCGAATCAATAAATTGGGTAATACTTCCCTCGAAGACTGTTGCGATCCCCTATACTTGTGGGTCATCAAGCACTAGACTAAAATCCCGTCTGTCCTCGAGAACGTTTGGTCATTATAAGTAAACAAACCGGCTTGTCCTTTGTGCTAAAAAGGATTGGGCCACTCGCTGCAATTATTTCTCTCGCATTTTACTTACTTGTACTTTATTCATCTGTTACATCAAAACCCCCTAAATACTTGTCTATGAGCATTACAGTGAATCCTTCATCAAAACTGCCTGTCAACACCTTCTGCTCCTCGTTGGGATCGACATTCTTACTTATCGAAGATACTACGATACACCCCCTATACTTGTGGGTCATCAAGACTATTTTCTGGCGCCGTTGCCGGGGAGTGAAGCGCTATTGGTAAGCGGAATTGGTAAGGAAAACCTTTACTGTTTGTGCTGATTTTATTTCTGCCTGCTGCTATAAGTCATTATGGAGAGATCTTCTCTTCAATTTCTATTTGGGAAATCTACTACTACTGCAACGGTAGTGGATGAGGCGCCAGGTGAGGAAGTAATACCATATAAAATACCTACGAAAATTATTGAACATGTTATGGATAACCGCTATGAAGGGGATGGAACTGTCCATCCTGGTGATCATTTACTGTTTTTGCATGAATTATGCGGGTTATTCAAATGTGCAGGTATTGCTATGAATGAAGTGAGGAAGAAACTATTCTCTTTATCGCTGTCTGGTAAAGCGGCGCATTGGTATAAATTACTGGATAATGGGGATTCTCTTGAATGGGATGATATTGTGCCCCGGTTTTATTCTAAGTTCTATCCTCCAAGTGAAATTCACAAGGATCGGAACCGCATATATAATTTCTGGCCTCATGATGGAGAGAGTATTGCCCAAGCTTGGGGAGATTGAAGTCTTTAATGCTCAAATGCCCCATTCATGAGCTTCCTGGTAATGTTATTATTGATAATTTCTATGCAAGACTTTCTTTTCAAGACAAGACCTTGCTGGATACTTCTTGTTCTGGATCATTTACACGCAATAAAGAAGAGTTTAAAAGGGACCTTCTTGATCGGATCCAAGAAAATACTGAAGGTTGGGAGAACGACAAAGATAGAGAATCAGGTATAATTTATGATTATAAATGCATTGAAGCTTTTATGGATACTGATAAATTTCGTAATATGAGTGCTATATATGGTCTTGATTCTCAAGTTGCTGCAAATCTTTATAAAGCTTTTGCCTCTCATTATGAATTGCCTAAGAAGAATTTTGACAAGTATCATGAACCGTATAAAGATAAAATTGATTCATCTATTAATAAGTGTGTTGTAGTTGAAACTGCTGATCGTGTTATTCCTGAAGCTTATATTGAAAAAACTCCTTTTCCCTGCTAAAATGAAAGAGTACTCTGTTATAAATAGTGCGGTTCATAAAAGTGAAAAGAAACCTAGAGAACCTGAAGAACAAATAAAAGTTGAACCTGCTGTTGCAATTGTTAAAGATCTTGTGACTGAAAATGTGGAGGATGGTCATATTATTTTCTGTGAAGATGCTTCTAATATTGTTTCACATCCTAATAAACCCAAACAAGCTAGTGTTCCTATGCTATCTGTTAGAATTGGTGATCATTGCTATTATGGTTTATGTGATATTGGTGCAAGTGTTAGTGCTATACCTTATGAGCTTTACACGGAGATTATGCACGAAATTGATTCTTGTGAACTTGAAGATATTGATGTGGTTATTCAGCTGGCTAATAGAGAAACTATTTCTCCAATTGGTATTGTTCGAGATGTGGAAGTTCTATGTGGTAAGATTAAATATCCTGCTGACTTTTTGGTACTTGGTTCTGCTGCTAGTGATTATTGTCCTATCATTTTTGGTAGACCTTTTCTAAATACTTGTGGAGCTATTATAGATTGTAAGAAAGAGAAAATTTTGACTAAATTTGCTGGTGAATCTTATGAGTTTAACTTCTCTAAATTTACTAAAACTCCTTATAAAGCTGATTTGCCTAGTAATGATTTTAAAATGGAGCAATGTGCATCTATTGTTCTTGTTCCTAATAATCCTTTGCAGCAACATTTGGAGGATAGCGAGAGTGAAGTTTTTAGGAAAGAAAGAGATGAGCTTGAGGAGATTTTTCTTCGCCAACCTATTCTCAAGCATGATTTACCGGTGGAAGACTTGGGTACAACACCGCCACCAAAGGAAGATCCTGTTTTTGATTTAAAGCCTTTGCCTGATAATCTTAAATATGCTCATATTGATGATAAGAAAATATATCCTGTTATTATTAGTTCTAAGCTTACAGAGTTTGAAGAAGAAAGATTATTGCAAATATTGAAGAAACACCGAGGTGCTATTGGCTATACTCTTGATGACTTGAAGGGGATTTCTCCCTCTATTTGCCAACATGCCATTAATATGGAAGATGATGCGAAGCCTGTTGTTGAACCTCAGCGTCGTCTAATTCCCAAGATGAAGGATGTGGTAAGAAATGAGGTATTACGACTTCTTGAAGCTGGTATTATATATCCTATTGCTGATAGTAGATGGGTTAGTCCTGTGCATTGTGTTCCTAAGAAAGGAGGAATAACTGTTGTGCCTAATGATAATGATGAGCTTATACCTCAAAGAGTAGTTGTAGGTTATAGAATGTGCATTGATTTTCGAAAAGTTAATAAGGTTACTAAGAAAGATCATTATCCTTTACCATTTATTGATCAAATGTTAGAAAGATTGTCTAAAAATACTCATTTTTGCTTTCTTGATGGTTATTCTGGGTTTTCACAAATTGCTGTTAAAGCTAAAGATCAAGAGAAAACCACTTTTACTTGTCCCTATGGAACTTATGCTTATAGGCGTATGCCTTTTGGTTTATGTAATGCTCCTGCTACTTTTCAAAGATGCATGTCTGCTATTTTTCATGGCTTTTGTGAGAGTATTGTGGAAGTATTCATGGATGATTTTTCCGTCTACGGGAATTCTTTTGATAGTTGCTTGCGAAACCTTGATAAAGTTTTGCAGAGATGTGAAGAAACTAACCTTGTTCTTAATTGGGAGAAATGCCACTTTATGGTTAATGAAGGAATTGTATTGGGACATAAAATTTCTGAGAGAGGTATTGAAGTTGATAGAGCTAAAGTTGAAGCTATTGAGAAGATGCCCTATCCGAGGGATGTTAAAGGTATTCGTAGTGTTCTTGGACATGCTGGATTTTATAGGAGATTTATTAAAGATTTCTCCAAGATTTCAAAGCCTCTTACTAATCTTCTTCAAAAAGATGTACCTTTTGTTTTTGATGACGATTGTAAGGAAGCTTTTGAAACTCTAAAGAAAGCCTTAACAACTGCTCCTGTAGTTGAACCTCCTGATTGGAATTTACCATTTGAAATTATGTGTGATGCTAGTGATTTTGCTGTAGGCGCTGTTCTTGGACAGCGAGTAGATAAAAAGTTAAATGTTATTCATTATGCTAGTAAAACTCTTGATGCTGCTCAAAGAAATTATGCTACTACTGAAAAAGAATTGTTAGCTGTAGTCTTTGCTTGTGATAAATTTAGATCTTATATTGTTGATTCAAAAGTTACAATTCATACTGATCATGCTGCAATTAGATACCTTATGACAAAGAAAGATGCTAAGCCGAGGCTTATTAGATGGGTACTTCTTTTGCAAGAATTTGATTTACATATTGTAGATAGGAAAGGTGCTGATAATCCTGTTGCTGATAATTTGTCTAGATTGGAAAATATTGCTTATGATCCTGTTCCTGTTAATGATAGTTTTCCAAATGAACAATTGGCTGTAATAAAGGTGAGCTCGCGAGACAGTCCTTGGTATGCTGATTATGCTAACTTTATTGTTTCCAAGTACTTGCCTCCAACCTTTTCAGCTCAGCAGAGGAGGAAATTCTTTTATGACTTGAGGCATTATTTCTGGGATGACCCACACTTATATAAAGAAGGAGTGGATGGTATTATGCGAAGGTGTGTTCCCGAATATGAACAACAAGAAATATTGAGTAAATGTCATGGTAGTGCTTATGGAGGACATCACGCCGGAGATAGAACCGCACAAAAGGTTCTACAATCAGGTTTTTATTGGCCAACTCTCTTCAAAGATGCAAGGAAGTTTATTTTATCTTGTGATGAATGTCAAAGGGTTGGTAATATCTCCAGACGCAATGAAATGCCTATGAATTATACTCTTGTTATTGAACCGTTTGATTGTTGGGGATTTGACTTCATGGGACCTTTTCCCTCTTCAAAAGGTAACACTCATATACTTGTTGTTGTTGATTATGTTACTAAATGGGTGGAAGCCATACCTACAAAAAGTGCTGATGGTGAGACCTCTTTAAAAATGCTTTTAGATATTATTTTTCCTAGATTTGGAGTACCTAGATATATTATGACTGATGGAGGTTCTCATTTTATTCATGGAGGTTTTAGAAAAACTCTTGCTAAATATGGTATTAATCATAGAATTGCTTCCGCTTATCACCCTCAAAGTAGTGGTCAAGTAGAATTATCAAATAGAGAAATTAAATCTATCTTGCAGAAAACCGTTAATAAATCTAGAAAGAATTGGGCTAGTAAATTGAAAGACGCACTATGGGCTTATAGAACTGCTTATAAAAACCCCATGGGAATGTCACCTTATAAAATGGTTTACGGAAAAGCTTGTCATTTACCTTTAGAACTAGAACACAAAGCTTATCGGGCTGTTAGAGAATTAAATAAAGATCCTAAACTTGCCGGTGATAAGAGGTTGCTACAATTAAGTTCTCTAGATGAATGGAGAAGTGAAGCTTATGAAAATGCTAAACTCTTTAAAGAAAAAGTTAAAAAATGGCATGATAGAAGGATCATCAAAAGAGAATTTAATATTGGGGATAAAGTCCTATTGTATCGGTCTCGTCTCAGATTCTTTGCAGGGAAATTACTCTCGAAATGGGAAGGACCATATGTTGTTGAGGAGGTGTATCGTTCAGGAGCAATTAAAATTAGCTCTCTCCAAGGCAATGCTACGCAAGTGGTGAATGGACAAAGACTCAAGCATTATATCTCAGGTGATTCTTATAATGTTGATGTTGATATTATTCGAGTGGAAACACCGGAGGCTTTCATCAAAGGACAAATTGACAGTCCGCCAGAACTCGACTTTGAATAGGTAACAGTACTGGTAATGAAAAGTTCGCGATTTACTTTCCGAACATTATTTTTGCTGTTTTTGGAAAATATGAAAAATTACGAGATCGAAACGGAGTGGAAAAGACGCACGAGAGGGTGGCACCACAGGCCGGCGCGGCCTGGCCTGGGCCCGCGCCGCCCTGTGGTCTGGCCACCTCGTCGCCCCTTTCCGACTCTAGTTCGATCTGGTACTTTCCGTTTGTTCTGGAAAATTTTACTATAAAATCCCCCGGACCCCTGGAGGTCCGTATATCGTTTTCTCGACGTGTTTTGTTTCGAGCTGTTTCTGCCAGGATCTGTTTTCAGTTTAGAGGCACCATGGTCTCCAAGAACAAGGGCAAGGAGCTTCCGGATGAAGATAATCAAGATCGTGAGTGGAAAGAAGAGGACAAGAGCGTCAAGGAAGAAGCAAAGGAGGATGAAGAGGAAGTCGAAGAAGTTCCGCAAGAGCACCCACGCACCACCATTGCAAGCATCGAAGTGGTGACAAACTCGCTCAACGCCAAGAAGAGCGCACGGATTAGGACCGGAGGAGGACTTCCCCGCCATTACCTAGCTCCAAGGACATCTTCTTCAGGCATTCACCATCCTTTCCACAATCTAATCTACAATAATCAAATTGAAAGGACTCCCAAGGCAGCACTGCCTAGCAATTGGGATATAGATCGTTCTAACAATGCAGGAAAGACGGAGCCCGAAGCTGAAGGTTGGGGAAATAACTCCAAGAGTTGGGACTCGTCGTCGGACAGACTTCTTAACCGCGTCGAGCACAATTCGGAGATGATTCGCAACCTCATATACAGGATTGATGAGCTTCAGGAGCTTATTGAGAAGCTTGTCAGGAATTCATCACCACCATCGCCAAAGGAGTAATTCATCATCGGTATTGGCATCCCCTTGGTTTGTTCCAAGCTTGGGGAGTGCCGCGGTATCACATTATCATTACCTTTTACTTTTTACTATCAAGTAGTGTCATATCATGAGTAGGGAAGTTATCGTATAAGATGGGTTGCAGTGTGGAAGTATCTCTCCTTTAGTTTGTCTATGTATCCCTTGGTGTGAGTTATCGTTATGGAATATTAATGAGAAGTCTTATCATTTACATTTTGCACACCTTATTTTAGTTTGCAATTTCTATTATATGATTGATCTTGATTTTAGTATTGGTACCACTTTGGGAGCATTGAGTTAATCTATTTGGTTTTGGCAAACTTAGCAATGGTCAATAGCAACAACACTTTGAGTTTAAGAAGAATAGAGGAAGTACATGTAGAAGATATTATTATCTTTCTTATCAGTTCTTAGCTTAGTATTCTAAAGTTAAAACTGTTTGTGCTTACAAGTAAGATGCATGATTGTTTCTATCACATGTATATTTGTTTGTTTCCCTCAACTCTTATGCTTGCTAATTAACCTTGCTAGCCAAAGACCTGTACTGAGAGGGAATACTTCTCGTGCATCCAAACCTGAACCCAAACCTATGCCATTTGTGTCCACCATATCTACCTACTGCATGGTATTTTCTGCCATTCCAAGTAAATACTTCATGTGCTACCTTTAAACAATTCAAAACTTATTACTCTTTATTTGTGTCAATGTTTTATAGCTCATGAGGAAGTATGTGGTGTTTTATCTTTCAGTCTTGTTAGGCAGCCTCCACTAATGGACTAGTGGCTTCATCCACTTATCCTATAATTTTGCAATAAGAGCGCGGGGTTCCCAGCCCCAATTAATCAACTTTCATTAATAATTCTCTTCACATGTTTTGCCCTGATTCATCAGTAAGCAACTTAATTTTGCAATAGACACTCCTCCATGGTATGAGATTGTTGGAAGGCACCCGAGGTTAGCCATGGCTTGTGTAAGCAAAGGTTGGGGGGAGTGTCATCCTTAAATAAACTAAAGTACATGTGTAAATAAAAGAGAAGAGGGATGATCTACCTTGCTGGTAGAGATAACGTCCTTCATGGGAGCCGCTCTTTGGAGGTCTGTTTGGCAAGGGGGTTAGAGTACCCGCTACCAGTCGTTGACAACAACAAACACCTCTCAAAACTTTACTTTTATTCTCTTTATATGATTTCAAAACTAAAAAAGCTCTAGCACATGATTTAATCCCTGCTTCCCTCTGCGAAGGGCCTGTCTTTTACTTTATGTTGAGTCAGTAAACCTATTTCCCTCCATCTCAAGCAAGCATTTGAGTTGTTGTGATCAAACTATTATATTGTGATTTGCTTCATCATGTCTTTACTCTTTCTTGTTTAGTACAAGTTTTACCTGAATGAATATAGCTTTGAAAGTCATCAATGATTAATATGATTGAGTATGCAAGTTTACCATAAGCTTTTAATATGAGAGCGCTGCTCAATAGATAAGTATAATCTGTTAAATGTTCTCTGACCAAGAACAAAGTTTGCCATCACCAATTATGATTTCTTATGCACCTTTATTTGTGATTACCTTATACTTGTTTCAAGATTGAGTTATATGAGGAAGTTGTTTACTATAATGTCTTGTGTGAATGAATATGATGCTTCTTGTCCGTATTCTATTTATCGACTCTTCACTCCATAAACATGTGGACCTGTTTACAGAGTTCAGTTTCGCTTGGGGACAAGCGAAGTCTAAGCTTGGGGGGAGTTGATACGTCCAATTTGCATCACTATTTTATATCATAATTTGCTGTTATTCATTGATATATTTCATATTGGGACACAATACTTATGTTATTTCATCTATTTTGCATGTTTCATGATTATTTGGGGATCGAGCACCGGAGCCAGGATTCTGCTGGAAAAAGCACCGTCAGGATGCAATATTTCGGAAGATCAACTGTGGAAGGAAGTTTTACCAAAAATCATATTTTTCCAGATGACGGAGGAAGCCAGAAGGGGGAGCCAGCTGGACCCAGGGTGGGCCCACACCATTGGGTGGCGCGGCCCATGGCCTGGCCGCGCCACCATGTGGTGTGGAGCCCCCTCGGCCCCTTTCGCCTCCTTTTCTTCGCGAAACCCTTCGTCCCGAAGACCTAAGCCACAGAGGAATCCTCACGAAGGGTTACAGCCGCCTCTGCGGGGCGGAGAACACCAGAGAGAAAAGAGCTCTCCGGCGGGCAGGAATCCGCCGGGGAAATTCCCTCCCGGAGGGGGAAATCGACGCCATCGTCACCGCCATCGAGCTGGACATCATCTCCATCACCATCATCATCATCTTCACCATCATCACCGCCATCTCCACCGCTGGACATCGTCACCGCTGTAGCAATTTGGGTTTGATCTTGATTGTTTGATAGGGGAAACTCTCCCGGTACGATTTCTACTTGTTGTTGATGCTATTGAGTGAAACCATTGAACCAAGGTCTATGTTCAGATTGTTATTCATCATCATATCACCTCTGATCATGTTCCATATGATGTCTCGTGAGTAGTTCGTTTAGTTCTTGAGGACATGGGTGAAGTCTAAATGCTAGTAGTGAATTATGGTTGAGTAATATTCAATGTTATGATATTTAAGTTGTGGTGTTATTCTTCTAGTGGTGTCGTGTGAACGTCGACTACACGACACTTCACCATTTATGGGCCTAGGGGAATGCATCTTGTATTCGTTTGCCAATTGCGGGGTTGCCGGAGTGACAGAAACCTAAACCCCCGTTGGTATATCGATGCAGGAGGGATTGCAGGATCTCAGAGTTTAAGGCTGTGGTTAGATTTATCTTAATTACTTTCTTGTAGTTGCGGATGCTTGCAAGGGGTATAATCACAAGTATGTATTAGTCCTAGGAAGGGCGGTACATTAGCATAGGTTCACCCACACAACACTTATCAAAACAATGAAGATTAATCAGCTGTATGTAGCGAAAGCACTAGACTAAAATCCCGTGTGTCCTCGAGAACGTTTGGTCATTATAAGTAAACAAACCGGCTTGTCCTTTGTGCTAAAAAGGATTGGGCCACTCGCTGCAATTATTTCTCTCGCATTTTACTTACTTGTACTTTATTCATCTGTTACATCAAAACCCCGAATACTTGTCGTGAGTTTACAGTGAATCCTTCATCAAAACTGCCTGTCAACACCTTCTGCTCCTCGTTGGGATCGACATTCTTACTTATCGAAGATACTACGATACACCCCCTATACTTGTGGGTCATCAGAATACTATGTCAAGTTGATTATCAATCTATCATATATATGTTGTTTATGTTCTTGCATGCTCTCCGTTGCTAGTAGAGGCTCTGGCCAAGTTGATACTTGTGACTCCAAGAGGGAGTATTTATGCTCGATAGTGGGTTCATGCCTCCATTGAATCTGGGACAGTGACAGAAAGTTCTAAGGTTGTGGATGTGCTGTTGCCACTAGGGATAAAACATCAATGCTTTGTCTAAAGATATTTGTGTTGATTACATTACGCACCATACTTAATGTAATTGTCTGTTGTTTGCAACTTAATACTGGAAGGGGTGCGGATGCTAACCTGAAGGTGGACTTTTTAGGCATAGATGCATGCTGGATAGCGGTCTATGTACTTTGTCGTAATGCCCTAATTAAATCTCATAGTAGTCATCATGATATGTATATGCATTGTTATGCCCTCTTTATTTGTCAATTGCCCAACTGTAATTTGTTCACCCAACATGCTATTTATCTTATTGGAGAGACACCACTAGTGAACTGTGGACCCCGGTCCATTCTTTACATCTGAAATACAATCTACTGCAAACTCTGTTCTTTGTTGTTCTTCACAAGCAAACATCATTCTCTACACCATACGTTTAATCCTTTGTTTACAGCAAGCCGGTGAGATTGACAACCTCACTGTTAAGTTGGGGCAAAATATTTTGATTGTGTTGTGCAGGTTCCACGTTGGCGCCGGAATCCATGGTGTTGCGCCGCACTACACTCCTCCGCCAACAACCTTCATGTGGCCTTCATCTCCTACTGGTTCGATAACCTTGGTTTCTTACTGAGGGAAAACTTGCTGCTGTACGCATCACACCTTCCTCTTGGGGTTCCCAACAGACGTGTGTCTCACGCGCCATCAAGCAATTTTTCTGGCGCCGTTGCCGGGAGATCAAGACACGCTGCAAGGGGAGTCTCTCACATCCAATCTCTTTACTTTGTTTTTGTCTTGCTTTACTTTACTTTATTTACTGCTTTGTTTGCTTTCCTTATATAAAAAATATAAAAAAATTAGTTACTTGCTTTACTTTATTTACTGTCTTGTTTGCATTCTCTATATTAAAAACATAAAAAAATAGTTACTTTCATTTACTTTATTTTGTTTCATCATGCTTCCTCCTAAGTTCACTCTGAAAGATATACCGGTAGGGCGTGGGTCTATCATTGGAAGAGATAATATAGACGAATTTTTCACTCATGTTAGTAAGGCTAAAGATTTTGAAGATAGATCTTTGGTAGAACTTGCTCCTACTTATGAAATTGCTACTGCCTCTTTAGTGCACATGTTGGAAGCTAGATTTGTTAATCTTAATCCTATAATGCAACATATGTTTCTTACACTTTCTGATATGGAAGAAGGAGAGAAGAAAGATTTTGTTTTAGAAACCCTTCTTAAAGAATTTGGTGATGTAGCTAAAGAAGCTAGAAAAGTCTTTATTCAACATAAGATGCTTGGCTTTTATACCAATTTTGCAAGTACCCTTGAAAAGATGGAAAAAGATAGGCTAAAGTACACTAATAAAACCAATTGTGAGGGGGAGATTAAAGTACCAATACCTCTTAAGCTCATAGGAATGCATGAGGCACTAGAAAAGAATTTTGATTGGATTGTTCCTGAAAATTTATTTGAGGAGGATAGTAAGCCTAAAAATAATAAAAGGGGAGCCTCTGAAACTTACATAGACAAGATATAATGCATTGTTGAGAGAACTCCCAACTCTAATGTTGATGCTTCATCTCTTGATAATACTTTATTCACACTTTCTACGCCTAGCTGAAAGGCGTTAAAGAAAAGCGCTTATGGGAGACAACCCATTATTTTACTTCTGCACTTTTGTTTTATATTGAGTCTTGGAAGTTTTTACTACTGTAGCAACATCTCCTTATCTTTATTTTATTGCATTTTTGTGCCAAGTAAAGTCTTTGATAGTAAGGTTAATACTAGATTTGGATTACTGCGCAGAAACAGATTTCTTGCTGTCACGAATTTGAGTAGAACTCTCTGTAGGTAACTCAGAAAAATCTGCCAATTTTCGTGTGTGATCCTCAGAAATGTACGCAACTTTCATTCAATTTGAGCCTTTTCATCTGAGCAAGTTAAGTGCCCCTGAAAAATTCGTCTTTACGGACTGTTCTGTTTTGACAGATTCTGCCTTTTATTTCGCATTGCCTCTTTTGCTATGTTGAATGGATTTCTTTGTTCCATTAACTTTCAGTAGCTTTGTGCAATGTCCAGAAGTGTTAAGAATGATTATGTCACCTCTGAATATGTGAATTTTTGATTATGCACTAACCCTCTAATGAGTTTGTTTTGAGTTTGGTGTGGAGGAAGTTTTCAAGGGTCAAGAGAGGAGGATGATACAATATGATCAAGAAGAGTGAAAAGTCTAAGCTTGGGGATGCCCCCTTGGTTCATCCCTGCATATTTCAAGAAGACTCAAGCATCTAAGCTTGGGATGCCCAAGGCATCCCCTTCTTCATCGACAACTTATCAGGTCACCTCTAGTGAAACTATATTTTTATTCCGTCACATCTTATGTGCTTTACTTGGAGCGTCTGTATGTTTTTGTTTTTGTTTTTGTTTGAATAAAATCAGATCCTAGCATTCTTTGTGTGGGAGAGAGACACGCTCCGCTGTTTCATATGAACACTGGTGTTCTTAGCTTTACTTTTAATGTTCATGGCGAAGGTTGAAACTGCTTCGTTCATTGTTATTTGGTTGGAAACAGAAAATGCTTCATGTGGTAATTGGTATATTGTCTTGAATAATTTGATACTTGGAAATTGTTGTGCTCAAATAGATCATGTTTAAGCTCTTGCATCATATACTTTGCACCCATTAATGAAGAACTACCATAGAGCTTGTTGAAATTTGGTTTGCATGATTGGTCTCTCTAAAAGTCTAGATATTTTATGGTGAAGTGTTTGAACAATAAGGAGACAGTGTAGAGTCTTATAATGCTTGCAATATGTTCTTATGTAAGTTTTGCTATACCGGTTCATACTTGTGTTTGCTTCAAACAACCTTGCTAGCCAAAGCCTTGTACTGAGAGGGATTACTTCTCGTGCATCCAAATCCTTGAGCCAAAAACTATGCCATTTGTGTCCACCATACCTACCTACTATGTGGTATTTCTCTGCCATTCCAAAGTAAATTACTTGAGTGCTACCTTTAAAATTTCATTCATTGTCTTTGCAATATATAGCTCATGGGAAAATAGCCTTAAAAACTATTGTGGTATTGAATATGTTACTTATGTATCTTATTTCTTATAAGTTGCTTGTTGAGCGGTAACCATGTTTCTGGGGACGCCATCAACTATTACACCTTTGTTGAATATCATGTGAGTTCCTATGCATGTTCGTCTTGTCTGAAGTAAGGGTGATTTATCATGATCAAATGGTTTGAGTATGCATATTGTTAGAGAAGAACATTGGGCCGCTAACTAAAGCCATGAATCATGGTGGAAGTTTCAGTTTGGACATCAATCCTCAATCTCTTATGAGAATATTATCTGTTGTTGAATGCTTAAGCATTAAAGAGGAGTCCATTATGTGTTTTCTATGTTGTCCCGGTATGGATGTCCTTAGTTGAGATAATCAAAAACGAGAAATCAAATGCGATCTATCTCCTTGGACCTTTGTACATGCGGCATAGAGGTACCCCTTTGTGACACTTGGTTGAAACATATGTTATGCAATGATAATCCATGTAAATCCAAGCTAATTAGGACAAGGTGCGAGCACTATTGGTATTCTATGCATGAGGCTTGCAACTTATAGGATGTCTTATGCATAACACATATGAATTATTACTACCGTTGACAAAATTGTTTCTATGTTTTCAAAATGAAAAGCTCTAGCACAAAAATAGTAATCCATGCTTCCCTCTACGAAGGGCCTTTCTTTTACTTTATGTTGAGTCAGTTTACCTACTTCTTCTATCTTAGAAGCAAACACTTGTGTCAACTGTGCATTGATTCCTACATACTTGCTTATTTGCATTCATCATATTACTTTGTGTTGACAATTATCCATGAGATATATCCATGAGATAAACATGTTGAAGTTGAAAGCAACCGCTGAAACTTATATCTTCCTTTGTGTTGCTTCAAAACTTTCTACTAAGAATTTATTGCTTTATGAGTTAACTCCTATGCAAGTCTTATTGATGCTTGTCTTGAAAGTAATATTCATGAAAAGTCTTTGCTATATGATTCAGTTGTTTAAGTCATTGTCTTTACCATTGCTTCGAATCACTTCATTCATCTCATATGCTTTACAATAGTATTGATCAAGATTATGATAGCATGTCACTTCAGAAATTATCCTTGTTATCGTTTACCTACTCGAGGGCGAGTAGGAACTAAGCTTGGGGATGCTTGATACGTCTCAAACGTATCTATAATTTCTTATGTTCCATGCTAGTTTTATGACAATACTCACATGTTTTATATACACTTTACATCATTTATACGCATTTTCCGGCACTAACCTATTAACGAGATGCCGAAGCTCCTGTTTTGTGCTATTTTTGGTTTCAGAAATCCTACACAGGAAATATTCTCGGAATTGGACGAAACGAACGCCAAGGGTCTTATTTTTCCACGGAGCTTCCAGAAGACCGAAGAGGATACGAAGTGGGGCCACGAGGTGGCGACACCACAAGGCGGCGCCGCCAAGGAGGGGACAGCGCCGCCCTAGTGTGTGGGCCCCTCGTGAGCCCCCCGACTCTGCCCTTCCGCCTACTTATACTCTCCGTCGCGAAAACCCTATTATCGAGAGCCACGATACGGAAAAGTTCCCAGACGCGCCGCCGCCGGGATTCAGATCGCCTCCGGCACCCCGCCGGAGAGGGGAATCATCGGAGGACTCTACATCACCATGATCGCCTCCGGACTGATGTGTGAGTAGTTCATCCTTGGACTATGGGTCCATAGCAGTAGCTAGATGGTTGTCTTCTCCTCGTTGTGCTATCATGTTAGATCTTGTGAGCTGCCTATCATGATCAAGATCGTCTATTTGTAATGCTACATGTTGTGTTTGTTGGGATCCGATGAATATGGAATACTATGTCAAGTTGATTATCAATCTATCATATATATGTTGTTTATGTTCTTGCATGCTCTCCGTTGCTAGTAGAGGCTCTGGCCAAGTTGATACTTGTGACTCCAAGAGGGAGTATTTATGCTCGATAGTGGGTTCATGCCTCCATTGAATCTGGGACAGTGACAAAAAGTTCTAAGGTTGTGGATGTGATGTTGCCACTAGGGATAAAACATCAATGCTTTGTCTAAGGATATTTGTGTTGATTACATTACGCACCATACTTAATGCAATTGTCTGTTGTTTGCAACTTAATACTAGAAGGGGTGCGGATGCTAACCTGAAGGTGGACTTTTTAGGCATAGATGCATGCTGGATAGCGGTCTATGTACTTTGTCGTAATGCCCTAATTAAATCTCATAGTAGTCATCATGATATGTATGTGCATTGTTATGCCATCTTTATTTGTCAATTGCCCAACTGTAATTTGTTCACCCAACATGCTATTTATCTTATTGGAGAGACACCACTAGTGAACTGTGGACCCCGGTCCATTCTTTACATCTGAAATACAATCTACTGCAAACTCTGTTCTTTGTTGTTCTTCACAAGCAAACATCATTCTCTACACCATACGTTTAATCCTTTGTTTATAGCAAGCCGGTGAGATTGACAACCTCACTGTTAAGTTGGGGCAAAGTATTTTGATTGTGTTGTGCAGGTTCCACGTTGGCGCCGGAATCCTGTGTTGCGCCGCACTACACTCCTCCGCCAACAACCTTCGGTGGCCTTCATCTCCTACTGGTTCGATAACCTTGGTTTCTTACTGAGGGAAAATTTGCTGCTGTACACATCACACCTTCCTCTTGGGGTTCCCAACAGACGTGTCTCACGCGCCATCAACCATGTAGGTGTAGCTTGCATCTCCATCGACCTTGTTGTGCCACCTTGTGGACACTATCGACATCGTAACATTGTCTTCCACGTATGCAGTGTAACCACCATGGCCACCATCAGCGGCGGTGGCATGGTAGTATTTTCGCATGCCATCGTGATAGGCCTTGTTCCCAGATTCGTGGATGACGATGTGGTGCTAGTTGTGGTATTGAGAGGTGGCATGCACATAGGCAGCGTACCAGCCTTGGTCATCCTCGGCGATGGCAGTATGGTGGCCTTTTCGCGCCCCGACATGGTGGCTGGCTTGAAGGACAACTCCGTGGAGCATATTGTGGTAGGTGGGAAGTGAGAGGTAAGGTCACCATGTGAAAAATAGGTGAGGCAACCAAACAAAGTAGCACATTGTTGGAGATATGACCGAGAGGCAATAATAAAGTGGTTATTGTTATATCTTAGTGTTCATGATAAACGTTTACATCCCATGCTATAATTGTATTAACCGGAAACATTAATACTTGTGTGTTTTGTAAACATAAAAGAGTCTCTAGTAAGCCTAGTTTGTTGATTAATAGATGATCATAGTTTCCTGATCATGAACATTGGATGTTATTAATAACAAGATCATGTCATTAGGAGAATGATGTGATGGACACACACCCATAGTAAGCATAGCATATGATCAAGTCATTAAGTTTGTTTTGCTACAAGCTTTAAGATACATAGTAACCTAATCCTTCGACCATGAGATCATGTTAATCACCTACACCGGATGGATGCTTTGATGACATCAAACACTACTTCGTAAATGGGTGGTTATAAAGGTGGAATTAAGTATTCGGAAAGTATGAGTTGAAGCGCATGGATCAAGAGTGGGATTTGTCCATCCAAATGACGGATAGATATACTCTGGGCCCTCTCGGTGGAATGTCATCCAATTAGCTTGCAAGCATGTGACTAGGTCACAAGGGATGTCATTTCACGGTACGAGTAAAGAGTACTTATCGGTAACGAGGTTGAACTAGGTATAGAGATACCGATGATCGAACCTCGGACAAGTAAAGTATCGCGCGGCAAAGGAAATTTGTATCATATGTTAATGGTTCTTTCGATCACGAAGTCATCGTTGAATATGTGGGAGCCATTATGGATCTCCAGGTCCCGCTATTGGTTATTGATCGGAGAAGTGTCTCGATCATGTCTGCATAGTTCACGAACCGTAGGGTGACACACTTAAGGTTCGATGTTGTTTAAGTAGATATGGAATATGAGATGGAGACCGAATACTGTTGGGAGTCTCGGATGGGATTCAGGACATCACGAGGAGGTTCGGAATGGTCCGGAGAATAAGATTCATATGTAGGAAGTCATTTTTCGGGGTTCGGAATAAGTTCGGTGTTTTGACTGGAGCTTCTAGAAGGTTCTAGAAAGATTGGAAGAGTTTGGAATATTATGGAAGGTTTCAGATGTGTCCGGAACGACCCGGGCTATCTAAGGAAGTCCGGAGGGTTCCATAATAGGTGTATCCACATTTTCCTTAAGGCTTAAGAGTTTCCCCTAAGGCAGATTCGGATTTGGCAAAAGAGTCCTAGTTCTAGTAGGTTTCGGCTGACAGAAACCTACCGGAACTCTCCCAAACTTTGGGGGCAGGTCTTGGACGACCCAAGGACCTTTTCCACCTATAAAAGGAGGGCAAGGGGAGCCCCAAGAGGTGCACAAGTCGCATCCCAGGTCCCCTCCCTAGCCGCCCCTTCCTCCTCCTCCCTCTTGCATGGCTATGGCGAAGCCCTGCAGGATTTCTCCACCATCACCGCCACCACGCCGTCATGCTACCGGGATTTCGAGGAGGATCTAGTACTTCCGCTGCCCGCTGGAACGGGGAGAAGGACTTCTTTATCAACACCGTATGTGTGACCGAGTGCGGAGGTGCTGCCCGATTGCGGCACTGTCGGGGTCTTCTACTCGCTCCTGAGAGCGGCAAGTAATCGACTACATCATCCACGTGATCCATCGATACGTCTCAAACGTATCTATAATTTCTTATGTTCCATGCTAGTTTTATGACAATACTCACATGTTTTATATACACTTTATATCATTTTTATGCATTTTCCAGGACTAACCTATTAACAAGATGCCGAAGCGCCAGTTCCTGTTTTCTGCTGTTTTTGGTTTCAGAAATCCTACACAGGAAATATTCTCGGAATTAGACGAAACAAAAGCCCACGGCCCTATTTTCCACGGAGGGTTCCAGAACATCGAAGGAGAGTCGAAGGCGGCCAGCAGGGGACCCACACCATAGGGGGGCGCGGGCCCACCCCTAGCCGCGCCACCAGGTGGGGAGGCCACCCCTGGCTCCTCCGAGGCCGCCCTTCCGCCTATATATTCTCTCCGTCGCGAAAACCCTAAAATATCAAGTCATATTCCACGAAGAGTTCTGTAGCCACCGCCATCGCGAAGACAAGTTTCGGGGGACAGAGTCTCTCTTCCGCACCGCCGGACGGGAATTGCCCCCGAGTCATCTTCATCGACACCACCGTCATCTTCATCGTCGTTGCTGTCTCCCATGATGAGGAGGGAGTAGTTCTCCCCGAGGCTAAGGGCTCTACCGGTAGCTATGTGGTTCATCTCTCTCCCATGGTGTGATCTTTATGTGATCATGAGCTTTGTATCACTATTAATCTATGTGCTACTCTAATGATGTTATTAAAGTAGTCTATTCCTCCTCCATGATGTAAAGAGGACAGTGTGTGCATCATGTAGTACTTGGTGTAGGCTATGATTGTAATCTCTTGTGGATTATGAAGTTAACTATTACTATGATAGTATTGATGTGATCTATTCCCCCTTTCATAGCTATTGTTGACAGTGTGTATGCTATGTTAGTACTCGGTCTAAATTGCAACGGTATTATCTTGGATTATGATTTGATGAGGATATCCCTATGAGTGGTGTTTGTCAAGTACTTGATGAACTTTGAGTGGAGCTTTTGTAGCCACTACGTGATGATTAGTGATTCCAATAGGAGAGTAATTCAGAGTAGCACAAGTGAAGAGAAGTTATCTAATTATCCAATTATGTGATCATTGTTGAGAGTGTCCACTAGTGAAAGTATGATCCATAGGCCTTGTTTCTAAGCATTGAAACACCGTTTCCAACAAGTTCTACTACATGTTTGCTTGCTGCCATTTTTATTTCAGATTGCAATTACTACTTATAATCATCCATATTACTTGTATTTCACTATCTCTTCGCCGAACTAGTGCACCTATACATCTGACAAGTGTATTAGGTGTGTTGGGGACACAAGAGACTTCTTGTATCTTAATTGCAGGGTTGCTTGAGAGGGATATCTTTGACCTCTACCTCTCTGAGTTCGATAAACCTTGGGTGATTCACTTAAGGGAAACTTGCTGCTGTTCTACAAACCTCTGCTCTTGGAGACCCAATGATACGTCCCCGACGTATCCATAATTTCTGTCGTTCCATGCTTGTTTTATGACAATACTTACATGTTTTGCTTGCACTTTATGATGATTTCATGCATTTTCCGGAACTAACCTATTAACAAGATGCCACAGTGCCAGTTCCTGTTTTCTGCTGTTTTTGGTTCCAGAAAGGCTGTTCGGGCAATATTCTCGGAATTCGACGAAACGAAGACCAAACCTCCTATTTTTCCGGAAGCATCCAGAACACCGAAGAAGAGTCGGAGAGGGGCCAGAGGGCCACCACACCATAGGCGGCGGCCTGGGCCCTGCGCCGGCTGTGGTGTGGCCCCCCCAGTGCCCCGCCGCCTCTTCGCCTATAAAATCCCTTTCGACCTAAAAACACCGTACCACTTGACGAAACTCCAGAAAGACTCCAGGGCGCGCCGCCACCATCGCGAAACTCCAATTCGGGGACAGAACTCTCTGTCCGGCACCCTGCCGGGGGGAAGTGCCCCCGGAAGCCATCTCCATCAACGCCATCGCCTCCATCATGCTCCGTGAGTAGTTCCCCCATGGACTACGGGTTCTAGCTGTAGCTAGTTGGTATCATCTCTCCCATGTACTTCAATACAATGATCTCATGAGCTGCCTTACATGATTGAGATTCATCTGATGTAATCGGTGTTGTGTTTGTCGGGATCCGATGGATTGTTACATTATGATTGTCTATCTACAAAGTTTATGAAGTTATTGTTGCTGCAATCTTGTTATGCTTAATGCTTGTCACTAGGGCCCGAGTGGCATGATCTTAGATTTAAGCTCTATACTTATTGCTTAGATTGTATCTACAAGTTGTATGCACATGTCACTGTCCGGAACCAAAGGCCCCGAAGTGACAGAAATCGGGACAACCGGAGGGGATGGTAGTGATGTGAGGATCACATGTTTTCACCAAGTGTTAATGCTTTGCTCCGGTACTCTATTAAAAGGAGTACCTTAATATCCAGTAGTTTCCCTTGAGGCCCGGCTGCCACCGGCTGGTAGGACAAAAGATGTTGTACAAGTTTCTCATTGCGAGCACGTATGACTATATATGGAAAACATGCCTACATGATTAATGATCTTGATATTCTGTCTTAATGCTATTTCAATCCTATCAATTGCCCGACTGTAATTTGTTCACCCAACACTTGTTATTGGAGAGTTGCCACTAGTGTAGATAGCTGGGAACCCCGGTCCATCTTTCATCATCATATACTTGTTCTACATGTCATTGGAAGTAGTATCAACTATCTTCTGGTGCCATTGCTCTCATATTACTATTACTGCTGCTGTGTTACTGTTACTATTGCTCTCATATCACTGCTACTTTCACATCACCCTTGTTGCTAGTGCTTTTCCAGGTGCAGCTGAATTGACAACTCAGTTGTTAAGGCTTATAAGTATTCTTTACCTCCCCTTGTGTCGAATCAATAAATTTGGGTTTTACTTCCCTCGAAGACTGTTGCGATCCCCTATACTTGTGGGTCATCAAGACTATTTTCTGGCGCCGTTGCGGGGAGGCATAGCTCTACTCATAAGTTCACCTGGGGAGTACACTCTACCTCTCTCTCTATTTTATTTTATTTTGTTTTGCTTAGTTTACTTTTGTCTAGTTTATTTGTGCTTAGTTTACTTTTGTCTAGTTTATTTTTGTCTTGTTTTATTTGTCTCATATACCCAAAAATCCATAAAAATTTGAAAAACCAAAAAATTAAAAACTGCTGTTATGGGAGAACCAACAACCTACTTGGAGCTCATAGAATGTTATAATAATTATAGAGAATCAAGAACTGGTAAAGTAATGAGTGCTATGATAGAAAAATTGAATACAATTGCTAAAATCTTGCTTAAATGCCATGATATAAACTGTTGCTCTCAACAGGATACTAAACATCTTAAATTTCAATGTGGCTTTAGTGAGGAATTTTTTATTAAGAGCTATAATCGGAATTGCTATATTCATTATGGGTTCGAAGAGGTAGAACAATTTGTCTTATTTATGGGAGCCTCCGAGATAGAATCCTTCATGGTTGAGAATTATGAAACTTGTGTTGTTTGTAAGGACCTTAAAGATTATGTCTCTACTATCCTTAATTCTTGCATAGAATGCTACAGTAGGAATCCTTATATCCTTGATTATAAAGAGAGACACATTAATGCACAAGAATGCACTCACAATTTGCAGGAACCGGTGGAAGAAGAAATTGATGAACCTGAAAGCTCATTGGATGAAAAAGAAGAGGAGAGCGACGAACAAAAGGAGGAAGAATGGATTAGCTACCCATGTCAACCTTCTAATGAGAGTAACTCTTTATCTCTTACACTATTTGATTGTCCTCCATGCTTACCGGAAGAGGTTGAATGTTATGTTCCTGTGGATTCTCTTGAAATAGTACCTATGAGTAATACTTGTGAGAATGATTATGCTACTGTTATATATGATAATCCATGCTACTTTGATAAATCTTATGATAATGCTTTGTTTGTGCCTGATGTCGAAATGCATGGTACTAAAGAATTTTGTTTGGCAAATGTCTATGATAAAGCTCTAGATGATGGTCCTATGTTACTTGACAATATTAATTGTGCTACTAATGAAAATGGGATTGGAGAAGTATTGACTTTATTTAGGAGTCCCATATCTCTTGAGATTGATCAACTACCTTGTTATATTATTAATAAAAGTAAGTTTGAAAGTTTTAATTCCACTATTCTTGAACTTGATAAAAATTATGTGTATGGAAATAATGAAAAGCATGCTGTATGTGATAGTTATGTTGTTGAGTTTGTTCATGAAGCTACTGAAAATTATTATGAGAGAGGAAAATATGGTAGTAGAAATTCTCATGGTACTAAAACACCTCTCTATATGCTTAAAATTTTGAAGTTACACTTGTTCTATCTTCTTATGCTTGTTACTTTGCTTTTCATGAACTTGTTTATTTACAAGATTCCTATGCATAGGAAGCATGTTAGGCTTAAATGTGTTTTGGATTTGCCTCTTGATGCTCTCTTTTGCTTCAATTACTATTTCTTGCGAGTGCATCATTAAAACTGCTGAGCCCATCTTAATGGCTATAAAGAAAGCAACTTCTTGGGAGATAACCCATGTGTTATTTTGCTACAGTACTTTGTTTTATATTTGTGTCTTGGAAGTTGTTTACTACTTTAGCAACCTCTCCTTATCTTAGTTTTGTGTTTTGTTGT
The DNA here is from genome assembly GCA_030979885.1 of Lolium multiflorum. Taxonomy (NCBI): domain Eukaryota; kingdom Viridiplantae; phylum Streptophyta; class Magnoliopsida; order Poales; family Poaceae; genus Lolium; species Lolium multiflorum. Next base: position 209,819,932 of record CM061747.1, on the reverse strand, counting down.
GCCAAGTGAAGCCTCTAATCGAAGGTTGATACTAGATTTGGATTTCTGCGTAGAAACAGATTTCTATCTGTCACGAATCTGGGTCTAATTCTCTGTAGGAAACTCAGAAAATTATGCCAATTTACGTGCGTGTTCCTCAGATATGTACGCAACTTTCATTAGTTTTGAGTTTTCTGATTTGAGCAACGGAAGTATTTATTTAAAATTCGTCTTTACTGGCTGTTCTGTTTTGGCAGATTCTGTCTCTGTTTTTTGCATTGTCTCTTGTGGACTTTAAGCGAGGTTTTCTAGACGTGGAGAGCTGTAGCTAATGTTTTATTGAGTTCTTGCAATGTGCCACTACAGGACCAAGGTGGATTCAAATTTTTTGAGTACTAACCCCTCTAATGAAGTTTATGAGAAGTTTGGTGTGAAGGAAGTTTTCAAGGGTCAAGAGAGGAGGATGATATATGATCAAGAAGAGTGAAAAGTCTAAGCTTGGGGATGCCCCCATGGTTCATCCCTGCATATTTCAAGAAGACTCAAGTGTCTAAGTTTGGGGATGCCCAAGGCATCCCCTTCTTCATCAACTTATCAGGTTCCTCCCCTGAAACTATATTTTTATTCGGTCACATCATATGTGCTTTACTTGGAGCGTCTGTGTGTTTATTTTTCGTTTTGTTTATGTTTGAATAAATTCGGATCCTAGCAATCCATGTTTGGGAGAGAGACACGCTCCGCTTTTTCATATGAACACTTGTTCTTCGTTTTACTTTTAATGTTCAATGAATAAAAGTTGGAAGCTACAATATTTATCTTTATTTGGTTGGGAAAAGAAAATGCCTCATATGTCTTGGATAATTTGACACTTGGCAATTGTTTTGAGCTCTCAAGTAGATCATGATTAAGTTTTTTTTTCATGTAGTTTAAACCTATTAGTGGAGAACTACTGTAGAGCTTGTTAAAATTGGTTTGCATAATTGATCTCTCTTAAGGTCTAGATATTTTCTGGTAAAAGTGTTTGAGCAACAAGGAAGACAGTGTAGAGTATTATAATGCTTGCAATATGTTCTTATGTAAGTTTTGCTGTACCAGTTCATACTTGTGTTTGCTTCAAACAACCTTGCTAGCCTAAACCTTGTATCGAGAGGGAATACTTCTCATGCATCCAAAATACTTGAGCCAACCACTATGCCATTTGTGTCCACCATACCTACCTACTATGTGGTATTTCCTGCCATTCCAAAGTAAATTGCTTGAGTGCTACCTTTAAACAATTCAAAATGCTTCTCAATTTGTGTCAATGTTTTATAGCTCATGAGGAAGTATGTGGTGTTTATCTTTCAATCTTGTTGGGCAACTTTCACCAATGGACTAGTGGCTTCATCCGCTTATCCAATAATTTTGCAAAAAGAGCTGGCAATGGGATTCCCAGTCCCAAATTAATTAACAAAAATAGACACTCCTCCATGGTATGTGATTGTTGGACGGCACCCGAAGATTCGGTTAGCCATGGCTTGAGAAAGCAAAGGTTGGGAGGAGTGTCATCATAATAAAACTAAAATAAAAGGGCACTCCTTCATGGTATGAGATTGTTGGCAGGCACCCGAGATTCGGTTAGCCATGGTTTGTGAAATAAAGGTTGGAAGGAGTGCCACCCAAAAATAAAAATAATTCATGGGAGCCGCTCTTGAAGGTTTGTCTGGCAAGGGGGTTAGAGTGCCCACTACCATTCGTTGACAACAACAAACACCTCTAAAAAATTTACTTTTATGCTCTCTTTATGTTTTCAAAACCAAAGCTCTAGCACAAATATAGCAATCGATGCTTTCCTCTTTGAAGGGCCATTCTTCTACTTTTATGTTGAGTCAGTTTACCTACTTCCTTCCACCTTAGAAGCAAACACTTGTGTCAACTGTGCATTGATTCTTACATACTTGCATATTTGCATTCATTATATTACTTTATGTTGACAATTATCCATGAGATATGCATGTTACAAGTTGAAAGCAACCGCTGAAACTTATATCTTCCTTTGTGTTGCTTCGATGCCTTTACTTTGAACTTATTGCTTTATGAGTTAACTCTTATGCAAGACTTTTGATGCTTGTCTTGAAAGTATTATTCATGAAAAGTTTTGCTATATGTTATCTACTTGTTAGCAACTATAGATCATTGCCTTGAGTCACTTCATTCATTTCATATGCTTTGTAATAGTATGATCAAGGTTATGTAAGTAGCATGTCACTACAGAAATTATTCTTTTTATCGTTTACCTGCTCGGGACGAGCAGAACTAAGCTTGGGGATGTGATACGTCCCACGTATCCATAATTTCTGCTCCATGCTTGTTTTATGACAATACTTACATGTTTTGCTTGCACTTTATGATGATTTCATGCATTTTCCGGAACTAACCTATTAACAAGATGCCACAGTGCCAGTTCCTGTTGTTTTTGGTTCCAGAAAGGCTGTTCGGGCAATATTCTCGAATTCGACGAAACGAAGACCAAACCTCCTATTTTTCCCGGAAGCATCCAGAACACCGAAGAAGAGTCGGAGAGGGGCCAGAGGGCCACCACACCATAGGCGGCGCGGCCCCTGGCGCGCCGGCCTGTGGTGTGGCGCCCCAGTGCCCCTGCGCCGCCTCTTCGCCTATAAAATCCCTTTCGACCTAAAAACACCGTACCACTTGACGAAACTCCGAAAGACTCCGGGCGCCGCCACCATCGCGAAACTCCAATTCGGGGACAGAACTCTCTCGGCACCCTGCCGGGCGGGGAAGTGCCCGGAAGCCATCTCCATCAACGCCATCGCCTCCATCATGCTCCGTGAGTAGTTCCCCCATGGACTACGGGTTCTAGCTGTAGCTAGTTGGTATCATCTCTCCCATGTACTTCAATACAATGATCTCATGAGCTGCCTTACATGATTGAGATTCATCTGATGTAATCGGTGTTGTGTTTGTCGGGATCCGATGGATTGTTACATTATGATTGTCTATCTACAAAGTTTATGAAGTTATTGTTGCTGCAATCTTGTTATGCTTAATGCTTGTCACTAGGGCCCGAGTGGCATGATCTTAGATTTAAGCTCTATACTTATTGCTTAGATTGTATCTACAAGTTGTATGCACATGTCACTGTCCGGAACCAAAGGCCCCGAAGTGACAGAAATCGGGACAACCGGAGGGGATGGTAGTGATGTGAGGATCACATGTTTTCACCAAGTGTTAATGCTTTGCTCCGGTACTCTATTAAAAGGAGTACCTTAATATCCAGTAGTTTCCCTTGAGGCCCGGCTGCCACCGGCTGGTAGGACAAAAGATGTTGTACAAGTTTCTCATTGCGAGCACGTATGACTATATATGGAAAACATGCCTACATGATTAATGATCTTGATATTCTGTCTTAATGCTATTTCAATCCTATCAATTGCCCGACTGTAATTTGTTCACCCAACACTTGTTATTGGAGAGTTGCCACTAGTGTAGATAGCTGGGAACCCCGGTCCATCTTTCATCATCATATACTTGTTCTACATGTCATGGAAGTAGTATACCTCTGTGGTGCTATTGCTGCTGCTACTATTACTGCTGCTGTTATTACTATTGCTCTCATATCACTGCTACTTTCACATCACCCTTGTTGCTAGTGCTTTTCCAGGTGCAGCTGAATTGACAACTCAGTTGTTAAGGCTTATAAGTATTCTTTACCTCCCCTTGTGTCGAATCAATAAATTTGGGTTTTACTTCCCTCGAATCCCCTATACTTGTGGGTCATCACCCAACACCGTCTACAGGAATAGAAGCGTAGACATCAAGCTATTTTCGGCCGCTGGGGAGGTAAGATAAAAGGTATTCACATCCTCCGACTACTAAGCTATTTCCTAGCACTGTTGCCGGTGTGTGAGTGCTCGAAGCTATTTTCTTTAGATTCTGCAATTATATCTTTTTGTTTCTTGTTTTTATTTCACTAGTTAGGCTTAATGGAAAACAACAACAAAAATAGAGATCTTTATGAACTTTATATTGAATTAGGACATGATGTGTTTGAAGAGAGAATTAAAAAACCCATGGAACTTTGTTTGCAAAATAGTTGTAGCAATGTTATTAGCATGAACTCTTTGAACACTATTATTGCTAATGCTATGGAAGAATTTAAGCTTGGGGAAGCTGGTTGTGATATTTTTAGTCCCCCAAGTTTTGAGGAGAAAATTTTCTTTGATGATACTTTGCCTCCCATTTATGATGATTATAATGATAGTGGTATTTTGGTGCCACCTACTATGGAGGATAAAGTTTATTATGATTATACCATGCCTGCAATTTATGATAATTACAATGATGGTTGTGATAGTTTTACTCCCACTATTACTAATAAAATTGATTATGCTTATGTGGAGAGTAATGATACTTTTATGCATGTGAATAAAAATGTTTTATGTGATAGTTATATTGTTGAGTTTGTTCATGATGCTACTGAAAGTTATTATGAGAGAGGGAAACATGGTTATATGCATCTTAATAATATTAAATTTCCCCTCTTTATGTTGAAAATCTTGAAGTTGCGCTTGTCTTGTTTTCCTATGCTTATTGCATTATGCTTACATGACTTGTTTATTTACAAGATTCCTTTTCATAGGAAGTGGGTTAGACTTAAAAGTGTTTCTTATTTACTTTTGATGCTCTCTTTTGCTTCAACTCTTATTTCTTGCGAGTGCATCATTAAAATTACTGAGCCCATCTTAATGGCTATAAAGAAAGCACTTCTTGGGAGATAACCCATGTTTTTATTTTGCTATTGTTTTGTTGTGTCTTGGAAGTTTTTACTACTGTAGCAACCTCTCCTTATCAAGTTTATTTCGTTTTTGTGCCAAGTAAAGTCTTTGATAGTAAAGTTGATACTAGATTTGGATTTCTGCGCAGAAACAGATTTTTAGCTGTCACAAATTTGAGTAGATCTCTCTGTACGAGAATCTAAAAATTCTGCAAAAATTCATGAGTAATCCCCAAATATGTACGCAACTTTCATTCAATTTGAGCTTCTTCATCTGAGCATGTTAAGTGTCTCGAAAAAATTCGTCTTTACGGACTATTCTGTTTTGACAGATTCTGTCTTTTATTTCACATTGCCTCTTTTACTGTGTTGAGTGGGTTTCTTTGCTCCATTAAATTTCAGTAACCTTGGGTAATGTCCAGAAGTGTTGGGAATGATTGTGTCCTTGCTGAACATGTGAATTTTTGATTATGCACTAACCCTCTAATGAGATTGCTTTGAGTTTGGTGTGAAGGAAGTTTTCAAGGATCAAGAGAGGAGGATGATATAATATGATCAAGAAGAGTGAAAAGTCTAAGCTTGGGGATGCCCCCGTGGTTCATCCCTGCATATTTCAAGAAGACTCAAGCAATAAGCTAAGCTTGGGGGGAGTTGATACGTCCAAAACGTATCTACTTTCCCGAACACTTTTGCTATTGTTTGGCCTCTAATTTGTGTATTTTGGATGCAACTAACACGGACTAACGCTGTTTTCAGCAGAACTGCTCTGGTGTCTCGTTTTTGTGCAGAAATCCAACTTTCGGGAAAAACCTCGGAATTTATGCAGAAGGCCCTACAGAACGGAGCAATTGAAGTGGAGGCCCGAGGGCCCCACACCATAGGGCGGCGCGGCCCGGGGGGCCCGCGCGGCCCTGTGGTGTGGCCCCCTCGGCCGGCCTCCGACGCCCTCCTTCGGACTACTTATTCGCCTCGACCTAAAAACGCCAGGGGAGAAGTCGAAGTCGCCAGAAACCCTCCAGAACGCCGCCACATCGCGAAACTCCGTCGCGGGAAGTCTCCGTTCGGCACTCCGCCGGGACGGGGAATTGGAGGAGATCATCACCGCCATCACCGCCAACGCCTCTCCATCAACCAGCAATGTTTCCCCCATCCATGTGTGAGTAATTCCCCCGCTGTAGGCTGAAGGGGATGGTAGGGATTGGATGAGATTGGTCATGTAATAGCATAAGATTGTTAGGGCATAGTGCCTAGTGTCCGTAGATGGTACTTTTATGATATTGTTGCAACTTGTTATGCTTAATGCTTGTCACTAGGGCCCGAGTGCCATGATCTCAAATCTGAACATGTTATTGATTCATGAAGATATTCGTTGTTTATGATCTTACCTGCAAGTTGTATACACATGTCGCTGTCCGGAACCAATGGCCCCGAAGTGACAGAAATCGGGACAACCGGAGGGAATGGTAGCGATGTGAGGATCACATGTGTTCACGGAGTGTTAATGCTTTGCTCCGTACTCTATTAAAAGGAGTACCTTAATATCCAGTTTCCCTTGAGGCCCCTGCCACCGGCTGGTAGGACAAAAGATGTTGTGCAAGTTTCTCATTGCGAGCACGTACGACTATAATTGGAACACATGCCTATTGATTGATTAGTACTTGGATACCGTTTTATTATTATCTGCAAATGCCCTGCTATGATTGTTACATGAGTTTCTCTCATCCATGCAACGCCCGTCATCCGTCCCCGTGCCTACAGTATTTTAATCCTGCTGTTTACTATAATCACTACTGTCTTTGTTACTCTGTTATTTCACTATCGCTATTGCTATAAAACTTACTACTGATAAACTCTTGCGAGCAAGTCTGTTTCCAGGTGCAACTGAATTGACAACTCCGTTGTTAAGGCTTTCAAGTATTCTTTGTCTCCCCTTGTGTCGAATCAATAAATTGGGTAATACTTCCCTCGAAGACTGTTGCGATCCCCTATACTTGTGGGTCATCAAGACTATTTTCTGGCGCCGTTGCCGGGGAGCATAGCTTTATTTGGAAGTTCACTTGGATTAATATTGTTCGCTGCAAATTCTCCATCATGGGTAAACCTCGCGATACTAAGATCGCCATATTACCATCCACTACAAGAAAAGGTACAATTCTGAGTACCTCCGCTACACTTGATTCACCATCTGTGATTGATAAACTTGTTTCACCGCCACATGCTTCGCATGCGGGTACATCTGCTGAATCTGAACACTCTCATAATATTGATAATGTTTCTGCTGTGCTTGATGATAGTGGTTCATTGGGATCTTTTCTAGATGCTACAATTGCTAGGTCTAGACAAATTGAAAATGCTGAAACTCCTGATGCTACTACACCTGTTAATTCACCTGAACTTGAATACTCTAGTGATGATCTTGATGAAGATTATGTGGAACTTGATGATGATTTTATTGAAAAATGCAATGCTACTACTGATGCAAGAAAAATTAAAAAGTTGCTTGCAGAACATGCTGTTAGATATAAACTGTCTCCTGATCCTAAATTTGCCACATCTCCTATAAACATTAGGGATAAGGATTATGATTTTTCTCTTGATCTATCTCATATAGCTATTGTTGAGAAAACACCTTTTTGTGGTACTGAAAAAGAAAGTGCTGTTGAACACATGACTGAGTTATCTACTCTGAGTAGCTTGTTTTCTGATGATGTTAAGAAGCGTACTTACTTTGTTGCTAAAATCTTTCCATTCTCATTAAAGGATGACGCTAAAACTTGGTATAATAGTTTGCCACCTGGTTCTATTAAAAGTCCGAAAGAATTGCTTGATGTTTTCTTCCGCAAATACTTTCCTGCTAGTGCTCAACATGCTGCTTTGCAGAGAGTTTATAATTTTGATCAGGGAGATGAAGAGAAATTGCCTGAGGCTTGGGCGAGATTTTGCTCTCTTATTAGAGCTTTGCCTGACCATGATTTAGAAAAGCATGATTTACTTGATATATTTTATAGTGGACTAACCATTGAGTCTAGGGCATACCTGGATAGTTGTGCTGGTTGTGTTTTCAGGAAAAGAACTCCAGACGACGCTGAAGAATTATTGGCTAAAATAGGCCGGAATTATGATGATTGGAATACGCCTGAACCAACTCCAACGCCAATAGTGAAGAAGAGGGGTTTAATTAAATTGAATGATGAAGATATGAGGGAAGCCAAGAAGTCTCTCAAGGAGAAAGGTATTAAATCTGAAGATGTGAAGAATCTACCTCCTATAGAAGATATATGTGAGATAATTCCCCCTTCATCCATGATTGAGGTAAATTCCCTTCAACGCTTTACTAGGGAAGATATTCCGTATTCAAAACCTCCTGCACAATGCTTAGATGAGTTTGATAATTATATTGTTAAGCAAGAAAATTTTAATATGAGAGTAGAGAATCATTTAATGGAAAATTCTCAAGCTATTAGTGAATTGCATGGTATTGTGGAGAGAACCTCCAATGATGTTAAGATGCTTGTCAAACATTTTCAAATGATTCAGACTCAAATTGATCAACTCACTAAAGTGCAAAATGACTTGTTAGGGAATAATTCTAAAGAGAAACATGCTTATGAAGTAACAACTAGAGGTGGTGTCTCTACCCAGGATCCTCTATATCCTGAAGGGCATCCCAAAAGAATTGAACAAGATTCTCAACGCATTGAACCTAGAGCTCATTCTAAGAAAAAGAAAAAGAAACATAAAAATGTTGTAGAATCCTCTGAACCTGTTAATGATCCTAATAGTATTTCTATTTCTGATGCTGAAACTGAAAGTGGTAATGAACATGATAATGATAAAGATAATGATAAGAATGATACTCCTGATAAAGAAGAGGTTGAAGAAGAACCTGAAAAGCATGCTAAAAATAAAAAGTATACTAAAGAAGATTTTATTACTGAGAAACATGGTAATGAAAGAGAACCTTGGGTGCAAAAGCCAATGCCTTTTCCTGCTAAGAAACTAAAATCAAAGGAAGAGGAACACTATAATAAATTCTGTGATTGGATGAAACCTTTATTCTTGCAAATCCCTTTGACTGATGCTATTAAATTGCCTCCTTATTCAAAGTATATGAAAGATATTGTTACTAACAAAAGGAAAATCCCCAATGAGGAAATTTCCACTATGCTTGCTAATTACTCTTTCAATGGCAAAATTCCAAAGAAGTTGGGCGACCCAGGTATACCTACTATTCCTTGTTCTATTAAGAATAATTATGTTAAAACTGCTCTATGTGACTTGGGAGCCGGTGTTAGTGTTATGCCTTTTTCTCTTTATAAGAGACTTTACTTAGATAAGTTGATACCTACTGATATATCTTTGCAAATGGCTGATAAATCTACTGCTATTCCTGTTGGTATATGTGAGAATGTTCCTGTTCAAGTTACTACTAACTGCTTGATATTAACTGATTTTGTTGTATTGGAAATGCCTGAAGATGATAATATGTCTATTATTCTTGGGAGACCTTTTCTTAACACCGCAGGGGCTGTTATTGATTGCAACAAAGGAAAGGTTACTTTCAATGTTGATGATAAGGAACACACCGTCTATTTCCCCAAGAGGATTGAGAAAGCGTGTGGAGTTAATACTATTTCTAATGTGAGAACTATCAAAGTGGGAACCATCGATTGTCCTATATATGAGCCTAAAGAAGAATATCAAACTCTTGTTATTGGATCCATATCAATACAATTCAAGGTAACATGATTGATTTGAGGTTTATTTCTTCATATGCTATGTAAAATTTATTTGGTGGCAAGACTTGATCAACCTTGTTAACAAATACCTTTTATATGCATAGAGGAGGTAAACAACATCTCTTTCTTTCTCCACTTGCTTTAGTTGCTGTAGCACTTTTAATTTGCAAAGTTTCTTAGTTGATTAGAGATTTCAAAAAATTTCCTGGCCAGTAATAATAAACTAAATACCCAGAAATGTGCGTTTTTCAAAGTTTTCAAAAATTCACAAAAATTATACCGTTGGTCCTATTTTTCGACGAGGCACCTGGGAGCACCAGAGGATGACCTGTGGGGCACCAGAGGGCGCCACACCACAGGCCGGCGCGGCCAAGGAGGTGGCCGCGCCACCATGTGGTGTGGGCTCCCCTCTGCCCCACTTTGTCATCTCTTCCTCCCAGCACCTTCTCTCTCCCGAAAAAACTCGTACCAAGTTCATCTCTCTCGCGTTTTTGCTCCAGAGCTCCAGATTTCTCGATCTCTTTGCTCAGCCCAGATTTCTGTCTGAAATTTGGCACATTTGCTCTTCGGTATGTGACTCCTCCACCCATCCAAGTAGAATTTCGTTTGGTTGAGTATATCTTGAATATTTTGCTGCTGTAGGTAACATGTTTGGTGAGCTTGCATGCTTGTTCTAATTGGTAGAAATTAGTTTTGATGCATGATTAGTACTCTAGCAAGTTCCTATGGTAGTTTCCCTCAATTTTATGTCACCAAATCAAATTTTTATATTGGTTGTTGAAATTTCAGAAAATGGAATGGAATAGATATCACTTGAACCAGCAAGAATTGGAAGTCCAACAAGTTATGATAGTCAATCGTGAAGAGGGAGTATACCCCTCTTACTACCCGTGCGCGGATTTCATGAGAAGCGCGGGGATATTTGAAGATGTTCAAACTCTAATTTCTCGTGCAGGGCTGAGTGACTTTGTTGAAGGAGAGCCAAGACAATATGTAAAATTAACTATGGCTTTTGTGCAGGACTTCAAGTTTAATTGGTCGCGATCTAACCCCACGGTCCAGTATAAAATTTACAATAAAACTGTCAACTTGCCATTTAGTGCTTTTTGTGCAGCAATTAGAATACCGCAATGGGGGTCGTGCGAGAAGATAAGGGGATCGCCGCAAGAACTCTCGGATCTTTACAAGATGATTTGCGATGGAAGGAGTTTCTCAGGTGAAAGTGGTAAAATCACTAGTATTCAGCTCCCGGCTATCCGCTACTTTGCTTATTTTATTACCAAATGCGTTCTCGCCAAAAGGATTGGTAGTAAACTTTCTATCCCGGATTTGGCTTTTCTAGCTGCAGCACTGCAAAATAGTAGGTCTTATAATTTGGGGGCATTAATAGCTTATAGACTTGCTACTAACCGTGAGAAAGGTGGAATGTGTGGAGGCCTCATCGCCTCCCGTTTACTAGCTTTTCATAATGTAGAACCTCATCATTTTGATATTCCGTTCCCCATAGAAAAACTTGACATAGCCTCTATGATTAAACATGAATTTGTTTCAGATTCCTCCAACTTGGGTAACCTGTATTATAAGATGATATTTTATAAGAAAGTTTGGAGAATAACTAAGAAAACTGAGAAACTAGTAAGATTGCCTGCGCCTGTTTTGTCTAACCTTGATTCCAGGGGAGATTGGTCGGTCACAGAAGGTGCACTGGATGCACATATAGAGAGAGGAGGCCAACATGCAAGAGACGACATAGAGGTCGAGGAGCACCTCGACTCATCATCCGATGCAGCAAGTTCCTCGCATCAACATGGTGGATATGCGGAGCCTCCACGCTTTTCTTCTGCGCAGGAGCTTTACTATGACTACTCCATGGACTACCCACCGGCGAGGAACGACCCTCGTTGGGGTTGAACTCCACTTAGGCCAAAAGCCTAAGCTTGGGGGGAGGTATACCGGCATCACTCATTCTTTGCATATTATGATTGCTGGATACTTGTATATACTTGTTTAGTCTCTTTGAGTGGTTTTCTAATGAGAGGAAGATGATATTTGGGGAAGTGCTGCCTGAAAACAGATTCTGGGCTGTTACCGTAAAAATTCGTGCGCACAGCCAGAACGTTATTTTGAGTTGAAAATTTTTGTGCATGTTCCCCAGGTTGTTATCTAACTTTCATTAGTTGAACACTTTTCGAACTGAGCAACGTAAGATTTTTGTAAAAATCGATTTCTGTACTGCTGTCAGGTTTTGGCAGATTTCTGCCATCTCGCTTTTCTGTGTTTCTTTTAGTTTGCTATTTCTTGTTTTCGCTTTGTTTCTTTCCCAAAACACAAAAAGACCAAAAATATTTCTGTTGTTTCTCTTCACCATTTGTTTGCTTTGGTTTCTTGCATTTGTTTCGCTTTATTTGCTATTGCTAGTTTGCTATAAGAAAACCCAAAAAGATTTTGCTTTGTTTGCTTGTTTCCTCTTGTTCTTATTTGCAATTCGAAAACACCAAAAATATTTGCTGTTCTTCTTTGGTTTGTAAAGTTCTTTATGAGTTCAATGGTCTTCGGTGGCTGGAGCGTGGTTTTCATTTCATATTATCCAAGCTACACAAGTGAAAAGGCAATAATGACGATCTACGACAATCTGATTGTGGTGAGAGGCTGGTATGAACTCTATTTGTTTTCATTTTTGTACATATACTCATCCATGTGAGCATGCTTAGTTGGTTCATGTGAGGTATATGTTATTTGAGAAAGTAAGTAAGTATGGCATTGTGGTATCCTCCTCTGAATAATTCATTTATATCGACTTGGCACATGCTCACGCATGCATATGACTGAACAAAAAGTCAATTAAGCCTCGATGATCTATATTGCTTCAGAGTTCTTGTATCACTTTTATGCCTCCGTTAATTTATTTTGCCGCAAGCATGATTATGACAGTTATTGCTCTCTTGATTTGTCGCTCCCTAGTCTTTTGCTAGCCTTCACTTGTACTGAGCGGGAACGCTGCTCGTGCCTCCAAACACATGAAAACCAAGTTATTCCAGAGTGTCCACCATAAATACCTATGCATGGCATTTCAAACCATTCCAAGTAAATTCTCATGCGCTACCTTTAAAACCTTCAAAATGCTTCTTAATTTGTGTTAATGTTTCATAGCTCATGAGGAAGTATGTGGTGTTTAGCTTTCAACCTTGTCATTTACTTTTGACGGACTCTCATATGGAATAGTGGCACATCCGCTTATCCAATAATTTTGCAAAAAGAGCTGGCAATGGGATTCCCAGTCCCGAATTAATTAACTTAAATAGACACTCCTCCATGGTTTGTGATTGTTGGACGGCACCCGAAGGATTCGGTTAGCCATGGCTTGTGTAAGCAAAGGTTGGGGGAGTGTCATCATAATAAAACTAAAATAAAAAGGCACTCCTTCATGGTATGAGATTGTTGGCAGGCACCCGAGGATTCGGTTAGCCATGGTTTGTGTAAGAAAGGTTGGAAGGAGTGCCACATAAAATGCAATAATTCATGGGAGCCGCTCTTGAAAGTCCGGTTGGCGAGGTAGTTAGTGTACCCATTACCATTCGTTGACAACAACAAACACCTCTCAAAATAATTTTACTCCTGATTTATAAAAATGAAAAGCTCTAGCGCATGTTAATCCCTGCTTCCCTCTGCGAAGGGTCAATCTTTTACTTTTATGTTGTGTCTCCATTATTTCTTTGAGTACTATCTTGAGAGCACAACTGTCATTCTTAGTATAATATGCTTGTCTCAAAATATGATTGATTGTGGTATAACTTTGATGCTTTTATCTTTGACAATCACTACTTCTAGTCTTTCTATGAACTCCAGAGGTGCCCGGGCATTTATGTTTTGCCAATCAAATACAGGCAAGCGAGATACCACTTTATCATGCTCTCTTATGAACATTGCAATCCTGCTTATATACATGATTCATGATGCTTATTATTAATTGTTGGTACCTCTCCATGATTGACATAGCTGTTAGATGATCTTATTTGCATGTGTCTCATTATGAACTGCTCAAGTATTAGCCATATCATGAGAATATATACATCATATGAGCAAATGTGTTCGTGAAAGTTCTTTTATCGCTCAGTTGTTAACTGAATTGCTTGAGGACAAGCAATAAGCTAAGCTTGGGGGAGTTGATACGTCCAAAACGTATCTACTTTCCCGAACACTTTTGCTATTGTTTGGCCTCTAATTTGTTGTTTTCAGCAGAACTGCTCTGGTGTCTCGTTTTTGTGCAGAAATCCAACTTTCGGGAAAAACCTCGGAATTTATGCAGAAGGCCCTATTTTCCCAGGAAACTAACGGAGCCAGAAGGGCAATTGAAGTGGAGGCCCGAGGGCCCCACACCATAGGGCGGCGCGGCCCAGGGGGGCCCGCGCGGCCCTGTGGTGTGGCCCCCTCGGCCGGCCTCCGACGCCCTCCTTCGGACTACTTATTCGCCTCGACCTAAAAACGCCGGGGAGAAGTCGAAGTCGCCAGAACGCCGCCACATCGCGAAACTCCGTCGCGGGAGCCGAAGTCTCCGTTCGGCACTCCGCCGGACGGGGAATTGGAGGAGATCATCACCGCCATCACCGCCAACGCCTCTCCATCAACCAGCAATGTTTCCCCCATCCATGTGTGAGTAATTCCCCCGCTGTAGGCTGAAGGGGATGGTAGGGATTGGATGAGATTGGTCATGTAATAGCATAAGATTGTTAGGGCATAGTGCCTAGTGTCCGTAGATGGTACTTTTATGATATTGTTGCAACTTGTTATGCTTAATGCTTGTCACTAGGGCCCGAGTGCCATGATCTCAGATCTGAACATGTTATTGATTCATGAAGATATTCGTTGTTTATGATCTTACCTGCAAGTTGTATACACATGTCGTTGTCCGGAACCAATGGCCCCGAAGTGACAGAAATCGGGACAACCGGAGGGAATGGTAGCGATGTGAGGATCACATGTGTTCACGGAGTGTTAATGCTTTGCTCCGGTACTCTATTAAAAGGAGTACCTTAATATCCAGTAGTTTCCCTTGAGGCCCGGCTGCCACCGGCTGGTAGGACAAAAGATGTTGTGCAAGTTTCTCATTGCGAGCACGTACGACTATAATTGGAACACATGCCTATTGATTGATTAGTACTTGGATACCGTTTTATTATTATCTGCAAATGCCCTGCTATGATTGTTACATGAGTTTCTCTCATCCATGCAACGCCCGTCATCCGTCCCCGTGCCTACAGTATTTTAATCCTGCTGTTTACTATAATCACTACTGCTGTCTTTGTTACTCTGCTGCTGTTATTTCACTACTGCTATTGCTATAAAACTGTTACTACTGATAAACTCTTGCGAGCAAGTCTGTTTCCAGGTGCTGAATTGACAACTCCGTTGTTAAGGCTTTCAAGTATTCTTTGTCTCCCTTGTGTCGAATCAATAAATTGTAATACTTCCCTCGAAGACTGTTGCGATCCCCTATACTTGTGGGTCATCAGGCATCCCCTTCTTCATCAACAACTTATCAGGTCACCTCTAGTGAAACTATATTTTTATTCCGTCACATCTTATGTGCTTTATTTGGAGCGTCTGTGTGCTTTTATTTTTGTTTTGTTATCTTAGTTCAATGAATAAATTGGATCCTATCCTGTGTGGGAGAGAGACATGCTCCGCTTTTTCATATGAACACTAGTGTTCTTCGCTTTTACTTTTAATGTTCAATGGCGAAAGTTGAAAGTCGCTTCACTTATTGCTATTTGGTTGGAAACAGAAAATGCTCCATGTGGTAATTGGTATATTGTCTTGAATAATTTGATACTTGGCAATTGTTTTGAGCTCTCAAGGAGATCATGTTTAAGCTCTTGCATCATGTGGTTTAAACTTATTAATGGAGAACTACCGTAGAGCTTGTTGAAATTTGGTTTGCATGATTGGTCTCTCTAAAGTCTAGATATTTTCTGGTAAAAATGTTTGAACAACAAGGAAGACAGTGTAGAGTCTTATTATGCTTGCAATATGCTCTTATGTAAGTTTTGATGTACCGGTTCATACTTGTGTTTGCTTCAAACAACCTTGCTAGCCACAACCTTGTACTGAGAGGGAATGCTTCTCGTGCATCCAAAACCTTGAGCCAAAACCTATGCCATTTGTGTCCACCATAACTACCTACTATGTGGTATTTTTCTGCCATTCCAAAGTAAATTGCTTGCGTGCTACCTTTAAAAATTCATTCCTTGTCTTTGCAATATATAGCTCATGAAAGTAGCCTAAAAACTATTGTGGTAAAGAATATGTAGCTTATGTATCTTATTTCTTATAAGTTGCTTGTTGAGCGGTAACCATGTTTCTGGGGACGCCATCAACCTGTTACACCTTTGTTGAATATCATGTGAGTTGCTATGCATGTTCGTCTTGTCTGAAGTAAGGGAGATTTGCCATGAGTTAAATGGTTTGAGTATGCATATTGTTAGGGAAGAACATTGGGCCGCCAACCAAAGCCATGTATCATGGTGGAAGTTTCAGCTTGGACATTAATCCTCAATCTCTTATGAGAATATTATCTGTTGTTGAATGCTTAAGCATTAAAGAGGAGTCCATTATCTGTTTTCTATGTTGTCCCGGTATGGATGTCCTCAAGTTGAGATCTATCAAAATTGAGAGATCAAATGCGATCTATCTCCTTGGACCTTTGTACAGGTGGCATAGAGGTACCCCTTTGTGACACTTGGTTGAAACATATGTAATGCAATGATAATCCATGGAAGTCCAAGCTAACTAGGACAAGGTGCGGGCACTATTAGTATTCGATGCATGAGGCTTGCAACTTATAGGAGGTTTTATGCATAACACATATGAATTATTACTACCGTTGATAAAATTGTTTCCATGTTTTCAAAATAAAAAGCTCTAGCACATGAGTAATCCCTGCTTCCCTCTGCGAAGGGCCTTTCTTTTACTTTATGTTGAGTCAGTTTACCTACTCCTTTCTATCTTAGAAGCAAACACTTGTGTCAACTGTGTGCATTGATTCTTACATACTTGCTTATTTGCACTCATCATATTACTTTGTGTTGACAATTATCCATGAGATATACATGTTGAAAGTTGAAAGCAATTGCTGAAACTTAAATCTTCCTTTGTGTTGCTTCAAAACCTCTTATTAAGAATCTATTGCTTTATGAGTTAACTCTTATGCAAGACTTTTTGATGCTTGTCTTGAAAGTACTATTCATGAAAAGTCTTTGCTATATGATTCAGTTGTTTAGTCATTATCTATTTGTTAACAAACTATAGACCATTGCTTTGAATCACTTCATTCATCTCATATGCTTTACAATAGTATTGATCAAGATTATGATAGTAGCATGTCACTTCAGAAATTATCCTTGTTATCGTTTACCTACTCGAGGGCGAGTAGGAACTAAGCTTGGGGATGCTTGATACGTCTCAAACATATCTATAATTTCTTATGTTCCATGCTAGTTTTATGATAATACTCACATGTTTTATATACACTTTATATCATTTATACGCATTTTCCGGCACTAACCTATTAACGAGATGCCGAAGCGCCAGTTCCTGTTTTGTGCTATTTTTGGTTTCAGAAATCCTACACAGGAAATATTCTCGGAATTGGACGAAACAAAAGCCCACGGCCCTATTTTCCACGGAGGGTTCCAGAACATCGAAGGAGAGTCGGAGGCGGCAGGGACCCACACCATAGGGGCGCGGGCCCACCCTGGCCGCGCCACCAGGTGGGGAGGCCACCCCTGGCTCCTCCGAGGCCGCCCTTCCGCCTATATATTCTCTCAGTCGCGAAAACCCTAAAATATCAAGTCAGATTCCACGAAGAGTTCCGTAGCCGCCGCCATCACGAAGACAAGTTTCGGGGGACAGAGTCTCTGTTCGACCCCGCCGGACGGGGAATTGCCCCGGAGTCATCTCCATGACACCACCGCCATCTTCATCGCCGTTGTTGTCTCCCATGATGAGGAGGGAGTAGTTCTCCCCCGAGGCTAAGGGCTCTACCGGTAGCTATCACTACAAGAAAAGTTGCCATGGCCGACGAAGTTGAAGTCGCGCCGTGGTTGCTGGTGTACCATGGCCGACGATTTTGGTCCCTCCGTGGTGCATGTCAAAACTTTTTTTCTCGTTTTTGAGGCCACCTAGCCCGACGAAAGCGGCCAAAACGTCGCGTATGGTGGCCCGGGACGTGGTGCATCGCGAATTCTCGGGTTCGCCGGCCGAGTCAACGCAAATCCGCACCGCCGAGGGATGTAGGGCCCAGATGGCAGCCTCTCTGGCATTGTTTTTTTCTCGATCGCGCCATCTCGTTCAACGTTCTCCGATCGAGCCGTTTACGATGCAGGATCATGGGTCCCGCATGTCATCCTCTATGAACCAAAATTCTTTCTATTCTTGGATTTTTTGACCCCCTGATTTCTACTTCCTTTTTCTTTTGATCCCTTGCCGCCTTGGAAACGTTGAGACCGCTGCTAAATGGGACCCGCATGTCATCCTCTATGTGCAATCAACTTTCTTTTCTTGGAGTTTTTTTTGGCACCTCAAATTTGGTCACTTGCCTTTTTCTTTCGATCCCCTGCCGCCTCTCAAACGGTGATACCGCTGCTAATGGGACCCGCATGTCATCCTCTATGCACTATAAAACTTTCTTTTCTTGAATTATTTTTGGCACCTCATATTTGGTCACTTGCCTTTTTCTTTCGATCCCCTGCCGCCTCTCAAACGGTGATACCGCTGCTGCTAAATGGGACCCGCATGTCATCCTCTATGTACTATAAAACTTTCTTTTCTTGGAGTTTTTTTTGGCACCTCAAATTTGGTCACTTGCCTTTTTCTTTCGATCCCTGCCGCCTCTCAAACGGTGATACCGCTGCTGCTAAATGGGACCCGCATGTCATCCTCTATGTACTATAAAACTTTCTTTTCTTGGAGTTTTTTTTGGCACCTCAAATTTGGTCACTTGCCTTTTTCTTTCGATCCCCTGCCGCCTCTCAAACGGTGATACCGCTGCTGCTAACTGGGACCCGCATGTCATCCTCTATGTACTATAAAACTTTCTTTTCTTGAATTATTTTTGGCTCCTCATATTTGGTCACTTGCCTTTTTCTTTCGATCCCCTGCCGCCTCTCAAACGGTGATACCGCTGCTGCTAAATGGGACCCGCATGTCATCCTCTATGTACTATAAAACTTTCTTTTCTTGAATTATTTTTGGCTCCTGATATTTTTCACTTGCCTTTTTCTTTCGATCTCATGCCACGTTTGAAACGTTGAGAG
This sequence comes from Lolium multiflorum, assembly GCA_030979885.1. NCBI lineage: Eukaryota > Viridiplantae > Streptophyta > Magnoliopsida > Poales > Poaceae > Lolium > Lolium multiflorum. The sequence continues at coordinate 209,801,126 of CM061747.1, read as the reverse complement.
ACCTGCTGGCTCATGGGACCCGCATGTCATCCTCTATGTGCTATAAAAGTTTCCTTTGTTGGATTTTTTCACCCTCTGATTTTTGGCTTGCCTTTTTCTTTTGATCCCCTGCCCCCTTTGAAACGTTGAGTAAGCTGTTGGCTCAAGGGACCCGCATGTCATCCTCTATGTCCATCAACTTTCTTTTCTTGGATTTTTTTCACCCCCTAATTACTAGCTACTTTCTTTTTCTTTTGATCTCAAGCCGCATTACAAACATTGAGACCGCTGCTGCAAAATGGGACCCACATGTCATCCTCTATGTACAATAAATCTTGGATTATTTTTGGCTCCTGATATTTGGTCACTTGCCTTTTTCTTTCGATCTCATGCCACCTTTGAAACGTTGAGTAAGCTGCTGGCTCATGGGTCCCGCATGTCATCCTCTATGAACAATAAAAGTTTCCTTTCTTGGAGTTATTTTTGACCCCTAATTTCTGGCTATTTGCCTTTTTATTTCGATCCCCCCCCTTTGAAACGATGAGGACGCTGGCAGGTCGGTCCCACATGTCATCCTCTATGAACAATAAAAGTTTCCGGTGGATTTATTTTTGACCCCTAATTAATTTCTGGCTATTTCCTTTTTCTTTCTTTTGATCCCCTGCCGCCTTGGAAACGTTGAGGATGCTGCTGCCTCATCGGTCCCGCATGTCATCCTCTCAGAACGATAAATGTTTTCTTTTCTTGGATTTTTTTACCAACTGATTTTTTGTTTTTTTTTTCGATCCTGCCGCCTTTGAAACGTTGACGACGCTGCTGGCTCATGGGTCCCCGATGTCAGCCTCCCCGTACAAGAAACATGTGATATCTTGATTATTTTGCAGACAATAAACAGTGTATTTCGCTCTGAGCTATTGCAAACGGATAAATTAAATCTTTATTTTTACAACTTATATCTTGAATCTCCTTGTTTTTTGTTTTTGCGAAGCATAGGACATTCCTGTTTTTTTTTGAGAAAAATCCGAACTTCCATGTTCTGGAGTGGGCTGAAATTGTACGAATCAAAAGGCCCAGAAGGATAGTTCGAAGGCCCAGATGTCCAGATGCAGCCCAATTGAAATCTATCTTTTCTTGGATTTTTTTCACCCCCTGATTTCTGGCTACTTCATTTTTCTTTTGGTCCTGTGCCACCTTGGAAACGTTGAGACCGCTGCTGCAAATGGGACCCGCATGTCATCCTCTATGTACAATAAAGTTTCCTTTCTTGGATTATTTTTGGCTCCTGATATTTGGTCACTTGCCTTTTTCTTTCGATCTCATGCCACGTTTGAAACGTTGAGAATCTGCTGGCTCATGGGACCCCCATGTCATCCTCTATGTACAATAAAAGTTTGATTTCTTGGATTTTTTTTCACCCTCTGATTTTTGGCTATTTCCTTTTTCTTTTGATCCCCTGCCGCCTTTGAAACGTTTAGTAAGCTGCTGGCTCATAGGTCCCACATGTCAGCCTGTATGAACGATAAAGCTTTCCTTTCTTGGAGTTTTTTTGACCCCCTAATTTCTGGCTACTTTCTTTTTCTTTTGATCTCAAGCCGCATTTGAAACGTTGGGACCGCTGCTGCAAAATGGGACCCGCATGTCATCCTCTATGTACAATCAAGTTTCTTTTCTTGGATTATTTTTGGCTCCTGATATTTGGTCACTTGCTTTTTCTTTCGATCCCATGCCACGTTTGAAACGTTGAGGAACCTGCTGGCTCATGGGACCCGCATGTCATCCTCTATGTACTACAAAAGTTTATTTTCTAGGGTTTTTTCACTCTCTGATTTTTGGCTATTTCCTTTTTCTTTTGATCCCCTGCCGCCTTGGAAACGTTGAGTAAGCTGCTAACTCGTGGGTCCCGCATGTCATCCTCTATGTACAATAAACTTTCTTTTCTTGGAGTTTTTTTTACCCCCTAATTTCTGGCTACTTTCTTTTTCTTTTGATCTCAAGCCGCATTTGAAACGTTGGGACCTCTGCTGCAAAATGGGACAGCATGTCATCCTCTATGTACAAAAAGTTCGTTTAAATCTTTATTTTTACAACTTATATCTTGAATCTCCTTGTTTTTTGTTTTTGCGAAGCATAGGACATTCCTGTTTTTTTTTGAGAAAAATCCGAACTTCCATGTTCTGGAGTGGGCTGAAATTGTACGAATCAAAAGGCCCAGAAGGATAGTTCGAAGGCCCAGATGTCCAGATGCAGCCCAATTGAAATCTTTCTTTTCTTGGATTTTTTCACCCCCTGATTTCTGGCTACTTCATTTTTCTTTTGGTCCCGTGCCACCTTGGAAACGTTGAGACCGCTGCTGCAAATGGGACCCGCATGTCATCCTCTATGTACAATAAAGTTTTTTCTTGGATTATTTTTGGCTCCTGATATTTGGTCACTTGCCTTTTTCTTTCGATCTCATGCCACGTTTGAAACGTTGAGGAACCTGCTGGCTCATGGGACCCGCATGTCATCCTCTATGTACAATAAAAGTTTGATTTCTTGGATTTTTTTTCACCCTCCGATTTTTGGCTATTTCCTTTTTCTTTTGATCCCCTGCCGCCTTTGAAACGTTTAGTAAGCTGCTGGCTTCTTTTCTTTTGATCTCAAGCCGCATTTGAAACGTTGGGACCTCTGCTGCAAAATGGGACATGTCATCCTCTATGTACAATAAAAGTTTATTTTCTTGGATTATTTTTCACCCTCTGATTTTTGGTCACTTGCCTTTTTCTTTCGATCTCATGCCGCCTTTGAAAATGTTGCGGAACCTGCTGGCTCATGGGACCCGCATGTCATCCTCTATGTACTATAAAAGTTTCTTTTCTTGGATTTTTTTCACCCTCTGATCTTTAGCTATTTCCATTTTCTTTTGATCCCCTGCCGCCTTGGAAACGTTGAGTAAGCTGCTGACTGATGGGACCCGCATGTCATCCTCTATGTACAATCAAATCTCTTTTCTTGGATTTTTTACCCTCTTATTTTTGTCACTTGCCTTTTTCTTTCGATCTCATGCAGCCTCTGAAACGTTGAGGAAGCTGCTGGCTCATGGGACCCACATGTCATCCTCTATACTATAAAAGTTTCTTTTCTTGGATTTTTTTTCACCCTCTTATTTTTGGCTATTTCCTTTTTCTTTTGATCCCCTGCCGCCTTGGAAACGTTGATTAAGCTGCTGACACAAGGGCCCCGCATGTCATCCTCTATGTACAATCAACTTGCAAGATCTTGGAGCGAAAGAGCTTGTATAAGTGGGACCCATATGTCATCCTCTATGTACAATAAAAGTTTCTTTTCTTGGATTATTTTTTGCTCCTGATATTTGGTCAGTTTCCTTTTTCTTTTGATCTCATGCCGCCTCTGAAACGTTGAGTAAGGTGCTGGCTCATGGGACCCGCATGTCATCCTCTATGTACAATAAAGTTTCTTTTCTTAGATTTTTTTACCCCCTGATTTTTGCTAACTTGCCTTTTTCTTTTCGATCATATGCCGCCTTTGAAATTGAGGTCGCCGCTGGCTCATGGGTCCCACATGTCAGCCTCTATGAACAACAAACCTTTCCTTTGTTGGATTTATTTTTTACCCCTAATTTCTGGCTATTTGCCTTTTTTTTCTTTTGATCCCCTGCGGCCTTTGAAACGATGAGGACGCTGCTGGCAGGTCGGTCCCACATGTCATCCTCTATGAAGAATAAAAGTTTCCTTTTTGGATTTATTTTTGACCCCTAATTTCTGGCTATTTGCCTTTTTCTTCTGATCCCTGCCGACTTCGAAATGATGAGGATGCAGCTGGCAGATCGGTCCCACATGTCAGCCTCTATGAACTATAAATGTTTCCTTTGTAGGATTTATTTTTTACCCCTATTTTCGGGCTACTTGCCTTTTTCTTTGAAACGTTGAGGACGCTACTGTCTCATGGGTCCCACATGGCATCCTCTCTGAACGATAAACCTTCATTTCTTGTTAACGACAGGTTTATCAGTATTATTTTCGCAGACTAATACAAGCTCTTTCGCTCCAAGATCTTGCAAGTTAATAGAATAAATCATGGAATTATTAGGATATGTTTTAAATTTCAAATCCACTTTATGAATTTTTGAAAATACCGTGATCTATGTGGGTATGGAGCGATCAAGGATTTTCATATTGGCCATGAGCAGTTTCAAAAATTGCAACCCAATAATTCAAAATAAATACAAACAACTTTTATGTAGAATCTCCGTGTTTTTGTTTTTTGCCAATCATAGGATCTGTGGTTCTTTAGAAAAGGGCCAACATTGCATGAGCAGAAAGGCCCATTTGTAGTTATTGGGCTTCGACAGCCGGAGCAAGTAGGCCTATAGCAAATACCTTGTAGATGGCCGTTGGAACCCAAAAGTATTTGTTGCCTAGACTTAGATGCCAAACTCAGCCTTATTGACATGAACCTTGCTATGCACACGACAATTTCAGTCCGATCCGTGTACGAAACACAAGATCCAACCCTTCGTGTGAGGAAGCAGGTGGCAGCACACCTCCAGATGCTCAATCGTACATACGCATATCATATAGGAGTTGTCGTATGTACATCAGTTCCGTATTGACATGTTTTTTTCTTTGGTTCACATGTGGGGTCCGCACAGTCACCTAGGTCGCACATCTACTTCCTTGCTCGTAGTTGATGCATGTTCGGTTTGGGGATGGGGTCCACCGATCATTAATAATCATCAACAGTAGTACAAATAGCCAAAAAGTAAAAGAAATTACAAATTGGTACTCGGACCACCTAGCGACGACTACAGACACTAGCACGAGCCGAAGGCGCGCCGCTGTCCTCGCCCCTCCATCACCGGAGTCAGGCAAAGCTTGTCGTAGTAGAGCTTGTTGTAGTAGACAGACGGGAAGTCGTCGTGCTAAGGTCCCAAAGGACCAGCGCACCAGAGCAGCAACCATCGCCAATGATGACAACCATAGATCGGAAGAGACTGACATGAAATCACACCAACTAACACGAAAACCGACCGAATCCCAGGAGATCCGACGGGCACACAACTCCACGCGCCCTCCGTCGACGCTAGATGCACCACCGGAGCGAGGATAGGGCGGGGAGGACCTTATTCTGACTTCAGGATGTAGCCGCCGCCTCACCATCCCCAAAAGAGACCGAAAAGCAAACTAAATTGAGGACGAACTCCCCGGCGAGGGACCGTGATCCACCACACCTCCAAGGCCCCAAGGCCACCGGAGGAGCGGACCAGGTCGGCGAGGAGGACGGAACCCTAGATGGGTTTTGTAGCTTCTTGGGGGATGGGGTGGAACCGAACACACCCCCGTGCCAGTGGATGTACTTTACCCTTTAGCGGCGAAAAATAGGAATGGTCCTCTCATGACTATGATTTGCAACTAGTTGCGCCCGCACCCCATTTTGTTGTGACACTTCTAAGTTTCCAAAAAATGCAAACTAAAATTCTAGACATACATTTTGACATATTTTTGGATGAAACTTCACAGATGCATAAGACACAACACAATGTATGTCTAGAATTTTAGTTTGCATTTTTTGGAAACTTGAAAGTGTCACAACAAAAATGGGGTGCGGCGTATGCGGAATGGTCCTCTCATGAGTATGATCAACAAGAGGTGGCTATATTATAAAGGACGTACACACATTGTAATTATAGTGCTGAAATAAAGTCAATCCTAAAACAGCCATGCATGGGTTATAATATGAAGGCAACACGAAATACAAAAGCAGGGCAGTGTTCAAATAAACTGATTCAAACTAGTACATACTAAAAACAGTGTACTACTTCTCAACACTTCAAGCATAATAAAAAAGTGTCACTGTTTTTTTAAAGGTAACACCGAACGGGCAATGTTTAAAGCAGGCTTAAACCACATAGCCGCTTGTCGGACACTATCCCAACCATCCTTGGGAAGGCTGATAACTCCCACAGTCTCACCTTCATCTGGCTGGAGGTTGCAGCGCAAAATTTTAGGGTATTGATTATAACGAATATTCCGGTATGCTGTGTAGACGCAGTTTTTCCTCATGAATGGAACCAATGTGCCATCAGGAGCTTTGGATTCACGCTTCTTCAGGTTGGCAATGATTGGGTAATTGAGTCCGAGGAACAGAGAGTGGTCGCTGAGGCTGTTAACCTGCCTCCAAAGAAAGTCCCCTGCACGTGCAGTAGATAAGGGATCCAGCTCAAAGACGTAGGTGGCAACAGGAGGATACTGCCGTAGCTGAAGCCCATTAGCAGCATAGGGAATGTCAGGAGGTACTTCAGCATTGGCAATCCCAATCTTGTTTACTGTAAGGATGATCATCAATCGCTTGCCATCAGCAGATGGAGCGAGGAACCACGCGTACTGCTGATCATCCACCACCGGTGGCGGGATTACAAACGGGAGCATCAGGTTTTCTGCAATATTAGAAATGGAGACGAATAGGGTGTTACTGGCAACCATATTCAAACAGCAGCATTGTTCATCGTTCATGCTCACAGTATAAATACGACTATGTAAGCTAAGGACATTGGTCATTCATGTGTTCAAATCGAGTGTCCAATATATCAGTTATACTGCATCCATCCCACGAAACTAGTCTAAACTTCGCCAAAACTAGACACTAGTTAGTGTATACACAGTTATATACTACCTCTGTCCCACCGAAAGTGTCTGAGATTTGTCCAAATTCAGATGTATCTAGACAGTGAAAGCATATAGATACATTCAAATTTTGACAAATATATATCATCTTAAGTTTAAGTCCTGTGCTGTAGTTAATTCCCTTTGTCTTAAGTGATCTATTAGAGAGCTTCCCTGTGACCACCCGAAGGGTAAGAAATGTTTAACTGTATAAGTGGATTGCCTAGACCTTTCCATCAGTTCGGACTTTTGGTTGCGTTGGCTAGTCCATGAAGCTTGACATGGTGTCAGAGCCAGGGTCTCGAGTTCGAGTCCTGGCTTTCGCAATTTATCCTAAAATTGTTGTTGCCCCCTCGGAGTCCACGTATATGCCTCTTGAGCTATACCTCTGAGTCTTTCCACATGTTGACTTGTCTCCCATCACACGTGAGGGGGGGTGTTGAATTGTATAAGTGGATTGCCGCCCTTGCGATCAGTTCGGACTTTTGGTTGTGTTGGTAGTGCATGAAGCTTGACAAGAAAGAAATGCTCTTTGTAGCTAACCCCAAGTCTGGTAACATTTGCAAAATAGGTATCAGATGCAGCTATCCATTCAGTAGAAGAATTTGCATTTTAGAGTTGAAGGTTCATAATCTCTTCTCTACTATTGATAGTAAAGGGTACACATGGTATTTGTTTACCTCATTTTCGCGTTCTAAAAAAGGTACGCTATATGGTTGTGCTAAGTTAAACTGATTTAAGTCTGTTCAAGTTTATCGAAAATTATACTACCAACATCTAAAACATCAATATAGGTTCATATATTACAAAAGATATTTAGATTTTCTTTTCTCGAACACATGCCTAGTCGTGCATCATTATATATTAGAGCATACAGGGTTGTAGCAAGGCTACGAAAAACTGAGAAAGCAAAAAGAAAGAACTATACAGGGGACTAGAGGCAGCTAACTTTGTTAGGCCTGCAGGTGCTAAATCTTATATATATATATGAGGTTGTAGATATTAATCGTAAACTTACTCAAACTTAAATATCATTGAATTAGGAAAAAGATAACCTGAGTTATTTTGAATGAGGGGACGTCACAATCACTAATGAAAGATAATTGTGGGAAACTGAAATCTATTCAAGAAAATGGGAGAAAAAATGTATCAAAAACAAAATTAATTATACCATTCTGCAGATTGTTCACCGATATAAACAAAGAACTGTTTGATCTGCATGTAGGTACATCCAATCAAGGCTTTTTCCCCGATCTCTAGAAAATATAAGCTACGCATGTAATTACAAACGATTTTCTTCTATTTTTCTGTTTCTACGTTAACATTTGAGATACTTGTTAATTACATCCATATTCTGCAGTTGCATAGAGTTACTAATTCAGGAATGCATTCACATACGGAGTATACTATGTTTGCTGATGACTGACTAGTACTAATTCATTGCAAGCAACGGTTCATTCATATTCAGATAAAGGATGTGATCGTTAAGTCATATACTTATGAAAGTCCTTATGCATCTCTCTGATGCAGATGGCGGGGGTCTCTCGTCCTCCTTTTGGGCAACCCCAAGAGGGGTATGATGAAACAAGTTTTCCCTCAGAAAGAAACCAAGGTTTATCGAACCAGGAGGAGCCAAGAAGCACGTTGAAGGTTGATGGCGGCGGGATGTAGGCGCAACAATTAGATTCCGGCGCCAACGTGGAACCTGCACAACACAACCAAAGTACTTTGCCCCAACGAAACAGTGAGGTTGTCAATCTCACCGGCTTGCTGTAACAAAGGATTAACCGTATTGTGTGGAAGATGATTGTTTGCAGAGAAAATAGTAAAAACAAGTATTGCAGCAGATTTGTATTTCGATTAAAGAATGGACCGGGGTCCACAGTTCACTAGAGGTGTCTCTCCCATAAGATAAAAGCATGTTGGGTGAACAAATTACAGTCGGGCAATTGACAAATAGAGAGAGCATAACAATGCACATACATGACATGATAAGTATAGTGAGATTTAATTGGGCATTACGACAAAGTACATAGACCGCCATCCAACTGCATCTATGCCTAAAAAGTCCACCTTCAGGTTATCGTCTAACCCCCTCCAGTATTAAGTTGCTAACAACAGACAATTGCATTAAGTATGGTGCGTAATGTAATCAATAACTACATCCTTGAACATAGCATCAATGTTTTATCCCTAGTGGCAACAGCACAACACAACCTTAGAACTTTCTGTCACTGTCCAGGTGTCAATGCAGGCATGAACCCACTATCGAGCATAAGTACTCCCTCTTGGAGTTAAAAGTAAAAACTTGGCCAGAGCCTCTACTAGAAACGGAGAGCATGCAAGATCATAAACAACACATGTATAATAACTTGATAATTAACATGACATAGTATTCTCTATCCATCGGATCCCGACAAACACAACATATAGAATTACAGATAGATGATCTTGATCATGTTAGGCAGCTCACAAGATCCGACAATGATAGCACAATGGGGAGAAGACAACCATCTAGCTACTGCTATGGACCCATAGTCAGGGGTAGACTACTCACTCATCACTCCGGAGGCGACCATGGCGGTGTAGAGTCCTCCGGAGATGAATCCCCTCTCCGGCAGGGTGCCGGAGGCGATCTCCCGGATCCCCCGAGATGGGATCGGCGGCGACGTCTCTGGAAGGTTTTCCGTATCGTGGCCTCGGTACTGGGGGTTTCGTCACGGAGGCTATTTGTAGGCGGAAGGGTAGGTCAAGAGGCGGCACGGGGCCCCACACCAGGGCCGCGCGGGGGGGGGCCGCGCCGCCCTATAGTGTGGCCCCTCCGTGGCCCCTCTTCGTCTCTCCTTCGGACTTCTGGAAGCTTCGTGAGAAAATAGGCCCCTGGGCTTTTATTTCGTCCAATTCCGAGAATATTTCGTGACTAGGATTTCTGAAACCAAAAACAGCAGAAAACAGGAACTGCACTTCGGCATCTTGTTAATAGGTTAGTTCCGGAAAATGCACGAATATGACATAAAGTGTGCATATAACATGTAGATAACATCAATAATGTGGCATGGAACACAAGAAATTATCGATACGTTGGAGACGTATCAGCATCCCCAAGCTTAGTTCTGCTCGTCCCGAGCAGGTAAAACGATAACAAAGATAATTTCTGGAGTGACATGCCATCATAAACTTGATCATACTATTTGTAAAGCATATGTAGTGAATGCAGCGATCAAAACAATGTATATGACATGGGTAAACAACTGAATCATAAAGCAAAGACTTTTCATGAATAGCACTTCAAGACAAGCATCAATAAGTCTTGCATAAGAGTTAACTCATAAAGCAATAATTCAAAGTAAAGGCATTGAAGCAACACAAAAGAAGATTAAGTTTCAGCGGTTGCTTTCAACTTGTAACATGTATATCTCATGGATAGTTGTCAATGCAAAGCAATATAACAAATGCAATAAGCAAGTATGTAAGAATCAATGCACAGTTCACACAAATGTTTGCTTCTTGAGGTGGAGAGAGATAGGTGAACTGACTCAACATAAAAGTAAAAGAATGGTCCTTCAAAGAGGAAAGCATCGATTGCTATATTTGTGCTAGAGCTTTGATTTTGAAAACATAAAGAGAGCATAAAAATAAAGTTTTGAGAGGTGTATGTTGTTGTCAACGAATGGTAGCGGGTACTCTAACCCCCTTGCCAGACAAACCTTCAAAGAGCGGCTCCCATTTTATTTTATTTTTGGGTGGCACTCCTTCCAACCTTTCTTTCACAAACCATGGCTAACCGAATCCTCGGGTGCCTGCCAACAATCTCATACCATGAAGGAGTGCCTTTTTATTTTAGTTTTATTATGATGACACTCCTCCCAACCTTTGCTTACACAAGCCATGGCTAACCGAATCCTTCGGGTGCCGTCCAACAATCACATACCATGGAGGAGTGTCTATTTTTGTTAATTAATTTGGGACTGGGAATCCCATTGCCAGCTCTTTTTGCAAAATTATTGGATAAGCGGATGAAGCCACTAGTCCATTGGTGAAAGTTGCCCAACAAGATTGAAAGATAAACACCACATACTTCCTCATGAGCTATAAAACATTGACACAAATCAGAGGTGATAAATTTTGAATTGTTTAAAGGTAGCACTCAAGCAATTTACTTTGGAATGGCAGGAAATACCATGTAGTAGGTAGGTATGGTGGACACAAATGGCATAGTGGTTGGCTCAAGTATTTGGATGCATGAGAAGTATTCCCTCTCGATACAAGGTTTAGGCTAGCAAGGTTATTTGAAACAAACACAAGGATGAACCGGTGCAGCAAAACTCACATAAAAGACATATTGTAAACATTATAAGACTCTACACCGTCTTCCTTGTTGTTCAAACTCAATACTAGAAATTATCTAGACCTTAGAGAGACCAATTATGCAAACCAAATTTTAGCATGCTCTATGTATTCTTCACTAATAGGTGCAAAGTATATGATGCAAGAGCTTAAACATGAGCACAACAATTGCCAAGTATCACATTACCCAAGACATTTATAGCAATTACTACATGTATCATTTTCCAATTCCAACCATATAACAATTTAACGAAGAGGAAACTTCGCCATGAATATTATGAGCTAAGAACACATGTGTTCATATGAACCAGCGGAGCGTGTCTCTCTCCCACACAAGCATGATGTAATCCAATTTATTCAAACAAAAACAAAAACAAAAGCATACAGACGCTCCAAGTAAAGCACATAAGATGTGACCGAATAAAAATATAGTTTCAAGAGAAGGAACCTGATAATTTATCGATGAAGAAGGGGATGCCTTGGGCATCCCCAAGCTTAGACGCTTGAGTCTTCTTGATATATGCAGGGATGAACCACCGGGGCATCCCCAAGCTTAGACTTTTCACTCTTCTTGATCGTAGTATATCATCCTCCTCTCTTGACCCTTGAAAACTTCCTCCACACCAAACTCGAAACAACTCATTAGAGGGTTAGTGGACAATAAAAATTAACATGTTCAGAGGTGACACAATCATTCTTAACACTTCTGGACATTGCATAAAGCTACTGGACATTAATGGATCAAAGAAATTCATCCAACATAGCAAAAGAGGCAATGCGAAATAAAAGGCAGAATCTGTCAAAACAGAACAGTCCGTAAAGATGGATTTTATTAGGCCACCAGAATTGCTCAAATGAAAATGCTCAAATTGAATGAAAGTTGCGTACATATCTGAGGATCACTCACGTAAATTGGCATAATTTTCTGAGTTACCTACAGATAATTAGACCCAGATTCGTGACAGCAAAGAAATCTGTTTCTGCGCAGTAATCCAAATCTAGTACTTACTTTACTATCAAAGACTTTACTTGGCACAACAAAACACAAAACTAAGATAAGGAGAGGTTTCTACAGTAGTAAACAACTTCCAAGACACAAATATAAAACAAAGTACTGTAGCAAAATAACACATGGGTTATCTCCCAAGAAGTTCTTTCTTTATAGCCATTAAGATGGGCTCAGCAGTTTTAATGATGCACTCGCAAGAAATAGTATTTGAAGCAAAAGAGAGCATCAAGAGGCAAATTCAAAACACATTTAAGTCTAACATGCTTCCTATGCATAGGAATCTTGTAAATAAACAAGTTCATGAAGAGCAAAGTAACAAGCATAGGAAGATAAAACAAGTGTAGCTTGAAAAATTTCAGCACATAGAGAGGTGTTTTAGTAACATGAAAACTTCTACAACCATATTTTCCTCTCTCATAATAACTTTCAGTAGCAACATGAGCAAACTAAACAATATAACTATCACATAAAGCATTCTTATCATGAGTCTCATGCATAAAATTATTACTCTCCACATAAGCATAGTCAATTTTATTAGTTGTAGTGGGAGCAAATTCAACAAAGTAGCTATCATTATTATTCTCATCAAGTGTAGGAGGCATAGTATAATCACAACAAAATTTACTCTCCATAGTAGGTGGCACAAAAAGACCACTATCATTATCATCATCAGAAATAGGAGGCAAAGTATCATCAAAGAAAATTTTCTCCTCAATGCTTGGGGGACTAAAAATATCATGCAAACCAGCTTCCCCAAGCTTAGAACTTTCTATATCATTATCAACAATGGTGTTCAAAGCGTTCATACTAATATTACTACCAGCATGCAAAGAAGATTTCATAGGTTTTTTAATTTTCGCATCAAACAATCCATGTTTTAAATCAGGAAATAGAATAAGAAGCTCACTCTTGTACATTATGCCAAACTAGTGTAAACAAGAAACAACAAGATGCAATTGCAGGATCTAAAGGAAATAGCTTTGAGCACACACACAACGGCGCCAGAAAAATACTTTACCTGAGACCGTAGTATGAGTGCCTTTTTACCTTTCCTCCCCGGCAACGGCGCCAGAAAAAGAGCTTGATGGCGTGTATTTCACACGTTCGTTGGGCAACCCCAAGAGGAAGGTATGATGCGCACAGCAGCAAGTTTTCCCTCAGAAAGAAACCAAGGTTTATCGAACCAGGAGGAGCCAAGAAGCACGTTGAAGGTTGATGGCGGCGGATGTAGTGCGGCGCACCAGAGATTCCGGCGCCAACGTGAACCTGCACAACACAACCAAAGTACTTTGCCCCAACGAAATGTGAGGTTGTCAATCTCACCGGCTTGCTGTAACAAAGGATTAACCGTATTGTGTGGAAGATGATTGTTTGCAGAGAAAATAGTAAAAACAAGTATTGCAGCAGATTTGTATTTCAGTATTAAAGAATGGACCGGGGTCCACAGTTCACTAGAGGTGTCTCTCCCATAAGATAAAAGCATGTTGGGTGAACAAATTACAGTCGGGCAATTGACAAATAGAGAGAGCATAACAATGCACATACATGACATGATAAGTATAGTGAGATTTAATTGGGCATTACGACAAAGTACATAGACCGCCATCCAACTGCATCTATGCCTAAAAAGTCCACCTTCAGGTTATCATCCGAACCCCCCAGTATTAAGTTGCTAACAACAGACAATTGCATTAAGTATGGTGCGTAATGTAATCAATAACTACATCCTTGAACATAGCATCAATGTTTTATCCCTAGTGGCAACAGCACAACACAACCTTAGAACTTTCTGTCACTGTCCCAGGTGTCAATGCAGGCATGAACCCACTATCGAGCATAAGTACTCCCTCTTGGAGTTAAAAGTAAAAACTTGGCCAGAGCCTCTACTAGAAACGGAGAGCATGCAAGATCATAAACAACACATGTATAATAACTTGATAATTAACATGACATAGTATTCTCTATCCATCGGATCCCGACAAACACAACATATAGAATTACAGATAGATGATCTTGATCATGTTAGGCAGCTCACAAGATCCGACAATGATAGCACAATGGGGAGAAGACAACCATCTAGCTACTGCTATGGACCCATAGTCCAGGGCTGAACTACTCACTCATCACTCCGGAGGCGACCATGGCGGTGTAGAGTCCTCCGGGAGATGAATCCCCTCTCCGGCAGGGTGCCGGAGGCGATCTCCTGGATCCCCCGAGATGGGATCGGCGGCGACGGCGTCTCAGTAAGGTTTTCCGTATCGTGGCTCTCGGTACTGGGGGTTTCTTCACGGAGGCTATTTGTAGGCGGAAGGGTAGGTCAAGAGGCGGCACGGGGGCCCCACACCACGTGGCCGCGCGGCCAAGGGGGCCGCGCGCCCTATAGTGTGGCCCCTCCGTGCCCCTCTTCGTCTCTCCTTCGGACTTCGAAGCTTCGTGAGAAAATAGGCCCCCGGGCTTTTATTTCGTCCAATTCCGAGAATATTTCTACTAGGATTTCTGAAACCAAAACAAGCAGAAAAGCACTTCGGCATCTTGTTAATAGGTTAGTTCCGAAAATGCACGAATATGACATAAAGTGTGCATATAACATGTAGATAACATCAATAATGTGGCATGGAACACAAGAAATTATCGATACGTTGGAGACGTATCAGCGGGGGTCTCTCGTCCTCCTTTTGGAGGCAAAATCAATTAGTTATATATGAAACAATGGGTGTAAAAGGTTATCAAAAAGGGTGCCTTCATAGTGCCACGTTATCTTTTGAGATACTGGTTAATTACACCCATATTCTGCAGTGGCGTAGAGTTACTAATTCAGGAATGCAATCACATACTGAGCATACTATGTTTGTTGGTGACTAATTAGTACTACTAATTCATTGCAAGCAACGGTTCATTCATATTCAGCAAAAGGGGGTGTGATCATTAAGTCATATAAGAAAGGTAAAATATAAACAAGGTAGTTCATGAATAACTTCATTGGTTAAGGCAGTGTATCATGCAATGCAACATAAGGACTGAAAAAATACCATTTGCGGTGTCCCAGAAGTACGTGGAGCCGTCAGTTTCGTCCACCGCAAAAACGTGGCCACGGAGTTCAATGGCATCACAGTAATTTGGATAATCAGGTGCAGGTGTAAGGGCCTCCAGCATTCTCCAGTCGCCACCCCCTTCAAGGTAGAAAATCGTTTTGTCGAACAAGGCGATGAGCTTGTAATCTGCGTACCTCCCACCTTTTGTGGGCACTTGGCAGATTACAATCTTCAACAAATAAATTGCTGGACCCCAGTTAAAAGAGTATGCAGGTCGATATGAAACAATACTATGATGAATCTTCGAATCAGGTAGGGATGGAAGGGGGATATGTCGCTCGGTGTAGACGTTCACGAGGCACCACTGGTACCCATGATGATCGGCGGCGGCGATCCAGTCGCCGTTCGCGCCAAGCCATTTTCTGTCGTGCATGAACGGCAGGGCGACAGAACGGCGAGGATGGTCGAGGGGCACCAGGTCGTACACGGTATCATGCAGACGAGATGCTGTCGCCAGGTCCCAGTGTTCACCGAACCAATAAGCAGGCGGAGGCATCAGCAGGCAGGGTTCATCCCAATGGTGCATCTTACCTTCATCCTTGCTGATCATGTCGTAGAGCTCCCTGGAACATGCAGCAAGTCGGACGGTGTAGGTAACGTCCAGATGCGCAGCGATGAGGTCGATGTTGTCGCCGGTGAGAGCCTCCAAGTGGCCGTCCCCGCCGCCCCGGCAAAGCCTAGAATAATCCATCACGTGAAGATGGAT
The DNA here is from genome assembly GCA_030979885.1 of Lolium multiflorum. Classification (NCBI taxonomy): domain Eukaryota; kingdom Viridiplantae; phylum Streptophyta; class Magnoliopsida; order Poales; family Poaceae; genus Lolium; species Lolium multiflorum. The sequence goes on along the minus strand of CM061747.1, from coordinate 209,785,331 downwards.
TTAGGTGGATGGCGGATGCAACTGCGCTTGGGGTTTTCGGAGGAGAGGGCGAGCGCTATGGAAGGAACGATGCGGCGCGCGGCCGGCCGGGGTAAGGAGAGAAAGGTATACGGAGTAGTACTAGTGATGCGGCGTGGTGGGGATCGAGATCCTGCGCGTGCGCGTGATTCTGGGAGGGTGAAGAAGAAGATTTTTTATTTTTTTTGTAACGGGGTGAAGAAGAAGATGATAGACATGCAAGGGGCAAAAACTAGGTAGTACTCTAGGCTGCTGCTGCGACTGGGCGCCGATTTGACTGTTGGTAGACTAGCACGCCACCCATCTATAAATTTGCGACGACGTTTGGTGCAGTGATGTCTCGTCACATCAGGTTGACCAGAGAGGGCTTTTTTTTACAGTTTCCATTTCGATATATTTTTCGCCAATAATCGTAGTTCTCTACATGCCAGAGACACGTACCTTAACACGTGGGCAGCATGCAACCGCGCGAGCACCAAAATGGAATGAGAAATGTTTTAGAGCAGAACTTCATTTTCAATGCCTTTCCTAGCTTGGTTTGGAAACCGGACAGAGCTTCAGTGACTTGATGCTTCCAAGATACATTGTGACTGTGTCCCACCATCTACCATCCATTTGAGATCCAACGTTCCAAACTATCTCTTATTTCGAAGCTAAAAAAGAAAAACTATTCAGAAAATTTTGAAAAAAAATCCAGTAATATGTAGATTCCTTGTTTTAAAATCTATGAATATTTCATCCCATTCGGATGACTAGCTTGTGATTAAATAGATTCTTACGTACTCGAGCACTAGTTTAAACTAAATATATATTTGCTCACAAACCTATGATTCAAATCGAATGAAACTTCACCAAAATATAAATCGAAATATGCATGATTTACTGGAAGTTTTTCAAAATTTTCATGGTCCATGGGGTCCTCCAAAGTGCAAGCTTTTTTTTTCTTGGTTGGTACTTCAAAACCGAGTTTGGATGGTGGCAAGACTTGCACAAAGAGGATGTCAAAATTTTGGCCTTTGTGAACTTTGCAATCAACATCAAGTGTCGGACTCTCGAGAAAAAAATATGAGTTGGCGCCCACCTTTCTTTCAACCGTTGGTTCTCAATCCGAGGGTGGTCCAACTAGCTAACAAAATTGGCTTGGTATTCATGGTCTTGAACCAACGATTTGGCATGGCTTTCAATCGGTATGAGAGGTGATGTATGGAGGTGATTCATACGAGAGGGCAATAAAGAAATGTTTTGTCATCCTCGCAAAGCTAGTCTATTTGGAAAGAAATGAATAATTGGTTTTTCGCAACATTGCATGATACTAATTCATGATACTATGCATTGAAGGTGTTGTATCATAGACTAGTATCACTACGATACTTCCCAGTCTAGGGCTCCTTTGATTTGAAGGATAGGAAAAACATAGGAATAGGAAAGGTATAGGATTGGAATGACATGTCTACTTGAATCCTATAGGAAGATGAAGTTTGTTTGATTGTAGCAAAGGAATTTTTCCATGAGGTATGAGCTAATGCTTTTTTCCTATAGGAATTACACTACAAGATTCCTATAGGAATTTTTCCTATAGGATATGTTCCTATGAATCAAACAACATGTATAGGAAATTTTCCCATAGGAACCAAATCCTACACAATTCCTATGCAAATCCTTTGAATCAATTGCACCATGAACACTAGCTATGCACAGACCTCAAAAAACACTTCTCCATCATTCTACTATTCACACTTTCTTTTTCTAATAGAACTATGTACCATTGTTTTTAATATAATCTTGTGTCGAGAGTATATATTTCTAAAATAGTCATTTATGTTTCGCATAAGCTCAAAGAGGGGTACTTACTTATGAGAGATATCTTTCAACTAATACGTTGTAGGAGTACTTTAATTATGTGAGCTATAGTGTGAAATGCTTACTAGAACGAGTACAAAAGGTGTTTGATAACATTACAGGCCACACGCCCAGTGTAGCCTGCATTGTAGGAGCATTACATCAATTTAACAACTACGGAGGAGTAGCCTAGGTAGAGATAACATGCAAAGGAAATAGTTCAACAGATAGTACAACACAACTACGGAAAGGGAGTAGCCTAGGTAGAGATAAACATGCAAATGAAATAGTTCAACAGATACAAATCTTGCATTACAACACGAGTATTACATAAAGTACATCAGCCCTTCTTTCTGGACCTGTGACGCGAAGGCAGGTTCCATTGCCGGGCGTTGGCGAAGCTTGGGATGAGCCACAACGGAACCTGCCGCCATGTCCATCTAATGTTGGTTTGGAAACCAACAGTACAGTCTTCAGAATTCAAACTGAAGCGGCAAATTTCTGGAGAAGGAGGATATGCAAGGCCTACTGCATGGTGCGATGTGTAAACAGAGTTGCTTCTCGCCATATTTGGACGGTCATGTTCTGCCCCGTCTTCTACTGGAATGATAATCGGATAGTTCACTCCAAGGAAGAGAGAATATGATCCAAGGGAAATAATCCTCCTCCATGGCCTCGGTGGCATCAACTGACTGGTGTCCATGCTGTACACCTCGCAGCCAAGTAAACCCTTACCATACCCGCGAATAGTGCGACCATGACGACCCTCAGAGGTAGCAGCAGCAGGTAAAATCCGAACCAGTCCAGTATAATCCCGCCCGTCAGTAACGCCCCAGGTATGGACCAGAAAAAGTCTAGAACCATCAGGAGATCGTGCTAACCACCAGGAGCCAAGATTGTACCGACCTTGTTCATCAAGTTCTGGCGGAATAGGTGCCGTGCTGATCAACAAAGGACCTTGCAAAGGAAAGCACAGCTTGAAGTCAGTTCAGCAAAACTTGATTAGTTCATTACATACATGAATAATGATGTAGCTAAAATACTGCCTCCGATCCAAATTAATTGACTCAACTGGATGTGTCTAGCTAGATATGCACAAATTAATTGACTCAAGTTTGTCTAGCTAGATGCACTGGCTAGACAAAGCTGAGTCAATTTGATTTGGATCGGAGGGAGTACTTTATTTTGACTCAAAGGCATATCGCTGCTGATTTTGATTGAATATAGAGGGGGAAAGGTACAGGCATGACACGAAAACTGCACAACAAAAAGAAAAAGGCTAAAGCTAAATCTGAAACTAGCAGGTAATAGCGAAAACACATCATATGAGATGAGAAAAATTACCCCAAGAAAGTTGATTCCATGCATAAACTTCGCCTGTCTGAGTTACAGCAAATACAATACCCTTGTGGATGATTGCATCGGAGTAGCCGTACGCTAAGAACTGGTTGTCAAGAACTGTCCATCTGCTAGAAGCACAGTGAAGGACTGCAATTGCCGCGTTGAAGATGGCAAGAACAGAGAAACTAGTATAATTTGAAGCAGCTGTTGGAACTCGGCAAATAGCTATCTTCAGCAGTTGAAGATGTTGATCATTAGACTCGAACACAAGTTTATCCGGGGTGGATTTAAACTCACTTATTGGTGGTAGAGGAATCCGGCGACCAGTGTACACATTGACAAGCTCCCAATTCCAGGGGAAGCCAAGAAGGGCGATCCAATCTCCATTCGCGCCTGCCCACATGCCCGTACCACCATCTGGAATCACGGCATCGGAAGAGATCCTGTCCAGCGGCGTCAGTTGGCACAAGGTACCCTTGCGATCTTTTGCATCATGCTGCTTGTCCTTCTGCGCACCCTCCTGCTTGAACTTGTGGACGCGGGAGAAGGGATTGTGCGCGGGCGGTACCTCAGTTTGGTGAGTATGAAGAACACAGGGCATGCCAAACGGCTGAGATGCAGGCAGAGCTACACTTTGTGTTGCTGAATCATGATAAAACTTGCATGAACCGACGAGGCTCGCGGCGGTGATGACATCGCATCGGGATGCGATTTCTTCAAGGGGGCCATCAGGAAACACCCAAGAACTGCCACTCTCATTGATCGATCTCGCCATTGGAAGGATGCGGTCAAGTGGGTGTGGGGGTGTGGGAGTGGGACGCTGGCGTTTGGGTATGAGGTATTGGAGGACAGTGCGAGCGGCAGCTGGTAGAGCGATATGGATAAAAGTCCACAACTCCTACTAGTACCATCAAACAGGTGGCTCGAGATGATCCGAAAAAGGCATGGCGGCGGTGGTGCAGGGGCTGCTGGTGTAGGCGGGGTCGCCAGAGAAGATGGAGATGAAGAAGACGGAGAAGCAGGCAAAAAAAAACAATTTGAATTGAAATCAATAATACGAGTACTACGGGCGTGCCTTCTCTCTCTGGTCTCTGCTGCACTACTGCACCTGTCGTGAAGGCGTGTGACCCGAGAAGAAGCTAATGTACTGTATACTGTCCTTGCACGCCGTGGAGCTGTATTTTGTCTCATCAAATCAGCTCTGGACAGTTTCAGCAGAGAAAAGATCCTTTGCCATCATCATGATATATTACCACGGGCCCACGGCAGTGCACATTCATCTTGTACTACCATATACTGTACTGCTCTATATGTTGCACAAACCACCACTTGGACATTTTTTTTGCAGTTTCCACCATGTGGTGGTCTAATATGTTGCAAATTTCACCACTTGGTTATCTAATCAGCTAGTTAGTCATGTTGATAGCAAAATCGACAAGTGGGTTCAACATGTCAATGCTCCAATTAATGTTTTAGAAAAAATAAATTTTTCAAAATTCATACTTCTTTTATTTAGCTATTTAAAAATGCTTATTCATTTATTTCAACAAATATTGTGCGGTCTTGAATTTTTTTCAAACAAATATTATGGCATCGGGTTCGGGACTCCTGAAAAGGACTGGTCGTGGTACGGGAACCCGAAATGATGCCCACAACATGGTCGAAAGTGGCAAGGAACCCGTCGAGGTGGATGAACTCGGGAAACCTTGGTAGAGGTAGGGATCTTGAGGAGGCCATTAGGGTTAGCCTACCCCCCAATAAGCGTATGAACGAAAAAAATTCACATAAGTAGTAGCTATTATTAAAATTTCACAAATATTACGCGCTTTTGAATATTTCAAAAGTTTAAAACATGAAAATGAAAAGGTAAGCCTGGATCCTTCTTAACTAGTCACTCTAAAATGAAGCTTTAATTTTGGGAGGTTTTTGAAATTTCCATGTTTGAAACCAAAAACCACTTCTCTTCATGCTTGACTTCATAAGACAGAGTTTATGGTTTTAGAGGGGTAGATACATGATTTGTCTTATTTGAATATGTCTAGCTAGACCTTGTTTATCAACTTTTGAATGCTTACTATATATATGTATGTGACATAAGAAAACTATGTGCTTTGGTATTTCATTTTTCTGAATTTTTTTGGAATTTTGATGCACATTTGAATCTTGGTCAAATCCTAGGTTTGACCAAGATTTAAACAAGTATAGAACATGAAAATGAAAAGGGAAGCCTGTATCCTTCTTAGTCACCCTAAAATGAAGTTTTTGGGAGGTTTTTGAAATTTCCATGTTTGAAACACAAAACCACTTATCTTCATGCTTGACTTCGTCATAAGACAGAGTTTAGGGGTTAGGGGGTAGATACATGATTTGTCTAGCTAGTTTGAATATGTCCAGACCTTGTTTATCAACTTTAATGCTTACTATATGACATATAAGAAGACTATGTGCGCTTTGGTTTTTCATTTTTCTGTTTTTTTATTTTATGCCCATTTGAATCTTGGTCAAATCCTAGATTGACTTCATAAGACAGAGTTTAGGGTTAGGGGTAGATATACACATGATTTTTCTGGTTTGAATATGTCTAGACCTTGTTTATCAACTTGAGTGTTTACTATATGACATAATTAAGAAGGCTATGTGCTTTGGTTTTTCATTCTTTAGATTTTTTGTCTGAATTTTTATGCCCATTTGAATCTTGGTCAAATCCTAGGTTTGACCAAGATTTAAATAAGTTTAAAACATGGAAATTAAAAGGTAAGCATCGATCCTTCTTAGTCGCTCTAAAATGAAGCTGAATTTTGGGAGGTTTTTGAAATTTCCATGTTTGAAACCCAAAACCACTTCTCTTCATGCTTGACTTCATAAGACGAAGTTTAGGGTCGATAGGGGGTAGATACATGATTTGTCTTGTTTGAATATGTCTAGACCTTGTTTATCAACTTGAATGCTTACTATATGACATAAGAGGACTATGTGCATTGGTATTTCATTTTTTGATTTTTATGCCCATTTGAGAATCTTGGTAAAATCCTAGGTTTGTTGAGCAAGATTTAAACAAGTTTAACATGTGAAAATGATAAGGTAATTAAGTCTGGATCTTTCTCTTAGTAACTCTAAAATGAAGCTTTTGGGAGGTTCTTGAATTTGCCATGTTTGAAACCCAAAACCACCGTACTTCTGTTCATGCTTGACTTCATAAGACAGAGTTTAGGGTTAGGGGTAGATACATGATTTTTCTGGTTTGAATATGTCTAGACCATGTTTATCAATTTGAATGCTTACTATATGACATAACAAGGCTATGTGCTTTGGTTTTTCATTCTTTCGATTTTTTTCTGAATTTTTATGCCCATTTGAATCTTGGTCAAATCCTAGGTTTGACCAAGATTTAAACAAGTTTAAAACATGAAAATGAAAAGGTAATTAATCATGGATCCTTCTTAATTAACCAGCCAGTCTAATTAAAATGAAGCTTTTGGGAGGTTTTTGAAATTTCCATGTTTGAAACCCAAAACCACACTTCTCTGCTTCATGCTTGACTTCATATATAATTAAGACAAAGTTTAGGGTTAGGGGGAACATGATTTGTCTGGTTTGAATATGTCTAGACCTTGTTTATGAACTTTTGAATGCTTACTATATATGACATAAGAAGACTATGTGCTTTGGTTTTTTTTATTTTTTTATTTTATGGAATATTGGTCAAATCCTAGGTTTGACCAAGATTTATACAAGTTCAAAACATGAAAATGAAAAGGTATATAAGCCTGGATCCTTCTTAACTAGTCACTCTAAAATGAAGCTTTAATTTTGGGAGGTTTTTGAAATTTCCATGTTTGAAACCAAAAACCACTTCTCTTCATGCTTGACTTCATAAGACAGAGTTTATGGTTTTAGAGGGGTAGATACATGATTTGTCTTATTTGAATATGTCTAGCTAGACCTTGTTTATCAACTTTTGAATGCTTACTATATATATGTATGTGACATAAGAAAACTACAGTATGCTTTGGTTTTTCATTTTTCTGATTTTTTTGGAATTTTGATGCACATTTGAATCTTAGTCAAATCCTAGGTTTGACCAAGATTTAAACAAGTATAGAACATGAAAATGAAAAGGGAAGCCTGTATCCTTCTTAGTCACCCTAAAATGAAGTTTTTGGGAGGTTTTTGAAATTTCCATGTTTGAAACCCAAAACCACTTATCTTCATGCTTGACTTCGTCATAAGACAGTTTAGGGGTTAGGGGGTAGATACATGATTTGTCTAGCTAGTTTGAATATGTCCAGACCTTGTTTATCAACTTTAATGCTTACTATATGACATATAAGAAGACTATGTGCGCTTTGGTTTTTCATTTTTCTGTTTTTTTATTTTATGCCCATTTGAATCTTGGTCAAATCCTAGATTGACTTCATAAGACAGAGTTTAGGGTTAGGGGTAGATATACACATAATTTTTCTGGTTTGAATATGTATAGACCTTGTTTATCAACTTGAGTGTTTACTATATGACATAATTAAGAAGGCTATGTGTGCTTTGGTTTTTCATTCTTTAGATTTTTTGTCTGAATTTTTATGCCCATTTGAATCTTGGTCAAATCCTAGGTTTGACCAAGATTTAAATAAGTTTAAAACATGGAAATGAAAAGGTAAGCATCGATCCTTCTTAGTCGCTCTAAAATGAAGCTGAATTTTGGGAGGTTTTTGAAATTTCCATGTTTGAAACCCAAAACCACTCTTCATGCTTGACTCATAACAGAGTTTAGGGTCGATAGGGGTAGATACATGATTTGTCTGGTTTGGATATATCTAGAACTTGTTTATCAACTTGAATGCTTACATATGACATAGTTTAGGGGTTAGCGGTAGATACATGATTTGTATGGTTTGAATATGTCTAGACCTTGTTTATCAACTTTAATGCTTACTATATGACATAAGAAGACTATGTGCTTTGGTTTTTCATTTTTCTGTTTTTTTTGAATTTTCTGCCAATTTTGTTTGACCAAGATTTAGACAAGTTTTACACGTGAAAACGAATAAGTAAGCCTGGATCCTTCTTAGTCACTCCAAAATGTACCAATTGATAGGTGCGTTAACTTTGCTTCATGGAAAAAATAATGTCATGTAAATGAGTTAACTTGGATTTCCTACCCTTGAATCCATAGGAAACTTTGTTCTAATGCACTATAATAATCAACCGAGTTTTTACACCAACAGGTATGTCACTTACGTGTGGTGCCCACGCGTGAGGTCCCACACTTCAGTGAGCACAAGTCACGTGCAATAGGTACGCAAACTCCCAGCCATCTTCTTTGTCAAGAGAAGACGCATCACGGCATCATGATGCGTATTGGAAGCCTGTGGGTCCTTCTGGATCCTTCGGTCCCTCTCACAAAAAAAACAAATCTCTCTCATTCTCGGCCTCGCTCGACCTCGCCGTCGCTCGCACCTCCTGCTCACCGACAAACCCTGCACAAAAGTCAACATCATCACCCGAAAAAGGGGAGACACCATAATTCTCTCCCTTCTTCTCTCCTTCCGAGTGATCCCTCTTCCTCCGAGTTTCACTCGACGGGCAAACACACATGTGCTGCATAGTAATAATAAAAAGGTAGAAAAATCGACCTACGAATCTATAATTAAATAGGTTAAACTAGGGTTTTGCCCAGTACTACAGATCAAGGTTCAAAAAATCCAACTAGGGGTAGATATACACATGATTTTTCTGGTTTGAATATGTCTAGACCTTGTTTATCAACTTGAGTGTTTACTATATGACATAATTAAGAAGGCTATGTGCTTTGGTTTTTCATTCTTTAGATTTTTTGTCTGAATTTTTATGCCCATTTGAATCTTGGTCAAATCCTAGGTTTGACCAAGATTTAAATAAGTTTAAAACATGGAAATTAAAAGGTAAGCATTGATCCTTCTTAGTCGCTCTAAAATGAAGCTGAATTTTGGGAGGTTTTTGAAATTTCCATGTTTGAAACCCAAAACCACTTCTCTTCATGCTTGACTTCATAAGGAAGTTTAGGGTCGATAGGGGTAGATACATGATTTGTCTTGTTTGAATATGTCTAGACCTTGTTTATCAACTTGAATGCTTACTATATGACATAAGAGGACTATGTGCATTGGTATTTCATTTTTTGATTTTTATGCCCATTTGAGAATCTTGGTAAAATCCTAGGTTTGTTGAGCAAGATTTAAACAAGTTTAACATGTGAAAATGATAAGGTAATTAAGTCTGGATCTTTCTCTTAGTAACTCTAAAATGAAGCTTTTGGGAGGTTCTTGAATTTGCCATGTTTGAAACCCAAAACCACTTCTCTTCGTTCATGCTTGACTTCATAAGACAGAGTTTAGGGTTAGGGGTAGATACATGATTTTTCTGGTTTGAATATGTCTAGACCATGTTTATCAATTTGAATGCTTACTATATGACATAACAAGGCTATGTGCTTTGGTTTTTCATTCTTTCGATTTTTTTCTGAATTTTTATGCCCATTTGAATCTTGGTCAAATCCTAGGTTCGACCAAGATTTAAACAAGTTTAAAACATGACAATGAAAAGGTAATTAATCATGGATCCTTCTTAATTAACCAGCCAGTCTAATTAAAATGAAGCTTTTTGGGAGGTTTTTGAAATTTCCATGTTTGAAACCCAAAACCACACTTCTCTGCTTCATGCTTGACTTCATATATAATTAAGACAAAGTTTAGGGTTAGGGGGAACATGATTTGTCTGGTTTGAATATGTCTAGACCTTGTTTATGAACTTTTGAATGCTTACTATATATGACATAAGAAGACTATGTGCTTTGGTTTTTTATTTTTTTATTTTTTTTATTTTATGCCCATTTGAATATTGGTCAAATCCTAGGTTTGACCAAGATTTAAACAAGTTCAAAACATGAAAATGAAAAGGTATATAAGCCTGGATCCTTCTTAACTAGTCACTCTAAAATGAAGCTTTAATTTTGGGAGGTTTTTGAAATTTCCATGTTTGAAACCAAAAACCACTTCTCTTCATGCTTGACTTCATAAGACAAAGTTTATGGTTTTAGAGGGGTAGATACATGATTTGTCTTATTTGAATATGTCTAGCTAGACCTTGTTTATCAACTTTTGAATGCTTACTATATATATGTATGTGACATAAGAAAACTACAGTATGTGCTATGGTTTTTCATTTTTCTGATTTTTTTGGAATTTTGATGCACATTTGAATCTTGGTCAAATCCTAGGTTTGACCAAGATTTAAACAAGTATAGAACATGAAAATGAAAAGGGAAGCCTGTATCCTTCTTAGTCACCCTAAAATGAAGTTTTTGGGAGGTTTTTGAAATTTCCATGTTTGAAACCCAAAACCACTTATCTTCATGCTTGACTTCGTCATAAGACAGAGTTTAGGGTTAGGGGTAGATACATGATTTGTCTAGCTAGTTTGAATATGTCCAGACCTTGTTTATCAACTTTAATGCTTACTATATGACATATAAGAAGACTATGTGCGCTATGGTTTTTCATTTTTCTGTTTTTTTATTTGCCCATTTGAATCTTGGTCAAATCCTAGATTGACTTCATAAGACAGAGTTTAGGGTTAGGGGTAGATATACACATAATTTTTCCGGTTTGAATATGTCTAGACCTTGTTTATCAACTTGAGTGTTTACTATATGACATAATTAAGAAGGCTATGTGTGCTTTGGTTTTTCATTCTTTAGATTTTTTGTCTGAATTTTTATGCCCATTTGAATCTTGGTCAAATCCTAGGTTTGACCAAGATTTAAATAAGTTTAAAACATGGAAATGAAAAGGTAAGCATCGATCCTTCTTAGTCGCTCTAAAATGAAGCTGAATTTTGGGAGGTTTTTGAAATTTCCATGTTTGAAACCCAAAACCACTTCTCTTCATGCTTGACTTCATAAGACGAAGTTTAGGGTCGATAGGGGAAGATACATGATTTGTCTGTTTGGATATATCTAGAACTTGTTTATCAACTTGAATGCTTACGATATGACATAGTTTAGGGGTTAGCGGGTAGATACATGATTTGTATGGTTTGAATATGTCTAGACCTTGTTTATCAACTTTAATGCTTACTATATGACATAAGAAGACTATGTGCTTTGGTTTTTCATTTTTCTGTTTTTTTTTTTTGAATTTTCTGCCAATTTTGTTTGACCAAGATTTAGACAAGTTTTACACGTGAAAACGAATAAGTAAGCCTGGATCCTTCTTAGTCACTCCAAAATGTACCAATTGATAGGTGCGTTAACTTTGCTTCATGGAAAAAATAATGTCATGTAAATGAGTTAACTTGGATTTCCTACCCTTGAATCCATAGGAAACTTTGTTCTAATGCACTATAATAATCAACCGAGTTTTTACACCAACAGGTCTGTCACTTACGTGTGGTGCCCACGCGTGAGGTCCCACACTTCAGTGAGCACAAGTCACGTGCAATAGGTACGCAAACTCCCAGCCATCTTCTTTGTCAAGAGAAGACGCATCACGGCATCAGGATGCGTATTGGAAGCCTGTGGGTCCTTCTGGATCCTTCGGTTGTCCCTCTCACAAAAAAAACAAATCTCTCTCATTCTCGGCCTCGCTCGACTCGCTCGCTCGCTCGCACCTCCTGCTCACTGACAAACCCTGCACAAAAGTCAACATCATCACCCGAAAAAGGGAGACACCATAATTCTCTCCCTTCTTCTCTCCTTCCGAGTGATTCCTCTTCCTCCGAGTTTCACTCGACGGGCAAACACACATGTGCTGCATAGTAATAATAAAAAGGTAGAAAAATCGACCTACGAATCTATAATTAAATAGGTTAAACTAGGGTTTTGCCCAGTACTACAGATCAAGGTTCAAAAAATCCAACTACGGGGTTCGAACAACCCCATTTCTAATCCAAGATTTTTTTCGACCTCATCCAATGGCCTCAAACTATAGGCCGGGTTAGCATCTAGTGCAGTATGTGTGAGAATGTATGCACTATGTGTGCTATAACTTGTGTGTCTTTCAAATTTGAACCAAATTTGAATAAGTTTGAAATATTTGAAATGGGGCTTTTGGCTTAAACGTTTGAAACCCAAAACGACTTCTCCTCATGCTAGACTTCATAAGACCGAGTTTAGGGTTAGGGGGTAGATACATGATTTGTCTGGTTTGAATATGTCTAAACCTTGTTTATCAACTTGAATGCTTACTATATGACATAAGAAGACCATGTGCTTTTGTTTTTCATTTTTCTATTTTTTTAAAGAATTTTATGCACATTTGATTCTGGTCAAATCCTAGGTTCAACCAAGATTTAAACAAGTTTCAAGCATGAAAATGAAAACGTAAGCCAAGATCCTTCTTAATTAGTCACTCTAAAATATATGAAGCTTTTGGGACGTACTTTAAATTTCCATGTTTGAAACCCAAAACCAATTCTCTTCATGATTGACTTCATAAGACAAAGTTTAGGGTTAGGGGTAGATATACACATGATTTTTCTGGTTTGAATATGTCTAGACCTTGTTTATCAACTTGAGTGTTTACTATATGACATAATTAAGAAGGCTATGTGCTTTGGTTTTTCATTCTTTAGATTTTTTGTCTGAATTTTTATGCCCATTTGAATCTTGGTCAAATCCTAGGTTTGACCAAGATTTAAATAAGTTTAAAACATGGAAATTAAAAGGTAAGCATCGATCCTTCTTAGTCGCTCTAAAATGAAGCTGAATTTTGGGAGGTTTTTGAAATTTCCATGTTTGAAACCCAAAACCACTTCTCTTCATGCTTGACTTCATAAGTTTAGGGTCGATAGGGGGTAGATACATGATTTGTCTTGTTTGAATATGTCTAGACCTTGTTTATCAACTTGAATGCTTACTATATGACATAAGAGGACTATGTGCATTGGTATTTCATTTTTTGATTTTTATGCCCATTTGAGAATCTTGGTAAAATCCTAGGTTTGTTGAGCAAGATTTAAACAAGTTAACATGTGAAAATGATAAGGTAATTAAGTCTGGATCTTTCTCTTAGTAACTCTAAAATGAAGCTTTTGGGAGGTTCTTGAATTTGCCATGTTTGAAACCCAAAACCACCGTACTTCTGTTCATGCTTGACTTCATAAGACAGAGTTTAGGGTTAGGGGTAGATACATGATTTTTCTGGTTTGAATATGTCTAGACCATGTTTATCAATTTGAATGCTTACTATATGACATAACAAGGCTATGTGCTTTGGTTTTTCATTCTTTCGATTTTTTTCTGAATTTTTATGCCCATTTGAATCTTGGTCAAATCCTAGGTTCGACCAAGATTTAAACAAGTTTAAAACATGACAATGAAAAGGTAATTAATCATGGATCCTTCTTAATTAACCAGCCAGTCTAATTAAAATGAAGCTTTTTGGGAGGTTTTTGAAATTTCCATGTTTGAAACCCAAAACCACACTTCTCTGCTTCATGCTTGACTTCATATATAATTAAGACAAAGTTTAGGGTTAGGGGGAACATGATTTGTCTGGTTTGAATATGTCTAGACCTTGTTTATGAACTTTTGAATGCTTACTATATATGACATAAGAAGAATATGTGCTTTGGTTTTTTATTTTTTATTTTATGCCCATTTGAATATTGGTCAAATCCTAGGTTTGACCAAGATTTATACAAGTTCAAAACATGAAAATGAAAAGGTATATAAGCCTGGATCCTTCTTAACTAGTCACTCTAAAATGAAGCTTTAATTTTGGGAGGTTTTTGAAATTTCCATGTTTGAAACCAAAAACCACTTCTCTTCATGCTTGACTTCATAAGACAGAGTTTATGGTTTTAGAGGGTAGATACATGATTTGTCTTATTTGAATATGTCTAGCTAGACCTTGTTTATCAACTTTTGAATGCTTACTATATATATGTATGTGACATAAGAAAACTACAGTATGTGCTTTGGTTTTTCATTTTTCTGATTTTTTTTGGAATTTTGATGCACATTTGAATCTTAGTCAAATCCTAGGTTTGACCAAGATTTAAACAAGTATAGAACATGAAAATGAAAAGGGAAGCCTGTATCCTTCTTAGTCACCCTAAAATGAAGTTTTTGGGAGGTTTTGAAATTTCCATGTTTGAAACCCAAAACCACTTATCTTCATGCTTGACTTCGTCATAAGACAGAGTTTAGGTTAGGGGTAGATACATGATTTGTCTAGCTAGTTTGAATATGTCCAGACCTTGTTTATCAACTTTAATGCTTACTATATGACATATAAGAAGACTATGTGCGCTTTGGTTTTTCATTTTTCTGTTTTTTTATTTTATGCCCATTTGAATCTTGGTCAAATCCTAGATTGACTTCATAAGACAGAGTTTAGGGTTAGGGGTAGATATACACATAATTTTTCTGGTTTGAATATGTATAGACCTTGTTTATCAACTTGAGTGTTTACTATATGACATAATTAAGAAGGCTATGTGCTTTGGTTTTTCATTCTTTAGATTTTTTGTCTGAATTTTTATGCCCATTTGAATCTTGGTCAAATCCTAGGTTTGACCAAGATTTAAATAAGTTTAAAACATGGAAATGAAAAGGTAAGCATCGATCCTTCTTAGTCACTCTAAAATGAAGCTGAATTTTGGGAGGTTTTTGAAATTTCCATGTTTGAAACCCAAAACCACTTCTCTTCATGCTTGACTTCATAAGACGAAGTTTAGGGTCGATAGGGGGTAGATACATGATTTGTCTTGTTTGAATATGTCTAGACCTTGTTTATCAACTTGAATGCTTACTATATGACATAACAAGGCTATGTGCTTTGGTTTTTCATTCTTTCGATTTTTCTGAATTTTTATGCCCATTTGAATCTTGGTCAAATCCTAGGTTCGACCAAGATTTAAACAAGTTTAAAACATGACAATGAAAAGGTAATTAATCATGGATCCTTCTTAATTAACCAGCCAGTCTAATTAAAATGAAGCTTTTTGGGAGGTTTTTGAAATTTCCATGTTTGAAACCCAAAACCACACTTCTCTGCTTCATGCTTGACTTCATATATAATTAAGACAAAGTTTAGGGTTAGGGGGAACATGATTTGTCTGGTTTGAATATGTCTAGACCTTGTTTATGAACTTTTGAATGCTTACTATATATGACATAAGAAGACTATGTGCTTTGGTTTTTTATTTTTTTATTTTTTATTTTATGCCCATTTGAATATTGGTCAAATCCTAGGTTTGACCAAGATTTAAACAAGTTCAAAACATGAAAATGAAAAGGTATATAAGCCTGGATCCTTCTTAACTAGTCACTCTAAAATGAAGCTTTAATTTTGGGAGGTTTTGAAATTTCCATGTTTGAAACCAAAAACCACTTCTCTTCATGCTTGACTTCATAAGACAAAGTTTATGGTTTTAGAGGGGTAGATACATGATTTGTCTTATTTGAATATGTCTAGCTAGACCTTGTTTATCAACTTTTGAATGCTTACTATATATATGTATGTGACATAAGAAAACTACAGTATGTGCTTTGGTTTTTCATTTTTCTGATTTTTTTGGAATTTTGATGCACATTTGAATCTTGGTCAAATCCTAGGTTTGACCAAGATTTAAACAAGTATAGAACATGAAAATGAAAAGGAAAGCTTGTATCCTTCTTAGTCACTCTAAAATGAAGTTTTTGGGAGGTTTTTGAAATTTCCATGTTTGAAACCCAAAACCACTTATCTTCATGCTTGACTTCGTCATAAGACAGAGTTTAGGGGTTAGGGGGTAGATACATGATTTGTCTAGCTAGTTTGAATATGTCCAGACCTTGTTTATCAACTTTAATGCTTACTATATGACATATAAGAAGACTATGTGCGCTATGGTTTTTCATTTTTCTGTTTTTTTATTTTATGCCCATTTGAATCTTGGTCAAATCCTAGATTGACTTCATAAGACAGAGTTTAGGGTTAGGGGTAGATATACACATAATTTTTCTGGTTTGAATATGTCTAGACCTTGTTTATCAACTTGAGTGTTTACTATATGACATAATTAAGAAGGCTATGTGTGCTTTGGTTTTTCATTCTTTAGATTTTTTGTGAATTTTTATGCTCATTTGAATCTTCGTCAAATCCTAGGTTTGACCAAGATTTAAATAAGTTTAAAACATGGAAATGAAAAGGTAAGCATCGATCCTTCTTAGTCGCTCTAAAATGAAGCTGAATTTTGGGAGGTTTTTTGAAATTTCCATGTTTGAAACCCAAAACCACTTCTCTTCATGCTTGACTTCATAAGACGAAGTTTAGGGTCGATAGGGGGTAGATACATGATTTGTCTGGTTTGGATATATCTAGAACTTGTTTATCAACTTGAATGCTTACGATATGACATAGTTTAGGGGTTAGCGGGTAGATACATGATTTGTATGGTTTGAATATGTCTAGACCTTGTTTATCAACTTTAATGCTTACTATATGACATAAGAAGACTATGTGCTTTGGTTTTTCATTTTTCTATTTTTTTTTTGAATTTTCTGCCAATTTTGTTTGAACAAGATTTAGACAAGTTTTACACGTGAAAACGAATAAGTAAGCCTGGATCCTTCTTAGTCACTCCAAAATGTACCAATTGATAGGTGCGTTAACTTTGCTTCATGGAAAAAATAATGTCATGTAAATGAGTTAACTTGGATTTCCTACCCTTGAATCCATAGGAAACTTTGTTCTAATGCACTATAATAATCAACCGAGTTTTTACACCAACAGGTCTGTCACTTACGTGTGGTGCCCACGCGTGAGGTCCCACACTTCAGTGAGCACAAGTCACGTGCAATAGGTACGCAAACTCCCAGCCATCTTCTTTGTCAAGAGAAGACGCATCACTCAGGATGCGTATTGGAAGCCTGTGGGTCCTGGATCCTTCGTTGTCCCTCTACAAAAAAAACAAATCTCTCTCATTCTCGGCCTCGCTCGACTCGTCGCTCGCACCTCCTGCTCACTGACAAACCCTGCACAAAAGTCAACATCATCACCCGAAAAAGGGGAGACACCATAATTCTCTCCCTTCTTCTCTCCTTCCGAGTGATCCCTCTTCCTCCGAGTTTCACTCGACGGGCAAACACACATGTGTTGCATAGTAATAATAAAAAGGTAGAAAAATCGACCTACGAATCTATAATTAAATAGGTTAAACTAGGGTTTTGCCCAGTACTACAGATCAAGGTTCAAAAAATCCAACTACGGGGTTCGAACAACCCCATTTCTAATCCAAGATTTTTTTCGACCTCATCCAATGGCCTCAAACTATAGGCCGGGTTAGCATCTAGTGCAGTATGTGTGAGAATGTATGCACTATGTGTGCTATAACTTGTGTGTCTTTCAAATTTGAACCAAATTTGAATAAGTTTGAAATATTTGAAATGGGGCTTTTGGCTTAAACGTTTGAAACCCAAAACGACTTCTCCTCATGCTAGACTTCATAAGACCGAGTTTAGGGTTAGGGGGTAGATACATGATTTGTCTGGTTTGAATATGTCTAAACCTTGTTTATCAACTTGAATGCTTACTATATGACATAAGAAGACCATGTGCTTTTGTTTTTCATTTTTCTATTTTTTTAAGAATTTTATGCACATTTGATTCTGGTCAAATCCTAGGTTCAACCAAGATTTAAACAAGTTTCAAGCATGAAAATGAAAACGTAAGCCAAGATCCTTCTTAATTAGTCACTCTAAAATATATGAAGCTTTTGGGACGTACTTTAAATTTCCATGTTTGAAACCCAAAACCAATTCTCTTCATGATTGACTTCATAAGACAAAGTTTAGGGTTAGGGGTAGATATACATGTTTTTCTGGTTTGAATATGTCTAGACCTTGTTTATCAACTTGAGTGTTTACTATATGACATAATTAAGAAGGCTATGTGCTTTGGTTTTTCATTCTTTAGATTTTTTGTCTGAATTTTTATGCCCATTTGAATCTTGGTCAAATCCTAGGTTTGACCAAGATTTAAATAAGTTTAAAACATGGAAATTAAAAGGTAAGCATCGATCCTTCTTAGTCGCTCTAAAATGAAGCTGAATTTTGGGAGGTTTTTGAAATTTCCATGTTTGAAACCCAAAACCACTTCTCTTCATGCTTGACATATATAATTAAGACAAAGTTTAGGGTTAGGTGGGTACATGATTTGTCTGGTTTGAATATGTCTAGACCTTGTTTATGAACTTGAATGCTTACTATATGACATAAGAAGACTATGTGCTTTGGTATTTTATTTTTTTTTTTTTATGCCCATTTGAATCTTGGTCAAATCCTAGGTTTGACAAGATTTAAACAAGTTTAAAACATGAAAATGAAAGGTAGTCTGGATCCTTCTAACTAGTCACTCTAAAATGAAGCTTTAATTTTGGGAGGTTTTTGAAATTTCCATCTTTGAAACCCAAAACCACTTCTCTTCATGCTTGACTTCATAAGATGAAGTTTAGGGTCGATAGGGGTAGATACATGATTTGTCTGGTTTGAATATGTCTAGACCATGTTTATCAATTTAATGCTTACTATATGACATAAGAAGACTATGTGCTTTGGTTTTTCATTTTTCTGATTTTTTAGAATTTTATGCCCATTTGAATCTTGGTCAAATCCTAGGTTTGACCAAGATTTAAACAAGTATATATAGAACATGAAAATGAAAAGAGAGCATGTATTTTTAGTCTCTTTAAAATGAAGTTTTGGGAGGTTTTTGAAATTTCCATGTTTGAAACCCAAAACCACTTATCTTCATGCTTGAGCAAGATTTGACCAAGATTTAAACAAGTTTAAATCATGAAAATGGAAAAGTAAGCCTGGATCCTTCTTAGTCACTCTAAAATGAAGCTTTTGGGATGTTCTTGAAATTTCCATGTTTGAAACCCGGCCAAAACGACTTTCTCTTCATGCTAGACTTCATAAGATCGACACGGGGTAGATACATGATTTGTCTGGTTTGGATATATCTAGACCTTGTTTATCAACTTGAATGCTTACGATATGACATAAGAACACTATGTGCTTTTTGTTTTTCATTTTTTTGTGCCCATTTGTATATCTTGGTCAAATCCTAGGTTTGACCAAGATTTAAACAAGTTTAAAACATGAAAATGAAAAGGGAAACATGTATCCTTCTTAGTCACTCTAAAATGAATTTTTTTGGGAGGTTTTTGAAATTTCCATGTTTGAAACCTAAAACCACTTCTCTTCATGCTTGACTTCATAAGACAGAGTTTAGGGTTAGAGGGGTAGATACATGATTTGTCTTATTTGAATATGTCTAGCTAGACCTTGTTTATCAACTTTTGAATTCTTACTATATATATGTGACATAAGAAGACTATGTGCTTTTGTTTTTCATTTTTCCAATTTTTTAATTTTATGCCCATTTAAATCTTGGTCAAATCCTAGGTTTGACAATGATTTAAACAAGTTTCTAATATGAAAATGAAAAGGTAAGCATGGATCCTTCTTAGTCACTCTAAAATGAAGCTTTTGATAGGTTTTTGAAATTTCCATATTTGAAACCCAAAACCACTTCTCTTCATGCTTGACTACATAAGACAAAGTTTATGGTTAGGGGGTAGATACATGATTTTTCTTGTTTGAATATGTCTAGACCCTTGTTTATCAACTTTAATGCTTACTATATGACATAAGAAAACTATGTGCTTTGGTTTTTCATTTTTTTGATTTTTTTGGAATTTTGATGCACATTTGAATCTTGGTCAAATCCTAGGTTTGACCAAGATTTAAACAAGTATAAACATGAAAATGAAAAAAGGGAAGCATGTATCCTTCTTAGTCACCCTAAAATGAAGTTTTTGGGAGGTTTTTGAAATTTCCATGTTTGAAACCCAAAACCACTTAATCTTCATGCTTGACCGTCATAAGACAGAGTTTAGGGTTAGGGGTAGATACATGATTTGTCTAGTTTGAATATGTCTAGACCTTGTTTACCAACTTTAATGCTTACTATATGACATATAAGAAGACTATGTGCTTTGGTTTTTCATTTTTTTCATTTTTTATTTTATGCCCATTTGAATGTGGTCAAATCCTAGTTTGACCAAGATTTAAACAAGTTTAAAACATGAAAATGGAAAAGGTATATGGATCCTTCTTAGTCAAAAATGAAGCTTTTGGGATGATTTTGAAATTTCCATGTTTGAAACCCAAAACCAATTCTCTTCATGCTTGACTTCATAAGACAGAGTTTAGGGTCAGGGGTTAGATACATTATTTGTCTAGTTTGAATATGTCTAGACTTTGTATATCAACTTGAATATATTATTGTACCATGTCTCCACATAGCCCAAAATGACATATTTTCAAAAGTTTTCATGCATGAGTACTTGTAACTAGTAAAAATAGAAAGTACAAATAGGAACCCCATGTATGAGGATACTAAAAAGAACTCTTTCACATTTTGGTATAGATTATGAGTTTTCTTGGCTTCCACAAGTGAGTACATGTCATGCAAAAATTAACACAAATTTAGTTATCATGACCCATTTTTTCAGGCATTGTGCATATCGCTTGAGAAACATCTTTGCGAGCTAGTGTATTTAACGTTTATTCACATATAATGGATTTTTACTTTATTAGTGCACACAATGACAGAATCGGCCAAATGTTATGATTTTTGTAGTGCTAGAAAAACAAGATGCACTACGATGAAGCATGAAAGGAGGCAAGGGGAGGGATAGTGAGAAGTGAAGAGGTGGGAGAACCGAGAGATGAACCGCAAGGTAATTGGGGCCAAAACGATTCCAACTTCCTAGGCATTGACCAACTTTGCCCGTCTTAAACAACGTGGCGGTGAACCCGTATAAGCAACAACTTCGGCAAGTGACCAATCGACATAGCTATGGCCTTCCGACTTGGCTCGTCGCCGCGCGTAGTCCTACCACCCACGAGGAAGCATCAGCGCCGCCTTCGCTTCATCCATCGCGCACCAAGGCATAACCGCCGCTACTGTGGTTGTTCAGCCCGCGGCGCGCCCTGAGCCCTACGCCAGCGCTTCCGTCGGGCCGATGGATGAGGCGGGATCTCCCACGCAGCCCCCGCATCGACGCTGGCCCTGGCCGGCTTTTCCGCCCGCGCATGCCGCATGGTTTCTTTGCAGCAGGTGAGAACCCCTTCGGCGGCGCGAGCGATGCGGAGGCAGGGAGCTCCCGTGGCCAGCCGCCTCCGACCGCACTT
This sequence comes from Lolium multiflorum, assembly GCA_030979885.1. Classification (NCBI taxonomy): domain Eukaryota; kingdom Viridiplantae; phylum Streptophyta; class Magnoliopsida; order Poales; family Poaceae; genus Lolium; species Lolium multiflorum. The sequence goes on along the minus strand of CM061747.1, from coordinate 209,763,910 downwards.
CAGGCGGTGACGCCGTGGAGCCGGGCCGTTCTTTCGAGGCGCATCACGGCGACGCCCTTTGCAGGAGCAACACCGCCGAGGAGCTCGTATATAACGTGATGTTCCCGGCACTCTATAGATGCCGGGATGCTCTGCAAGCTTTTGCAGGCTAAGAATGGCGGCTGCAAATCCAGGGACGCAGCATGCAGCGGCGCGCCGATGAGGCTAAGGTGGCGCACGCTTTCCACCGGCGTGCCTCGACGGCTTAACATCGCACCACGGCCGTGCAACGCCCAAACAGCTCCAGGCTGATCCAAAAATACTCCGGTGAGCATATCACTCAGGAGTAGAACAATCCAATTTCTCTAGTACTGTAGAAGTACTTTATTAGTGCACAAACCTGGCGAAATTAAAGGTGTGTTCTTTGTGTGTGATGTAAATCTAAAAATTTGAAGGTTCTAGCAAAAACATTTTCACAGATATTCGATGTGTTTGCTTGGCCTTATCTATATATCCGGTGAGCATATATGGATGCCAAATCCTTTACAACTTAGGGCTCCTTTGATTCATAGGAATATAGAGTGTAGGAATAGGAAAGGTGTAGGATTGGAATGTCATGCAGTTGAATCCTATAGGAATATGGTGTGTCTTTGATTGTAGCAAAGGAATTTTCCATGAGGTATGAGCTAATGCTTTTTTCTATAGGATTTGTACTACAAGATTCCTATAGGAATAATTCCTATAGGATATGTTCCTATGAATCAAATGACTTGTATAGAAATTTTCCTATAGGATCCAATTCCTACATAATTCCTATATCAATCTATGAATCAAAGGAGCCCTATATTTTTTAAGAGATCGATGTGCATGCATCTATCTCGCCATGGTAAATTAATGAAACAAGTTGCATATTTGCCAGAATTCCAAACGTGAGCAGTATAGAGATCGAGACCTTAATTAATTATTATGGGTAGGATGCATGCATGCATGGCCATTTTCTAAGGATACTAGAGCTTTTCTAGGTTAATTTGCAACTATATGTATATTTGTTTTCTAGTTCTGGGCTGATCATTAAACTCAACATTGAGTTGTAGATTATGTGAAATTAGTACATGCCATAAAATATAGTAATTTTTTATGTACCCTACGAGGCAGTACGTGTGGTGTACCCTTAATTATTAGGATTTGCATAGGAATTGTGTAGGATTTGGTTCCTATGGGAAAATTTCCTATACATGTTGTTTGATTCATAGTAACATAGCCTATAGGAAAAATTCCTATAGGAATCTTGTAGTGTAATTCCTATAGGAAAAAAGCATTAGCTCATACCTCATGGAAAATTCCTTTGCTACAATCAAACAAACTTCATCTTCCTATAGGATTCAAGTAGACATGCCATCCAATCCTATACCTTTCCTATTCCTATGTTTTCCTATCCTTCAAATCAAAGGAGCCCTAATTGGTAGACATGTACCGTTGGCATGTTTGAAGAAAATTTGAATTTGGAAGAAGTTTTTTTTACGCAAGCACAAAATCATGTGTGATGGTGAAATTTCTAGAACAAATTAATACAAACCTAGTAATATGAGTTTGTTTGGCTTTCTGCCCACAAGTGAGTATTGTGCGCATGTACTTTGATGCAAAATCCCGCCATACAAAACTTTTTAGTTATCATATGACCTCAAGTTTGGAAGAGATCGTATTTTAAACTTCACAAACAAGAGATTCTAACAATTATATGCATGCATGAAAGAATGATTTCCCTTTTTATTACTGTACAAAAATGGCTAGATGTGTGTTATTTGTGAAGGAGGGCTACCAAATTTAGTTGCACATTATTGTCATAATTCCACCTTTTGGAAGCAGTAGGGTAGACATGCTTTCCGCGTAGGATGTGTTAGTGCCATCAATTTTGTAGATATAGGTTCAAGGATTTGTTCATCTTAATCTGCAACTATATATGGATTTTTAAGCTTTTGCCTAGTAATTAAACTCATAATTGAAATAATGTAGGTTATTTAACTACATACATGCCATAAATTATGACAGGAAATACTTGGACGTGCCTTGGTAACAAACAAGAACACAATGAACAAACTTCAAATGCCAATCCACCCACCAAGCTATACGATTGGCATGTACAATGATCGACTCCTTCTAATCAAATTTGAATACAATAGAAGAAGTTTAAATTTTTTTCAAAATGAGATCAACTTGTGCATTGAGTCATCCTTTGTTATTTATTTGATTGTAAAAATAGAAACATAGGCATATGAATGTATTCGAAACACTTCACTTTTCAACGGGGAAGGGACCCGAAGGTCCCAGAAAAACAAAAAAGATTACAATAGTAGTACTCCTTTGAGAAGGCAGTAGAAGAAGGATCCTCGAAGAGCCAAATGCTTTTATTATCCACGGCTGTTCGGCTCTTTTCCTTCTCGTGTAAGCTATCGCGCAATGATTATACTAATGGGATGGTAGTACAACCATTTTCGCAAACTTCTGCGCCCTTCGTCATGTCAAGCATCGTATCCCAAGCATTCTGCTCGAATGAAATACTCCTAAGTACGTACGGTATTCCCTCCAAAGACACACACACACGGTATTCCCTCCAAAGACGCACCGTCGCCCCGATCTGCTCGAATGAAATACTCCAAAATACTTCTGCGCCCTTCGTCATGTCAGCATCGTATCCCAGTGTGCAAGCAGTCTCCTATGAAATGGAGACGACATTTTGTTGAAAAGTGTCGGTGCATGCTATATACCACACTAGTATGAGAGTTTTACAGCATTATTCCGATTTCACACATTAAATTTGGACGCGATGCCACAACGACAAGAGTGGTTTAAACAAGGCCATTATTTTTATTATGTTATATTACTACAATACTCCAAGGTAGCACTAGTAGCCTTCGGTTGTACTCTGCCGGTCGCGCTGCCTCATTCGACCAGACTTTATTCTTCTTCTCATATATATATACAAAATACGTCTGCCGAGGTTCGATGATCGCACCGTCGCCCCTCTCGCGCCGCCGTCTTGGGCCGCCACCATTCCTCTCCCCCGAGTTCTCCCCGTCCCAGCTTTGCAATCAAGCACCAGGACCGATCTTAGCAGGTATGTACATCTCCAACCTCCGGCGAGTACAGAGGTTCATCGGTCATTGTGTTCGATATAACCTTAATTTGGGGATTGCAATGTGAGTAACTTACTGGGTTTTCTAGGAAATGAAAACGGCGTCGCTCGATGCCTACACTGCGTCGGCGGATACATGGAAAGCGGAGACGGATGCTCTGCATGCATCGGCGGAGACATGTAAAGCGGATGCGGATGGGAGGCAAAGGCGAAGGCGGTGTCTAGGACGGGCCCGGGCGCTGTGGCGCTGGCAAATGCTCGTATCGAAGCTGCATTTTGTTGGAAAGTCTTGGCGCGTGCTTCGAGAGTTTTGGCGCAGCCGGGAGAACCGTCGGAGGCTTCGAAGCTGGCTGCTTTGAACGCGTCGAGAGCTTGGATGGTGACTTCATCTAAGGCGGCGCTTGTTGCATATGATCGTGACTCGTCAACCCCTTTGTAAGTTCTACCTTCCCCAACTGCAATGAGGTTAGATCTGGTGGATTGGGTTTTTTGCCCAAACCAGACGTGATGATGCATTGAGATGTTTTTGTATTTTTGATGATGCATTCTGCTTCTTTTGTAATTTGGGTGATTCATTATGCTTTTTAGGTAGTAATTTTTCTGATGCACTCACCTCTTCGGGATTTTTCATGGTTTTTTGTTTTTCTTTGTCCTAGCTAATGCTCTCTGCTGTTTATCCAAAAGTTGGATGATGCATTGTACTGTTTACATATATTTTACTCTGATGATGCATTTTGCTCTTTTAGCCTTTTAGGTAATTTTTCTGATTCTTTGAACAGTGTGGGAAATTTCGATGAAGAATTTTGCTTGTCAACTTAGATGATGTATTGTGCTGTTTACATTTTATTACCTATATCAAAGCTAACCCCATCTGATGTTACCACAGCGTTTTGGGTCCTGTAGAGGTCTCTTTTTCCTCCAATCGTGTTGACACGTTAGCAATTATTACTGTATATGCGAGATTGCCTTCCGTTGGTGCGTCCTATTTTGGTGTTTTTTGCAAATTAAGGCTTTATTGATTATGCAACGATTACAATTGCATTGTCCTGTTTACAATATTTTGATTTTGCTGATGCATTGTGCTGTTCACATTATTTTGATTTCTTTGATTGTCCTGTTTATTATTTTGATTTTCGGTGCATTTTGTTTACACTATTTTGATTTTGCTGATGCACCGTGCAGTTTAGGAAACTTTGATGATGAATTAGATGATGCATTTTGCTGCTTAGTCAAATTAGATGTTGCATTTTGTTTTAAAAAATAGATGATGCAGTGTGTTGTTTACATAATTTTGACGATGCATCGTGCGATTTGCATAATCCTACCAGCTTCAGTCGAAGGACACCCACAACAATCAACGATCTGCCTGGAGATGTAGTCTCTCAGATTCTTGTCAGGCTTCCTCCCCATCCAACCTGCTTACTAGCTGCATCAGGCACCAAGAAAGCATGGAGGCAATGTATGGGAAGCAATTATTTCAGAAAGCTAACTGTGTCACACAACGGAGGAAACCCGTTGCTAGGGTTTTTCACCAACAACTCCGAGGACAATCGATTCATCACAGAGCATGATCTTCACCCGCCATCTTGAAGATGCTGGCAATCCGTCTCAAGTGAACGGTCCCAAAATCTATATCCTGGGATGCCGCGATGGTATGGTGCTACTCCATTCTAATGTATCCAGTGGGTATATATCAGTCTGGGATCCAATTAGGCAAGTTCTCACAGCGATACCAGAACCACCATTGTGGCGCAATCACACAATTGAAAGCAGCGGCTCAATTCTCTGTTCGAGAAACAACTCTGAACCGTTTACACATTGTGGCAAGTTCTCGGTTGTTTGGATAACAACTAAACGTTACGATGCATAGGCTCATATCTACTCACCAGATTCAAAAGAATGGGAGTTTCTAGCTCGATCAACTCCGATGCTGTCAGAGATTGACCGTAGACCGCAACTCTCATAGGGGGTATTTTGTACTGCCAACGAAGTCTAGATATATCATTGAGCTTGACCATGCAAAGAAGGCTCTGAAATATATTCAGTGCCCTCATGAGACGCATGATATATTCATGCTTAACATTCACATCTTCAAGGGACATAATGGAGATGTTGCCCCTTTGTTATAAGAGACTTCACCCTACAAACATGGGCACAAGATCATCTCAAGCGATCACGAGTCATGGACATGTCATATAAATTTTGAATTGGATACTTTTTTGGCCTTGACACATCATTTCCATACAATTGGAAACATGCAGTAAGGTTACTCTGCGTATTTGAGGACACAAATGAGCTGGTTGTACGGGCAAAGGAGGGAGTATTCCAATTAGATATGAGCAACTGGCAGTGGAGAAAGTACAATTCTGCTAGACGTTGGTGCACTTTACATCCCTACTCAGTTAGACCGGGTTAGTCATTCATATGTAACCTTTGCATTCATTTACATATGACTTTTGCTGATCAATTTGTTCATTTCCTGACAGTAACCGACCTGACCAGTGCAACATCAAGGACACGAAAAAGAACGCGCTGTCAGGAACCCATCTAATTCAAAGTTCAACATCCATAAGAGAAAAGGAGGTCGCATATGAAGGAGCAAGGCTTGTTTGGGCAAGAAGTGATAGCCCAGCTTTGTTTGGTCTGATGTCTTTTAGTTTTCGTTCTGGTGGAAATGTCGCTGCACCATTTGTTTGTACCGCAGCTCCATAGCTGCTAGCTGCTAGTACGTTGGCGCTGTCCTACGTCTGCTTGTTTTGGGGCACAAATATGCCACGAAACCTTTGTTTTATGTGATCAAACGGTCATCTCTGCATGTATATGTTCGGGTTCGATGAAACCTTTTTGTGATCTGTACATATATTTGAGTCAGTCTGTGTTTTGTTTTATGATGGGCAGGAGTATTTGTTTTACTACACCATTGCTTATCCGAATTGTATTGCTCACTCTATTCAAAAAGTTAGCGGCTCACCTTTTTCCTTCAAGATACGGATGTATCTACACACTAAAAACATATATAGATGAAACCATCTTGAGACAAAGTTTAGTCACTTATGTATGGACGGGGTAGTATTATTTATGTTGTGCTCCCAAACAAGCAGACATCGGACAGCGCCTGTTTAAAGTTCATATGTGTAATCTTATTCCTTTGGAAGTTAAGCATTAAACTCTACTAGTACAACCGTGGTGGTCTTGTGATGTAGTACTCTTTTGATGCATTTGTGATGTAGTAGTACAGTTTTTTTTTGAACTGGTATAGTACTATCTAAAGTACTCCCTCCGATTCACATTCATTTTACACGAAGAAATATGGATCGGAGCGAGGAGTAAATTAAACATGGCATCTCGTGCATGAAGCTATCGATCAGGTTGGCTAGAATGGCAATACAATGAAGCTTGGATCGTGTTGGCTAGAATGGCAATACAATGCTCCTCATTAGGCAAATGCATGCCATGTACGATAGTATACATCCGTAAAGAAGTCTATACTGACATAAAAAAGACTACATTGGGGATGAGAGTCAATTGGGGAATCTACAATACATAAAATCTTGCTCGTAGCTGATTTTGGCTAAGAGGGTTTTACTCACATTACACGTGCCACTTTCCTTGTCGCAAAACAAGTTCCAATAAAGGAAGAGGAAAGAAGAGGACATTGTGGGCGAGATTGAACACCTTTTTATGTGTTAAGTTGAGGCCTTGTTTAGCTGAGGATTTCGACTTAGCCCTAACAGCTCAGCACACCCCAGAAATAAATTTCCTTGCGCGCACCACTGTCAGCAAAAATAACAAAATTAGCACGCAAGATTAAGAACGAAGTGAATTTAAGTAACTTGGTTAGCTTTTCAAGCAATATATTCAGAGAAAGAGCACACATGTCCGGCTAGAAATAATCGTAAGAAGAACAATAAATCTAAGGCATCCCACTTCATATGCAGGGACGCGACAGCGCATGGATTCATACCTTGAGTCGACTCTGGCTCGTAGAAGGGCGGTCGCGCCTCGAGGATGCCGGCGACGTCTCCACCTCGATATCACATGTGCTTCTCGGTGGGCGGTGCGCCACGCCATGTAGAAGATCTATCAAAAGAGGAGAGCCCGATGCTACCGACGCCTCTACCTTGATAGCACCGGCTTGTTGCTTCGCACCGAGATGCGCCACGTGCAAGATTTAGCGGATGCCAATTTTAGAGATATGTCATGATCGTTGTAACAAATTTCAACATGATGATGATTTGATCCTTCACTCGGCCTTGAACATAAGTACTAGTACAGTCTCACAATTTTTTTTATCATTATACTTTGCGAGATTTAGCGGATGCGGTAACACAATTTTCAATGTAATGATGATTTGATGTTGCACTAGACCTTGAACATAAGTACTAGTACGGTCTCACAATTTTGTATCATTATACTTTGCAAGTTTTAGCGGATGCGCCCATTTTCAGAGGATCATGGTAACACATTTTCAACGTGATGATGATTTGATGTTGCACTCGACCTTGAACAGAAGTACTACTACTGTCTTACAACTTCTTTATCATTATACTTTGCAAGATTTAGCGATGCGCCAAATTCAGAGATAGATCATGATCATGGTAGCAAATTTTCAACGTGATGATGATTTGATGTTGCACTCGAACTTGAACAGAAGTACTAGTACAGTCTCACAATTTTTTTATCATTATACTTTGCGAGATTTAGCGGATGCGCCAAATTCAGAGATAGATCGTGATCATGGTAACACACTTTTCAATGTAATGGTGATTTGATGTTGCACTCGACCTTGAACATAAGTACTAGTACGGTCTCACAATTTTGTATCATTATACTTTGCAAGTTTTAGCGGATGCGCCCATTTTCAGAGGTAGATCATGATCATGGTAACAAATTTTCAACGTGATGATGATTTGATGTTGCACTCGAACTTGAACTGAAGTACTAGTATGGTCTCACAATTTTATTATCATTATACTTTGAAAGATATAGCGGATGCGCCAATTTCAGAGATAGATCATGATCATGGTAACAAATTTTCAACGTGATGATTTGATGTTGCACTCGGCCTAGAATAGAAGTACTAGTACGGTCTCACAATTTTTTTATCATTATACTTTGCAAGATATAGCGGATACGCTAATTTCAGAGATAGATCATGGCCATGGTAGTGACCAATATTCAAGGTGACGATGATTTGATTTTGCACTCGGCCTTGAACAGAGGTACTAGTACGGTCTCACAATTTTTTATCATTATACTTGGACCTTAGCGAAATTCAAAATCTCATAGCGGCAAAACTTCCCGCCTACAAAATACAAAAATTTCACACGCTTCCAAATTCCCATTCTACCCCTGTGGAGATGGCGCAAAGTCGGTTGGTGGGGGGTCTGCCGTCATTTTTTGATCACCACCTCCTAGCCCGAAACCCTCCCAAAATACATTTCCTTCGGACCACCGAACTTCCCAAGTCCCTCTCCCACCTCCACGACCCCGCAACATCCCGCCGGACTTCCCTGGCCTACCGAGCCCTCGCGATCCTCGTCATCGGCTGCTGCGGCCGCTTCATCGACGCCGTCATCAACCGGATCGGATCATCCCCGCCGAACCTCGAAACCATATGCTCATCTAGCAGCCTACCGTAGTCGCACAGCTGGTCGCCGTCCCCACCGGAGCCGCCGCCGGATCCGTCGTCCGCATCGGATCTTGCTCCACACCGCGTGCACGAACCGGATCTGCTTCCACGGCGCGTGCATGATCTAAACTCTTCTACTTGTCGCTATTGCTTGCCTGCAAGTTCTTGTTTAATCTTGGGGAACTGTTTGTGCTAACGACGCGCGCGTTACGTTTTTTTGAGATGAGATGAGTAATCATGAAGTGTAATGGCCGTCTCTCCAACCCCAAGTAGCACATGTAGCGTACTTCATCACCGGATCTATCAACCCCAGGAAGATCTGCTGTGACTCCCACAGAGTGCTTCTCCTAATGTAAGTCCCTTGTTTTAGCGCCATGTTCTGGGTTGCTATTTTCTACTTCATTGCTAACTTTAAGCGATTGAACATTTTGGTTTGCATTCCATGCTCTGTAGATGTAGCCATCATAACTTCTATCTTGCTCAGTCGTTGTTACAAAAATTATAGGTATTATAGTAACATCCTGCTATTATTTAGTTCATGGCCAATTTTAAGTAATTGCACATGTTGGTTCGCATTCCTGCTCTATAGCTTTTGGCATCGTAACTTCTATATTTGGTTTACATTCCTGCTCTGTAGATCTAGCCATCATAACTTTATCTTGCTCGTCGTTGTTACAAAAATTATGGCTGCTACTATGTTGTTTGTGCCAATTTTTTACTCCATGAACATGTTGGCTTGCATTCCTGTACTACAGGTGATGCCATTGTTTTGTATCTAGTTCATTGTAAGCTAACAAAGTAAGGACTTAGTTTGGCATGCTATCACTCTGCTATCTAGCCTGTAGTACAAATAAACTTGTCATACTACTAGATAATAATTTTGCGTGCCATCTTGTTCTTCAAAAGCTGCATTATTGACTTGTTTCTCGACTTGGCATGACGCTCACATATGGAAAGCTGAACATATTGGTTTGCATTCCCTCTTATACAAGTTCACAGGTGATCCCACTATATTCTGTATCTGGTCCATCCTAAGCTCCAGCATTAACTATCCTCTATGTGTTGCTTATTACAAGTTTATATCCCGAAACATCTTGATTTGCATCCCCTTCACTATAAGTTCAGGAGTATTATTTAGTTCACGGCCAAAATTAAGTAATTGCACTTGGCACATGTTGGTTCACATTCCCTCCTCTTTAGCTTTTGCCATCGTAACTTCTATTTTTGGTTTACATTCCCTTCGTAGATGTAGCCATCATAACTTCATCTTGCTCATCGTTGTTACAAAATTTATAGCCTTACTATGTTGTTCATGCCAATTTTCTACTCCCCGAACATGTTGGTTTGCATGGACTCGACAGTAGTAAGTCGCTGTTTCATTTACATGCTCTGTTATATTGGTTGGTATGCGGCATGCACTCTTTGTTTGCTTATTGTGCGCATTACAATGATCTTGTTATAACGACGAAATGATGAGTTCCAAATTCTTTGGCAAACAATATTGTAGTGTCTTTGCCTTTCCATTGTTGTTGTCTTAACTTGTAATGTCTTTGTTTCAGATATAGGTGCTGCATGGACAACTTAAAAGATTGCCGGATCCCTTCATTGTATTGCTAGGTTTAATTACCATTCAATTTATCTGGGTTCTGTAATATTTTTCAATGCCTTGCAGATGTAATATTTAGTTAGTTTTTATAGTTCTTTCGCGCATTTTTCTTTGGTGCTTGTGGTAAGTGAGGCTATCCAGAAATCAATGCTGCGTAAATATTCTCAGATCTAAATCACGAATTCCCATCCCTTAAACGGCCCAATTAAGCGAAATCACATATGTGCCGCCCGCAAAATCCTAAAGCGCCTATTACGCCGGCATATAACAAACTAAACTGGCCCACTTACTTATTGGGCCACCACTTGATTTAATGTGGACCCCACACTTTTATTGGGCCGGCCCACTTTCTTTAAGGTGGACCCCACCACCCTGGGCCGGCCACTTTTTGTGGTGGACCCCATACAAAATGGGCCGCCCTTTAAGACGAAAGTGGGTCCCACTGTGTTTCCGGCCACTAGCGTGTTCGGCCCACTTGCTATATGGTGGACCCACATACTAAATGGGCGCCCTTTAACGAAAGTGGGACCCACCTGTTTTTGGTGGTCCACTAGCCCGTTGGCCGGCCCACTTGCTATAAGGTGGACCCACATACTAAATGGGCCGCCCTCAGAAAGTGGGACCCACAAGTGTTTTGGCCCGGCCCACTATCTTGTTGGGCGGCCACTTGCTATATGGTGGACCCTCATACTAAATGGGCCACCCTTTAACGAAAAGTGGGACCCCTGTGTTTTTGGCCCGCCCACTATATTGTTGGCCGACCCACTTCCTATATGGTGGACCCCACATACTAAATGGGCTCGCCTTTAACAGAAAGGACCCACCTGCTTTTGGCCGGCTTGTTGGGCAGCCCATTTGATCTAATGTGGACCCCACGTACTAAATGGGCCGACCCGATAGCGGAAAGTGGGACCCACATGCTAATTGGCCCACTATCTTCTTGGCCGCCCGCTTGCTTTAATGTGGACCCCACTTTGTAAATGGGCCGGCCCGATCAGGAAAGTGGGTCCCACATGTCTTGTGGGCGGCCTTTTTGTTGACCGGTCAAACGAGTGCATTCGGCCGGCCCACATGCTGGCCGGCCCATTAAATTTTTGACCATCAACCTTAGAGGTTAGGCCCACCACGTAACTAATGGACCACCACTATATAGTTGACGGTCAAACTAAGTCACTGGCCCGGCCCAAACTTAATGGGTCGGCCGCTTAAGACGTGGCAGCCTCGTGTGGGCCTACCATCTACCACGGGGGTTTGGCGTTACGCCGTGCCCGATTAACGGCGCCACGTGTCGCTTGCATGACGTCGCTCAACGGCTCCGGAAACAGGCAACGGTCCGATTTTCCGTGGCGGAAAGGCGCCCAAGCGCGACGGACCGAAAAATCGTCGTAGGACTTTGCCCGACGGTTTCCACAAACCCATATCGTCGGTTAGGCCCATAGGCGACGAAAAATACCCCTTAGCGGACGATTTTGAGACGTTGTCTATCAGAACTTTTCTTGTAGTGTATGTGGTTCATCTCTCTCTCCCATGGTGTGATCTTTATGTGATCATGAGCTTTGTATCACTAAATCTATGTGCTACTCTAGTGATGTTATTAAAGTAGTCTATTCCTCCTCCATGATGTAAAGAGGACAGTGTGTGCATCATGTAGTACTTGGTGTAGGCTATGATTGTAATCTCTTGTGGATTATGAAGTTAACTATTACTATGATAGTATTGATGTGATCTATTCCCCTTTCATAGCTATTGTTGACAGTGTGTATGCTATGTTAGTACTCGGTCTAAATTGCAACGGTATTATCTTGGATTATGATTTGATGAGGATATCCCTATGAGTGGTGTTTGTCAAGTACTTGATGAACTTTGAGTGGAGCTTTCGTAGCCACTACGTGATGATTAGTGATTCCAATAGGAGAGTAATTCAGAGTACCACAAGTGAAGAGAAGTTATCTAATTATCCAATTATGTGATCATTGTTGAGAGTGTCCACTAGTGAAAGTATGATCCCTAGGCCTTGTTTCTAAGCATTGAAACACCGTTTCTACTACATGTTCGCTTGCTGCCATTTTTATTTCAGATTGCAATTACTATTTATAATCATCCATATTAATTGTATTTCACTATCTCTTCGCCGAACTAGTGCACCTATACATCTGACAAGTGTATTAGGTGTGTTGGGGACACAAGAGACTTCTTGTATCTTAATTGCAGGATTGCTTGAGAGGGATATCTTTGACCTCTACCTCCCTGAGTTCGATAAACCTTGGGTGATTCACTTAAGCAAAACTTGCTGCTGTTTTACAAACCTGTGCTCTTGGAGGCCCAACACTGTCTATAGGAATAGAAGCGTGCGTAGACATCATCCATCTCATTAAACGCTTAGCGATCTTCGAGGGTATGTTGATCCCATCTCGTTGCTACCATCTAATAGATTAGATCTTGACTTGTTGTTCGTTCTTGCGGTAGGAATTTTTTGTTTCTATGATACGAATCCCTACAGTGGTATCCGAGCTGTGTCTATGCATAGATCTGTTGCACGAGTATAACACAATGTTTTTGTGAGCGTTGATGCTCTTGTTGTCATTTGCTTTTCGTGTACTTTGCATCTTGCGAGATGGTGAGATGAAGCGGCCCGGACTAACCTTACATGTCCACGTACATGATACTTGCTCCACGCTTGATATGCAACTTGTATTGTATAAGTGGCTTTACGGGTGTCTGTCTCTCTCACCATAGTTAAGATCCAATTTACAATCTGCACTTGACAACCCTTGTATCAGCGTTGTGGTTCTTGTTCGTAGGTAGATCGGATCTTACTCGAAAGCCCCAAGCCACGTAAAATATGCAAACAAAATTAAAGGCGTCTAACTTGTTTTTGCAGGGGCATGTGATGTGATATGGACATGATGTGATTGATATTATATTTGATGTATGAGATGATCCTTATTGTATTATGGCAACACGCAGGAGCCTAATGTTTGTTTTTAAATTATGTTAAGACCTGTGTGTTAATCACCATGTAATAGCTTTATTTCATTACTATGAGTTAGTAGTTGTAATAGTTGCTAACTTGCTATGGATGGTGGACAATCATGAAGCGGCGCCATGGACGTTGGCGCAATGCATGTGATGTGTTTTGAAGATGGAGATCAAAGGCATAAGAAGAAAAGGTCATATCATATCACATTATTCATGCATGTGATGTTTATCTTTTTATGCATCTTGTTTTGCTTAGATCGCGATGGTGGCATTATAAGATGATCTCTCACATTAATATCATGATAATAAAGTGTTCTCCCCTCGTATGCACCGTTGCGAAAGGTCGTCGTTTTGAAGCATCTTGTGATGATCGAATGTGATAAACTCTACGTTCACATACAACGAGTGTAAGCATGTTGCACGCACAGAAAAACTTGGGTTTGCTTGACGAGCCTAACATATACAAACATGGTCTCGGAACACAGGAAACCGAAAGGTTGAACACGAGTCATATGGATGATATGATCAACATGTTGATGTTCACCATTGAAGCTACATCATCTCACGTGATGATTGGATTTGGTGTAGTGAATTTGGACTGTGTGCCACTAAACAACTATGGGGGATGTTGAATTAAGTGGGAGTTTATTAGTAATTTGATTATAACTTGAACTAATTATCCTAAACATATTCTAAATAGTATTTGAATTAAATTTTGTAGAATTGGCATCCATTTTCTATCTTGCGCTAGTATTTTAATTGAGATAGAAACACTGTTAAATCTGACAAGTAACTTTACGGACTGGTACCATATTATTAAAGAATCAAGAAATTATTAAGTCCTATTGCAAACTTTTGGTAACCCTCAAATTGCTAATCTAAATAGCAATGGTTTAAATTAATTACCTAAAAATATCTTGTCTCCGTTAAACTTGATGTTCAAAATCCGTTTTAAAAGTAAGGAGCTGAAAAGTTTGTTTTCAGAAATAAGCAAGGTGTGAGATATATGTGATATCTAAGACCTTATTACAAGATGATAGAATATAATTTAGTGAGATTACATAAACTCGTAAGTTTTATGAGAATGTACGAAGGTTGAAGATGCTAGGCGTCCTGATCCTCGAATTAGTTGGGCACTAACGTTATTCACGTATCCACATATGAACCATAGTGGCTTCATCATGAAGTTGCATGATTTAATGGATAAAATTATGAGTGGGATTGTTCATCACATTAAAAGGTTACTAATAGTAAAATCCAGAACACTTGTCATATGATGATCAACTTAAAAGTACGAAACTCAAGGGTGTTGGTATTTGACTAACAAGTCTAGAAGTTATTGATGTTGAGTGTTTTCTGAAATATGAGGAAAATCGAAAGAGAAACTACAAAAGATTTTGGCAAAAAGAAAGAAAAAACTAGAAAGTCTAACTCAGGTGTATATAAATATAGATGATATACATCTTATGAATGTATTCTTTGATTGGTCACATAATAGAATTCTTGGGTATTTGTACCATATTGGTTGGTATGAGGTGTCATACAATACAACACAATACAACAATACAATGACATAAGTGACTGACAAGGAATATGGTAACAATGCACGTCTGGAATAAATAAATTGTTATTGTGTTCGTCGCTGGCATTCTACATAGCCCTTGAGATTTATTATAAAGAACTAAATAATTATTATTTTACTCTGGTCAAATGAAAGTAATGAGTTTTCAAAATATGACCATACTCCATGTACAATGGATAAGTTATTATAAATCTTAATTGATGACAACACTTTTAGCGGACTAATCTTGTGTATGAGTATGATAGGTACATTTTACATTTGCACAAGATACTGGTGACCCCTCAAAAGGACAAAATAAATGCTAATGCTTTTACGCGGCACAAATTCTGAGTCTTCCAATTCGTTGTGTTGAGTTTAGCAGCACGGATCTGACAAAATGGAATTAGTAAGGATTTATTTCAAAATATAATTACTCGATATACTGTGTCCAAAATTAAAATTTGCAATTTATGCATTGGGTCTCCAAAGTCAAAAAAAAGAAAAGCGAGAAAGATAAGGTTTAGGCAACTCACCATCCACAATCTCTCCCCCTCGCTGCCCAGCACCGGGCACCAAAGCCACCAACATCCCGAGCTCGGCTCCGGTCGACCCATCCCTGGCCTACCTCGCCGGCGTCCTCCTCGCCGCCCTAATGCTCCTCCCGACGTGCCGCCTCCCGGCTACCCCTTCCCACCCAGCCGTCCATCCACACATCTCCCTCGCTCCGCCCTCTCTCCGTCTCCGGCGACAACATGGTCGAGCGACTATGGCGAGGGCAACGTCGACGACACCTCCCGCGGTACGCGGCTCCTGACTTGTGCATTCTCTGCGTGCTGACAATCAAACAGAGAATTAGGTAGTCGAATTAGAAATGATGATACGGACTAGCAAGTACTGTAACTTTTGCAGCTGGAATGGGGAAATCGCTTTACTCTGATGTTGAATTGCTTTGCTAACCGAATTAAATTATTAGCTTGGTGAGACGCTGCTGGGTTTGTACGAGAAAGAGAGGTTAGGCCTCTCACGGTATGCCGATGAGGAGTCCAAGGAAGACATGTTCTGGGAAACCTTGGATGCTGATTTGCAGTACTGGACCAGAGGCCTGCGTCCGGTGCAGGTATATATAAGGTGTGCTTTAATGGAATCAAGAGTCATACCTATATGCTCAACTTTGTAGTAAATCTTGATTATAATATGGCTTAGCTAATGTTCAGTGTGTTCATTTTCTCATTTCTATCTGCACCTTGCAGTGGTATCCTGGTCATATTGCGAAAACAGAGAAGGAACTCAAAGGACAGTTAAAGCTCATGGACGTTGTCATAGAGGTCCGGGATGCTAGAATCCCCTTGGCCACAACCCATCCTAAGGTAATAGTGTTGGCGGATTCTCAACATTTACGTCTAGAAGCAGTGGCTTTGGATAGTGCTAACACATGCTTTCAATGATCAGATGGATTTGTGGCTAGGCAACCGGAGAAGGATCATAGTGATGAACCGAGAGGACATGGTGTCAGCTGACGACCGAAATGCATGGGCAACTTACTTCTCTAGTCAGGGTATCAAGGTTGTTTACTCAAATGGCCAGCTGGGCATGGTAAGATAACCGTTATGTAATCTCTGTTGCCAAAGGGTCATGTATACTCTGGTATGTGCCCTAATGTTTCACTTCTCCGTTCGTGGTCAGGGTACAATGAAATTAGGTAGAATGGCAAAATCAGCTGCATCTACTGTGAACACAAGGAGAAGAGAAAAGGGATTGCTTCCTCGTCCGGTAATCACATTGATTTGTTGTTGGCTGCCCTCTGTTATTTCCTTTCATTTTTTTTCTTCATTCATGAAAATTAGTATACTCTGGAAATTTTCCATAAGAAGAGCGACATCATAGAAGTAATGGTTGCATGCACCCCTTGTGAACTCTGAATGATTTCTGTTTTATACTTGTTGGTAACGCACTAATGGTATCTTTAGTTACATTAGATTTTCTTAGTGGACTGTTTGAAGTCAACAATTTTTGTAATCCTTTACAATTTAAATAATCAACTACACAATGACGACTTGCTTACCTTATCCATTATTTCTGCTGTACCTTTTTTGAAGGTTCGAGCAGGAATTGTTGGATACCCAAATGTTGGCAAATCTTCCTTGGTTAATCGCTTGCTAAAACGAAGAATGTGTCCAGCAGCACCTAGACCAGGTGTCACCAGAGAGCTGAAGTGAGTTACTCAAGCTGCATAGGTTATTGTATAGACATATTGGAGTTTCTCTTTAGTAGGAAATAATGTGATGTTATCTCTATGCAGAATCTAACATTTGGTATCCCAAACAGGTGGGTTCGTTTTGGGAAGGATCTAGAGCTGTTAGACTCACCTGGAATTTTGCCAATGAGAATTAGCGATCAGACAGCAGCACTAAAGCTTGCTATCTGTGATGATATCGGAGAAAGGTCATATGATTTTGCTGATGTGGCAGCGATTCTTGTGCAGATATTGTTAAGACATCCGGATGTGGGTGAGTGGTTCGACAATCTAATGATGAAATATTATGTTTTGACCACGGTGCATCATGCATATTCCGTTTACTTGCAAAATAGAAAGCAAGCATTTTCCCTTCCATTCCATCAAGTATTGATGCTTTTATCCTGTGTATGTCTATGAGAATGAAAACCGTCGCTGACGGCTTTGCGTGAAACAGGCTCTGAAGCATTTCGAAAACGATACAAGATCGATGTAGACAGTGACTGCGGCAAAATGTATACTTCAATCCTCTGCAATTCTTTTGAAATGGTACTAGAACTTAAGAAGTTGAGCCACTGTTCTGATACCGTAGTTGACAATTTGCAGGTTTGTCACAAAGCTCTCAGTCCACTTGTTCAATGGAGATACCACCCAAGCAGCTTTTCGCATCTTGTCTGACTTCCGGAAAGGCAGATTTGGCTGGGTGGCCTTGGAGAGACCCCCAACATGAACAATGGAGACAACTCACTATCAGAGCTTCAGACTCGCTGTGCGACACACTTCAGAAGCCCTCCGTAGCACGATCATAACCCCTAACCTGTGCGAGCAATGAGGAGTCAGTTGGGGATAGGGCAGCTATATATACCAGAGGAAAAGTCGACAAAACATCAGAATTGCCCATGTAGTTGCTTGGCTGTCTAGAGGTCTGAACTGGGCTGTGTAAGCGTGTGAGAGTTGGATTAATTATTATCTTTGTAACATTTTACATAATAAGCATGGAAAAAAAAATGAATATTGGTTCCGATTTTGCACAATTAGATGATCCATCACATTTTCTGAATGATGGGTACTAAAGTGAAATTTGTTCTGGCTTACATCTACATTCAAACTGTTACACTATTACACGAATCATCTGATACTGAAATTATCCGCTCATGAATATGTACAACATAGAGATCTCATCTCTGCGATTTTCTGTGTCAAAACTTGTATTCTTATACAAGCAACTAAAACAACAGATATATATTAACACAATAATTTCCCTTTCTGTTCAGACCATGATAGGTGATACAATGTTTGCTACCACCAAATACCAATACTCTCGGTACCATCACATTGGCATACTGCTTTTATACTGCTAGTTCTCCCCCCCAGTCTGAGTGGCCTTTCTGTAGGTAAACACCGTTTTTTACATCCATTCAGGGATTTCAGAATAAAAGATGACCGCATAATTTCTAGGTTCTTTTTGGTTGGTTCCTCACTGTGTTTTGAGATCATCAAGCCTGTCAATTAAATCCAAAGCTTTTGTCCTATCAATCTCAAAGTCTATGACAGGAAGCAGGGAGAACCTCCTAACTGAGAGCAAATCTTTCCTGCTGCCACTGGCTGGAGAATGACTACTGCTCTTGCACAATCTACTATGTTTGTTATGCCTTGACCTTGTATCAAATTCTTGACTTTTGCTTATCCCAGGGACAAATTTCCTGTACTTGACACAGCTTAGCATATCCTGATCCTCTGGTGTGAGAATCGGCGAACTGTGCACTTGGTCCGGCTGCTGCAACCTGATAGTGTGACCCCTCTGTGTTGGTGAGCGAACAGGAGATTTGATAGGAGACCTTACATCTCCATTAGCAGCTCTGGATTTACTGATGAGATGATGAAGCCACACAACAAGCTCAAGGATATGTGCTTCAGTCTTGTCCTTCTCAGCATGATACAGTGTCTCAATTCGGGTTAAATCCATCTGTCCTGATAGTTTGCAGTTCAGTTCAGACCTGCACAGGTTAAGAAGGTTTGACATTCTTCAGATACTCTATTTTAGTCAGTTTTGTACAAAATCACTGTAATCATAAGCTAACCCTGTATTTGCCCACTCTCCAACCCAACCAAAGCCGTGGTGCGCCCTGATATGAACAGATAATCAAATTCTCAGTCAGATGTGGACAGCTTTTGTAATTAAAAAAGAAGTCACAGGTGATAATAGAGTACCTAGTCGTGTTATTTGCAATAGGGACAAGCCATCGCAAAGTTTTCTCCATTTCGGCTTTAATTTGGGAAACCATAAGCTGCATACATTTAGCACAACCATATTTCAGTATTAAAATATAGCCACCATAGCAAGGAATTATGATTCACGATTCCACAACATGGCATATGGCATCAATGTCCATGACTGTCTACTCATAGTAGTTGCAAACATTAGACTAGAGTGTACCATACCTCTTCTTTTATTTCAAAAGATTGTAGTCTAGACCGGAGAGCAGATTTGATGGTAGGTGGCAAACCTTGGTATAAATTATCCCTAGTGTTTGGAGAGATCGAACTTGATCGAGAAACCTGCCAAAAGAAAATTCCTTTTTTAAAAGTAGTTGAAGTCGAAGGATGTATCTCTACACAGACATGTTACTGTGCTAATAACCTAATATCTGATAGCACAATTGTGCATACTTCTTATAAATAGGGCAAGATATGCGATGCAATCACCCTTTGAGGTATTCATGCAATCACCTCACTGTTTCAGGCACATGATCAAGAACTCAAGATATAAAAAGTTCTCAAAAATATGATGACGCGGTATGTAGAATGTCCTATAACCCTTTAGTATATTAACTTCAAACTCATAATGTATAAAAAGCTAATTTGGTGCCTAAAACCAAAGATGATGCATGAGTTCACAACAAAGGGTGACTGCATAACGTATGTAGCTTGCTGAGTCATTTTGTAAGAGTTTTGGACAATGCAAGGGGACTTCAAACAGACATATTTGTATTGGTAATAGGTCAGAATCTGTGATTATTACCGCGATCACAAAATAGTTATGTAATACGGAGTACTATCTCCAGTACAGTGTCAACTTACAAGTGTATCAATCTGATTGATGATATTTGCATAATGCAGCGCAAGGCCTGCTGGTCCCAGTCTCTTATGGTGTCTCACGGGTTCTTGTGGTTCTTCACTCTCTACAGTTAATATGGGAAGGAATTCTAAATCATTGTTACAATAAATGATGATTCGTAATAAGATCAGTCTTTGAGAAGAATCAGCCTACACATACATTACCTATTGAGGTTCACAATTTAGACTACCATATTGAAGGATTAAAGTGTGTTCATGCATGCACAAAAAGTCATCTTGTCACACGAAAACATTGCACGCCACATAGTAAGTATTAGAAATGAAAATGGGCATCGTACATGCTGTGCAGATCACATTGTATATGCTGTGCAGACCACAGTTTTTGAAGCTGCAATCTCAACATCAGATAAATCCAAACAAAGTCGCACTGCAACATGGCACATATGTTCAGAGCATGACTTGAATAGACATATATTAACTTCGCTTGACTAAAGGGGGCAAACTAGTTGGCTTCAATAAAAACTGTGTTCGGTGTGGACTTTGTGTTCGATGCAGAGTTGGTGACTGATAATAATTTTAAAATGAGTCACAGCTGTGTTAATGTTCAGTTCCTGTGATAGGCACAAGGAAACTGAGGGCCATCTATCCAGGTAACAGAATGATCCAGAATTTTTAGGGGATTAATGTGAGTAAAAAAAACTGACAGATGTATGTAAACCAAAGACATCAGAATGCATTCATAAAATATATGCGGGTCAAGTCTATCATGGCAAGCAGTCAAGCACATATGACTCTACAAATAACCATAATCAAACTGCACTAGCAACAACATGAACTCTTGTAAGACAGCAGACATAAGGACTAATACCAGCATAACCAAAGGCATCATAGATCTCCAGATCTAAGAAGTGGACGACGTCTACAAGCTTTTCAATCACCTGTGAATAGAACAATAGTATTCTTCAAATCTGGAAAATGGAAACATCTAGTAGTAACCTATAACATAATCAATGCCTTCACTGAACCAGGAATTCTTAATGTAATAAATTTATAACAAAACCACATACTACTGACCTCTTCCAAGTTCTTGGACCAAAGTGACTTTCTTTTTAAATTTTTAACGTGCTTATTTTGGCTCTTCACTTCTTGCTTTAGTATATGCAGACTTTCACCTGCAAATGAATCAAAAAAAAGTTCAGTCTGTCACCCTGTGTAGGTGTAATGCACATTCTACAGAGTATATATTAGCATGAATAAATACTGACATAGACAACCTAGAGGAGAAGTTATATATATCGTATGTACTGACATATGCAAGTATGTAACCGAGAGAAGGGACCAGTGGGAGCACCCTGCGCAACAGCACAACGTGCAAATGAATATGATAGAATTTGAAACATCGAGGATATGTAAAGGGTGATTATTCTGTGAAAATTACGAGAGTGTTGAGCAACTAAGAGCATGATTATTGTGTGATTGATCAAGAGTGCAATGCTCCAACTTATTTTCTCATCCATTGGATCAATCCTGTTTGGATGGTCTGGATTGACTGGATCATACTTAAGTTGTAATTTTTGTGTTGTTCTTGATTATCGATTTTTTCGAAAAAGTTATACATAAACTACTTACAAACTTTTTTCTAATGAAATAGATCCTACCCACGAATCTTTGAGATGCACCATAGATTTTATTCGGTACTTCCATGCACAAAATAAGGGCATACTGTGGGGATAGGTTTTTTACTTTTAAGAGAACAAATGACAACAGAAGAACTACACAGAGGAACATAGATATATGATTATTCACAAGAGTTGGAATACTTATAATCTAGTAGTACTTCTTAAGTGGCTGGAAAACAGGAGGAGTCCCACCAAAAGACACGCAAAAGTATGCAACCAGGTCAGACAAATCATACGGTTTTACAGATCACAAACAAAATAAACCTGTTGAACCAAAGCCATCATGATCTTGATGTTTACGACGATAGTCTTGTTCAAATCTATCCAATGCGTGCAATTCATGATATAATTCCTGAGGGGGGAAGGTAAACAAGTGAAGCGAAGTCAATTACGTGACATGAATAAGCGGAATAATTCATCTTATAAAAAAACTAACTAGAATAGTATGAAAGGTTAAAAAGATGTGCATTTAGCAAAAGCCATATAAGTATAGGTCATGTTGGCATTTACATGGTCTCCAAGATACCTGCTTGATTTCTACTTTCGATCACAATACATTGTTACTTTCAAAACGAATCTGTTCGTACTGAAATCATGTGGGCGATAGAATTCTGGAGAATTTGTGGTAAAAACTAAAAATGTTTGACTGCACACAATCTGGGATTGTTACACTTCCAAACAGAAGTACATTGTATGACCATTTGGAATGGCACTAAACGTGAAACTTAGTAGAAAATTTAAGCGACCAAGGAAATTTGGCCACAAACCACTCAAACAAAGCATTAACAACTGGAATGGCCCATAGAGGTTGCTACAGTGTATTAATCATGTAGGTAACTTCAGTGCTAAATTAGGTGCAAAATTGAGGCAACCAAAATAGCATACAGTGCAGATAACTTACTGAAAAAAAACCATTCTAAATCTATAAACCAAGCTAAGCTATTCTCGTGATCCTTACAGCTGTATACTGAACACAAATTATCAGTTGCTGCATCACTGCCTCCGCATCTCGTTTCAGGTATTGCTGGGAAGTTCTTCTTTCTGACGCCAACCTAAGAATTCAACAAAGACACAAGTTAGTACCCTAACATAATCACTGTTACCAAAGACAAGGGCATTAAATAAACTGTACTTTTCAAAGTAGCGGTCCAAGTTGTGCCACTGAGGATCCTTGCAACGATTACCAAAACGAATAACCTCCTTTGAGAATACTTCTAACTCTTCCCTGTTGGAATGAAACAATTAAAGAATGACAAGAGGAAAGGTTGTGGTACAGCTCTCTGAGTAAATTTCTGCTGGAGTAAAAGTTCAGGTTAAATGCTATGAACCTACTCCCTCTTTTTCATTATATCTGGGGTTAATTAGATAGATCCCATTGCAATTTCCAGCTATTTGAGAAACGCCACTACAATTTTCGTGTTTTGAAAAACGCCACTACAATTCTCTGTACATTCTATAGACGCCATTATGCCTATTTTATCAAGCATATTGACCAAAATATACTTGTATATTGTCCAAAATACGTATATGGGTGGGGCCCATTCACTTTAGCTAGCCAAATAACGTAGATGCCTAGGACAAAAACAAATGATGTAGATGCTGGCAGCTAACCCGAATATGATTTAGCTGACCCAATTGATAATGAAAAGAAATACATTACATTTGACGATGAGAACATGTATGCGATGTTGAACTTAGATCTTCAACGTACATATTTAAGACTTCATATTATTTTGTTCAATTTTATTCTGTCAAAATTTTACCGCATTTCTTTTTTAATGTAATTGTTACCTTCCTATGCTGTTTCAGGTGCGGCCCACCATGTATACGTATCTACTCTAGAAATACAAGTGTATATTAGCCGGTATAAGTGTTTAAATGGACGTAATGGCGTTTATGAAATGTATATAAATTGTAGTGGCATTTTTCAAAAGACAAAAGTTGTAGTGGCGTTTCTCAAATAGCCGAAAATTGCAGTGGCATCTATCTAATTAACCCTTATATTTGTCATCAACCCACAGACCAAGATAGCTCTAAATATATGATAGATTTAATGTGATATGACCATACAATCTTCTAAAAATGGGCTACAATCACATACTTAGAAATGAGTAAACCACTTCAAAACTATTAGATTAAGGACAAAGTGTGGGAAAAATGCATTAGCTGCACCCTTGATTACTTCAATGGTCAGATATTTTGAAAAGGGCACTCGTGAGGCTAGTGACAATTATTTTGAAATGGAGGCAGTGTGAAGCAGTGTAGATTCAACATTAACCTTTTGTCAGCAGCTGCAATCTCAAGTAGTTCATCCATATCTTTGGATATAAGGTGTTGGACACCTTCTGAATGGAGCACAACTTCTTTTATATGCTTTATGTTAGACTTGGACAGAGAACGCATTAAATTGGAACCCTTAACTACGGTATTTGCCACCTCAAAAGCCAAAATAGATATTTTGTTTCCCTTTGCTGAACTTGACACGAAAGCACTGCTAGCATTTAAACTTGCCATGCTACTTCCCAGTGTGTCTAGAACCTCCACTGCCTTCCCGAGCCCAGCAGTGCTAGCTCTACCAAAAATCATGCTCATTTCCGAAACCTGTTTCAATAGTCAACATAAAGCAACCATTAATCACGACCCGGACGTTTGGAACCTGGGTGCGCACGCACCCATTTACGAAAAGTTCAAAAAAATGCTATTTAAAAATTTCAAAAAAATGTGAAGTAAAATTTTGCATGTACATATTATGTTGATACTTACTCGTGTGAGTTTTCACGAAAAAATACCATTATGTGTGACCTGCATAAAAATGACAAAATGTCCAAATGAGAATAGTGAATAGGAATTTTACTATTCACAGGAATAGGAATTTGCATTTTGTCATTTTTGTGTAGGTCACACACAATGGTATTTTTCCGTGAAAACTCACACGAGTAAGTATCAACATAATATTTACATTTTTTTGAAACTTTTAAATAACATTTTTTTGAACTTTTCGTAAATGGGTGCGCGCGCACCCAGGTTCCATTCACGATTTCCGCCATTAATCAGCATAACATCTCTCACAGAATCAACAGTCTGGACACTGGAAAAGAGCAAAGACAAGAAGAGTACATCTCCTTTAGATGCAGAAAACAAAGTGCTCCTTATATTCGGAAAAGCTCCCAAAATGTGCATATTTTCTAGCTATTACAGGTACATAGTAATTATCATATCATAATTGTGATTGATGTGTAAGCCCGAGAAGCCCAAAAGTTAAGGATTTTTTTTTGCTTGCACGAAACAACCTTGCATGGGATAGGAGCAGCCAGGAAGAATGAGCTCATTTTGTTGGAAGTGATGCGTCTGTCAGTTCGGTTTATTCTATAAGATGATATGAGTTGTATCTCAGCTTTGGACTAATTAAAATTAGTAACTACAGAATCTTGTTAATCTTGTTTAACTCTCTTAGAACAGGGGTATGTGCTATGTACCCATCGATGCTGCTGCCTGGAAGTTGTGAATTATATTCACAGCTTTAGCATATCAACGCCACAAAAAGATCACAAATTATCCAGGCTACAAAGTACAGCATAGAACTATATAAATATAACGAATTGAAGTCACCAGCCCCAGCTCACTACAGTTGAATATGCTACAATGTGTTCATCATAATCAAACTATACGCACCAACTAGAACAAGGAGAAAACCATAGTGTCTGCATATAAACCAAACAGGAGCACCACATGTCACTACAATTGTACAGTCTAACAAACCAAGGACCGGAGAATTACTTTGAGAAGCTAACCGTAACATAATACAGTACGCCGCGGCCTAATTCATCAATTTAGATTATACTCCCTCAATTTTTATTTAGTCATCATTCTAGATTTAGTCAACGTCAAACTTTGCCAAGCTTGACCAAAAATATAGGAAAAAAAAACATTAACATCCAAACGCGCATAATAATATAAAAATATACACTGCGACGATTCTAGTAGCATAGGTTTTATATCGTAGATATTTGATCAAACTTGACTAAACCTAGAACGCAAAGTAATTGTGAACGGAGGGAGTAATAAACAGCACGGCACCTTTGTCTTGCCCAAACCAGCCTTCTGTGACAGCGTCCGAGCCAACCGCGGCGTCCTGGACCCCGTGTGTCCAGCATCTGCACCATTGTAAACAGCAAGGCCGGGCACGACGCCCTCCAAGAAGGAGAAAGACTGCTGCTCTTCCGCACGCTTCGCCGCGGCCTCTTGGGACAACAACGATGACTTCTCCTGCTTCAAGGTCACCGGCTGATGATCGAATATCTGGCCTCTGCCAAGCGCGGTGTCGCTCGGCGACTTGTCCACCGCCGAGACCTTTGAGCAGAGGCCTCCCATCCCCTTCCTGGACAAAATTCCTGTTCTCACACCTTATGCTAACCCAACTGCTGCTCACCTCCGGTGCACCATCATAGATACCATATTGCTTTTAATCTTCCACTGAGTTAGTATAGCAATCTAGCCACTCAAATTCCACCACCTTCCAGAATTCCCCAATCAGGCAAGCAATCACCTTCCCTCCAGGAACCAACCACAAGGCAACTAGACTCAGTCCACCAAAAGTGGACCAGACCAGCCACGCCGGAGCGAAGCAGCTCAGCAAGAGGGTTTACGCGCGGCGTGATCCCAGCAACTCCAGTCCATGTAACGCGCGGCCTGCCGGAAACCAAACGAACGGCACAGCTCAAAACGACGCCCGATAATTTTTTGTCCGGGAGAAAGAGCATGGGACTTTTCGCAGGGACGAACCTGGCGAGGGGCGATGGGGAGCCCGCGGCGATCCGCGAGGCGCGGAGGTCGTGATTTCGCGGCGGGATTTCGACGGAATTTGGGGAAGAGAACGAGGGAGGGGACAGGGAAGAGGAGAGAGGGGCTTGTGCCGCTGTTGCGGGGAAGCCAGAGTAGCCGAGTCCACTCTACCAAACAGCGCAGTGGGACATGCACGGAAACTGCTACTGCCACATAGTGACATGTACACACGACCCAATTGCACAAAATCTCTTTCCGAAGTGCTCTACACAGTAACACAGTGGAGACGGTCAACAGCAGACTTCGGTGGACTAGCATAAGAAAGAGCAGAAGACGAATCCAACCCAAGTACTACCTGCCCATTTTGGGAAAATAAGTTCATTCACACGTTTCAAGTACATGGGCAGAGAGAAAATCTAGATGTCTGCTTTTAGATCTAAAGTGTTATACATGCCACATGTCAATTGTTGAAGTTGATCCACTCCGGTGGATCTATGGACAAGTTCTCATAGAATTATTGTTCCCATCATGGCTTTCCTTCCGGGTACTCGAGCGCCGCCACAGAGTGTCGACTCCTACCTTTTTATCTGATATCAAGGTCAATCCCAGTCTCGTGTTCTTGTGGGAGTGCGGGCTATGTGCTTTCGATGTTCTCAAGTTGAGCGTCTATATTCTCATGTTGCACAATGCGTAGGGATGATGTTGTCATATGTTGAAGGTTTTTTAGATCAACTCATATGCCGAAGGTCTATGCGCCCCATATGGCTCTTGGATGTTTAGGCACGCTATGCATGTCGTTGTTGCACTTCTCGGCGATGAGAAGATCCCAACCATATGAATACTTGAAAAGGACGATCAAATGGGCGGATGCTGAGCTTGAAATTGTTGTGTCTAAGGCGCCTATTGTATCGATTGTGCCGATGAAATCAAAGGCTGCATTGTAGTGCGAAGCTGAATTCTAGATTAAATCTGGCCTTGAAATCACGATCTCTTAGAGATGTGATTGAAACTTGTGTGCACTGCTCATCGACTAGGGATGCCCTCTTATAGCTCGGAGGACTGGCCTAGGTACCACGTTGACGTTGTCAACTTTTTGGATTGCTTGTTCGCAAATCGGAGCTACCACTCCCTCTTTTTCCTAAAAGTAAGACATATACCTAATTTTTTAATTTAAAGTTAAACAACATTAAGCCTTGCCGGGTTCTAAAATTTAACAACTATGATATATCTCATAGATTTTTCGTAATGCATTAAAGAATGACGTGATTATAAAGCTATTCATCTTCATGTCCACACACTGGCACCACGTTCTTGTGCTAAATGAGCCATGACACCTCGTTCCTATACACCGGCAAACGGAGTATGTAGTTTCTCTAGATTCTATATGAAAAAGCAACTATCTATTTATATGTTCTCTGATTTTTCTCAAATTTCAGTCACACCTTTGTATCAAGACACGACCATTTTTGAAATCTCCACCTGATTCGCACACTTTCTGATATTGTGATCTCGAATTAAGAAATGTGCAATTTCAGGTTAGCGACAAATTCGGCAACTACGAATTAGCAAAACCTTAGTAATAGCAGGGCATGTACGTGTATCTTAGTTACAAAAACTCTGAAGGAGCTATAGTGAATGTTAAGTATGTAGTCTCAATTTTTTCTACGTGTGCACTTTTTGGGTGGAAAAGTCTTTCAGGTCATGAGGTCAACATGCGTTTATCACATTCACATGATCACATGCATGTGTGTTGACTGTTGAGGAATAGCGGCATTAGTCGTCAGCGAACCTGTTTAAACTATTGCTATAAGCGACTACACGTGTGTTGCACGGTGGCTTCTTCCCAAAAACGTGATTAGCACGTGCCTACCTTTTTACAGAAAGGAAATAGTGGAAAATGAGCACATCGCTGCTGCCTCATCACTGTCAAATTCAGGCCAACAAACTGTTAGCGTACCTGCAGGCAGTTGGAGAGCAGTTAAGGCTATCACTATGAAATGTGGCCACCCTGATATAAACAAGCAGATTTGAGCTTTACAGTAAGAACTAAGAAGCCACATCAACAAATCACAATCTTGTAGAACTGTTCAAAGCATCTTTCTGTAAAGTTAATCCTTGGTAACACGGCCAGTAACATTTTAACCCACAAGGTAACCTTCCAGATGACAAAATCACAGTAAAAAAAGGGTAGGCAGCGCCTTTAACCAACAACGATGTAGTAGTTCTGAAATCTGAATCCTCTCAACAGAACGCAGCCAGCAACCAGCAACAAAACATGCGGTACAGACATGGCTTATCACCGTAGTTCAGATAAAACAGAAGCTAACGCTACCACTAAACATGAAACTACCAGGAGATCAATTTACAAGATGGAGACGGACATACTATCTTACATCGGCAGCTAGCATTAGGCAAGCTAGGTCTAGAGAAAAGCATCAGCTATTTCTACAAAGGTCAGCGAGGAGTGCCTTTGCTTGGCTCACTACCACAAACATGATTCACCACTTTCTTAGCCACATGGCCATGTGTCATAGGCTCATCTTGTTAGCTAAGCTTGCCACACCAGTGGATCCTCCATAAGCCAGTTTAGGCAAAAAGTTACCATTACGACTTCCCCAGGGTTCAACCAAACAGGCTCAAGTACTTGCGAATCTGAAGTCTCAGGTTGGGAGATATGAAGACATGGCTCTCCTGAAATCCAGATTCATTGCCGAGCCTGTGAACGGGGGTACACCTCCAGGGACCCACAAGCCGCCTTTGTTAGGGAACATGATCTGTGGATTCATACGGTCCTTCTCGTTGCTTGTTTGTTCAGATGGAGCTTCCTTTTTGCTATTCACGAATTCAAAGAACTCGGCAACTTGCTGAGCATATCTGCAAGGGAAAAAGGTAGAAATCTTAAATGGGAATACAGAATTTCAGAAGTATATAGGAGTCAGGCCCTCCACTACTACTTGCGTATGCGGACATCCAGTAACAAGTAACTAGCAAAGCATAGCAGTAGCGAACATAAACTTCTACTGATACTTTCTGCTGTGGATATCCAGTACTACCTCCGTTCCGAAATGTAAGCCCTTTTAGAAAGTTACATTTCGGAACGATGTAATAACTAACAAATAGCACAGCATATCAAAGAAATAGCCAAATCAAAACTAAAGTAGCACATGGACACAAAAATAAAAGACAAATAGGGTTTATTCAGCTGGTTAATTCATAAATAAAACTGACGTTAGAAACAGTGTACTTTGCGCAATGAAGGTTTGCAAACTCACTGTCGTTTAGCCTGTATGTCTTTGTTGAAGTCAATGTCAGGTTCACAGTCCAAGACCAGAGCAGGAACCTGCATAGCAAGTTAGCAACAACTCGTAAATATAAATAATGAGAAGCTTTAGTACCAGAGAAGCAGATAAAGATAGCATGTACCTTCTGGATACTAGAATGCATGTGATCTCCTTCCAGGTAGAAGACGCGATCCCGTATTCCTGGAGGCAAGGAGCCCTCCATATGCATCGGCAGCTGACTGACTGATAAAACACCACGGCCTCCTCCTTTCGAAGGAAATAGCCAACTCTCATGTTTCTCATGCAGACCTTGCAAGTAGTCAAGACTAACACCACCTTCTTCTGATCTTTTCCGGAGCATCATCCTTTTATGGCAAGTATCTGGGCTGGCTCTTAAATAGATAAATCCATCTGGGATAAGACCTGGGAGAGAGGACACCACTGGATCAAACCAGGAATCATAGATGCTGATCTCCATCTCATTCATCCATTTAGCTTCGTGAACAGCACGGACAAATACCTGGTGCATATTGTAATTTAGTTTCATGGTACATACTAGTCTACTGAATCAGAACGGGAAAAGAAATACTTTGTTCATGCAATCATGCACATTAGCAAGTAAGATAGACCTACCATCCTGTCACTGAAAACACTTCTTTCCATCAGTCTGAGAGGTTTTATTCCACCTGAAGATTCCCTTTCTTGCATGACCCTTGTCACAAACACATAGTTTTGGAACGTGTAAGCATATCGTTCTGGCTCAGCGTAGAAGGCATCCAGTATATTGAAGTGATCAGGGCCAACATCCTGCCACTTGGCAACAGGTTCAGGTACGATTTCCACAAGATCACGTAGTTCAATAGTCTCATTAGCTATCCTCTGAAGGAAGGTGCTTTTGCCAACACTAATGTTTCCTTCCACGCAAAAGGTTAGCCTCTTCTTCTGAGGGGGCTTAGACGAGTTGGTATCTTCTTGATCCTCAACAACACTCTCTTTAATGAACGAAGTTATACTCTCAGCGTGGTTCTTATGTATGATGCCAACCGAGCTCTGTAAGAACTCAACCATCTTCTCACTAGACTTCCCAAAGAACTGCACACACATGCAAATTAAAAAAAAAATGTCAGCATAAGTTCAGAGAACAGCCTTCAATATATGTCCATAACATTTACATGATACAATATAAGCAACCACAAGAAAAGAATAGAGCGGCCAGAAGCCATAGTATCCTAGTAGCATTTGTGAAACTTGCACAGCACTTGGTATTGAAAAGTCTAATCTAAAACGAAGCAGTAACTTGCTCATCATGTGACATAACCAATCTACAATTATGATTTCACAGACACCGAAGTACAAAAAATAAATAGAAAACACGATTCCTCTGATTATGGCAATATTGATATGATGAAATTAACTGGAGTTAGCATAAATCAAGAGGAAGATGATGGAACAGGGCATCGAGTTGTGTACTTTCAGAAGTACCTTCAGGAGAGGAGAGGCATAATTTGATAATGAAATTAACAGGACTTAGCATAAATCGAAAGGAAGATGATGTAACAGGGCATCGAGTTGTGTACTTTCAGAACTACCTTCAGGAGAGGAGAGGCGTAATTTGGATATAATGAGATTAACAGGACTTAGCATAAATCGAAAGGAAGATGATGTAACAGGGCATCGAGTTGTGTACTTTCAGAACTACCTTCAGGAGAGGAGAGGCGTAATTTGGATATAATGAGATTAACAGGACTTAGCATAAATCGAAAGGAAGATGATGTAACAGGGCATCGAGTTGTGTACTTTCAGAACTACCTTCAGGAGAGGAGAGGCGTAATTTGGATATAATGAGATTAACTGGAGTTAGCATAAATCGAAAGGAAGATGATGTAACAGGGCATCGAGTTGTGTACTTTCAGAACTACCTTCAGGAGACACATATAATTTTGGCTCCGCGTGTTCTTTTGAACACAAGAGCTGGGTTTCCACTGCATGTAGTTGTACAACAGAAATGCTGCTAGTGGTGATGCAAGGAGAGAAGAGAAGAATACGTTATGCGAGAACACACTTGCATGCTCAATAATCCACTTGAAGTGTTTCGTTTTTTTGTAGGGCCTTCTATAGTCTCCTCTTATTTGGAATTTAAATTGGATTTCAATTTAAAGATTGTTGAAGCACAAGCCAACAACGTCCCTGTAAAAGATTGAGAAGTCCAACATACCAAAAGTCGCATGTAAGAATATTTGCATGCAGTGTGCTCCTCGTAGTGTCTTTTTGTGTTTCATGCTTTACAAGCTAGCAAATGATAAGCGAGCCCTCTCTGTAACACTAAATGAGCTGCTCCAATACTTTTTCACTGCCGGTGGCATGCTTTGACTTTCACCATAACATGTGTCAACACTTTGGGAAGACTACATGGGCTACATGCACAACACGAGCCCGACCTTGTTGTCCTGTGCGTAACATAGCCGATGCGACATATAATCGCCCTATAACATAGATGTAACGGGTTCTTAACCAAAGCGGAAGTTCAGGGCGAGCACATGTAAGCATTGTGTAAACCCTATTAGTCTCAGATGTGCTCGTTTAACGATTCCAATGTTGCCGAGCGAGAAATGGTATGGCTGCCTCGGGGGCGTCGCGGAAATGAATGCAAGTTTCGGGCAGCATTTCCACTGCTACTTAATCCAACCGAACCGAAGCAGGGGAACACGGACCTTATCCCTGTAGAGCTGCTTGAGGTGCGCGACGCCCTCGAAGCCGTTGTCGACGAGCTTCCTGAGGTTGCGGGGCCCGACGCCGGGGATGGCGAGGAGCTCGCCGCTGCCGGTGCCGCCCCTGAGCCTCCTTTCGGCGGCCGCGCGGGCCCCCCGGCGCTTCTCGTCGTCGTCCTCCTCCGAGCCGCCGTCCCCGGCGCGGCTGGAGGCGTCGAGGGAGCAGCACATGCCCCGCCTGGGCGCGCCGACGCAGCGCAGCCAGGGGAGCGGGCCCCGGCGCGCGGCGAGGAGCGCCGGGGAGCCGAGGCGGAGGGCGGGCATGGAGGAGGTCGGGAGCAGGAAGGGCGCCGTGGCGTCAATGAAGGTGGACGCGGCGGGGAGGAGGGGGAGGGGGAGCCTGTGCATCTACGGCGGCGGCGGCGGCGGTCATGAATGGGCGGGGTGGGGGCTAGGGTTTGGGGAGGGTTTTTGGATGGGAGTTATCCCTGTGGTGAGGTGTGTCGTCGGGAAGCGGGAAGGGAGGAGGCCGAGGTAGCGGTCTCGGGTGGACCTGACCTGACCGGGGAGGGGTTCACGGGATGCTGCCGGGTGGGTCCTGCTGCGGACCACGGGGAATGGCCAATGGGGCAGCACGGGCGCCCCAATTGTTTACGCGCGGACAATGGGCTAGTCGCTGCATCGCCGCCCCGGTTTCCGAGAGCGTGTCGCTGGAACCGGTGTATGGGCACTTTGGGACGCTGCCTCTTCCAGCCGGAAAATTGACACGCACACGCTTGGTGCTTTACCGTGCATGGCCAGCAACGTCATGCTGCCCAGCCTGCCAGCCTCTACGTGCATCTTTTTTTTTTGAACAAGCCTCTACGTGCATCTGAACTTTCAAATAGATGTCGAGAGGTTCGTCCGAATGTATCTATGCACTAAATTTCTTTTGATATATTTGAATTTAGATAAATTTCTAACATCCTTTCATGTACGGTAGTATTTTTCTGAGAATCAATCTCTGGTTAGGTGATTTGGAGAGCAGTGGCACTCCCAATCCACCAAACTTCAAACCCTAATTTTGAGATTTTGATGTCTCGTAAAAAGGGGAATATTCTTCAGTGAGAGATGGCGTTCCCGTCGACAGTGAGACATCTATGGTGACTTCGTTAATCTCAAGACCCGTCGAATGAAATTTTTTTGACTCGGTCTCTCGAAGATGCTCAAAAGGGTAGGGCGTGCGTACGTGTGTTCATATGGGTGAGTTTATGTGCCTTTGTATTGTGTTTAAAATAAACTAATATATGTTTTCCGTTCGAATGTGTGCATGTCTTAAGGTGAAACAAACGTATGCGTACACTTGGCAACTTCACATTAAAAATATACTTTCTAAGTAATAACTCTAGGATTTCACTCCGTCCAGCCCTCCCACGCCACTGCAGCCGTCGGCCTCGTCCGCCGCGGTGCTGGCCTTACAACCAAAGGCTGGCTCATGGGGGTCGAGGTGGCGATGGTGGCTGCTCGTGTGGCGTTTACGTCACGATGATAAGGGCGAAGGCCATGCACAGGGCGGAGTGGCTTTGGTGCTAGGAGCTTCTGCGCAAATCTGTTGCGCCTAGAACGGTGGTCGCCTGATGTGGCAGCTCGCTGACGTGCAGGGCCAGGGTGGTGGCCCTAGCCAATGACGCCCCTCCCTTGTCAGCATTGCGACGGTGGTCGGCAAGGGGTGGGAGGCGGTAGATTTGGTGCTCATTAGCTAGGTTTCGCTGTTGTTTGCTTTTGGCAGGCCTAGGGGTGCGACTAAAGTGGGGGTGGTAGCGGCAGTGGCGGGCTATCATGTGAAGCCCGGCCCTTGGGGTTCTAGTCGGCGTGCAGAATGGTATAGTTTGGATGTTGTGTGCTCCAGATTTGCAAGTTTTTCCCGTGGTTGAGGATATGAGCAAGACAGAAGCCTATCTTCGACCTAGGGTTGGTGTCGGTGACTACATCACCCGTTTGGCATAGTCTCCCTCGGAGAGCTCATCTTCATATCAACGTTATTGCTTTGGGCTCTTCGGGTGAAAACCCATACTCTGGTTGCATAGAGTGGACGACAACGCCGTCTCCATCGCTTCCCTCCTGGGGGAGTCATCTTGGAGAGCTAGTTTGTGGATATGTCATTGCAGTCCTCATAAGTCATTGCTGGTGGATGTAGGGAAGGCGGCCCCGCACGGTTGTTAGCGTCGAGGCAGCGACATGGGGATTCCTGCCTTCTTTTTTAAAAAAGCATATGCATCACTGAAATTCGTTTCTGTTGGGCTAAGTCGAATAATAGGCCCATATACGTACCTACTCGGCTACTCCTACCACTTTTGTGTGTAACACGAAAATAACAATTTTCTGTGTGGTAGTCTAAATGGGCCCATTTTAAAGCCCAATTTAGGTAAACTACTTTCATAATATATTTGCCACTTTGTTTCATAAGCTGTGTGTTGAATTTCTCATCGAAAATGTGCAGCATGCATGATAGAGGTTTAATGTAACCATGTACTCAATTTTCCAAGACTACTGGAAACTTTTATTTTTTAAAAATATATACTACAAAATTTGAACGAAACATCCTCGTAGATGATCTAAGGACTGATTCTTATAATCATTTAAGGGTTTTAAATATATGTTTCATAGCTGGACCAAACGGAACTGGATATCATGATCAACTGATATTATCCTCCGATAGTAATATTCCGGTTGCCAACGGCTTTGCGCAATGGAGAATTCCTATGCCGGAGCTTTTGCTCCAAATTTACGAGTTCAGAAACAAAAAAGTATTACACTACTCAACATGCCTACTATACAAAACTCGGCTGACGTAGTTTTCTTATTTCACCGGCATCGTCGCTACAGTTCCGTGAGGAGAACGTTATATGCTGATAACCACGACGGGTACATGAGCAAGGAGGAAGCCGTTATTTTGTTTATCCATATCGATCTGATGAGTACCACCTAGGGACCATGGCTGGAACCGTGAGGTAAGGGACGTTTTCTTTTTTTCGATAAAGAAGCGACGTTTTCTTTGTCCAATATATGATTAGGAACTACAAGTGTTGGAGGAACTGAACAGGGTTGCTCAACCAGAAGACGCAAACTAAACATATTCTGCTAGCTGCAACAACCGGGCACACATTTGAACAAACATTCCGGATGGAGAGTTGTACTAGTAGATTAATTAACGACAGACTTGCAGCTAAAGAATGGAACAAGCACCACCAGCACTAGTAACAGCTCTAGTATTTTCGAAACAGGGAGAATAATTGTCAGGAAGCGTGTATAACCGAGGAGCTAGCCCACTGCACTCATCCATCCATGATCGATCGGTTATGCTGCACTGCAATAGACAACATTATCATACTCTGTGTGCCATGATTTGGTCAGCGGGACACCTCACGCCGAGAGAGATGATTCTCCCTCGGGGCATCGCGAAACAACGAGCAAGATCAAGATGGCCAGATGGGAGGGCTCTATTCGGAGCGGATGGCGTCTGTGTCACAGCGGGATCGGTCGAGTTTATGATGACGGGATAGCTACCCGGCGAGGCAGGTCGGTAAGCGATGGACTGATGAGATACTGTTTTCTGGTAAGCGCCCATGCATTAATAGAGGTCGGGCTAGTTAGTTAGCAACCGTGAACCACCGCAGGGTTGGTAGCCCTGCACATCCCTCCGATTCGATCTGGCCAGATGATCAACGCTGCATGTACAGATTACAGATGTACTTGCCGCACGCACGTCCTGGACCGTGCCCTTAACTCCCACGATCGACCGATCAGGCGATCAGTGTCTGCCTGGTTGGTTCATCGTCGCCACGTCTCGCATTTGCGTTGCTCCAACACCATCGGGCAAGGAGGGTAGCTAGCTCTGCATGCACCTACTAGATACTGGTCCGATCGCGGCCAAGACAGTTCGCTTTGGCTAATTAAGCCGGCCGGTTAATGAGTTCTCATTTGACTCGGCACCAACTGAACAGGTGGTAGAGAATGATCGCAAACCACCCGTGTGCCTACCTCCTCTCCTCCTACATTTGCAGCGGATGCGATCTGATGTATCCATGGATGTATGTTCGTGGCTGTCTTGTCTGGCTCGCTGTCTGTGATGCAGTTTGCACATGTGTGATAGTTCAGAGAGGCCATTTATTCTTGTTCAAAAAAAAAAAGAGGCCATTTATTTGGCGCGTATTGGAGGATGGCCGATGAGTACTGCGTACTGCCAACCGATTAGTTTGGTGCTGCTCCAAGCTGTGGCACGTCAGTAGTTCATGACCAAGTCACGTCGCACCTGCCCGTGTTAGAGCAACTCTAACACGGGCGCTAAATTCGGAACTCTAAAATATCGACAACGCGAATATATACATGCCGAAACCGACGAAGCGCAGACCAGACACCATATTCGGAACTGAACAATTCGAAAAAACATTGTTCCCGGGAGATGGTCTGAATTGTTTATCTGATCGACCGGCGGCAGCAATCACAGCATGGTGGGCGACACCAACTATTTCAGTTCGTCCCTACATTCTTCGCGATTCAAGTTCATGAGATACTTTATACAAACGCAAAATCAGCACGGACGCGGGGCGTGCTCAGCATCGGTCGGTGATCTGAGCCAGAAAATCGGTTGCAGTCTGCGCCGCCCGATTTCGATCCAACGACCAGAACAAGCCGCAACGCAGTTTAGCATTTTAACCCCTAGATTTTGAGAAATCAACCCGCGGTCCTAACTTCTTCACTTAAAAACGAAAAGGTGTATCTCTTTGGCTCTATCCTTCCCCGTATTTACGACAAGTATGCCACCGTGCTGATTTGTCTCTAGGGTAGAGGGTGTTACAACAAAAACAATCACCCCGTATACAAAAAAAAAATACTTTTACAATAAAAAGTCACAACATTTTTTTTAAATGTCACAATAAAGTGGTTAAACCAACAAATTGTTTTTGCTGGAGATCGATTTGCAACAAAAGTAGCCAATATTATTAACAAAAACCGGTGTCTATTACAACAAAAATCCATATGGTTACAAAAATAGAAAAGAAAATATTAATTTGCTACATATTGAATTACAACAAAAGTCACCAACTTCTTTTACAAAAAGTCACAGACGATTACAATAAAAAAATCAATATGTTTGCAAAATGATGGAAAGTGGTCAAGCGACATTTAATTTGCTACAGATTGAATTACAACAAAAGTCACAAACTCTTTTTATAAAGGTGTCAAACGATTACAACAAAAGTCTATATATTTGCAAACACTGCAAAGTGGTGAATTAAAAATTAATTTGCTACATATTGAATTACAACAAAATCCACCAACTATTAATACAAAAGTCAAAAACGATTAAAACAAAAATATATATGTTTGCAAACACTGCAAAGTGGTCAAGCAAATTTAATTTGGTACGTATTAAATTACAACAAAAAACACCAACTATCTTTACAAAAAGTCACACATGAATACAACAAAAATTTGGTACACAAAGAAGCGAAGCAGTGCACCAGCAAATTGGTCTCTATGTATGATCAGTGCTGGGCCGAACGGACGAACATGGGATGGGCCATGCGGCGAACAGCTAATGGGCCAAATTCCAGGCAAGCCAACGAGCCGCGGGCCCAGCAGCGACGCGGAACCGAGCGACCGATCTTTTCCCTCGATCGGTCGCCGGATGAGAAGCGTTTTCCCAAATTAAAACCTACCGCAACACTAATTTACCAAAATTCGACCTTGGGATACCTCACCGGGGAGCTACTCTGAGTCGAGGTCGACGACCTCCCTCTTCACGCGGTGAACGGCGAGCTCCTTCTAGAACGCTTCGTACACCTGCACCTAGGCGATGTCCCAGCGCTCCTCGTCCTCCTTGCGCTGTCGTGCCGTCGCGGCCTCTCGCTCTGAGTGGCGCCGATGCTTCTCCAATGACGCGCGCTCGGCTTTGTCGTTATCGACACAGGTGCTGGTGCTTCTTTGTCCTCCACCATTGTGTCGCAGTCATCTTTGGAGGGGTTAAGGGGAGCGACGACGGCGACACGAGGAAGAATATGTTCCCTCCTACACGTCATTGCCGCGGGAGCTTCCGCTGCGTCGCAGGGATGCGCTGTCGGCTCCAATATCCGGTCGCCCACCTGTCTGAATACTCTGCGCCTAAACATCGCGGAGCGGTGGATGCGCGGAAATTGCTCACCGAAGGAATCCTAAGGTGGCAGCGAAGAAGTGGATGCGTCGGTGCGGAAATAAGAATTTAGCATGTTTCCGCCGCATCGACCGCTATATATAGCGTGGGTGAGTGTGAGTTATCGAGCCACTGTAAACTATTTATGGGCCGATTCATGGATACATGATCTTATCGGCGGATCAAATAGAGGCAAAGCTGTAAACCCCGAAAACTCTAGAAAAAGGCCGACCTTCGCGAAGGGAACACAACTCGCTCCGCGCGCGACAAGTGGCGCGCTGTGGTGCTAGAAAATCCCTGAGAAGTGGTCTCCCTGCTCGCCACGATGTCGCAAAGAGAAGCAAAGTGAGGATGAGGGAGGAGAGAGAAGGCAGAGGGGGCTGCGTTTTTCCCTTTATTTTGTAGATTCGTTTTTCAAAATAAAATATCTTGCGAACCGTAAGTCTAAATTACGAACCGTTTTCACTTTTGAGATCCTCGCGTCGAGATCTTCAAAACTAGATCCCATGTTGATAGGTTTCGAGATACTTTTTTTTGCGTACTTCCAATACTAGTGTGATTGTACTCGTGGTGTGTACCTAAGTGTACTCGTGCTTTAACTGATAAGTACATCTGTTTTTACTTACTCGTGTGCGTTACTGTACCTGTGCTTTTGCAGTAGTACTTCCTTGTGTGCGCGACTGTACCTGTCTCGTTTGCACGACTGCACCTATACTCGCTCGCGTACGCGATTGTGCTTACTCATGTGCGCGTCTGTACCTTTCTCGTCTGCGCAACTGTACCTGTACTCGCTCGTGTACGCGACTGTACTTACTCGTGTGCGCGATCAGCCTCGTCTGGGCTGTACTTACTGCACGACTGTACCTATCTCGTTTACGTTACTATACATGTACCTGTACTCGCTCTCGCACGCGACTGTACTCGTGCTTCGTACGCAACTGTACTCGGAGTGCTTATTGAGTTGTACTTGTTCTTCCACTAGTAGAAAAACCCCCCTTTAGTACCGGTTCCAAAGGGTCTTTAGTACCGGTTTTGGAACCGGTACTAATTATCCACTAAAGGCCTCCCACCTTTAGTACCGGTTCCCGCTAAAGGTCGGGGCTGGTGATCTTTTTTTTTTTTTTTCACAAAAATGCTATTTCGTTTAATTTTTTTATCCATTTTTTTTCACTCCCTTTTTTTCACAATTTCTAATATTTCCGTTAGTCTCTAACTACACTTAATCTCTAGTCAATTACTTACCCTTGGTCAAACTTCCCGGTCGGTCACCCATCCTCACACTACTCCAACACTAGCACGCTTAACTTCCGGGTTCTTTTCCGTCCCACTTCCAAGTGCCGCGCAAGTTGTTGATACTACTATCATATCAATCCTATTAACATCTTGGTCAATGTCACACTTCTTTATTATTTGTATTGCAAATAATTTTTTTAATAAACAAAAGTAATGATGTAATAATAATGTTGAATAAATAAATAAAATTAACTTTTTAATTTGTATTATTTTTATTTATTTTTAAAAAATTTAATATTTTTTTTGCCAAACCTTAAACCTGAAAATTTGAAAATCTTATAATTTACTAAAAGTAATAGTAATATTCTGGGATTCAAAAAATCTTATAATTATTAATTTTAATTTTTTAAAAATAAAGAAAATATAAAATTCTAATTTTTTGGGAAAAACCTAAAATCTTCCTGCTTTCATATTTTCATTTGGAATTTTGAGAATCTAAAAATTGGCTAACGGGTAAAGTGAAATCGGATGTAACTTTTTCCACGGATTTTTTTGATATATTATACGTTTTTTTTCGACGTCGTATGCAAAAGTTATTACCGTTTTACCATTTTTCAAAACTTTTTTGCAAAAAAAGTGAAAATTCAATTTTTTAATTTTCCCTAATAGTAGGTTGCA
The DNA here is from genome assembly GCA_030979885.1 of Lolium multiflorum. Classification (NCBI taxonomy): domain Eukaryota; kingdom Viridiplantae; phylum Streptophyta; class Magnoliopsida; order Poales; family Poaceae; genus Lolium; species Lolium multiflorum. The sequence goes on along the minus strand of CM061747.1, from coordinate 209,723,176 downwards.
TAACATACAAGAATCTGAAAAACATTTTATTTTTTGAATTTTCTATCATTTTCTTTTCTATTTTATGTCAAAAAGGCGATCCAGGGGGGGGTTTGGAGCTACGTGGGAGAGCAGCTTTAATACCGGTTCGTGACACGAACGGTACTAAAGTTTAGTCGGTTCGTGTCACGAACCGGTATTAAATCCTTACGAACCGGTACTAAAGGTCTACTAGTGCAACCGGTACTAATGCCCCCTTTAGTACCGGTTCGTAAGGGAACCGGTATTTATGGCTTAGATGGATGCCCATTTTTCTACTAGTGTTCGCCGTACTCGATTTTGTACGTGACTATACTTGTGTGCTATACGTAACCGGACGCGTTTGTAACTACTTTTGTACTTACAGCTAGCCGTACATGTATGTGTGGTGCTAATCCATGCATCCATGCGCGAGCGGAGGTGGTGCTAATCCATGCATATGCATGCGATGCATGCGCGAGTGGAGAGCTGGTTCCTGTATGCATGCGCGCGCGAGCGGCCGGGAAGTACGTGCGCGAGCGGCCGGCAAGTACGCGGCGCCGGCAAGTACGCGGCGGGAGGTAAGGGCATCTCCAACCGGGCGACCCATCCAGCGCCGTCCGGATGGGTCGAAACGGACAAAACCCGGCCCAACGGGACGCACGCAGCGGACGGCCACGGCGGAACGACGCAAACCCGGCCCAAATCTGGGCTAGGTTTGTGGTCGCTGGACGCGGCACGCGCGTCCGCGCTGTCGCTCGTTTCCCAACACCCGTCGGTGACCGGAGTCTATTAAATGGGGATGGAGGGGACCGGCCCCACCTCCCACTCCACTCCCGAAAAACCGCCGCCATGGCCCCCGGTTTCGCCGAGCTAACGACGACAGGCAGCGCCGGCGGCGCCGTCCGCCGGCCGCGACCATCGTGGAAACCGAGGCGGCCTCCACATCGAGAGGCCGCCGCGCGGCGCGCATTGCCGCAACCGCCGCCGGCGAGCCAAGCCCGAGTCCTCGGAGAGGACCCGGACCTCCGCGCGCCCTCATCATCGGCGGCGAGGAGGAGGCGATGGCCGCAACTCCATGCGGCCATTCGCACCTCCGAAATGGAGGAGGCGGCGCGGCGGGAGGTGGAGGACGCGAGGGCGGGAGCTCACGCCTGGCCCTCCGCGACGAGAGGAGGAGGAGACGGCGGCGGAGGAGGGCGCCGCGCCCGCAGCAGCCGCGGGAGGAGAGGTGCCGCGGAGGAGTCGGCGCCGAGGCTGCGCGCCGCCGGCAGGAGAGGCGCCGCCTCCGGCGGCGCGGTGGCTCCGGACCCCCACTCGCCGTGGGAGAGGCCCCGGTCTCCTCGCCGAGTCCCCGCGGTCGAGCCACAACGGTGCCTCGCCGCCCGGGGACCTCGACGACGCCGACGACGCCCACGGGGGCTAGGCGGCGCACCGGCGGCCACGCGCCGCCGACCAAACCCTAGAGGGTTTTTTATTTTCTGTTTATATTTTAGTTTAAATTTAAAAGCCCATATAGGGGCTTCTTTTGTTAGTTTTATTTGCCCAAAATAGGGCTATGTACTAAATTTGCCCAAAATAGGGCATATGTTTAATCAAATATCGTTTAAATTTGCCATTTTCATTTTGTTTTCGTGTTTCTCCAATTTGCGATGCGTCCGCGCGTTGGGCGCAGCGCGCGACCCAAACGGACACGCGGACGCGGGCCGCTGTCCGCGTGTCGTGGCGGCGACCCAAACGGCCCAAAACGGACGGCCCAGCGCGTCCGTTTGGGTCGCCCGGTTGGAGATGCCCTAAGTACGCGGGAGATTTCGTTCGACGCGGACGGTAGTTGTTTGTTGAGATGCCACCTATCGTACGGACGGACGTTAGTTAGACCTTTACGAAGGTTAGTCTCTAAGGAGTGATACCCTGTAAACCCTCCAAACTTTTACAGTATTTTAAAAGCTTGTTTTAGCGTATATGCCAGAGTTTCTCTGAACTCGACGGCCTGGAATAAGTTTTTGTAGCGCTTGCTACTACGCGCCCGTGCTTCAGTAGTTCAGTTAGTTCTCGATGGAGGCCTTTGAGTTCTCCACAGGTCGATGAGTCTCTTGCACCACGAGCTGATCGAGATGCCAAGTTGCAGCTCGATGGCATGGAAAACTCTGCACTTCCTTTCTTTGTTAGCTACACACACGAGCAGCATCCTGGCCCTCTGATTGCTGCCGCCGATCGATCAGATAAGCAACGACTTGGGAGGCCTCTCGCGCGTGCATGCATATGCATCTGCACCCTACCGCGCGCGCGTGGAGCGACTTGGAGCCGCAAGACTCTCTGCCCGGCCCGCCATTGCTTTCGCCCACGATGCTCCAGATTTCATTTCCCCCCCTCTGCTCGTGCTCCCAACGTACCGCTGACTCCCTTTACACCGATCCATTTCGTTGCTGTCGGATTCAGTCCATCTACTCGAATCGCCATTCGCCAAGGCCTCCGAAGAAATCCCCGGCGCCCGACCCGTCCATGTCTCGCCAAGCAAGATCGCCCATGATATCTACTAGCGGCGTGTCTAGCTTGCGAGAGAAAAAACGCGGTGTTATGTTCAGCTCCCCTTCCTCCAACTTGACTGGATTGCTTTACGCCGAGCACTTTTGGCATGCTCGATCCGAAGGCAACAACGACGGTTGGACACAACCGATTCCTCCATGTTCGAGCGCATCGGTACACTCCGTGTCGCTGACTGAGTACACTCGGAATTAGATTCCGGGTTTGGATGAGTTTTAACCAATCATCGGTTGATGAAGGAACGACAGAGAAGAAAAAAGCCACGAATAAAGACGAGAGGCGACTAAGGGTTTTCCTGCCTCCCGTGGGTGTTGCCGCCAATCTGCCTCGCCTCCCGTTGCTTCGGAGCCATGGAAGCGCGGTGGACCACTGCACTTGTTTGCGAGAGGGCCCTATTTTTTTTCTTGTTTTCTCAGTTTGTTTAGGGTTTGTGTCTTATTTAGTAAGACGTGGCGGTGTCGACTTCCTAAGAAGGAATAAAGCCCATCTCTTCCAGCCTGTTTCGGTGATGCGTCTAGCCTCGTCGGAGGACGTGCGGAGGTTTTTGTCCGGCGAATCTCACCGAACTCGTTGTGTTCCTTCTGGTCCACGTTTCTCGTGTGCTGATCCTTTGGGAGCTTAGCACAACGAATTCCCGCCCGTGTACTACAACACACTCTACTGCCATAAGCTTTGCGCGACGCCAATGAGAGAGGGGCGAGGACGGCGGGCGCATTTGGCTCGTTCAAGTGCTTTGTTGTCGCTAATTGGTCCAAAGACATTTTTTGTAACTTTTGGATTTTCTTGTACTCTTGTTGACGATTATGAATATTTTGGTGTTTTTTTTATAAAAAAAAACCGTGCATGTCTCGCCTAGGTCGCCCATGATATCCAGTTATCTATAGTACATACTAGCTTGCTAGAGAAAACACGAGGTGTCATGTTCAGCTCCCCTCCCTCCAACTTGACTGCTGCTAGATCGCTTTACACGGGGCAGTTTTGGCATGCGCGATCCACGGGCAACGACGACTAAGCTTGGAGGAGTTCACAGAGGCCGTTGACTGAGTACACTCCGTGCCACTGACCGAGTACACTCGGAAGTAAGCTTGGAGGACGAGTTCACAGAAGCTCCCAAATAATCACTTCTTTTTTCTTCTCAGAACTGGTCAGCACGATCGTCTGCTCCATCCTCCATCTCTCCAGTCTCCATGCATGGCGTGGTCGGGGAGCCGTCGACCCGACCCAACACCACGACCAAATTAAGCGGTGCCGGACGAAAAGGGGCAAACCAAAGAAATCCTCGTTTCTTTTCTTTAGCGTACGAAAAAGGGTAGCTTGGCACGTTAGTTTTGACCCGGGCGGCAGCACAGCACGGCTTTGTTCACTAGCTGATGATTCTTTATCGGATCCGAGCTGAGGTGAGCTAGGCCACTCTACCAAACTCGACCTAAACTTGTAACCGGATACACGTTACCTACCCCCAAAGTCCTAAATTATTGAGTCCTTCTAGAAGATGGTGATGCGCGCGGTAGTAGGATGTTTGTGCAACTACCGCGCGCATAAAGGTTGGTCGTTCCGCTTGCCGAAGCTTCGGTTCGAGCTGGAGCTGGTCAAGGTATTCCTAACCCTAATCCTAATCCTAACTCTAACGGTCCTTCGAGGCGCCCACTTGAAAACAGGCTGCAGGGCGGATTAACGCCCGACTACGTACGAGAGCAAGCGGGCCGCGGCCCAACTGATTCTTATTTTATTTTTATTTTTATTTTTTCTTTGGTTCTTTTCCTGGTTTGGTTGGTTTTCTGCTGGTTTTCATTTTTCCTCCTTTTCATTTTACGTTTTTCTTTGGTTTTTTCTATTTTTCAAATTTGACAAATTTTAAATTTGAGCAAATTTTTAATTTAGAGCAATTTCAAATTTAAGCAAATTTTTAATTTGAGAAACTTTAAACAAATTTTAAATTTGAGCACATTTCAAATTTTAAAAATATTTGACGTTTGAACAAATTTTGAATTTAAACAAAATTTTCAAATTTGAACCTTTTTTCATCTTTGGACAGTTTTTATAATTTGAAAGGTTTAAAATCTTATTTTTTTCAGAAAAAGGAATAGAAAAATCGCAGAAGAACCTTTCCTTGGGCGGTTGGCCGACCCAACACGAACGGGCGATGGGGAGTCCTGCGTGCGCTGCTCACAGGAGCAGGCGGTGTATAGGTGCTACCCTCCCACCGTTCGCCCCAAATTGATGCCCGGCATTGAGTCGCTTCCAAAACTTTGTTCAGCAAGCCTGCACTAGCTTCGATCCATAAGGGCTGGCTCATGGGTTACGGCAAGCACGACCGCGAATGGAATAGACGGGCGGGCTCCACTCGCCAATGACTGAAGGCGTTTTCCCACACCCTCCTCTCTCTCTCTCCCTTGACTCTGCCGCCAATTCGCCACCAACCCATCCTCGCTTCGACATCGTCTGGTCCGACAATCACCGTTGATCGGAAAGACCACATTGCCATCGCCAATTCTCCTCACCAACTCTGCCATAGTAGGAAGCCACCCCATCTCTGGATGATTCATCTGCTGCTGTCGCTGTTTGTAGTCTACGATGACCCCTCACCTCGACCGACATATGCAGCTCAACGATGCAGCTTTTCGACGTTTAAAAGCACCTCACGGCCACCCTGGCCGAAGGTCCAAGTAAAGATGAAGCCAATGTTAGGAAAAATTTCTCCATTTTTTAGTGGAGCGTTTGTTTATTTTCTTGCTCTGTTGTTCGAACTAGACTATGGGTAGAGATGATGAGATATCTGATGCATCAACTGATGCAAGATGAAGTCGATGCTGCCGCTAATGAAGAAGAGAAGTTGATTATCATATTTTGTCCTTTTCATTTATAACCAAAGATTAGTGCCTCACCTCGGCAGGGATGTTCTAGGCTGGGGAAGAAGAAGAAGAACACGCAACAATGGATGCAGGATGTTGTGATGCTTGGGACCGACTATTTTACCAATAGTCACCCGTCCCCAAAGAGCGCTTCTATCGGTTCTCCAAAACGCACGTGTCAGCATTTTTTTCGAACATAGTTGCGAGGGCACCAGTGGTGATGCTCTTTACGCAATTTACCGGATAGTATACCAAAAATCAGCTGATCATATGATTAAATCTGATCACAGTAGAGCTTGACAATTTTTTTCTTGCATTTATTTTGTTTTGGTATATTGTAGTACTCCAGTATAATGCCTGTCAGTCAATGTGTTCCGTCTTTCTGTCATCCATCTACCACGGGTACGTACCAACTTTCTACTCATAAACACGAGCATCCAACCGTACCCGCACCTAGCAGCGACGTCTGCCATAGATTTAAAATCCTCAACAAATTCTAGATACCAAACCGAGTAGTACCAACAAGGGATCAAAAACACGGAGGCTCCACCGCGCAACCGCACCGCCTCCGCCCGCCCGCAACCACCATCCAACCCACCCCACCACGTCAAACTCACTACATGCCGCCGAGTCAATGGCGATCGGAGAAGAAGGCCACAACCAACTCGGACAGCACGGTCACCCAGCACGCGCGCAGGCGCCATATATACAGCTCCGCATCCACTCTGCCGCCTCAGCGACAGGAGCGACCTAGCTGCCTCTGCTCTGCTCTTGCATGCCCGCCCGCCGCCCTGCTGCGAGAGAAGAAGTTTGGTTAGCTCCGGTCGGAACGGCATGGGGAGGTCACCGTGCTGCGAGAAGGAGCACACCAACAAGGGCGCCTGGACCAAGGAGGAGGACCAGCGCCTGATCGCCTACATCCGGGCCAACGGCGAGGGCTGCTGGCGCTCGCTGCCCAAGTCGGCGGGCCTTCTCCGCTGCGGCAAGAGCTGCCGCCTCCGCTGGATGAACTACCTCCGCCCCGACCTCAAGCGCGGCAACTTCACCGGCGACGAGGACGAGCTCATCATCCGCCTCCACGCCCTCCTCGGCAACAAGTAAGCCCCTGTTCATCATCCTCCAACACACTCACTGCCGATCGCCGTACTGTTGCTATTGCATTCTTTGCTGACGACGGTAATGTTTCGTTCAGGTGGTCTCTGATCGCGGGGCAGCTGCCGGGCAGGACGGACAACGAGATCAAGAACTACTGGAACACGCACATCAAGCGCAAGCTCCTCTCCCGCGGCATGGACCCGCACACGCACCGCCCTATCACGGCCGACGGCGCCAACGCACCGTCGTATCGCCCGGCGCCGCCGCAGCACATAGCAGTGCCGACTAGGGCGCCCGCCACGATGTTCACCCTGACGATGAAAACGCAACCGGCGCCGGTCGAGTCTTCGGACGAGGGGAGCAGCGGCGCCACGAGCACGGGCGAGCCGCGGTGCCCCGACCTCAACCTCGACCTCTCCGTCGGCCCGCCGGCGGCCGACACGCCCACTTCGCACTCGCAGCGGCCGGTCTGCCTCTGCCACCACCTCGGCTTCCGTGGCGGGGAGGCGTGCAGCTGCCGCCAGGCCGACAGCTCGGCCTGCAGGTATTTCAGGCCGTTGGAGGAAGGCCAGTACATATGAGATTGACGAGACGGTTGATCCCTAGCTACCGATCTCGACGCCGGGGTTCTGCGCCTCAAGCCTGACCTCGGCGACCCAAAGCTCGGCGAAGAGGTCGCTGAGCGTGCCCGCGCGTGCTGATGCAGAGATGGCCGACAAGAACGGATTGTAATCCGCGTCTAGCCCCGCCAAGATCTGAGAGCTGGTGGCCGCCATCTCGTCGGCGAGTCCCTTTATCTTGGTGAAGAAGTAGGCCGTCGCCAAAAGCTCACCCTTTATCTTGGTGAAGTGTTGGAGAGCTGCGCGCGCAGTCGAATCACGCACGCTCGGGAGTGCGACAACTACATCTGCTCGATGGCAGTACACAGGGGTAGATTCGCGCATGGCACCCCTGTTCGGCAGCAGCAGCGAGCGTTGATCACCAGGTTGGGCATTGCCCGTGAGGGTGAGACCATTGGGGATGACGCCCTGAACGCCTACCTCGACCTCTTCACCAGACCCTTCCGTCAGCAGCACCTGGACGTGGTTCTCCGTCTCTTTGGTTGGACATCGGATGATCTCATTTCTGCCTCCGACGCACCAGTGGAGTGCCCCTCGTGATTAGCTTCTTCTCCTTCTTTCGTGCTTAAGCGCATCGTGTCGCGCTAAAGCATATCTGTACCTCTGGATTAGTGTAATGGATGTTGCGGATCTCTGTATTGCCATCTGGAATGCGCGTGGACTCAATTCACCTGTTCGGCGGCTTGCGGTTTTTCAGGCCATCTCCCCTTCGCGAGCGGCTGTAGTCTGCTTACAGGAAACAAAGATGGCGATCATCTCTGATCGTGTGGTCAAGGAATGCCTCGGGCCCAATTTCGATGAGTTCTACTACCTTCCCGCTGAGGGCACCAGAGGAGGCATCCTGTTAGCCTGGCAGTCTGCCTTGGTGTCGATCTCTAACCCACACCTTACAGAGAATGCAATCACGGCAAGGATCACGGTGGGAGGATCAGTGAGTTGGTGGTTTACAGGTGTGTATGGGCCTCAGAGCGACACGGACAAACGTTCCTTCTTGCAGGAACTGCAGGATATCCGGGATTTGCATGCTGGGCCGTGGATGGTAGCCGGGGATTTCAATCTCATTGTAAGCCCAGAAGACAAGAGCCAAGGTGTTACCAATCGCCGGATGATGGGCTCCTTCCGGCGGACCCTCTCGAATCTTGAGCTCAAGGAGGTATACCTAAATGGAAGGAGATTCACCTGGTCCAACGAGCGGGCGCAGCCAACTATGGAGAAGCTGGACAGGGTTTTCTCGACAGTGGAGTGGGAAGAACTCTTCCCAGATGCGTTCCTCTCAGCCATGTCCAGTGGACCGTCTGATCACTGCCCTTTGGTGCTGAGCCTGACGCCGGACCTTCTTCGTGGTCGTAGATTTCAGTTTCAGTCCTTCTGGCCGAAAACCGATGGCTTCCTTGAGACGGTTCAGGAAGTGTGGAATGCTCAACCCCCAAATGTGAATCCCTTCAAAAACCTTGATACCAAACTTAGAGCAACGGCAAAGCGGCTGGCTAGTTGGAGCTCCAAGTTCATTGGAAATGTGAAGATGCAAATCCTCTTGGCCACCGAGTTGATTCTACGCTTTGACATCGCTATGGAGTCTAGGCAGTTGTCTGATCAGGAGAGGGCCCTGCGGCGTCTGCTTAAGAAGAAGCTCTTGGGCCTGGCATCTCTGGAGAGAACGATCGCCAGGCAGCGTTCTCGTGTCCTCTGGCTGCGGGAGGGTGATGCATGTACACGCTTCTTCCATCTTCATGCGAGTCACAGAAGGCGCAAGAACTTCATTGGACACCTAGTCGTGGATGATGTGCGGATCACTGAACATAATGACAAGGCAGAGGCCGTGGACTCCTTCTTTGATAATTTGCTAGGGGGTACAGCGGAGAGAGCTTTCACTCTAGACTTGGACTATCTTGGGCTTCCCTCCTTCGACCTCCAACATATTGATGGGGCGTTCACGGAAGAGGAAGTGTGGGCGGCCATAAGGGGCATGCCGCTGGATAAATGCCCTGGACCAGATGGCTTCTCAACTCGTTTTTTCCGGTCGTGCTGGCACATCATCAAAGCAGATGTCATGGAAGCCTTCAACTCCCTCTCCCGCCTGGACAGCCGTGGTTTTGGGGCGGTCAACCAAGCCTTCGTCACACTTCTGCCGAAGAAGGATGGCGCGGAAGAGGTCCGGGATTTCCGGCCCATTAGCCTGATACATGGCGTGGCAAAGTTGGTCGCCAAGGTGCTGGCCAACCGAGTTGCACCTGTCCTTCCCCAGATGGTCGGGATGCAACAGAGTGCCTTTGTGCGTGGAAGAAGCCTGCATGATAATTTCATGTTGGTGCAAGGGATGGCTCGCAAGCTTCATAGCAGCGCAACTCCAGGAATGCTCCTAAAGCTGGACATTACCAAAGCTTTCGATTCGGTGGATTGGGCTTTCCTTGTTGATGTCCTCAGGAAGCTAGGCTTTGGGGAAAGGTTTCTCTCGGTCATTTGTGCCCTGCTGTCCACGGCATCGACACGAGTGCTGCTGAATGGTATTCCTGGTTCACGGATTGCCAACAGGCGTGGGCTTCGACAGGGGGACCCCTTGTCTCCGCAGCTCTTCATTTTGGTCATGGAAGTGCTGCACCTGTTGATCGAGAAGGCTGCCAGGGTCGGTTTTCTCACTCCTTTGGCAGCAACCGGACTGCGCTGTCGCACATCGATGTATGCTGACGACGTGGTGACCTTCTTGCGTCCTACGAGGGTTGACCTCAGAGTTTTCGCTGCAGTGGTGGAAGATTTTGCAACAGCATCAGGTCTCCGTACCAACATGGACAAGTGCTCCGCCAACCTCATTCGTTGCTCCGATGCTGACAGAATCATCATTGACCAGGAGCTACAATGCCCGGTGGTCCCCTTCCCCTTACGGTACTTGGGCCTTCCCCTCACACTGAGAAAGCCAAGCGCAGGGCAGTTGCAATATCTCGTGGATAGCGTGGCCAATAAGTTGCCAGGGTGGAGAGCATCGCTGCTAGACAGAGGTGGAAGGCTGGAGTTGGTTAGATCAACCCTCTCGGCAATGCCTATATTCGCCATGATGTCCCTTGACCTCCCGGTTAAGACTTTGGTAGCGATTGAGAAGATTATCAGGGGTTTCCTTTGGAAGGGAAGGAAAGATGTCAAGGGTGGCCACTGCTTAGTGGCGTGGAACAAAGTCTGTACGCCTAAGGAGTGGGGTGGCCTTGGCATACCCAACCTCAGGATATTGAATCTGGCCCTTCGGGCTAGGTGGCTGTGGTTGCAGCGAGTTGACAACACAAGGCCGTGGAATGAGTTCAACATCCAGGTTCCCCCGATGGCTCGGCAGATCTTTGAAGGGGCAACCTACTCCGTGATTGGGGACGGGAGGTCTACATTCTTCTGGACCGATAAGTGGTTACCGGAAGGACGGTTGCAGGACATCGCACCGAATCTGTTTGCGGTTGTGCCCAAGCGTGCACTTAGGCTGCGGAGAGTGCATGACGGATTGTTGGGAGGTTGGTTGGATGACATTGGCCCGGATCTTCAGGCGCCAGCACTCCGAGAGCTGTTTCAAGTGGCGGACCGCCTAGCAGATGTTGCCCTTTCAGAGGGTGTGGAGGACAGCTTCCGATGGGGTTGGGACAACAGTTACTCCTACTCAGCACGGTCGTGCTATCGTGCGATGTTTGGCGCCAGGATAGAGATGGCCGGAGCCTTGCAGATTTGGCGTTCTCGAGCCCCGCCGAACTGCAGAGTTTTCCTCTGGTTGGCTGCAAGAAACAGATGTTGGACAGCTGACAGACTGTGCAGACGGGGTCTTCCGCACCCGGCTGCATGCCCCTTCTGTGACCAGGCAGAGAAGTCCATAGATCATCTCCTAGTGGGATGCGTCTTGGCGCGAGAGGTCTGGGCCGCTTGCCTGCGCTGGTGGGGAAAACTTGGATGGATGCCACAAGCAGACACGAGATTTATCCCCTGGTTGCAAAGCAAATGTGGTGGCCTGGGGAAGGACCGAGATCTGTGGACAGGGATCGCGCTTGTTTGCTGGTGCCTCTGGCGCCACAGAAACGACGTGGTCTTCGACGGTGCTTCCCCCTCCAGAGAGACGGTGCTAGCACGGATCACAGATGAGGCAGAGCTCTGGAGAATGGCTGGGTTGTTTAGAGACGCCCTAGCAGTAGTGGATAAGTGGAGATGCCGCGAGTAGTCCCATAGCGTGTGCGTGCTGTCTAGCGGCAGTGTGGGGTTGCACTCCGTGGCGCATGTGCCTAGAGTGTGTTGTAACGCTGGCCTTCTGGCCTTTTCTTCTATGAAACCGATACGTCTATCCATGGCGTATCCTTGAAAAATGGCAGTACACAGGGTGAATCAACTGGCTCATAGAGCCGTTAGATGCACTTAACAGGGTGAATCTCGCGAGAGTGGACTAATGGAACCGGGCGGCATATGATCCTGGGCGAAATCAGCTTCTGATTGGTCTATTTTTTTTGCGTGGGGTCCACTGACGGAATGGGTGCTTTCCATATACAGGTACAAAACGACAGTATATACGCGTGTGGGGCCCTCTGTCCTCTTCCCTGCCCCATCGTTCCCCATCCCATCCCCAGATCATCACCGCCGCTCCCGGCTCCTCCCCGAGCTCGCCTGGACGCCATGTCGACGCCGCCCCGTCCACGACACCACGTCGGCGCCGCCCCCGTCTCCTACGCCAGCTCGACGACGCCCGTCCCGCGCCCGTCCGACGCCGCCCGTCTCGACGCCGCCGTCACGGGATGACGCGGCCGCAGCCGGCGCGGGGCCGCAGCCGGAGATGGGCGGCGAGCCGGAGGGCGCGCAGCAGCACGCATGCGCGCGACCAGAGCGGCGACGGGCGGCATGGTTGACGGCGCCCTCGTCGGCGGCCTTTGCCTCCTCGTCGTCCGGCGCCGGCTCCGGCGTTGTGAGCTGGAAGGTGGCGACGGGGAAGGCGCGGGTCAGGCAGCCGGACTGGCTCTGCGCGGCGGAAGCGCGTGGGCGCGGAGAGGGAGGCGGCGAGCTGGCTGCTGCGGCGACGACGACGCAAGATGCCGGCCGCGCTGTACATGCTGACGGAGCCGGCACCGCAACCATGCCGGAGAGGTTCAACGGCGCGAGTCCGGTAGCGTTCACGTCCACGTCGGCCACGGCAAGATCGTCCACGTCCGCCACCGCCGTCCAGCCAGCGCCTCCTCCTCCTTCCCCGGCCGCCGACGCCGCCCTCCTGGATGTTGATGCCGACCCCCACGTCGTCGCGCGGTACGCGGAGCGCCGGGGCCACCGTTTGTGCAGCAGCAGACGAGAGGCCTCTGAGGCTGCGGGCACCGCGGCGCGGCACCCGTACGCGAGCTGTTCCCGATCCCGCCCGCGTGCACGCACGCCAGGGCCGCCGCGTCGTCGTCGTCCGCCACGCCACCCCGCCCGCGCGCTTCCACCACGCGGCCACGTCCGCCACGCCGGCGCGCCCGCCACGTCGACCGCGCAGGTGCCCCGAGCGCGTCCCGACGCCGCCCCGAGCGTGTCCCGACGGCCGGTGGCTGGAGCTACGAGGGTAGGGGAGCAAGAAGCCAGGAAGAGCTCGATGGAGGGCTCGCCGCCGCCAGGAGATGGAATCAGGAGAGAGACGGGGAGGGTGGGCTCGATCTCCTGGTTAAACAGGGGAAAAATGCTCGTTTCTCTCTCTTTGTTCGTATGGGCCCACTGTATGTATTTTGTCTGTATTTCCTTTGTACTTAAGAAAATGATCAGGTGTTGTTTGGGGACCATTGCACACGTGGGCGAATGATATGCCGATTTCTGCCGGGAGCATATAGCGTCCGGTTCATTCTCGACTTTCCCGAATCTCGCGCGTCTGATCAATGTAGCAAAACAATTTGCATGTATCAATTTTTTCAGACTAACCATCCGTTTGCAACAATTTCTCTAAGTCGCCAAAAAATGCAAATAAAAGAAAATAGCTGGATGTTATGCTGCAAAAATGTAAATGAAAAAAAATTCCGAACGTAGCAATTCTTCTATGTGTGTGGAGCATTTTCTGAAATGCAACATTGAATTGCAACAATTCTTTGAGAATCAACCGGCCATGCTGCAAAAAATTCTCGAATGTCCTTTAATGTATGAATCATTTCAATTGCACGATATCGCTTTGCAACATTCCTCTGCAATACTTTCAACATTTTTTGCTAACTTATCCAACATTATAGGAACACGCACGTAGCATACACAGAAAAACCATCGTAGTACTTCGCCCCTGCTTAAACATAAAAAACTATGCACAAATGTAGCAAATCGCAACACCATGTGCAACATCGACCAAAACTCCCCAAAATCAGACCTTCCCCAATTACCATGGAGGCGCCCCCATGATTGATTCTGCCGATTGCCGGATGAGGCGATGGAGCATGCCATGTATGTTGGCGCCGGTCTTGGACGTAGTTAGACAAGATGTATCACGCTTAGCCGGATGAGATGGAGCCGACCGAGTATGTTGCTGGCTTTGAAGGCCTGGATCTGCGCCAAAGATGAGGAATCCTCCTCGTTCTATACCCTGCGTGTCAGTGGGAGGACATATGGAGGATGAGACATGGGGAGCCCAGGGGATCTCCGACGGTGGTGAGACCGTGCTGTTGTGAGAGTTCGGCGCCGGTGACGGAGACCATGGGGGGCGGTGAATGAGAACGGAGAGAGAAGAGGAGTGGATCTTGATCAAGAGGAAGGATTGTAGTGTGGTGGGAGATAGTGTGGCCTAGTCATGCACATCGGTAAACCAAACAGGACGCGCTTTGTGCGGAGACAGTCGAGAAGAAGGCTAGGAGACTAAGGAACACATGTAACATGACCGACTTTAGCTACGTCTTGTTGTCATTTAGGGTTTTCCTTTACGAATTCAACTCACGGCTCAAGAAACGAAATTAACAAATTTTGTTTGGTAATAAATGGGCCCAATTCAAAGCCGGGTCTAAGTAAATTATTTTGACAACATATTTGCCATTACGTTTCAGAAGTTGCGAGTTCAATTTCCCATTAAAAAAAATAGCGTGATAAAAATATATTGTAACTATGCACTAAAATTTTCAAGTTTCCTGGGAACTTTGGTTACGAGTTTTTGAAATATACTAGAAATTTGAATGAAACATCCTTAGAGATGGTCTACAAGTCGATTTTCTAGAAGTATTGAAGGTAATATATGCTCATATACGGATCAAATGGACGGGGATGTCTTGATCAGCTGATATTATGCTCCAATGTTAATATTTGGAATGGACAAAATGCTGGATTCCTATGCCAGAGCTCTTGCTCCAAAATTAGGAGTTCAACATGTGTACTGAAAACTCAACTGGTGGAGTAGCTTTCTTTGTCCGTCCTAAAAGTATGTAGTGAGAAAGGAGAAGGAACCGGCAGGTAAGAGCAAGTACAATAAGTCCTAGTCAGCTGGCTACAAGGATTAAAATAATATATTTGTGTCTAGTTGGAGGAGAGAGAAGAGGAGAGAGAGAGTGTAAGTGGGCTCTTATGCAAGAGCTAGCTCTAGCACGTGCTCCTAGGCAAGTTGTTTCAATGAAATGTGGGCCATCCATTGAGAAAGTAGTACATTCTTATAGCCAACTATTGTACTTGTTGGCTGCAAGTTGACTATAGATGATATGGCATCTTGCTTGTAGCCAACAACCGACTACACTATTAGAATTGCTCTAAGCGCGAAGTTTTCTTTGTCAAATGATTAGAAAACTAGGGAAGTGCAAAGCGGAGAAGCCCAACATGGTTGCTCAACGAGAGGAAGCAAAACTAAAAACAATGTTCATCTGATTGCTCAATCGTAACAACCGAGCACTCATTGGTCATTGCAACAAACATTCCCGATGTAGAGGCACATCATTCCATTTTCATTATTCAGGTCTCCGAAGCACTTGCCCAGGATATCATCGTAAGTAGCAAGGAGTAGTACTAGATTAGTAAACGAGAGAGACTCGCAGCCAAAGAATCAAACAAGCAGCACCACTAGCACTAGCAACCACTCGATTTTTCAACTACGAATAATTGTCAGGAAGCAATCGAGGAATTAACCCACTGCACTCATCGATGATCGACCGGTTATGCTGCACAGCATTACACAACATTATCATGGTTGCCTGCCATGATTTGGTCAGCGGGACACCTCACGCCCACAGGCCACAGCCCGACGATTCTCCGGACATGGCAATTCTCCCGATGTGTCACAACAGATCGACCATGATAGGATAGCTGCGCAGGTCGGTGAGCGGGCAGCGATCGGCTGATCAGATACTGTTTTCCGGTGAGCTCCCATTAATGGAAGGAGGGCTGGCTAGCTAGCTAGCTACCGTGAACCACCACAAGGTTTGGTAGCGCGCTGCACATCCATGGTTTCGATGTGTTCATATGATCTCAATGCATGTACAGATGTACTTGCCGGCCACACGTCCTGGATCGAGCCCTAACTCACATCACACGATCCATCAGTTCCGTAGCTAGCTACCTGCACCTACTAGACACTGGTCCGATCGCGGCCGGCGTTGGCTAATTAAGCCGGTCGGTTAATGAGTTCTCATTGGACTCGTCACCAACTCTGGTAGAGAATTATCGCGAACTACCCGTGCGCCTACCCCCTCTCCTCCTGCATCTGCAGCGGATGCGATCTGATGTATCCATGGATGTGTGCGGCTGTCTTGTCTGGTTCGCTGTGTAGTTTGCGCATGTGATGGATTTAGTGTAGAGAGGCCATTTATTCGGCGAGTATTGGAGGATGGCCGATGAGTACTGCCTGCTGCCAACCGGTTAGTTCCGTGCTGCTCGAAGCTGTGGCACATGAGCAGTTCCAAAAAAAACTTAAATAATTTTTTATTTATATTGTACGTAATTGATATCACCGGATTGGTATAAAAAAACACTTTCTAATGATATTAATTTTATATAAACAATTATATATATTTAAGTTATTTTTGTAAAAGGAGAAACATGAAAAACGAGAACGCCTTATTAATGTGTACAAGTTGTTGATATAACACTTATAAATCTACCATTTCATAATTATTGCATCCCTCGGAGTAGTATAACAGAAACATCGTGGATCCAATATTACACACTTAATATTACAAGCCAGAAGTGTAAAAAACTTCAAGTTCCTCCTCAGTCCAACGAGAATTCTCATAAGGCTTAACTCTAAATTAAGTAACTTAAAAACTAATGGTACAACTAAACTAAATACCATGATAGCTCATCAGCCTACCTTATAATGTTTGATGATGCTCGAATAATTGTTTCTAACTAGGTCTTCACTGCTCTTCTTCTCCTTCTAGTCCTTCTTATCCGTAGACTATGCCATAGTCCACCCTATAATGCCTCGGGACAGAGCTGGTTCTTCGTAGTAGATATCCCCTCTCTTGGATGGTTCTCCAGTAGCCGCCTCTTTACTGATGTCCAAGTCTAGCAAGGGTTTAAGATGTGGGATGAGTACACCGTACTCAACAATTTCAACTTAGGTGTTTTATGTAGCCGTTAACCATGAAGTCGTATACTAATGCATTTTATTCTAAAAAACTATGTCCGCCGGCCTTCACAGGTTGTTTAGAATTTTATGGAATTCCTTTCCTGCCGCATTTGCAATTCCTTCCTGGAATAGGTAGTGACACGAGACCAACATCCTTGTTGCCAACCTGGCGTACTTTCCCGTCCATACTTCTCATGTATGGGACCCAGCTGCTGACCAAAGCCAATCACTGCTTTTTTCTAGGACCTCACACTCTTTATGGAATTTCGCCCTTTGACGCCGTCTATAATCTATCATAGACATCCTAGTATACGACACCTCGTAAATAGGGATGGTAACATTTCTATTTATTCCAAACCAATGGCTTCTCTTAGCTCTCATACTAGACATCTGAAATCGTACCGAAGGAAAAAAGAAACAGATGAATTCTTTATCACATACCAAGTCTCATGGTTAGGGCTTTATATACGGCGCAAGAACCACTTGACGACATTCCTATTAATCCTATATGATATACCCAAATGTAATGGAACCTATGATATACCCAAATGTAATGGAACCTGCACCATCATCTCATACCATGGTTCCATCACCCACCACTTAGGCCTTGTTTGGTACTAATGTTTTAGTGGAGATTAGTGGGGATAGTACTCTAGAGTATTGGGTGAATCTCTGCTGTCGCCCAATCCCCACAAAACCCCATCCCCAATCCACTAGGTAGGGGTAGAGTATTGTGGATTGAAAAAACTACATTAAAATTTGGGGAAAAGTGGAGATTAAACTCGCTCATACTCTAGCACCAAATATGTATTAGGGATAAGTTGGGATTTGAAGTTTGGAGCGGATTATTCCCGCTAATGCCCACTAAAACTCTAGTACCAAACAAGCCCTTAGTAATATTCATAATGTAGGAAGTAATACTTTGCTTTTCAATGCAAAATGAGAAGAGTAAAAATTTGCCTAATCAAGGACATGCGCAAGCGCTAAACTTGCCTTGTGACTGCAAGATAGTGCAGTTGAAAGTCTCAGCTTGACCTTGGACCTCGTGTTCTCAAAAGCAATATTGTTGTCTAATAAGACATTGTTTGAAGAAGCAACTTATGCTACTAAGCATAATTATGACATGTTTAGGGTTTGAATTGTTATTTCCCCCTTCTTTGTGTGTTTTACCCAAGAATTATTTATAATAATTCTATTTTAGAGTATTTCTTTATTCCTTCAGGAAATTTAGGAATGTATTGAATGAATTTAATAATTGTCATGATTTCAGTGCTATAAATCTTGTCCGAAAATATTATACTAGTCTTTTCAAATATTTAGTAAATTTTCAGATTTTTTCAAAATGACCATTTTGCCCCTAGAGATTTAAAACTCCCTTAATTTTTTATAAATTCTAAAGACATCCTAAAATCATCTAAATATCATATTTGAACTCCTTGAGTTGTGAGGATTTTAAAAATGGTTTTTATTTATTTTTCTAAGTTACTTTTATTTTTGGACTTAATTTTGGTATTTCTTTTAGTTTGTTATAAATAGCAATGGGCCCATCAGTCAGCCCACAAGCTTGACCTGGTCGAACCCGCCCCCTCACCCTGTCACTCCACACGCTCGTGCTCACCTTCATGCGACTCGCGTCGCCGCCCGTGTCGCCTCCGTCGTCGTTGCTCGATTCTGGCTACCTACGGTGGTTCTGTCGTTGCCATGGGTCGCCTTCGACTCGCGCTCCTCCGCAGCGCCTTCTGGTCCTGCTCGATTCGCTCTGCGCGGCCTCGCGCACTCGCTGCCAACCCTAACCCTAATTAGGGTTTCGATTTGGCACTATTCCACTCCGTCTCTACACGTTGTATTTGACATTACCTGACCTGGCTTGCACGGTCGACAACAAGGATGGCAATGGGCAGGGTATGGGCAGGGTAAAATAATACCATACCCATACCCGTATAGTCGATGGGTACAAACTTCTACCCATTGACAAGGGATTAACTTGTCAATGCCTATGGATTATAGGCTAGGGTTTAGTTAGAAGTAGAGGGCAAGTAGATCTCGAAGGTTTCAGCCGAAAAGTACTCGACGAATATGAAAACTAGGGTTTGCAGACAATGATTCGATGATCTTCTCGTCCCTCGACCCCCCTTTATATAGGTGGAGCCGAGGGATTCGTGCTATACAAGGATTACAGAGTCCGGGACGGTTTCTAACTCATCCCGATTTACAAATAACACTTCCTATTACAACTCTATCTTTTCCTTAAATACATCTTGGGCTGTCGAGTCTTCTTATTCTTCGGGTAGCGGGCCTTCAATAAACCCGGGTACTATATTAGGCAGGCCCATTTGGGATGCCTATGTCAGTAGCCCCGAGATTTTGCTTGAATCGTAGAATCGGGAAAATCTCCACTGTCTATTTTTATTCGAAAGCTTTTAACTTTTATACTTTTTCTCATAAAATTCTATATTGTACAGGGATATTGGTAATTGGGGCTAGTTCATCTGACGGATCAGGTACTAGTTAACTGCTCTAGTGGCAATCCGCAAAAACCTACTTCAAAATCACGTCCTGGACATGATTTCGGGATAGTGTAAACTTCGACGGCGCCGCTTAAGGTCTTACCATTCGTCGAGTCCCAAATTTATCGAGTACCTAACGCGTCCGTTAGATTTTTCTTCGTATCTGTTGATACGGATAAAGTAGTGAGCGCAGCCGATCACGCCCACAGAATAGGTCGGGTCTTACCTTCGCAATTTTGCGGCATTCGAAATTGATCGCAACTTCGCGTTCGAGAATATATTGTCGAGTGCTTTTCCGGCTGTTGGAATGGCACATTTTATTGAGTCAAATATGACTTATATTGCTTTCCGATGGGAGTATATGGAGAGTTAATGATAACTCGAAATATACTCTTTTGCTTGTTCTATTTTTCCTTTGTTAATTTCATCGGGCACGCGAACAGCGTTCCCGATGGGAGTAGCCCGAGGCTACAGCCAAGAACTTGTGCTTGGTTGTAGGCTCAACATTTTAGTCCACCTTGTCACTATATTGCCATTATCTCTTGATATTCTTTCCTCCTTCTTCTTCTCTCTTTCTTTTTTTTTTTTTTTTTTTTTTTTTATTTATCGGGTGCGCGAACAGCGTCCCGATGGGAGTAGCGAGGCTACAGCCAAGAACTTGTGCTTGACTGTAGGCTCAACATTTTCTATATTTGCCATTGTCGAAAGTTTTCTTTTTTCGAAGTAGCCCCCGAGCATTTGGGCAAAAACTTGTTTCTGACCAAAGGCTCCCGATGCATTCAAATAACTTATCCTGTCGCCATTCTCCTTTCTCTTGTCGACATATTTTCCCTTGTCAAATTTTTCTTCAACTCTATCACTGGTCGATATTTTTCTGCTTTGTGGGTCCATCGTTCCCACCATGTTGACACGTCGTGCAAGTGGGGGACACACGTCCTCCGCTTTTTCTGGTGCTCGTGCGGTAACGCCTATTCCCAGTAAAAATACTTTTTTGCCCTTGTAACAGAAAATCAATTCTCATCACACGATTTCCTCATCCAACGGTACACTGCTTCACCCAATTCTTATATAAACCTGTCTTCAACCTCCGTTCATCCCCTCGCTTGCGCCGCTCACCTGTTCCTCTTCGCAAATCTTCCTCTGCGCCCAATCTTCGCCGATTTCCCGCTCTCGCATACATTGCTCAATCCGCTTCCGTGGATGCCGCTGCGTGCGCGTTTGACCCGCCACAGCACTCCAGAGTCCGCGATGGCCGCTGAAGATCTTGAGTGGGAGAGATCCAAGATCTCCAACCAAGACGCCAACTTGATGAAAAGGCTTGGCCTGATGAAGAAGGAAGGCGCCATCCGCTTTCCCAGTGAAGAAAGCTATCCCAAGCCTCCAATGGAGTATCGGGTTAGTTTCGTTGATCATCTTATCCGCGGCTCTACCCCAATCCATGATTTCCTCCGCGGTCTTCTCTTTGTCTATGGGATTCAACTGCATCATCTGACCCCCAATTCCATCCTTCACATTTCTATTTTTATCACCCTTTGCGAATGCTTTCTTGAGTCGCTCCTAATTGGGCTCTTTGGAAACGCATCTTCTGCCTCCGCCGCAATGGCTCCCACAACGTCACTTATAACATAGGTGGCGTTTTTATCTGTATTCGTACTGATGTCGATTATTTCGACGTCAAGTTTCCTGATTCTGTCCAAGGATGGCGCAAGAAGTGGCTTTACATTCACGAAGAAAGCGCCAACTCCGTTGAGCACAACATAATTCCCTTCGACGGGAGTGCCAAAATTCAGCGCCGTCGCTCCTGGGATGCCGAAGCTTCGAGGAAGAGAAAAGGCGACAGAGGCGCTCATGTCTCGCATTCGCAGCTTCAAAATACTCGAGGCGAGGAGCTATCTGGTGTTCAAATCATTACTTCCTTAGGATTAGAGTGCAGCCTCTTCAGCTCGCAAAAATCCCCTTTGGACGTACTCTGGTGAAAATGACGCCAACAGAATCTCCGGTAACCTTTCCACCAAGGACTTGGAGAAGTTGGTTCGAAGACTTTCTCGCCTGGGCAAAGATCCAGTTCCTTCTTCTTGTCGCGTGGAACCATACAGCTCCACCAATCCCTCTCCCAAGGTATTTTGTCTTTCCGCGTTTTTATCTTGTTGCGCCCTTTTTTTTCCTGCATCTCATTGTATTGTCATCTCTTTACGTTTTCTTTGGTTTCTTATTTTTTCAGGACCATCCTAGTATAACTTCCCTTCCTCCTCTTCCTGAGGGTGGAGAAGTCGAAGAAATGACCGTCGTTGCCGACGATACTCAAGGCTCTTCTGTCCCTGAAAGTGAAGTCGCGGGTTCTCACAAATCTGCGGCTTCTCATGAGAGAGAGGTTGAGTCTGAAGCTAGTGAATCGACTGAATCCCTTCCTCCTGCTGTTTCTCCGAAGAACAAAAGGAAAAGGACTGAAGTCGAGGATTCTGGCATTTCTAAGGCTGAAGAAGTTGTTCCTTCTGATCCGAAGGCAGCTTATGATCCTTATTTTGAGTCCCTCATCAGCTCGTAAGTCAATTTTATCTCTCCTCCTCTTTTTG
The DNA here is from genome assembly GCA_030979885.1 of Lolium multiflorum. Lineage (NCBI taxonomy): Eukaryota > Viridiplantae > Streptophyta > Magnoliopsida > Poales > Poaceae > Lolium > Lolium multiflorum. Next base: position 209,701,495 of record CM061747.1, on the reverse strand, counting down.
ATGTACTCGAAAGATTTAACTCTGTCTTGCTTTTTGTACTGTCGATTTTTTTTTTTTACTAGTGATGAGGAAGAAGTACCAGTTACTGACGTAGCTCCTCGGACCAGCACGTCACGTACTGTGCTTGTTTCAGACACGTTAGTTGAAGGAGATGAAACATCGCCTCCCCAACAAAACGTCGTCACTACTACTCCACCATCGAGCCCCCTTGTCCCTTCGCCAAAAAGGGCAAGGGTTGAAATGACCGTTGAGCCTCCTCCTCAATTGGGCAGTTCTTCCTCGCAGCTCTTGGATGATGTAAGTTTATCGAGATCTATATTTCCTCTATTTTGCTTTTGTGGACCTTTACTTTGTGTAATGCCGAAATTTTTCCCCTTCTTTCCTTCTTCTTTGACAGCCTATGATCAAGGATCTTATCCGCATTGGGTCCCAATTTATTGGGTACCGCGAGTATGCCAGCAGAGCCGAAGGTGACGACTTTTATACTTGCTGTTTTTCCTTGGTTTTTTACTGCTGCTTGTCGCTATTTTTGATCTTTCTTCTCTTCCTTTTCCTTTCTCAACAGAAAAACTTGCGGAAGCTAACCAACGTGCCGAGATACTTTCTCGGAATCTTGAGAAAAGTGAAACGGCTCGCAAGAAAGCTGAGCTTGCTGCTAGCGAAGCCAGAGCTGAAGCTGATGATGCCAAAGCAAAGGCTGCTAGTGTCGAAGAATTGCAGCAAAGGCTCAAAGATGCTGAATCTGCCTTGCACGAGCGAAATCTGCACAGGCTGCACGAGAACAAGGGATCATCAAGCGTCTGAATTCGCAAAGTCGACGTACACTGAGTAATATCACTTGTCCCTTCTATTTTGTTTGTACTTCTTGTTTCTTGGTTTTTGACTAATGTTCTTTCTTGTGTGGCAGCCCAAACCAACCAAGATTTTGACCTGGAAAAGCCTGTCAATGACCCTCTTCTTGACGCACTTTCTCTTCTAGAGTCCCATGGACGCGAAATTCGTGAAGGCGTGGCCAATGCCAGTGGGGCTTTGTCGGCGTTGTTCCCTACTTCTTCCGAAGAAAGAGGAACCTTCGACTTTCCTTGACCTCGCCAAGATGTTCAATACATCAGAAGATCTTGGGCTGAAGCTGCGCCATGAGAACATGAAGGTAGCCGTTGAAAATACTGTTGCTCTGGTTGCTGACAGTCCAGACTTCGACTGGACGAAGGTTGGCGACACCGATCTGATAGAACAGTCGAGGTGGAAGTCACTGATGAAGGCGGCCAAGCCCAATACGAAGAAAATCTTGGCGTATCTCGGGATCCAGCCAACGTCGACTCCTAGTTCGTCAAGGCCGGAGGTCTAGTTGCATGCCTCTGTTTTTCTTTTGCTTCTTTTGCTCTTGTCGCCAAAGTAGTCTTTTGGCGACACGTATTTCCCTAGCTCCACTGTAGTGCCCTTGTAATTATTCTCGAGAGATTAATGAAGAACTCTATCTTTGCCTGTTTTTTAATGTTGTTCTGTTTTAAATTTCAGTTGATATTTGATAACTATACTCCAATTCCTACTCCTTCCAATGCTTCGCCTTCTTCCCGCGCGGAGAGAACTGTTACTGATACTGCACCTGTCGATGATACCTTGTCGCAAGAATTGAATGATCTTCGACAACAACTTCAGTATGCGAAAAAGCAAACACTTGCGATGATGGAGCAGTCTCGTAAATCATCTGAAGCCGAAAAAGTTGCCCTTCAGCAAGCCCGCGAGGCTGTGGCTGCTAAGGAGATTGCTGTTTCTGAAGCTGAAAAGCGGTCACTCGAGAAAATTTCATGCTCGAGTTAATGAATGAGGCCAGTGCAGATATGTCGGGTATGTTTGTCTCGTCTTGTGATATCTTTCATCTTCATGCTATTGTCTCCTAAAGGTTGTCCCTTCGTTGTGTTGATAGGTGCCTTTATTGATGCTGCTGCCGAGGAAGAGAGGGTAAACACTAGGACAAACCTCCTTGTCAATCTTTCCTTGGACCATGGTTCTTTGTTTTGGGCCACTCCGGAGAGGACCCGCCAAATTACCAGATTTCAGGATCGTACCTCTCAAACCCGTGATTTCCTTCACTTCTGTACCAAAACCTTATCTATGGTTTACAACTCCATGTTTCCTCGGAATGTCCCACCAAAAACTCTTCCTGAATTGATGGAAAGGTTCAAGGATGCTCGCAGTATCCACGATTTTGTCAAAGCACAACTGGTAGCTGGTGCCAGATTTGCTCTTATCATGCTCCAGATCTGTCACTCAAAGCTTGACCTTGCCCAAGTTGTCGAGAGGGTTCATCAAAAGGTAAAACGCCGGAGAGTTGGTGTTGATAGGATTAACACGAAGGTTACACCTATAGCCGAAGAAATGATTGAGGACCTTCTTCGGATGGATGCCGACTTTTTTGCCGATGGCCATTATGCCGACTTTCTTGGTGCTGCTCCTGAAGAGAACAGAGTTACTCTTGATGACATACTGAATCAAGACTAGTTATTTGCTTCTTGTAGAAATTTCTTCTTTGTAGTCCATGACTATATTGTAAAGCAACCATTATATTTCTATGTTTGCCTAGCCCCCGAGTGTTTCGGTGACTTTTTACTATATTTGTATACTTGCGAGGTTGTGGACCAAGGCATTTATATATTGAAGGCAAATATGAGCCCCCGAGCTTTTACTGAGTACTATTTTGTATTTTTATTGACTCACGAGGTATTTGAATACCAAGGATTTTTTCTTCTTTTGTTGATGAACTATATTGAAATTCGTCGGAGCGATGACTTTGGTCGCGTTGACAAAGAAAAAGGTGATATAGCCACTATCTTTATTATATTGCAGCACCGCGAGCCCGCCTCATTAAAAACCTTCTCCGGCCCCACTCGGTGCCCCGAAAAAGGAAAAGAGTGCGTGGGGCGTTTACATTGAAGTTTTACAAGGACTATATTTCGACTCTAGGCGTAGAACAGCCTGAGTTGCGCCACGTTCCGGGGTTTGGCTCCTCCACCCCTGTCTTCTTGTCCTTTATCTGTATGCTCCTCCTCCGATTACTTCCGTGACGATGGGGCCGAGCCACGGTGAAGTTTTTCATGACTTTTTGCGTGAGCCGAAGAACTAGGTCGCCCACCTGAAAAGATCTTGGCCGCAAACGTCGACGTGGTAATTCTTCAAGTCCTGTTGATATTTGGTTACTCGAGACAATACTTCATCTCGAGCTTCATCAAGTGCGTCCACATCATCTTCTAATGCTTTTCTCGACGTTTCTTCGTCATACTCCGCGACACGTGGAGAGTTGTGCTCTATCTCGATTGGTAGTACTGCTTGCTCCATGTACCAAAAAACGGAGTTTCGTGTCGCTGTATTTGGAGTTGTTCGGATGCTCCACAACACACTTGGTAGTTCTTCAGGCCAGGTATGTCGAGCTTTTTCTAGTGGTCCTAACAAGCGCTTCTTGATGCCATTGCAGATGATGCCATTGGCTTTCTCGACTTGCCCATTGGTTTGAGGATGTGCAAGATGCAAAGTTCAGCTTGATACCCACCTCTTCGCAATAGTCTTTGAATTCATTGGACGTGAAGTTGCTGCCGTTGTCCGTGATTGCTGAGCACTCCAAACCTGAAGACGAGGTCTTTTATGAATTTTACTGCGATGCTCCGTCTGGTGAATTTATCGGCTTCGCTTCTATCCACTTTGTGAATTTGTCGACAGCTACTAGCATGTATTCCTTTCCTCCTGGCGACGATTTGTGTAACTTGCCAACCATGTCGAGTCCCCATTGTGCAAAGGGCCATGACAAAGGTATTGGTGCTAGCTCTGCTGCTGGAGAGTGAGGTTTTGCGGCAAACCTTTGACACGCGTCGCAAGTTCGTACTATGTCCTTAGCGTCCTCTATTGCTGTCAACCAGTAGAATCCTGCCCGAAAAACCTTGGCTGCGATAGCTCGACTACTTGCGTGGTGGCCACATATTCCTTCATGTACGTCCTTTAGAATTATTCTTCCTTCTTCGGGTGTAACGCACCTTTGCAAGACGCCTGAAATACTTCGCTTATATAATTCTCCCTTAACCACCGTGAAAGCTTTGGAGCGTCGGATTACTCGCCTTGCCTCAACTGGATCATCCGGTATTTCTTTCCTGAGGATATATGATATGTATGGCTGCATCCATGGTATCTGTATTACTAGGACCAGGTCTTGCTCTTCTTCTTCTTCCTCTTGCTTCTCCTTGATAGCCCCCGAGGTTTCTTCTCCTTCTTTTTTGATTTTGTCGTTTCGTGGATCTCTCTGTTATCTCCTCCCCACTGGTGGGACCGCAAGGCATGCGACCCGATGTTTGCAAGAACGTCGGCTTCGTTGCTCAATCTGCTAATATGTTTTACTTCGCATCCATCGAACAATTTCTCGAGCTCATTGTACACCTCCTTGTATGCCATCATGCTATCATTGACTGCGTCACATTGGTTCATAACTTGCTGAGCTACCAACTGTGAGTCGCCAAAGATTTTTAGTCGAGTTGCTCCGCAGCTTTCGCCATCTTCATCCCGTGTATGAGAGCCTCATATTCGCTTCATTGTTAGATGCGTTGGGGAACGTCATACGAAGGATGTACTTCAACTTGTCGCCTTCGGGTGATATGAGTACTCCTGCGCCAGCCCCTTCTAGCCTCTTGGACCCATCGAAGTTCATGGTCCAGGTTCTCGATAAATCGGGGGTCCTGTATTTTGCAACTCCATCCACTCTGCGATGAAGTCCGGTAGTATTTGCGACTTTATTGCTTTTCTTTTTCATACGTGATGTCCCGAGGGAAAGTTCTATTCCCCAAAGGGAGACACGACCCGTAGCTTCTGGGTTGTTCGTATATTTGACAAAGGAGCTTCATTGACCACTATGATCGGGTGTGCCGAAAAATAGTGGCGCAATTTTCGCTGTCGTGAACACTCCATATGCTAGCTTTGGTACTGAGGTTTTGAGGGCGACAAGACTTCGCTCACGAAGTATACTTCGCTGCACTCCATGGATTTTCCCTTCTTCTTCTCTTTCGACAACTAACACCGTGCTAACCACTTGGGGCGTGGCTGCATATACAGGAGAGGTTCCTTTTCCTTAGGAGCCACTAAGATTGGTGGTGTCGATATTTTTCGCTTTAGATCTTCGAAAGCTCGATCAGCTTCTTCGTTCCACTGGAATTTATCTCCTTGCTTTATCAGCGCATAAAATGGTAGTGCTTTTTCTCCTAACTGGCGACGATCTGCTCAGCTGCGACTGCCCATTAGCTGTTGTATTTCTTTCAACTTCGTTGGCTTCCTCATTGTTACTATGGCTTGTATTTTGTCGGGATTTGCTTCAATCCCTCTTGCTGAAACTAGAAATCCCGAAGTTCTCCTGCTGGGACCCCAAAAGAACACTTCGTCGGGTTCAGCTTGAGGCAGAATTTGTCGAGGTTGTCAAAAGTTTCTTTGAGATCCTCGATCAGCGTTCCCTTTTTTGATGTTATGACGACATCATCGATGTATACTTGCACGTTTTCCCAATCGTGTTGCTAAACATGCATCATCCTCTCGATATGTTGCTCCGCATTTTTTAGACCGAAGGGCATTGTCTTGTAGCAAAACACGCCGTAAGGTGTAATAAACGCTGTCTTGGCTTCATCATCTTCTTTTAGTATGATCTGGTTATAACCAGAGTATGCATCCAAAAAGGAAAGACGTTCACAACCTGCCGTGGAGTCGATAATTTGATCGATCCTTGGGGGAAAGTGATCCTTAGGGCAATGTTTGTTGAGACACGTGAAGTCGACGCACATGCGAAGGACTGTCGTGTTTTTCTTTGGCACCATCAGGTTAGCTACCCATGTGGCTTCTGTAGATATCTCTCTGATAAAACCAGCTTCCTCTAGTCGATTTATTTCTGATAGCATGGATTTTGGGTTCAAAGCGCCGCAAAGGTTGTCCGATTGGTTTTGTTGGATCCAAATTTAGGTGGTGCTCGGCAAGTTCCCTGGGTACTCCTGGCATGTCACTGGACACCATGCGAAGATTTTCCAGTTCTCACGGAGGAACTCGACGAGCGCTTTCCTATGCGATATCCATGTTGTTTGCAATGGATGTCGTCTTTTTTGGATCTGGGTGAATCTGCACCTCCTTAGAATTTTCTGTGTTGAAAGTTGATTCCTTGTTTGGCCTTCCGACGCGGCGACGCGTAATCAGTCATGCTCTTGACGCCAAGTATTCCGCTGCATCCCGAAGGTTTCGACAATCGATGGAAATCCTTGTCGCACTTATCAGCTAAAGCAAAACTCCCTTTGACCGTGATTGGTCCCTTGGGTCCAGGCAATCTCCATAACAGGTATGTATAGTGTGGTCGCCATAAATCTAGCGTATGCTGGTCGTCCCAACAAAGCGTGACGATGGGAAATCCACGACTTCAAACTCCAGCTTTCGATTCTATAATTTTCTCGGGTTCCAAACTGAACGTCGAGGTTGATCTTCCCCAATGGGTAACTTGGTTTCTCTGGTGTGATGCCGTGGAACCTTGTGTCCGTTGGCTTCAGGTTTGCTAAGGATATGTTCATCTTCCTCAATGTATCTGCATACATGAGGTTTAAGCTGCTGCCACCATCTATGAATACTCGAGAAACGTCAAATGCGATAAGCAAGAATGAGTGATGCCCTGGTCGAGGAACTTGTGGGTGGTCCGCTATGGTGAAGCCGATGTCTTGTCCTGACCAATTGAGGTACTCAACTGTTGGTGGAGGCATTTTCTCTGCCATGAACACCGTCGCGAGATTACTTTTTGAGCTCTATTGGATGGCCTTCCCTTCTGAATCATCGACACTGCTCCGTTGGAGTTAGGATCAACATAGGGTGGTGGTGCTGGTGCTGCTGCTACGAGCTGGTGTTGATTGCCTTCATCGGGAGGTGGCGGTAGATGAATTTCGCTCCTAGGCTCCCGAGGGTTTCTCTGTGCTGCTCGTGCGTGAGCGTTTTCTGCACATCAACATTGCTTGGAAATTTCGACAATCTTTCTGCAGTGTCCTGACTGTCTTTTCCCATTGCTATCGAGGAAAAAATGCATCGGCACGGTCCGTTCAGCATTTCTTCGGGAGACATAAAAGGTCGTGGAAACCTTGGCCCACTATTTTGCCTGGGAGTCGTCCCTATTATCGCCTCGCTGCTCATTGCTTCTCCGATAATCATCTCTGTTGCTTGCTCCTGTATTTGACCGAAATCCTGCCGAAATTTGCCCTGGGGCGTCGTAATTCGGATATTGCCGAGGAAATCGTCGCCTCGTCGATAATTTCGACTACGGTCCTCCTCTCGCGACCTGTGTCGTTTATTGTGGACAGCGTCTTCTCCGTCTGCCCATCTATTTGCTATCTCCATCAACGCGGATACTGTTTTTGGATTGGTCCTTCCCAAGTCCTCGACAAAATCTCCGCGCCTGATTCCTGCGACAAACGCATCTATTGCTCTCTCGTCGGATATATTTTCTGCCGAGTTTTTTATGATGTTCCACCTTTGGATGTATTTTCTCATTGACTCATCTGGCTTTTGTCGACACGCCCTCAGCTCTTCCAACGATGGGCTTTTTGCATGTGGATCTGAAGTTTTTGACGAAAACGTCCTCGAAACTTTCCCACTGTCGATGGATCCGGAAGTTTTTGATCCAAGATCGTGCGGCTCCACTTAAGTGCACCTGAATACTTTGCATGGCTGTTGCTCTAGTTCCTCCAGTTAGCTTTACCGTCTCGAGGTAATCGATTAGCCATCCTCGGGTCTTGCAGGCCGTCGAACTTTTGAAGTGATCGGGTAACTTGAATCCTGACTCGAGTTTTCGGACTCTTCTCGTGAAACAAGGTAGACCACACATATCCTCGTCATTAAGCTCCGGGGACTGCCGATGATCTCTTCTGCTTTGCCTTGCTCTGTCGACCCTTGCTTGTACTCCGTGTCTCTTGCTCCACTTGGTCCTTCCGAGCTGCCGCCGTATGCTGCAGGTCGTGGACTATTTTGCCTTTCCTCCTTCGGGAGGCGTTGCGAACGCTGTCCCCATAGCTCCAACTCCTGCCAATGCCATGTTGTATAATGTTTCCCTTGGATCTCTGGGGGTGGCTTGGATGCGAGGATGTAAGCTTGTGTCGCCATATACCCAGCTTCTGGTGTCCTAGGGATAATATTTCCTCTTGTATCTATCGACATAAAGGACATGTCGAGGTTTTGAACCAAGTACTCTCTTTCTGCTTCGGGTATGTGTTGTAGCCTTGATCTTCCTCTGTTCCGAGCCTCCCTGGCTATCACCCGAAACTCTAGATTGTCCACTTAGATCTGCCCTTCTCCCTGCTGGATGCGAAGCTGCCTCCTTCTCCTGTTTAGCTCAGTGTCTGTTTTTCTATTTCTCGGGCAGTTCGTGCGAGCATATATTGATAAGCTTGCAGTTCTTTGAGCTGTTGTCGTCATTGGTTCTGAACCATCTATGGCTTTTGCCGCTCTATCCCAGGCTGCTGTGGAACTGACGCGTGGTGTGGGCCCGACATATTTAGTGCCCATACCTCTCCTTAGATCTGAGGGATCGACAAAAGGATTTCCCAATTGATCGAAAGCCTCCGATGTTTCCTCTTGATCTTCGATAGCATAAATCTGATGATATTTTGTACTCGGATCTATGTTGGGTTGGTGACATCATTGTTGAGATTGATGAAGACCTTGCCCTTGTGAGAGATTTGTCGAGAAGTCGTAGCTGTCGACATCGCTTGAGCCATCGCTTATATATGAGTCCGCAGATGACCCAGACGATGCGTTGTGAAGATCTTGGCGAGTTTCTCTCTTGCTCTGGTGCTGACGTAGCGTGTTGCCGAAGTTTCTTCTTCTGACTCGGTTGATGATGCATAGCTTGAAAATTCAGAATCGACCGCCGACGATCCCGACGAAATCGGAATTTCGACACGATACGATCCTTCTTTCTCGACGCGAAAGTGGAACCTTCCGAACGTCATCTCAGGGGCTCCGCCGATACGCATATGCATCCAAACGGGAGGGTGGGTGAGGAACAAAATCAACGGGACCAGTAGCGATCTGTTTACCTCGATCCATAGTGTTGCTCCGGTTGACGATGTCGAAGATCTTGAACGTGCCATCGAGATCAGATCCTTACACCTCTAATTCCCACAGACGGCGCCAATTGACAAGGGATTAACTTGTCAATGCCTATGGATTATAGGCTAGGGTTTAGTTAGAAGTAGAGGGCAAGTAGATCTCGAAGGTTTCATAAAAGTACTCGACGAATATGAAAACTAGGGTTTGCGACAATGATTCGATGATCTTCTCGTCCCTCGACCCCCCTTTATATAGGTGGAGCCGAGGGATTCGTGCTATACAAGGATTACAGAGTCCGGGACGGTTTCTAACTCATCCCGCCGATTTACAAATAACACTTCCTATTACAACTCTATCTTTTCCTTAAATACATCTTGGGCTGTCGAGTCTTCTTATTCTTCGGGTAGTGGGCCTTCAATAAACCCCGGGTACTATATTAGGCAGGCCCATTTGGGATGCCTATGTCACCCATACCCGTGCCCATGGGTACAAAAGTTTACCCATACCCATACCCGACGGGTACCCGTACCCATTGGGTACCCGGTGGGTAGGCTAAATTGTACACAAGCCACTCTCAATTTTACATTTATCAATAACAAATTCGTTAAAACAATGAATTATCTCAACTTGATAACAAGTAGTTTAGTACATAACAATTAAAAGTATGAAAATCCCATTCTCATATACTACCCATGGACATAAGTAAACAAAATTAGACGTGTCACGTAAGATTTTAACACTAAACGGGCAGGGTATGGGTAACCCGCGGGTACAAAGCTATACGCGTGTCCTACCCATGACTTAACGGGTAGGATATGGTACTACCCATGGGCATGAAAGTGTACCCGTACCCTGCCCATGCGGGTACAGTACCCGCGGGTACCCGTACCCGTGGGTAAAATTGCCATCCTTAGTCGACAAAACGAGCTCATTTGTGCTCGGGACGAGAAACACTTCGTCCAATACTAAGTGTTTATTGTGGTATACCTCGTCCTCCCAGTATAAATCCATTTATATGCTGTGTCAATTAATCTAGATTGCAGCAAAAAGTGTCTTTGGCACATCAGCATTAGTGCTCTGGTTTTTACAATCATATATTTTGAATTTGAAAAAACTTAAAATTAAATACCTAGATACATATAAATATTTCGAAGGTAACGATAGAAATTTTGGAGAAAAATATGGTGTATTTTGAGCTATACAAAAAAGATAAATTTCTGACAAATATCTACCACTATACGTAGCCACAAACTTGTATTTTTTATGTAGCTCAAAATATAATGTAATTTTTACCGAAACTTCGCATGAATATTCTGTGTATGTCTTCGTAGAATAAATGTGCCAATTTTGTAAAATACAGATTTATAGTTTTTAAATATTTTGAAAACTACAAACACTGGTACTCATGTGCACCAAATCTACTTCCGGATTGCAGGGAGTACTTTCTTCCTTGTTCTTAGTTACAGACGCGAGCATCACAACCCGTTGATTCCGTTGGGTGATCAGATAAGCAACGAATTCGCCTCTCTGCATGAAACATGCATGCACTTCATTTGCGCAGCTGATGAGTTCTCCCATCGACGCATCAAGTTGCAATAAGAACCTACACAACCGCGCGGGCGCGCGTGGAACGACTTGGAGCCGCAGACTTTCTACTCCCGCCGCCTGCCATTGCTTTCACCCAAGATGCCCCCCGATTTCTCCCCTGTTCTCGTGCGTTGACCCCCTTTTACACCGATCCTTGTCGTTGCTGTCGGATTCCTTCCATCTCGCCATTTGCCAAGGCCTCCAAAGCCCCGGCTCCCGACCCGTCCATGTCGGATATCTACTCCTACCTTGCGAGAAAAAAACGCGGTGTTATGTTCAGCTCCCCTCCCTCCAACTTGACTTGATCGCTCTACGCCGGCAACTTTTGGCATGCGCGATCCGCAGCGAACGACGACTAGCTTGGACACGACCGATTCCTGCAGATTTGAGTACACTCCCTGTCAGCTGACTGAGTAGTGAGTACACACTCCTCGAAACAGGATTAGCTTCATAAATAGAGTCAAATACAGCCGAACCGATACAAATTGACGAGTTAGCAGACCCTCTTAAACATCAAATCAAAGATAAACAAAAAAAAGAACAAGAAGATCAAGACTTGCCACCCAAGACACCGAAACTAGAAGGGTACCGGAGCTCCATGACGACGCTCCCAAGAGAGTGACGACAATTCACGCCGTTTAGACCAAAAGGTCAAGGGAACCTACATGCCTCGCTGCCGTTGGCGTCAGAATGCTGAGCTTTCGCCCAAAAAAACCTTCGCATGCGTATGATAAGTTGGTCCGCCCACTGCCCCGAGCTCGGCCCTGAAACGCGATCTGCGAGTTGTCGTGTTGGTGAAGCGTTGCCAACACTAGGAACCCATAAATCCGCCCCTCGCTATCCCCATGGATAAATCCGCCCCATCGTTGGTGACGCGATATGCGAGTTGTCGTTGGTGAACCATCGTGGCATCGCCTACCGTCGAGTCGCCCGCGCAGTCCACAACAAGTTCACAACAATATCCCACACTGCAACGCGACATATACTACCACAAAAAGTTCACCGAAGGAGACGAGCGAGGTCAGGACCAGCCAACTGACCTTAGACAACGAGATAAAATGAGCAATACAGATCCCCACAAGCCGAATCCGCATCACCCGAAATGGGGCTGCCATACGGTCGCCGGATCTAGGCCCATCTGCCTGGATCCAGTACGTCAACCACACCATTGCCAAGGGGTGGGATCTCGGCATGCCAGGATCTTGAAACCAAGCATATAGCAGGGCCTAGCCAACCTAAATTAGGCCCAAAAGGGCCTAGATCTAGGCCTAGGCCAAGGGCTCTGTCTACCGCCGTCCAGGCATCAGGGGTGGGATCTCGGCATGCCAGGAGCTTGAAACCAAGTGTATAGCAGGGCCTAGCCAACCTAAATTAGGCCCAAAAGGGCCTAGATTTGGGCCTAGGCCAAGGGCTCTGTCTACCGCCGTCCAGGCATCGCGATACCTTGTCACTCACCGCCTTCCACTCCTCTAGGAGCCGTTGTCGGCAGGGATCCACTAGTAGAGAACAACCCTTTCGTTCAGCACCCCTGGGAGCAACAGTCCCAGTTTTAAAATAAACCGGGTCCAGTGGGGGGCATTAGTCCCGGTTTGTATCAAAAACCGGGACTAAAGGGTAGGCCTTTGGTCTAGCGCCACCACTACGATAACTCTGACACCTCCAACATGGATGAGGGTCCGCCTCGGCCACGTCTCGCCAGCCCACCGCGCGTGGAACTCGTCAATCCGTCCCTGCAGTTCCCTGCCACCGGAATGACACCACCCCATGGTGTCCCTCCTTGCGAACTGGAACCAGGAGATCCGTTGCCATCTGCATCGCACAAGTTTTGCCTACACGCTGACGATGGCGGTGGAGGGGGGGTGGGGGGAGCGACGAAGCGTCTAGCCCGCTGAGTGAGTACACTTGGAAGTAAGCTAGGACAGTTCACTGAAGTTCCCAAATAATTACTTCTTTTACTTACAAAAAAGTCGGCACTCGGCACGATAAACGTCTGCTCCATGCAAGGCGTGGTAGGGCCTGATTCAACGGGCCAAGGGACCCAACGAAAAGCGGCAACTTGAGCCTCGTTTCTTTAGAATTAGCACAAAAAAGCTTATTTTCTTTAGCGTACAAAAAGGGTAGCTTGGCACGTTAGTTTTGACCCCGGAAGCGCAGAACGTGATTCTTTATCGGATCCTAGCTGAGCTGAGCTAGCCCACTCTACCAAACTCGACCTAAACTCACAACCGGATACACGTCACCTACCCAAAGTCCTAAATTATTGAGGCCTTCTAGAAGAAGATGATGCGGTAGAAGGATGTTGTGCAACTGCCGCGCATAAAAGGTTGGCCGGCCTATCAGGCTATCAGCTCGCGCTTGGTCGTTCCGCGTGCCGAAGCTTCGGTTGCTCTATGGCTCTTCAGGTACTAGCTTAATTTGGAGAGCTAAACTCACACCGGTGGCTCCAAGTATGTTGCTCGGCTCCAACTTTACCGAATAGCATACCAAAACCAGCTAATCAAATGATAAAAATGATCATAAAGATATTTCAACAAAGTTTTTTTTTACTATGTGCATTCGTATTGTCATTAGGGCACTGCTTTGTTGAAGAGGCTGAGTGTAATTGGTATCTTCGTGATATTAATAAATATTTTTTTATCGTAAAAATCTTCTATTGATCTCCCTAGGAAGGTTCTGAACGGGATGATGGTCTAGGTCCCAAAGTTGAGACCGCCTTTTGTTGGCGCCCCCAAAATGTTCATTCGACGCCATTGCCGCACATCATATAGGGAGGTCCTCCGGAGATGGCCTAGGTCGTCCGACAACGGTGTCAGAGGAACTCTTTGGGTGCACCGACGATAAACCGTTGCTGCTTGGGTTGGCTGCCCAACATCGGAGCCACCCATTAGGCTGTCCCAAAAGATCCCCGCTCTTTTTATTTGGATAAATCAAAAATAAAAACAAGAATGAAACTATATTACATAGCTCAAACACATAAATAGTAAATATTTAAATACAAAATATTAAATTGTTCATACAACAAATTCAAACAATCTTATTACAACAATTCAAACAACCAAACAAAGGGATACAAAGAACAGAAGCTTGGGCACGTGGGACGAGCAAGCCGAACAGGCAAGCCATAGCCATATAAGCCTTAGAGGGCGGCAACCCATGCCTCGGTCTCATCTAATCCATAGCCATAATTTTTGTTACAAGGGCTCCCAATGTCAACTCATGCCTCAGTCTCATCTACCCACCCACGCAAGCCATAGCCATCTAAGCCTTAGAGCGGCGACAACTTTTCGAGGAATAGGTACCAAGTAGTGCCAAGCTTTGTGGGGTGACAAAGTTTGTCCACACGCCTTGCGTTTTTTGGCGGTAACTTTGTCTCCTTCGTCCCACAAATAAGATTTTTTAAGCGACGTCGCCCTCCCGTAAGAGGGTGGGCTCGATGGAGGCCCACAACGAGTGTGCTCTTGGAAAACAGTGACGGGAGCATGAAGGCCCATGGAGCGTAGTTAGCCCAGTGGTCCTAGCAAGATTACCGACTTGCCACTGAGTTGGTTCCTTATCATTGCAAAGCTAGATGAGGGGTGACTATATAAACCCTCCTAGAAGAACCCTACAAGGGACATCGCCATAAACCCTAGCTCAACACGAAACGCTTGCGCCCTAGCCGCCGTGGAGTCGCCATAGCTGATTCCGGGAACCCCTTTGTAATCACCAAATCAATACAAAACATCAGGAAGTAGGCATGTTACTCTCCATAGGGGCTAAACTTGGGTAAACCATAGTCTCCTTGCATTCTCGATCCATAGATGGCTACCGCTCAATCGCCCATCACCTCTCAAGTGCTACCCTCTGTAGCATCTGCCATGACCATATCCACGACAATATATATTAAATATTTCATGCTACACAATTCAAATAGGTAAAGACTCATCATGCGGCGGTTCTTTTCCTTCTCCACAAATGGTCCATAAGATGATATTGCGATTGGTGATGAACATGGTCATCAAGGATTTCTTTTTTGAATTGCGATGAATGCGGAAAATTCAGCCAACACCTGGTGATGAACTTGAGCAAGAGGGCCCTGGTGCTCGTACGGCTGATCATCAAACACCGGAGGACCACACTTACTGTCAATAACCATATTGTGCATTACCACACAAGCATTCAACACCTCCCACATATGAGATGTTGATCGACCAAGTCAGAGCGGGTACCTAACAATAGCAAAACGAGCTTGATGCATACCATATGCCCGCTCCACATCCTTCTTACAACTCTACTAGCATGAAGAAAACCAAGCTCTATTCTCAGTATATGGGTCGGAGATTGTTGTCACAAATATCACTCATTTTGGATAAATGTCATCGAAAGGTTGTTCCCTTTGGTCTATTGGTTGCCACTAATCACGTGGTTGACCGCATCACCATGGCCTTCGTCAAGTCTACCAAACAACGGAGAACACTACATCACGTTGATGTCATTGTGAGATTCAGCAATTCCAAAAAAAAAACATGCAAAATCCGCATGTCATAATCTGCCATCGATTCAAGTGTCACACTGCACCCTCTATCATGAGCTTTGCATTTCCCTACCAAGCAATGTACAATTGTTTCAACCCAATGCATGTTGTCGGCCCATCCAAACATATAAGAAAATCGCCTCACTTTGTTCTATATTAGGAACTAAGGTGTGTCTTCACACTTTGGTGCTCTTAGATAGGTTGGCCCAAACACTGGGCGAGTGCTCAGGGGAAGAACAAGGGTGTGAGGCGATTGCTAGGACACAAACGGGGGAAATCCAACATTGCATTATTTGTCACCGCCCTCAAACGGGCCCTTGTGCATCCGGGCTGATACGAGAAAGCTAGACAGATTATTGGACCACGGATGCTGCCGGCACCAGAAAGAGGGGCTGGCGCTGCATAACTTTTTCTGTCGGCATCCCCGTAGCCTATTAGAGGCTTTGGGGTGCCGGTGGAGATGCTTAAGTTGACGCCAAAATCAGACAATTACAGTAGATGATAAAATCTGATCATAGTAGCAGCAATTCAGCGTTTTGTCAATGAGGTACCTTCAGTTGAACTTAGAAAAAAAATCCTGACTTGTTCAGCCCAGGGCTTGACTTGACGTATTTTACACTGCGTTTATGTGGTGCTTGATGTATGCTTGTACACTTGTACTGTACTACCTTGAGTGTATTACTTTATACTGTCTGTGAGTCAATGGTGTTCCGTCTTTCTGTCATCCATCCAACAGGGGTAGGAGTACGTAGTACCAACTTCTACTCATAAAGACGACGAGCATCCAACCGTACCCGCACCTCGCAGCGACGTCTGCCATGGATTTTCCATTATTCAGGATCCCCAGCAAACTCTAGCTACCAAACCGAGCGATGGGCCCGGCGGGAACAAAACACGGGGGCTCCACCACCGCAACCGCACCGCCTCCGGCCCCTTCCCCCGCCCGCCCGCAACCACCACCCAACCCACCCCACCACGCCACAGCCCGCCGTCAAACTCAGTACATGCCGCCGAGTCAATGGCGATCGGGGAAAAAGGCCACAACCAACTCGTACAACACGGCCACCCAGCACGCGCTTGCGCCATATATACTGCTCCGCATCCGCTCTGCCCGCCTCAGCGACAGGAGCGACCTAGCTGCCTCTGCTCTGCTCCTGCTAAGCTGCGAGAGAGAAGAAGCTTAAGTCCGCTCCGATCGGGTCGGCATGGGGAGGTCGCCGTGCTGTGAGAAGGAGCACACCAACAAGGGTGCCTGGACCAAGGAGGAGGACCAGCGCCTGACAGCCTACATCAGGGCCAACGGCGAGGGCTGCTGGCGCTCGCTGCCCAGGTCCGCCGGCCTGCTCCGCTGCGGCAAGAGCTGCCGCCTCCGCTGGATGAACTACCTCCGCCCCGACCTCAAGCGCGGCAACTTCACCGACGACGAGGACGAGCTCATCATCCGCCTACACGGCCTCCTCGGCAACAAGTAAGTCGTCGTGTCCATCTAAAACTCACCCGCTGCCGGTCGCGTGTGTTCTTGCTATGGATTCTTTGCTGACGACGAGAATGTTAATTTGTTCGGATTTGCTAAGTCTCAGGTGACTGAGATTCTCCTATGTCTCGTCGATACTGAGAACCGTTAGATTATTCTTTAAGATTCGTGAAAACTGCCAAAATTGTCAGAAAAATAGAGCACGCGGGCTGGCGAGTCGAACCCACGCCGTCCCTTGTCGCAGTCCGTGCTTTCAACCAACAGGACAATGGACACTTGATGTTGTTGTTACACCACGAAATATTTATATTGTTTCTTTCCGTCTATTTGAAAGAGCAAATTAGTCTGCATTTGTGCTGACACATTTTTGTTTTTATTTTGCCTTCTTTCTAATTATTTTTATTATCTGTATACACTTTAGTTTCATTTTCGTTGTTGACCTTTAAAGAAATGTGCAACCATGCCTTATTTGTTTTTTTTTTTAATTTATGTTGGTACTATTTTCTAGTTTTTTCATTTAAATAGATTGCACTTTTCTCAAAAAAAAATGTATAACCTATATTCGATGTGAGTTGCACCTTTTAAAAACAAATATGCAACTCCAGCCGTTTTAAATATGAGTTGCATTTCTTCTCAAAAAATATGCAACTAGCAACTAGTTATTTATACGAGTTACACTTTTCTAAATAAATGTGCAACTAGAAGTTTTTTTACGGGAGTTGCACTTTTCTCCAACAATGTGTAAAACTAGGGACCGATTTGAATTTTTTTTATGAGTTGTACTTTTCTCAAGAAATGTGCAACTATCAATCTACAGGCTATGTCAGTTGCACTTTTCGCAAGAAATGTGCAACTCCATCCGATTTTAATATCAGTTGCATTTTTGTTCGAGAAATGTGCAACTAGGAACCGTGTATTGATATGAGTTACACTTTTGTACTGAAATGTGCAACTAGAAATTTTTATATTAGTTGCATTTTTTCCAACAATGTGTAAAACTAGCGACCGATTTTTTTATATGAGTTACACTTTTCTCAAGAAATGTGCAACTATCAATCTATATTCTCTATATTCTCTGTAAGTAGCATTTTTCTCAAGAAATGTGCAACTATATCCGATTTTAATTTGAGTTGCATTTTTTCGAGAAATGTGCAACTAGGAACCGTGTATTGATACTAGTTACACTTTTCTACGAAATGTGAAATTAGAAGTGTTTAGATTAGTTGCATTTTTCTCCAACAATGTGTAAAAGTAGAGACCGGTTTTTTATATGACTTGCATTTTTTCGAGAAATGTGTAACTAGGAAGCGTGTATTGATACGAGTTACACTTTTCTATGAAAATGTGCAACTAGAGGTTTTTATATTAGTTGCACTTTTCTCCAACAATGTGCAAAACTAAAAACCGATTTTCGGTATGAGTTGCACTTTTCTCAATAAATATGTAAATAGCATTTTTTTATTTCCATATTTTTGTCTTTAGTTTTTTTACTTGTTCTTCAATTTTTAATCAATCGCACTTTCAATATCTAATTTAATTTTCGGTGAAGTACCAGTACTAGACTAAGTGAGATTGAAACAATTATTAATTAGCTCCGTCCAAATTAAAAGGACGTACGATGTGTTGTTCAACAAGCAGGAAGCTAGCAAGCAAAACATGGGGCATATGCTGCTCTTCATGCGCGTCATCAACGAAATGGTCTGATGCTGCTCGATGCATGCTTCTAGGCCGTCGACTGAGACATAGCAAATTCTCAGTCAACTGCTCCCTAGCCACTCCCTAATTTGTTTCGTGCGTGCGTACAGGTGGTCTCTCATCGCGGGGCAGCTGCCGGGCAGGACGGACAACGAGATCAAGAACTACTGGAACACGCACATCAAGCGCAAGCTCCTCTCCCGCGGCATGGACCCGAGCACGCACCGCCCGCTCACGGCCGACGGCGCCAGCGCCAACGCGCCGTCGTATCGCCCGGCCCAGCCGCAGCCTATCGCCGTGCCGGCGAGGGCTCTGTTCGCACTGACGACCAAGGCACCACCGTCGCCGGCGCCCGTCCAGTCCTCGCCTTCCTCCGACGGCGGCAGCAGCGGCGCCACGAGCACGGGCGAGCCGCGGTGCCCCGACCTCAACCTGGACCTGTCCGTCGGCCCGCCGGCGGCCGACACGCCCACCTCGCACTCGCAGCAAACCGTCTGCCTCTGCCACCACCTCGGCTTCCGCGGCGGGGATGCCTGCAGCTGCCGCCAGGCCGACAGCGCGGCCTCCCAGAGCGGGTTCAGATTTTTCAGGCCGTTGGAGGAAGGCCAGTACATATGACTGAGATCGACGAGACGGCTCGGATGCACCCTAGCTAGGCTCCACAGCAATTTGTAAGACAGGGAATTTTTCTAATGGTAAAGGAAACCTAATCTGTTCATATTTCTCTTTCCCCAAAAACTCAAGAATTTGTTGGTTGGTGCTGCTTTCCTGAGTGAAAAAAAACGGTGGATAATGTGACAACAAAGGTTGGTGTGTGTGGAAAAGGGCAGGACCTGATGTGAGTACATTATTTGTTTCGGGCATCAGATTCTCTTGTCCCTTTGCAGTTTTGGTCATGTGGATATTGTGCAACACATCCATCCATGTGGTGTGTTTTTTGGTAGGTAGGTGCAAGCTTAGCTAGTCTATGTTTGCACTCCACGAATATATACAGCACAATTTCGAAAAAATAGCATGGAGTTAGGCAATAGATATCACTCATGTAGCCAAACTATGCTACTCCACGCAAACATATTCTATGTCTACTACCACGCCGAGCTGCGTCAATTAGTTTGGGACGGAGAGAGTACGCGATTCTGTTTTCAGGTTTGGCACCGTAGGATATGTATGAGCCGTCTCTTTCCCTCGTTGAGTAAGGAACATGTCATTAGGGACAAAGAACTCATCAAGTTGCCGTGTTGGCGATCAAAGAGTTCAGTTCCCAATTCAAACTTCAAACAAGGCACTTCAATAAATGAAAACTCCAAACATCATTCTGATGAGACCCGTTAAGGAAATTCAGTGTGGTAATGAAATTATTTGTTGGTCGTCCTCGTCCCAATGGCGGAGCTATGTGCAGTTGGGGCGCTCACCCCCCCTCCCCATAAACCTAATACCCTTCTAATTTAGCAACTTTTGGCTACAACTAGTTTATATCACATAACCCAAGCTTCACCGGTGACTAGACTAGGGAGCAATTTTAAATCCACAACAGGGAGAATTTTTGAGATCGAATTCAAGACCATGTAGCCAGTCGCGAGCGCCACGGAGCCGCAAATGGGGGTGCAGACGATGCGGATGGCTCCTTTCACGGAGCTATCATATTTTGTGTTTTGCTCTTGTAGTTTTTGTCAAGCTCCACGAGTAAGTCGTTCTGATTGTCAATTTGAAATGCATTCTTTTTGTTCGCACTATTGCGGTTAATTTTTTTTTTTTGTGAAATCAGTCAATTCTGTCGGGGCTTGACCCATTGATGTTGTGAAATTAATGTGTTCGAGACGCACCATGACGTTGTAGAAGTCAAAAGGAACAATTTTAGATATTTAAATGTGCATGTGTGTAAGTAGGGGATTTATGTTGAAAACAATCTTACTACTCTGGCCAGAATCTACATGCGGCGGTGAGTGAGACATCAAGTAAGCATTTGTGTTTTTCTTTTGGTAGGTAGCCGAATCTTACATGGCTAGTACCGAGGAAAAGGGCTTTACAGCCAAGAAAGAGAGAAAGGAGAAGACTGTCCTCTGTTGATAGTAAAGCCTGAACTATGTGAATTTCGAAAAAAATAAACTAATTTTTTAAACTACTTTTTCTTTGATGGTCCTACCTCGTCGTCCTCACGGTAGCGCTTCCTCCTCGTCACCTCTTCCGAAGAGCTGGTGTCGTTCGACGCGTCGGAGGAACTTGTGTTTCCCTCGTCGTCGACGGTGCTCGCCGGCTGCGCCTTCGCCTTCGCTTTCGCCTCCGCCTCCGCCTTCGCCCGGGCCCTTCCCTCCATCTTTCCAGCCGCCTCCTCAGCCTCTTCTTCCTTCTCCTCCTCGTCGGCCTCCCAATCCACCTCCTGGATGTCCGTCGGCGGGGAACTAGAGCTGCTAGGCGTTGCAACTGTGTCCCACCAATGGCGCTATCCCGGCGGCTTCCCCTCGCTGTCGGTGTCCGATGGCAAAGAGAGATTGCTCATTGTGAGAGAGGAGAGGAGAGATGAATGGCGCCGGCCGATTGTAGATCGGAAAGCGCATACGTAGGGTTCTTATTGAGCGCGGATGAATGCCGGTGCAGATATCAAAGAGAGTTGCGGTTGCTCTTCCGCAGAGTTCGCGCTCCATTCCGGCGGTTCGCGCGTCGATCGACGTGGTTGCCACTGCGACGGTTCCCCTTCCCGGCAACTCCACCGTCGCTAGGTAGGCGCCGGTTGAGCATCCGTTCGTGAGTCGCTGACGCGTCGGTCCCGCCACTCCTCGCCTCGCTTCTCGCTGTGTCCGGCGTGCCCGGAGCGTCCTTGTGGACTGGGGACAGGCTCTGAGCGTCGGACACCGTATTGAGCCCCATCGGACGGAAATGGACTTTAGGACGCGCGGCTGGGAACGAAATTTGGCCGACGCGCCCCAAATACCTTTGGGGGCCGCTTTGAGGGACGCGTCCCCCAAATCGTCCCCCAAACGGCGCCTGATCGAGCGTTTGGGGGATCCGTTTACTTCGTGCCGCGTTTGGGGGACGTCGCTCCCCAACCGCGTCCCCTAAACCCGCCCCCAAATAAATAAAAAGTGCATGAAAATAAAGGTTTTCATTCAAATTTGATTATATTTTACAAGTTTGAATGAAAACGGCTACATTTTATCTAACGCTAGCCTACTGGCTGCTCGGCGATGCGTTTGACGGCCACGCCCCGTCGTCGCCTCCCCTCCGCCGCAGCTCCTGCGCCGCATGCCGTCTCTCCCTACAGAGGGTGACGAGAAGACGCCGGTGCTCCATCAGCATGTCGTCGCCGGCCCTTCCCTGTTGCGCCGCCTGGAGGGAGAGTTCAGCGGCGTGACGAATCTGCTCGTCTTCGCGCGCACGGGCGTCGTCCTCCAACTTCTTCTGCGACTCGAATGACTCGACGAGCGCTCGTTGCTGATCTGCTGCCTCGTCCCGGTCCGGCATGTCGTCGCCGGACCAGTCGAAGTCATCGTCATCCTCCTCCTCCATTTGCGCCACCACAGTCGCCACCAACGCATCCACCTCCACCGCTAACTCATCCGCCTTCGCCGCAACCGCATCCGCCTCCGCCCCCAGGCCGCCACCGCTGCTGCCGCTTCCTCCCGCAGCTGCAGCTCAATCGCCTCCCGCCGCTGACGCTCCAGTGCCTCCCGCCGCCGCTGCTCAACCGCCTTCCGCCGCTCACGGTACTGGATCTCCCGCTCCATGCGCAGACACTCCTGCTCTGCACGCCACCGCTCGCCCATCTCTTCCGCCCGGTGACACTGCACCTCTTCCGCTGTGGTGGCTTCGAACACCGCTATGGTGTCAGCTGATGTCTACGGGAGCTTCTATTCTTGTAGACAGTGTTGGGCCTCCAAGAGCAGAGATTTGTAGAACAGCAGCAAGTTTTCCTTAAGTGGATCACCCAAGGTTTATCGAACTCAGGAGGAAGAGGTCAAAGATATCCCTCTCATGCAACCCTGCAACCACAAAGCAATAAGTCTCTTGTGTCCCCAACACACCTAATAGGTGCACTAGTTCGGCGAAGAGATAGTGAAATACAGGTGGTATAAATAAGTATGAGCAGTGGCAACGCAGCAGTAGTAACGCAGTAAAACAGTAAACAAGTAGCGATAGCAGTATTTAGGAACAAGGCCTAGGGATTACACTTTCACTAGTGGACACTCTCAACATTGATCGCATAATAAATAACTCTTTCTCATATGTGCTACATACACTCTTTTGTTGGATGATGAACACATTGCGTAGGATTACACGAACCCTCAATGCCGGAGTTAACAAGCTCCACAATTCAATGTTCATATTTAAATAACCTTAGAGCATAATAGATCATTGCAAAATAAACCAAGAACTAACATAGTGCACACACTGTCCACATTACACTATGAAGGAGGAATAGATCACATCAATACTATCATAATGATAATTAACTCCACAATCTACAAGAGATCATGATCATAGCCTACGACAAGAACCACACGGTGCACACACTAGTCACCTTTACACCATGAGGAATAGACTACTTTAATAACATCACATGAGTAGCACACAACTAGTAGCGATACAAAGCTCATCATATGGATCTCAATCATGTAAAGCAGCTCATGAGATCATTGAAGAAGTACAGGAGAGAGATTAACCACATAGCTACCGGTACAAGCCCGAGCCTCGATGGAGAACTACTCCTCCTCATGGGAGACAGCAGCGTTGATGGAGATGGCGGTGGTGTCGATGGAGGAGCCTTCCGGGGCACTTCCCCGTCCCGGCGGCGTGCCGGAACAGAGACTCCTGTCCCCAGATCTTGGCTTCGCGATGGCGGCGGCTCTGGAAGGTTTCTCGTACCGTGGCTTTTCGTATCGAGGTTTTAGGTCAGGGACCTTTATATAGGCGAAGAGGCGGAGTCGGAGGGTCAACGGGGCGACGACACCATAAGGCGGCGCGGCCAGGGCCTGGGCCGCGCCGGCCTATCATCTGGGGCCTGTGTGGCCCCCTCTGGCGGCTCTCGGGTGTTCTGGATGCTTCCGGCAAAATAGGAACCTGGGCGTTGATTTCGTCCAATTTCGAGAATATTTCGTTACTAGGATTTTGAAACCAAAAACAGAAAACAACCGGCCTTCGGCATCTCGTCAATAGGTTAGTTCCAGAAAACGCATAAATATGACATAAAATGTGCATATAACATGTAGATATCATCAATAATGTGGCATGGAACATAAGAAATTATCGATACGTCCGAGATCAGCATCCCCAAGCTTAGTTTCTGCTCGTCCTGAGCAGGTAAACGATAAACAAAGATAATTTCTGGAGTGACATGCCATCATAACCTTGATCATACTATTGTAAACATATGTAATGAATACAGTGATCAAAACAATGGTAATGACATGAGTAAACAACTGAATCATAAAGCAATGACTTTTCATGAATAGCACTTTCAAGACAGGCATCAATAAGTCTTGCATAAAAGTTAACTCATAAAGCAATAATTTAAAGTAAAGACATTGAAGCAACACAATGGAAGATTAAGTTTCAGCGGTTGCTTTCAACTTGTAACATGTATATCTCATGGATAATTGTCAACATAGAGTAATATAACAAGTGCAATATGCAAGTATGTAGGAATCAATGCACAGTTCACACAAGTGTTTGCTTCTTGAGGTGGAGAGAAATAGGTGAACTAACTCAACATAAAAGTAAAAGAAAGGTCCTTCAAAGAGGAAAGCATCGATTGCTATATTTGTGCTAGAGCTTTGATTTTGAAAACATATAGAGAGCATAAAAGTAATATTTTGAGAGGTGTTTGTTGTTGTCAACGAATGGTAGTGGGCACTCTAACTACCTTATCAACCAGACTTTCAAAGAGCTCCCATGAAGGACGTTATCTCTACCAGCAAGGTAGATCATCCCTCTTCTCTTTTGTTTACACATGTACATTAGTTTAGTTTTTCTTTATTTATGGATGACACTCCTCCCAACCTTTGCTTACACAAGCCATGGCTAACCGAATCCTCGGGTGCCTTCCAACAATCACATACCATGAAGGAGTGTCTATTTGCAAAATTAAGTTGCTTATGATGAATCAGAGCAAAACATGAAGAGAATTATTAATGCAAGTTAATTAATCGGGCTGGGAACCCCATTGCCACTTTTTTGCAAAATTATTGGATAAGCGGATGAAGCCACTAGTCCATTGTGAAAGTCTGAAGTAAATGACAAGATCGAAATGTAAAACACCACATACTTCCTCATGAGCTATAAAACATTGACACAAATCAGAGGTGATAAATTTTGAATTATTTAAAGGTAGCACTCAAGCAATTTACTTTGGAATGGCGGAGAAATACCGTGTAGTAGGTAGGTATGGTGGACACAAATGGCATAGTGGTTGGCTCAAGAATTTTGGATGCATGAGAAGTATTCCCTCTCGATACAAGGTTTAGGCTAGCAAGGTTATTTAAAACAAACACAAGGATGAACCGGTGCAGCAAAACTCACATAAAAGACATATTGTAAACATTATAAGACTCTACACCGTCTTCCTTGTTGTTCAAAACTCAATACTAGAAATTATCTAGACTTTAGAGAGACCAAATATGCAAACCAAATTTAGCAAGCTCTATGTATTTCTTCATTAATAGGTGCAAAGTATATGATGCAAGAGCTTAAACATGAGCACAACAATTGCCAAGTATCAAATTATTCAAGACATTTTAGAATTACTACATGTAGCATTTTCCAATTCCAACCATATAACAATTTAACGAAGAAGAAACTTCGCCATGAATACTATGAGTAAAGCCTAAGGACATACTTGTCCATATGCAACAGCGGAGCGTGTCTCTCTCCCATACGGTGAATGCTAGGATCCATTTTATTCAAACAAAACAAAAACAAAAACAAACCGACGCTCCAAGCAAAGTACATAAGATGTGAGAATAAAAATATAGTTTCGGGGAGGAACCTGATAATGTTGTCGATGAAGAAGGGATGCCTTGGGCATACCCAAGCTTAGACGCTTGAGTCTTCTTAGAATATGCAGGGGTGAACCACCCCAAGCTTAGAGCTTTCACTCTCCTTGATCATATTGATACTCCTCTCTTGATCCTTGAAAACTTCCTCCACACCAAACTCGAAACAACTCATTAGAGGGTTAGTGGACAATAAAAATTAACATGTTCAGAGGTGACACAATCATTCTTAACACTTATGGACATTTCATAAAGCTACTGGACATTAATGGATCAAAGAAATTCATCCAACATAACAAAAGAGGCAATGCGAAATAAAAGGCAGAATCTGTCAAAACAGAACAGTCCGTAAAGATGGATTTTATTGGGCCACCAGACTTGCTCAAATAAAAATGCCCAAATTGAATGAAAGTTGCGTACATATCTGAGGATCACACACGTAAATTGGCTTAATTTTCTGAGCTACCTACAGGAAGGCAGGTCGAAATTCGTGACAGCAAAGAAATCTGAAACTGCGCAGTAATCCAAATCTAGTATTCACTTTACTATCAAAGACTTTACTTGGCACAACAAAGAACAAAACTAAGATAAGGAGAGGTTGCTACAGTAGTAAACAACTTCCAAGACACAAATATAAAACAAAGTACTGTAGCAAAATAACACATGGGTTATCTCCCAAGAAGTTCTTTCTTTATAGCCGTTAAGATGGGCTCAGCAGTTTTAATGATGCACTCGCAAGAAATAGTATTTGAAGCAAAAGAGAGCATCAGAGGCAAATTCAAAACAAACTTAAGTCTAACATGCTTCCTATGCATAGGAATCTTGTAAATAAACAAGTTCATGAAGAGCAAAGTAACAAGCATAGGAAGATAGAGCAAGTGTAGCTTCAAAAATTTCAAGACATAGAGAGGCATTTTAGTAACATGAAAATTTCTACAACCATATTTTCCTCTCTCATAATAACTTTCAGTAGCAACATGAGCAAACTCAACAATATAACTATCACATAAAGCATTCTTATCATGAGTATCATGCATAAAATTATTACTACTCCCAACATAAGCATAATCAATTTTATTAGTAATAGTGGGAGCAAATTCAACAAAGTAGCTATCATTATTATTCTCATCATCAAATATGGAGGCATATTGTAATCATAATCAAATTTATCCTCCATAACAGGTGGTAACAAAAGACTACTATCATTATAATCATCATAAATAGGAGGCAAAGTATCATCAAAGAAAATTTTCTCCTCAATGCTTGGGGACTAAAAATATCATGAAAACCAGCTTCCCCAAGCTTAGAACTTTCTATATCATTATCAACAATGGTGTTCAAAGCGTTCATACTAATATTACTACCAGCATGCAAATAAGATTCCATAGGTTTTTTAATTTTCGCATCAAACAATCCATGTTTTAAATCAGGAAATAGAATAAGAAGCTCATTCTTGTCCATTATGCCAAACTAGTGTAAACAAGAAACAAAAAGATGCAATTGCAGGATCTAAAGGAAATAGCTAGAGTACTTTGAAAATAGCTTAGTAGCCGAGATCCGGAGTGTGAGTACCTTTTACCTTCCTCCCGCAACGGCCCAGAAAATAGCTTGATGTCTACGGGAGCTTCTATTCTTGTAGAGTGTTGGGCCTCCAAGAGCAGAGATTTGTAGAACAGCAAGTTTCCCTTAAGTGGATCACCCAAGGTTTATCGAACTCGGGGAGGAAGAGGTCAAAGATATCCCTCTCATGCAACCCTGCAACCACAAAGCAAGAAGTCTCTTGTGTCCCCAACACACCTAATAGGTGCACTAGTTCGAAGAGATAGTGAAATACAGGTGGTATAAATAAGTATGAGCAGTGGCAACGCAGCATAGTAACGCAAAAAAGTAAACAAGCAGCGATAGCAGTATTTAGGAACAAGGCCTAGGGATTACACTTTCACTAGTGGACACTCTCAACATTGATCGCATAATAAATAACTCTTTCTCATATGTGCTACATACACTCTTTTGTTGGATGATGAACACATTGCGTAGGATTACACGAACCCTCAATGCTGGAGTTAACAAGCTCCACAATTCAATGTTCATATTTAAATAACCTTAGAGCATAATAGATCATTGCAAAATAAACCAAGAACTAACATAGTGCACACACTGTCCACATTACACTATGAAGGAGGAATAGATCACATCAATACTATCATAATGATAATTAACTCCACAATCTACAAGAGATCATGATCATAGCCTACGACAAGAACCACACGGCACACACTAGTCACCTTTACACCATGCAGGAGGAATAGACTACTTTAATAACATCACATGAGTAGCACACAACTAGTAGCGATACAAAGCTCATCATATGGATCTCAATCATGTAAAGCAGCTCATGAGATCATGGCGACTCTCGGGTGTTCTTGATGCTTCCGGGCAAAATAGGAACCTGGACGTTGATTTCGTCCAATTCCGAGAATATTTCGTTACTAGGATTTCTGAAACCAAAAACAGCAGAAAACAGCAACGGCCTTTCGGCATCTCGTCAATAGGTTAGTTCCGAAAACGCATAAATATGACATAAAATGTGCATATAACATGTCAATAATGTGGCATGGAACATAAGAAATTATCGATACGTCGGAGACGTATCATCAGCCAACACTGCCTCCTCTTACGCTTCATTCTTCGCAGCTTCCGGGTCGACGTCGAACTCCTGCGGTGTTGGAGGTGGTGGATGTGGTGGAGACGGCGGATGAGGGAACTGGCTGACACCGGTGCGGTTCATCATGATGTAGATGGTGTGTATGCGACAGAGAAATGGGTGCCGACGGTTGTGGTGGCTACCATTGAGCGGGGGAGGCCTTTTATAGACGCCGGTGTTGCCAGAAGAGGCGGGAAGATAGCGCGGAAAGAGGCTAGAAGCGGCGGGAAGAAAGCGCGGGAACCCGCGGTGGCTTGCGAACGCCGGTGATGCATGGAGGTTGCGCAGCACCGACGAGACCTCTCGCCTGCCCCTCCGTCACCATTAAGGCAAAGTTGCGACTCTTCGTTCGTGTGTCGCTGATGCATCGGGCCCACCACTCCCCGCTTCGCTTCTTGTTGTGTCCGGCGTGCCCGGAGCATCCCATGTGGACCGGGGACGGGTGATGTCTACACACACTTCTATTCTTGTAGACAGTGTTGGGCCTCCAAGTGTAGATGTTTGTAGAACAGCAGCAAGTTTTCCTTAAGTGGGTCACCCAAGGTTTATCGAACTCAGGGAAGTAGAGGTCAAAGATATCCCTCTCAAGCAACCCTGCAATTACTATACAAGAATTCTCTTGTGTCCCCAACACACCCAATACACTTGTCAGGTGTATAGGTGCACTAGTTCGGTGAAGAGATAGTGAAATACAAGTAATATGGATGATTATGAGTGGTAATTGCAATCTGAAATAAAAATGGCAGCAAACAAACATGTAGCATAACTGGTTGTAAACGGTGTGTCAATGCTTGGAAACAAGGCCTAGGGATCATACTTTCACTGGTGGACACTCTCAACAATGATACTCCCTCCGATTCATATTAATTGACTTCAATACGGATGTATCTAGAACTAAAATGTGTATAGATACATCTATATTAGAGTCAATTAATATGAACCGGAGGGAGTACCATAATTGAATACATAGATATTATCACTTCACTATGCTACACTAAACCACTCTCCGGTTTGATAATAAACACAAATTCACTGCGTAGGGATGCATAAGCATTCCTTAAAGTTCGCATTCTCAATCTATGGACGCCCCACACTATCACCTTGAGCATACAAAGATGGTACTAACTAGACACCACAATTCATAAGTATTTCTGTAAATTAAGCTTAAGAAGCAAACATGGTGTGCACACTGTCACCTTCACACCGTTGGACAAGGTGTCCCCACATAATAAAACCACTTGAGTAGCACAATAGTTGAAGAATAACATCTACTTATTCAACTAGATTACAAAGCTCATGATCACATAAAGATCATACATGGAGAGATAGATATACCACATAGCTACTAGTAAAGCCCTCAGCCTCGGGGGAGAACTACTCACTCCTCATCATGGGAGTCAGCAACGGCGATGAATATGACGGTGGAGTCGATGGAGATGACTCCGGGGGAAATTCCCCGTCCCGGTAGGGTGCCGGAACAGATACTTATGTCCCCGGATCTTGTCTTGGGTGGCGGCGGAGCTACAGAAATTTTCGTAGACGGAGGCTTATTGATTTAGGGTTCATGCGTCAGGAGACTTCTTATAGGCGGAATGGCGAGGTCGGTGGAGACCAGGGGGCCCCAGACCACCCCTAGGCGCGGTCAGGGCCTAGGCCGCGCCTAAGCCTGGTCTGGTCGTCCTGTGGCTCCTCTTCGTCCCCCCTTGACTTCGACTTTTGTTTCGTCCAATTCCGATAATATTTTCTGTACAACTTTTCTGAAATACAAAACAACATAAAACATGGAACTGACACTGTGGCATCTTGTTAATAGGTAGTGCCCAAAAATATATAAAAGTGCAACGAAGTGTAATCAAAACATATAGAAATTGGTGTAAAACAAGCACGGAACATCAAAAGTTATAGATACGTTTGCAACGTATCAACGGGCTCGGGGTGCCGAACACCGTATTAGGTCGCGCCGGACGGAAAGGGCCTTTGGGGCGCGCGGCTGGAAACGGAAAAATGTCTGGCGCGCCCAAATACCTTTGGGGGACGCTTTGGAGACGCAGCTGGAGATGTTCTTAGATTTTAACATGTAGTTGGATGGTTTGGAGGCGCTGCCATCCTCCTTGAAATAAGCTCTTCCCACTATATTGATATAACAATTATATGGTAGATATTTAAGACCACTGTTGAGGTAGAAAACACAACCAAATCCTAAATGAAAAAAGAGAAAACAAAGCTAAAACCGCGGATCAATGAAAAAACAAAGATGGCACGCCACCGTTGCGCCCTCCGAAGTATTCCCACCACGATCCTAGCATTCTGACTCGCTACGTACCAAACAACACCTCCAAGAAGGAAAGCCACGACGAAGACAATGCTGCTGCCCGGACTGGTCCTAGGGTTTCGCCCGATACACTATGGAGGGTGGGGAAGAGGTACACCCGACACCCTTCAGGAAGGAATGGCGACACTCACGAGCGTCACCGCGTCAGTGCCAAGACGACATGGATTTCTCCCGACCCAAAAAAAACCCACACCTCGAGACAAGACGAAGCGCTCCACCAAGCTTCCCACCCATCAACATACGCCACCACGGTCTTGTAGGCACCACTGTTGTCTCACCATGGTAAATACTGCGAGGCCAGCCAGACTAAGAAGAAGCAGTCGTAGACAAGGGAGGCAGTACCATAGACGGTAGCCGTCCGGAGCGCAGCAACAAGAGCACACCTAGCCAATGGAGTGGGAATACGGCATCAGCACAACCACCTGGAGGACGTCCTCCACTGCCAACGACGGGTGCCGAGTGGACACGGCAACATGGACACACCAGGTCGTGAAGGCTTGGCCAGGCCCCGAGAGGGTCTGTAATGTCCCCACTGCCACGCTGCTGCACATAGGCCATCACCGCTACCTTCCAGTTTGGCACCATATATATGCCCAGTTGGACCCAGAAAGGCCCGCGAAGCTCACGCCGCCACGCAGCAGCACCAGATCACGCGAGATCTGCTAGGAACACAACAATATACGTCTTCTGGCGGTGCACCTAGAGCCTCACCATGACTTCACTATGTAGCCAACGCCTCACCATCAGGAAGACCGTAGAAATACCTAAAAAGGACGAAAACCCTCCCGCCAACAAGAGGCTTTGATCCGCCGCACCTCCAAGACCACCTAAAGGGAGGTAGACCGGCGCCGCCGCTGACAAAGTGGACGGAACCCTAGATTAGTCCTTGGATCACCTTATGTCTCTCTCCCTAACACTAAGGACGTAAGAAAGGTAACCACATACATTTTGATTTCTTGCTTGCCAAATATGCTAGTGGGGTTATCAAAGTACCGGACTTAGGATCTGAATAATCATGTCATTCGGAAAAAAAAATAGGAATGATCAAGTGCAAAGAGTGCTTTAACATGATAGCTGAACAGGAACTGCAATCCGAGCCGGCTCAGGTCAAACGCAATAGCTTACATCGTTTAGAATAAACTGTAAGCGAAGAACTGGCCAAGTCTTGGCATATTACGTGCATGACTGGCTTTGACTAGTAATTTGATGTAGCTGTGCATGATAGGTTGACTGTATAACCTCTGCCTAGACTGCTACTGACTACTTCTCTCTGACGTAAGTACAGAATGTTTTAGACTATACAAATCTCAAACAATTTAGATTTAGTGAAGCTAGAAAGTTGTAGCTCATGCTGTTGCAGCCTCTAGTTTGACCAAGAAAGGTTGCCAGGTGAGGCTTATGTAGACCCTTTAGGACAGTAGCAAAGTATTAAGAAGTATTTATCTTTTCTTTCAGAAAGGAGCCTAACCCGTCATCTTTTTTTTTTCCAAACGATCCAACAAGGGATCAAATTTAGTTACCAGAAGATAACGAAACAATGGAGCGTAACCCGTCATCTGCCTCAACAAATGCACACAACCATAAGTATTTCTTAGCGTGATGCATGTGACACGGTTATAGGCACGTACGCAACCGCGCACACACACACCCTACCCCTATGAGCACCTCCGGAAGACTGAGCCGGCGGATTGGATCTTGAAATTGACAAAGTTACCACATGAGGCTTGCTGTCGAAGGGAACATCGCCTCCCATTGAATGAATATTCCGCCTTATGAGACACGCCTGGGGTTTGAATTCTGGGGGTACAACCACCCTCCTAACCACCCAACCTCAGGTTGGTTCTTAGCTAGGCCGATTTTTGTTCTGATATTGTGACACATCCTTAGTGTTTGCTATTCAGAGCTATCTGTGTTTTTTGGGTTATGTTTATTCTAAAACCAGAACTTTCCTGCCAAAATTTTGGCAAGAGTTACAGTAGACCAAATTTACTGAAGTTAACAAGAACTATATTAGCGCAGCGGCGACGTCTATGTCGTGAAGAAAAACCAATCTGTAGTCAACTCCAAGTTGAGCAAGAACAGGGGGTGGAGAATTTAGGGTGTTGCTATCCAACAACGAAACCCATTCCCAATCATTCGATGGAATCGGTCCTGTAAAAGACTTTTCCCGATCGAGCACGAAGATATGGGCGACCATTCAACAAAATTCAAAATGGCACGCGCATGTGTTCGATACAATGTGTCGATGAAAGCGATCAAGCTTCTGAGGTCGTAATGTCCAGTAGTCCTCTGCATATGTTTGGTTACATCGGACGGGTTTCCTTTCATTACAAAGTGCATGTATACCACCCCACGATGTGGTTGTGGAAAGATCACTGCATCAAGCAAGGTCACGTACTAATATGTGCAGGTGCACAGGGCGCAATTTCAACGATAACTCTGAACTTTGTGTTTATCCTGAAAACAGGGACTTGGGACGTAAAGTTAGATTCTCCAGGGTTCGGAAAGGTGTACCATTTCAACGAGTAATGATAGGATTATTAGATCTACGGCTCCAAATGAAGTGGCGAGATATCGTGGTAGTGACAAATCGTGCCAGCAGTCAACTCCAGGCCCTAATCCATGATCAAACAAGGTTCTTCACTTTGAGTGTTTGTCATGCTTTTCCTCCATGTACACTTCAGTATGTGAGGGTGTGTTTGGTAGGTCAGCCGACCTCAGATATTATCACCTCAGCCTAGCTCAGGTAACTATTTCTTGTTTGTTAGCTCGGCTCGGTCCATCTCAACAGTGCCCACCCAATACGAAAAAGGTCTCTCAGCTAGGCTGAGCCCATGCTCAACTCGCCCCGCAAAACACTGTTACGGCCCCCGCGCACCCCCAGACCCCACCCCCACCTCTTTCTCTCCTCATTTCCCCCATCTCCTTCTCTCTATCAACCCCGCTGCAACCTGCTGGAACCCGAGCTCCGCCACCGCCTCGTGGATGCTGGCCTGCGCGACCACCTTCTCGATGTCGAGCTGCACCTCCCACGCCTCTACGCCGGCCCACGCCACCGCCACGGACGAGCTCCACCTCTCCCTCGTCGTGTCTCCGCCTCTCCTTCATCGCGCCTCCTCCACGCCACGGACGAGCTCTATCGCCGCCTCGTCGACGCCCGTCTGCGTCGCCGCCTTCCAGACTCCGACTCTGAGCTGTGCCGCCGCCTCGACGATGTCCTGCGCCGCCACCAAGGACGAGCTCCTGTGCCACCGCCACGGACGAGCTCATGCGCCGTGTCTCCGCCACAGACGAGCTCCTGCGCCACCACCAAGGACGAGCTCCCGCGACACCGACCCGGCCAGGCGAGGCCCGGTGCCTTTGACGCTCCAGGATGAAAAATCCCTGGCAAGCTCCATGGCGTGGAGCTGAGCTAGGACCCGATTGCTTTTTTCTTTTCTTTTTTTTGTTAAGATTCTTTTTGTAAAAAAATTGGAGTTGGGCAGTGCCCCAATGTGAAGTCATTCCAAACACACTCTCTATTCAGCCTATTTCAATTCCTACGAGCTAACAAACAAACACCAAAATCTCAGTGCAGCTAGTCTGAGGTGGGCAATGCTCAGATGGAAAAGTGATTCCCAGATGACCGGGCTACCAAACACACCCTGAGTTTTAACTTGCATGCATCGTAGCAGTACGGCCTCCTTACTAACATATCTGAGGTTGTGAGTTTGATTGTACCCCATTGATTTTTTTATTTAAACACTTTAACCCAAATTTTCATGTGCCATGATTTATTTAGACCGGCCAAAGTGACCCAACTTACCAAAATTCCGAAATTTTGGTCGTAACCCCCAAACCTTGATCGATTTACCCCTCCACCCTGCTCACCGCCAAATTGCCGTGTTCTCTCATGCCACTGTCATTTTTTTTAAAAAAAATCCTTGATCCAAATTTATAGCCACACCACAATAGGTCACATCATGCCCATTCATGGTGCCGACAAAGACGGAGTCGACTATCACCAACACCGAGGCATGTTAACTCGGGCTAGTTGGTTATCCATTTTGTTCCTCGCTAATCAATGGCATTCACAATCTAAAATTGTGTGGTTCAGACATGTCACTGTATTTGTTGCACATGTTTTTTTAATGCTTATGAAGATATCACTCCTCTACGGCACAAAATTATATCCAATGTTACTTGGGATATATTTTTAAAAGAAAATGGCTTTAATTTATAAAAAACTCTTTGTTAGACATTTAGTTTACATAACCTTTGTTCATTTACAAACGGAATCACTTTGTTTCGTTGCATGCCAAGAGACGGTTGATATTTCCGAAACACGACGAAACTGAATGAAATCTTGCAGCACGAATCCCAAAACACAAATTTAGGTAAATCCTACTGGTCAAGCATGCGTGGTACCTCCCATGCACGCAGGAT
Organism: Lolium multiflorum; assembly: GCA_030979885.1. NCBI lineage: Eukaryota > Viridiplantae > Streptophyta > Magnoliopsida > Poales > Poaceae > Lolium > Lolium multiflorum. The sequence continues at coordinate 209,666,683 of CM061747.1, read as the reverse complement.
TTGCCAAGTTCGAGACCAGCACCTCTCACTCTACACTCAACAGTCTAAACCACTAGCAGGTTTAACCATTCCAACAAACTAGGCTGGCCGGCCAGACAGCTAGCGCGATTTCATTCCGTTCTATTCCGTTCCGTTCCGTTCCATTCCATGTCATCTCAGACAAACAAAGACAGATACTATCATACAACATCGACCACTTACGCATCATGCATCCTTATGTTGGTTGAGAACGATGACTCCATGATTTCCAAGTGGAAGGAACCTGGAAGTACGGGACGCCATGAATCGGATGGCGGTAGCTAGAGAGGTTGGTAGGCTAAACTCGACGGCAGTCTGCCGCTTCGCTGCCGATATTGAACGTGGTTCTCGTGCCCCTTTTAATTTAGAAGCTTCTTTAGACGTGAATACTTTAACTTCTTTTAAAATTATAAACGGACGCTATATTTCAACTCCAATTTTACATGAAATCATGGCTATGAGCCGATCATTCGTCAACCTAGCGGAGCAACGAAGCGCTGACGAGAAAGGCCGTTACGTTAGGCGGCTCGATCACTTTCTTTTGGATGGATAGTACCATGTGCTGGCCGTTGAGCTCGTGTACCTATAGCATCCGATCAAGGTCACACAAACGCGCATCCATCGATCGGAAAAGCTGATTAGGCAACTCCCTATTGGGCATCTCCATTTAGTTGGATCTCGGCGTATCCATCTTGTCATTCATCCGGATGCCAGAGCCCACAGCGAAAAGGAATCTAGAAGGATTCTCCTTCCGACTACTTGCATGGTTAAGTGAGTTGGGTGCAACAGTGATGGAATGAGTGAGTGCTTCACCAAAACTGGTTTTCTAAAATAGAATAATTGCATTGGTCCATTTTGGATATAGCCCACAGCTAAAAGGCATCGCTCACCAACTTCTGCATTTGCCCAGGTCAGCACCAGCACCACTCCATAGTCCATACAGCCTGCTACGTACCTCTCTCAGGCTACTCTCCGAGAAGACGGAGAGATTATCTAAATCCGAGCTAGAATAGCGGCGAGCAGCAGAATTCTGGTAGAGATATCCTTGCAATTGGTACCGCGCAAGCTAGGTCGGAGCCAACCGAACCTGCGGAGATATATCTGACTCTTTCCTTATCCACCTTGCGTGCGGAGCTGGCATGAACCGATCCTGCCAAACAACATCAATAAGGAAGCTGTACTGTATTATTCTTCGAGGAGCAATTAGGTAGCCGCCAAGAATATCAAGTGTGGCAAGATTCAAGGGATGATTTTTTAGAACATTATTATGCCGGGCCAAGGGCCAACTAGTTTGTATTATGCATATATTGACCTGTCACGGATTGTGCTCTGTCACGGAATGGTACCAGATGCAGATGGTATCACGCGGTTCGATCGTTCGGAAGACATGGCTGAGATATTCGTGAAAGCAGAAGCCATGCGTTTTTTTGTTGTAGGTATACGTACTAGCTAGTCTATTTTGCACTCCACGAATGCTTCGAGAACAAAAAATTGCATGGAGTTGGGCAGTAGAGATCGATCACTCATGTGCCCAAACTATACTAGCTATGGGATTCCGTTTTCTTTAGGGTTGGCAACATAGAGAATGTGCCGTCTCCATCCCTCCTAGATAAGTAAGCGACTTGTAGTTAGGGGCAAATAACTCATGACGTTGCCACGAGTGGCGATCAAAGCGTTCAGTTCCCAATTCAAACTTCAAACAACACACTTTAAAAAAAACTCCAAACATGATTCTTATGAAACTTGGCACGGAAATTTAGTGTGACAAGGAAATATATTATCTGTTCCCAGCGGCGGCAATTGGGTGGGTGAGTGGACGTGCTCACCACCAGGGGTGTGCTCAGTGCACCGACCTTTCTGTCGGGCTTTGATCCCTCTAAAAACGCTAGCAGTAGGTGGCGCTCTTCCTTCGTTCTTTTTTTGTCGTTTTTTTAGCTATGACTAAACTACTGTTATGTATTTCGTTATCTGATGATAATGAAATTTGATCCCCCCGTTGGATCGCTTGAAAAAAAAGTGCCTTGGCTGTTTGGGTATAATTATCAGAGGGATCAAGATTACGAGTCCAGCCACCTTAAATGATGCATCTCAGCTGTTTTCGACCTAGAGGGTCCAAGAGCATTTTCAGATGATCTATGATTATTGGAATCCAGCAATCTTAAAGGGCGTGACTTAGCTGTTTCTAGGCCAGTTAAGTCATCTGAGTCAATAACTCAATATAGCCAATTCAAATGGCACAACTAAAAGAGCCATAAATGGTTGAATGTTTTTCAGAAGACCGCAGTGGTTAAAAATTTGCTTTAGGGCCATTTGGGACAATGAGCCGAGACTTGTCTTGAAAACAACCTGTCTGGTCAGAATCTGCAGATGGCAGTGAGTGAGACATCCGGTAAGCCTGTACGAAGGCTAGAGCTTTGAGAGATAAGATGAGAGAGCATTGGGATTTGCCAAAGGAATACTTACTCAGACCTACTGATAAAGATTAGCTGCTAGTTTTGTTGGATAACAGCAACAGAAACCAAAGAACTCAATTTCTGTTGTTGCTGTGGCGTGCCTGGCACCTCAGGTGTGATATTGTTCATGGGGAAGGAAATGAAAGTATTATAGGGTCTGCCGGGAGCGGTGTTTTGGAACATGGGTCCATATGCTCTCTATATTTTGAAATGCATCTTACATATATTTTAAATTTTAAAAAATTGGAACTAAAAGTTCGCATACATCTTCACGTGCGCTCACAAAGTCGTTTCATAAAAAATCGACTTATCATGTGACGTGTGTAAAAAAGACAAAATTCAGTGCTAAAAATAATGCTTTTCAGATAAACTTTCTCTTTTTATATAGACCACACAAAATATTGGTTTTTCGTGAAACTTGACGAACGGACGTGTATTATGAAGATGTACATATAGAATTTTTTTGACATTTCGAAATATAATTTTTTAGTAGAGGGAGCATACGCACCCTGGAGCCGAATTGAATTTCCGGGGTCTGCCTCCTTTCTCCTAAACTATGATCATCTTATGTCAGACCCAAGTGGGATAGCAACAAATAACAAAGGTAAAGCAATCAGTAACCTTTTGTGTTGACTAACCAGATTTACTCTACTGTTCCTAGCGAAAGAGAAGATAGAAGCATGAAGTCCTGGATCCCTCCAACTGAAAATTCTATAAAGATCAGTGTTGATGCTGCGTTCAATAAAGAGACGGGGAAGCGGCCATTAGGGTAGCTGCCCGGGATCATAGTGGGGCTCCATTAGGGTAGCTGCCCGGGATCATAGTGGGGCTCTAGTCGCTGCGCTGAGCCAAACTACGAGCCGCTGTCAATCGGTGGAAGAAGCTGAAGCTAAGGCGTTGCTTGCTGGTCTCCAGATGGGTATAGACCTTAACCTTAATGTGTCTGTCTGTTTATAGTTTCTGCAGTCAACGATACTTCTCCCAATAGATCTATTATTTCGAGCATCTACAAATATATAGGCTCTGCTAGATCGATGATGTCTGGATGTTTAGTTTGTCACACTAGGAGAGAGCTTAATATGGTTGCCCATGAGCTTGCAAAAGCTGCTACCGTTTCTGGGGTTTGTAAGTTTTGGTTGGCAGACTTTCCGCCTGTTCTGGCTGAACTCGCCAAGTGAGATGCTGTAAACATTGTACCAGGCCCTGCATTGTACATGATTAATATGTGAGCTCTTCCTCTCAAAAATAAAAGACATCGGGTAAGCATTTGTGTTTTGCTTTTGGTAGGTAGCCGAATCTTACGTGGCTAGTACTGAGGAAAAGGGCTTTACAGCCAAGAAAGAGGGAAAGGAGAAGACTGTCCTGTGTTGATACTTCCAGTATAAAGCATGAACTCTGAACTGGTAGTGTAGTAGTTGGTGGATCTGGTGCGGCTCCCGGCTCGTCCGTTTGTTTCAGAATTCCTGCGTTGCTTGCTACTCCAATTCTCCAAAGTGGCACATTTAGTTTTTGTACATTCAGAGTTGACAAGTCGCACATTTATTTTGTTTTATTTTTTGACTGTGAGGAGTATCAGGTATCCACTTACATTTTCATTTCTCGCTTGCCAAATATGCTAGTGGGGTTATCAAGTCCCGGACTTACCATCAGAATAATCAAGTCACTCGTGAAAATAAAAAAGAATAATCAAGTGTACAGTGTGCTTCAACATCATCATCATAGCTGAATAGGAACAGCAATCCGAACCACCAAGAGCTCAGGTTAAACGCAATAGCATCCTGTAGTTAGCTGTACTTCCAATAAAAAGTCAGGGTAGAAGAGACGATGTCTAGGCGTACATGCATGATGTTTCTTTTTTTGAGAATCACTGCTCTTTATTGATTACAGAACATCAAAAGACTTGGGAGTAACTTAGCTAGTAACATCACACAACCCAAGATATTTTGGTGACATGGCATGACAATGAATGAAGAAAGAGAGTGATGTGGTAACTAGCTATGTTATCATAACATTACACACCCCAAGATAAGTTGAGTCTACACCATAGTAAATAACACAATGCACTATGGAGGTAGTAACTTAGACTAGTAACATATGTCATGTTACTAGTCTAAGTTACTCCCCACTATAACTAGCATTACACTAGCCACAATGAGAGTATCATAGGTAGTATCATGCATGTCATGTAGGTAAAAAATCTTATGTGGCACATCAATTAATGATGAGAGAGGTGAAATTAGTATCATAGGTAGATACGGTATCATAGCACGTAAAACTAGAAATTTTAATAGCAAACACATCTTGTACACATATTTGCATTGAGATTCTACAAAACATTAAATAGAATGGAACTATGATACTAATTCATGATACTATGCATTATAGGTGTTGTATCATAAACTAGTATCATATTTATGCGAAAAGTGTATTTGACACATGAGCACCAGTGCTCCTGATTTTTAAAAATCATATTTTTTGGATTTCAAAAAATATGAAATTAAATACCCACACACATATAAACATTTTGACGGTACGGTAGAAATTTTAGAGAAAAATATGTTATATTTTAAGCTATACAAAAAAGACAAATTTCTGACAATTATATACATCTATACGTAGCCACAAATTTGTTTTTTTCCTGTAGCTCAAAATACAATGCAATTTCTACTGAAACTTTGCATAAATATTCAGAACATGTGTATGTATTCATGGAATAAATATGATGATTTTTTGAAACGCAGAAATACAGTTTTTTTTAATATTTTGAAAACTGAGAGCACTGGTGCTCATGTGCACCAAATTTGCTTCCGTATGTATAATACTAGTCTATGATACTTTCTATTGTCACTAGTCTTAGGAAACCAGCACCACTCTACATACACTACAATTCCAACCACTAGATTTAACCATTCCAGCAAACTAATAGTTTCAGTAGTATGTAGGTGTCCTAACCTGTATCCACTAGCCAGACAGCTAGCGCGCGCGTTTCATTCCGTTCCATGTCATCTCACGGAATGAATCGGATGACGGTAGCTCGAGGTTGGTAAGCTGGCACCATCGCTGGCCGCACTCGCACACGACCTACCTAAACTCGACGCCACTCTACCGCTTCGCTGCCGAAAATAAACGTGATCCCCGTGACCCTTTAGAAGCTTCCTTGGATACGGGTAGTTTAACTCCCCCTTTTATAAAGGGTTTATTTAGAGATTTTCTCAAGTCTCGGGTCATCTGAGGAAAAAAATACAACTACAGTTTAGAAGAAAAATGGAACTAAAACTAGTTGCATTCTTTTGAACCGTGGTTGCACATTATTTTAGGTGACAGCGACTTAAGAAATTCTCAATGGAATGAAATATAGCAAATCCTTCTTAAAAAAAATTAGACAGGTGCTTTTAGACGGAAGGCTCGAAATAAGTCTGGCTTTAAATTAATAAAGACATCAACCGGCTAGAAGTTACAACCAACAGTTACAACACACACCAGCGCAAAGCGCACACCGAACCTGCAAGAGAAGACAACACAAAAAAACTGCAAGCCGAAGCGCCAGCATGAACCAAGATGAGGGAGCCTTGTCTTATGTTGCACCGGAGAGAGCACCACCATGTCCACACCAAGAAACCTCTACTGCTCCAAGACTGCAGCCCAAGGGGGAACTCGACGACGGGCCGGCAGCCTAGCAGAACTTGAGGAACCAAAGGAGGAGGGTCTTGCAACAACGCCTCCAAGAAGGTAGATGGCGCAAGAATGTGTCATCATCATCGGCAAGGACTAAGGTCCCACAAAGTTTTCAACCAGACTCGAAAAACCACCACCCCTGGAGCTCGGGCGAGGTGCAACCCAAAACACAACATCATCCCCTGGCGTTGGGATACGCACACCGGCAACAGCTATGGCCAGACTTCGACCTAGCAAAGCCCCGCAAAGCGCTAGGGAAGACGTCAGCTACCGCAACAAAACCGTGTAAAAGCAGCCATGCCGACGTTGTGTGAGGCATGCGACACCATCGAGAGGTCAAAGGGTGATCCACAAGATACTATGAGAGAAGCTTACATGAAGCGAGGCTTTCAAGGGGAGCAGATTGAGGCGGAGGGACAGAGTCCATTATTTCGAACAGGAGGGCCATCATCGGGATGCATTCAACAAGGGAAAGACTCCCGCAGGTGACGCCGTCACCAGAGCCATGCGCTGCTTTCGTCGAGGTTCAAACCTAGTTAGAATTCCGGACGACGCCGCGAGGACGTAGAGCAACGGAGATCACTGTCGCGCCTCCAACCTAAGTCGCACTACAAGCTAGCCTCAACTAGGCTCATCCGTACGAAAAACGTGCTGGCTGGCAGATTTCGGACAGACCCAGATGTAGACTTCCATGACCCTAGATTGGCGGCACCACGACGGCCACCATCAACAGCGCGCGAGCACCTACACAAGCACGACCAAATTGGTCAGAGGGAGAACATACCGCAGCCGCCAGAGTAGCTGCAGTACTGAGCCGACCAGGGACCTCGTCCCAGATAGCTAGCAATGACGTCGCCCCAACGACTCCAGAACGTCGCCCACAGCGACAAAGGACTGTCGGAATCCGCAGAAATACAGAGCTCCGCCAGCCCCGAACGGCCAGGGTCAGGTCCAGGCTCGCCTGGCCCAAAACCAGCCCGAATGCAACCGGCGAGTGGTAGCGGAGGTGGCGCACCGGGCACGTAGCCGCGCACCCTGGCCACCCTCAGACCGAGAGGATCCAGCCGGGCCCCGCCAGGCCCAGATCTGGGCCCACAAGCCTAGATCCGGCCAAGCCGCCGGCGGCCAGAGCACCGTCGGGAGCCGACGGTCTGCATCCGGACCCCCTGCCGGCCTGCCGTCGGGCAAAGCCACGGCAGCGCCGGCCAGGGCCAGCATCGTCGGGCCGCTCCGCCGCGTGGAAGGGCACCGCCCCGTCGGGCCCTGAAGTCGCGCGGGAGGAGGAAACCGCCGCCGTTGGCACCGCGCAGGCTTTGTTCGGCGGCTCGCACCGCCGGCGGCAGCAGGGGAGGGGAGCTTCTAGTTAGGGCAAGGCCGGAGGGGGGAGGGACGCTCTGGCCACTCACGGGCGAGCGACGGGAGCGGGGGTATGGCCTCCACTATACTCAATACTTCAATGATACACCCGTTGAAAAAAATTCGACAGGTGCTATACTTTAACTCTATGTTTTCATGAAATCATGATGATGAACTAGCCCGATCATCCTGCCATAGTGCCATCCATGCGTTTGCTTCTGTGCGCAGGTGCGAGGTCGGCAGAGCAAACGGAAACGCCCACGAGTAAGGCAGTTAGGGCGACTCACTTTCTTGGGTGGATAATACAGTGTCGTCGTGGTTAGGCAACTCCCTATCGATCGGGTATCTTCGTTTAGTTGGATCCCGGCGTATCTTTCATCCGGATGTTAGTCAGAGCCCACAACTAAAAGGCATCTAGAAGGATTCTTCTTCTGATCTTGTAGGGTTAAGTGAGCTGGGTGCGAATGAGTGAGTGCTTCACCAAAACTGGTCTTCTAAAACACACTAATTTCATAGGTTCATTTTAGATTTCCCCTCGATCTTGTAGGGTTAAGTGAGCTGGGTGCGAATGAGCAATGTGCATGTGTCTATTTTTTGGCTAGCAGAGCCTAGCACGGTCAGTACCGCTCCATGCAGCCTACCTCTTGACCATCCTCCGAGAAGACGCAAAGATTATCTATTCCCAACAAAAATGGTGGCGGCGGGCAGCAGCAATATCAGCAGAATGTTGGCTGGATGAACGGGGGTTAGGTGCAACCAGAATTCTGGTAGAGATGTCCTTGCAATTGGTACCCGACGAGCTAGGTTGGAGCGAACCGAACCTGCCAAGATACATCTGATTCTTTCCTTATCCGTCTTGCATGCGGAGCTGGCATGAACCGAACCTGCCAAACAGCATCAGCAGGGGAAGGTGTATTATTCCTCGAGGAGCAATTAGCACCAAGTGTGGGCAGATTCAAGCAAGCAACGAGCTGTCCAAACATTCATTACGGACCTATGGACAACAAGTTTATAGCATGCTTTGATCTGAAACTGAAAACGGAGATGGTGTACTCATCACCCGGTGCCACGTATTCATGGCTTTGTGGCATTGACCTATTAGAGCATCTCTACCTGCGCCCTCTATATTGTGACATGCAACACTACCGGTCAGGCCTTATAGGGGGCGTCGACACACGTTCTCTCCGTATTGGGTGGGGCTGGTTGCACCATCGCCCCAATAAAAATCAATAAAAGAACTAAACCATCGATAAGCATTGAAAATTAAGCACTTTTATAAATTTAAACTCCTATTCTTCCTCGTGGAGTCGAGGTTGACGATGTTAGGCTGCGTAGCCGACCGAATGAAGACTATATGTGGTAGCTATTGTCGATCACGTCCTTCACGCTGCGGCCGGGCACTAAGCAGAACCGCCTCCGCTCGGTGATGTTCTTCTCTAGTGGTGGTGGATGCTTGCGGTGAATCGGTTGAGCACCGCCTCTTGCTCCTCGCGAAATAGAGTCGGCCAGTAGTCGCTGTCCGGGTCGTACTGTGGATTGGATCGAGCCACGCGTGCTTTCACTTGTGGCGGAAGATCATCTCTTCCCCGAAGGCCTTGCCGGCAAGGGCACCCGCCCAAGCTGTTGGCCTAGCCCCTTGGCACCGTCACATTAGGCGACACGAGGACGTCGTGCCCAGTGAGCTCGGTAGCTTTCTCTACGATGCATGGGCGAAGTGGATAAATAGATGGCTAATTTGCGACAGGTGGGCGGGCCATAGGGCCTTTTACTATGGCGTCTTGGAAGTTGACCTGGCCGCCGTTGATGCGTATTTTACTCTGCAAGACTCAAGCGGTCACAATGGCTGCCAAGCACGCGCGGAGAGTACATCCGACTTGGCGTGGAGTGTCGGCGCCCTGTCCCGGGGTTGCTGGCTATTATAATGTGATCCAAATTGTTCCCGTGGCTTATGTTGGTGCCCATGTTAACATAAAATCTAGTAACGCCCCAATAGTTCTATATTAGAACCTTATATTAGGGCGCTATAGAGACCGATGGTGGAGATGCTCTTACGTTTGAATTGTGCGCTGTGACGGGAATGGTACAAGATGCAGGTGGTATCACGCATCGGCCCACATTGTTCGATCGGTCACAAAACATGGTTGAGACATTGTGCGATCCTGCCATGCTAAAGACAGGCAGCATCCACCGAGCGGAGAAGCCACCGTTTTCACTTTCGCACCGTTACTAGTTGAGGTCGTGTAGGATTCCTACGCGAGCGCAGCATCCGCAATTTGTGCACCAAGGACTCAGGCGCTCAACTGCTCAAGAGCGGACACATCGGTGGCATCCGCGTGATGGCGTACGCATAACGCAACGTATCCAACGGAATATGCAAAGTGTAGCGGAAATTGAGGTACGGCGACAGCATCACAGCAATTCAGTGTATCTCCACTACTATTAAAAGAGCCAGAGTGGCAGATCCAGACGATCTGGGCCATTCAACAAACATATCCAATGGCTCAGATTTACGTTAAAACAGTGTTAGACACCCATCTCCACTACTATTAAAAGAGCCAGAGTGGCAGATCCAGACGATCTGGGCCATTCAACAAACATATCCAACGCAACGTATCCAACGGAACATGCAAAGTGTAGCGGAAATTGAGGTACGGCGACAGCATCACAGCAATTCAGTGTATAAAATCAAAGGGATCAAATGGGAGATTGATTGTCTGTCGTGATGAGGCCTGAAGAATGCAAACGCAGCCCCTCGCTCTAGCTACACCTGGGCCATACCCACTAACTCAAAAGCGGGCCGCGCGCAGCCCAACACGGGTTTGGTCCGGACGGCAGGCCTGCTAGCGTACAAGGGTCTAGACTATAGTAATCCGACCAGGTGATTTAAAAAAAAAAGGCGACCTGCTCGAGTCCACAGAAAGTCAGCCAGTCAGGGCATGTACAATGGTAGAGAAGGCATGCCTTTCCTTACCCCGCCACATCAACTAGAGAAGGCGTTAGATATAAGTGATACAATGAATTATCTCTTACAGACATCTCTAGCAATTAATATGAATAATTAAATTTTGGTAGGAAATTTGTTGCTAAGGGAAGACATATATGATACAATGGAGAAAATAGTCTTCCCTTATTTCCTAAGAGATGATCCCTTAGCTAAGGGAAGACAACCTTCTCTCTCTTCATTCTCTCTCCTCCAACTAAGCAAAAATCTGATGTGGCATCTCTAAGGGAAGGCTGACGTCACCCCCATTGTACATGCCCTCAGGAACAGGCGAGCGGCACCAGCGCTAGCTACTGTTGGCATGTTTGTCCCGACGCAGGCCGCTAATTCTCACATGCCGTTGCTTACGCTGGAAGCATATGACACTCCACTCGGTGACCGTGATCCTCACATTAAATAAAGAGCAATGCTACATCTACGGACGTTTTCCTACAAAAATTAGTTACGGACAATCACCTGTTTAACCTGGACACCATGTGATCGGGAGTAATGCTACACCTACAAAAATATCTTACAAAATTTTCTTACGGACAGCATCAAGCAGTGCACAAAATCAGAATGTGACCCGTGATTCAAGGGAGGAATCAAAACGCAGCCAACAAAATCATTGCACGTCAGCCCGTAGAAGTTTTTGTAAGCCAAACCGTCCTACACTGGGTTCGTACAAGGTGTCCGAATATATGGTGGTCCTGCTTGATCAAGATAAAGCTGATGAGATCTACGACGATTTAGGGTTTTCACCGCATAATCGGATCATCCTACTCACGATTGGGCCTCGCGCTCGCATACGGTGATCATAAGCCGATCCTAGACAGGGCCTAAAAACCAACACGAAGTTGATCCCCGGAACATCCTTTCTAGGGCTAGCGAACTTCACCCTACACGCCGCTGGATCCTCCAACCCTTTGTAGGGCCTAACTATTGCAGATATTAAACTAATCCTTGCAGAGCAAGGAGCAACCGTAACGGATCGGATCTACTAAACAATGATCAAGCGGGGTGCCGCCCCTACACCTAAGATAGGTGTAAGGGCGGCTAGATATGCAAGAGTTGCACTACGATAGCATATGATATGAAGAACAATGCTAACCCTAACATATCTAAGATAACTACGTTGCTCGCCATCAAAAAGGCTTCAGCACGAGCAACGCATGAACAACGGGGATAGGCATTACGCTGCCTAGCTAGATCGCAAGATGCGATCTAGGCAGCATGGTGCTTACCGTTAGAAACCCTCGAGACGAAGGAGTTGGCGATGCGCCGAGATTTGTTTGTGGTGAACGTTGGTTGTTGTTTATTCCATAAACCCTAGATACATATTTATAGTCCAGGGGACTTTCTAATGTGGGCGTGCACTAAACCGTGGTAAGATTCTAACTTCTAAACTAAGATGCGATCTAATATGTTACAGATACACGGGCAATTAAGCCCAACTTGGTATAAAAGGCCGATTCACGTATTTCTTCCATGTATATATCTTCAAGTCCATCTTGATCGCGGCCCACCTCTGACTCGGTCAAATTCTGGTGATAACACATACCTGTTCTTCATTCAAAAACATGTTCTTCAAAAGTTATTCTTTTGAAATATATAATAAGTAATCATCAACCATGCAATATAGGACTTAAAACTGACAACTACTTTTTACTTATTATACAACTACTATTCCTGGGTGTGTATGATTGTTAATATGCATTTTACCACCTGCTTTTGATTCTAAAACAACACAACCCTGAATAAGAACCTTGTTTGTGAATCACTCTAAAAGTACAACACACCCTAAACTAATCATTACCATTCACTAAATCTAAATCATCGGGGTTAGGTCACGCTTAGAGCGATTGCATCTCATACTTATGCATTATTGCATCCTTGGCAATCTTTTAAACATCGTCCTTACCGGACGATGATGCTATTTCAGAATTTGGAGTTATTGCGTATCGAAGACCTTGTCTGCATAATCTTGCAGTCAAGAAAGGCAAGTTCATCGCTTGCTCATGTCATTTGAGTATCTTTATCAAATTACTTGCAAAGTACTATGATTATCACTATTGCATAAAAACCAAAACCACTACTTTCATAACTATGAATATGACTATGTGGTGGGCAATGGAACCATGGATTGTGTTGATATGGTGGAGGTTCCATTGCAAGGGTTTATATCCATCTAGGATTAAACAACAAATGTCGTGATTCTTGTGCCGTAATAACCGTGTTAACCATATCCGAGTGGGACGGAGTAGTCAAAAGTGTTTCCACCTCTCGTACATCAACGGATGCGCTTACCGTAGACACTTGACCCAGGTTGGGCAAGCGGTGGGGTGGGGATCCCATTCTAATTCCCCACGGTAAGTGGTCTATGATGGGTTGCAGCTACCGGCGAAGGAGTTTGGTTAACGAGTCCCAGACTGTCGTCGTGGTCGGGGTCCATCCTTAATTGGTATAAGAGGACCGACGAGGACCAGGGTCGGGGTATGCAACAAAGGGTGGGTGTGCGAGGTAGCGGAGGAACATGATTGGCTAGACCTTATACCGGGCCTCACACCAAAGGAAGTGTGGACGGGAAATTGCCCGGTTGGCACCAAGGTTAAGATCTCTTATGGGTAAAGCAACACACCTCTGCAGAGTGTAACGAACCGTGACTGTCACTCCCTGTTCCGGGATATGGAACTGAACGAGGAAAGGAACTCCATGAAGTTCTAGTCAACCGGTGAAGGCTGACGGACATAGTTCTTGAATAAAAGCAACCTTTTGAAGAAATGGTTATGAAAACCTGCATTGGTATTAGACTTTCTGGTCTAATGTAGCTAGTGCATCAAACACCTCTTTCCTATAATGAACTTGTTGAGTACGCTCGTACTCATCCCACTCTTAAATCCCCTAGATATGGAGGCCACGATGGAGGATCTACAGTGCAACTCGAAGGCCGAGGAGTCAACAAGTACTTCAAGAAACAGGACCTATCAGAGAGTCAGATACCACATCCAACAAGGAGAAACCTAGATTAGCAATAGAAAGGAACTAGCTTCCTAAACTTAGCTCCTATTTAGCTAGAATCTATTCATAGCCTCTGTAGCTAGATAAATACTCTACAAATAGAGTTCGTGTTAGGATTAGACTACGAGTTGTTCTCCTAGAGTTTATTTGCAGTTTTACCTCATTGTAAAGTAGGAGGCTATGATGATCTTATGTAATAGAGTCAATATTGTAATTCTATAGACATGCCTTGGACCCGCATATGTTTCTGTTGTACCACTCTGAGCGATATAATACTAGTGGAACGGTGTTTCATTGGTGTTATATCAGACTTGCATACTACACCATGCAGTGGTATGCTGGGTCACCACAGTTGGTATCAGAGCAAATGCTTTGACCTTAGGATTAAAACCCTTTAAAGGAGACCTATAGGATTGGTAGTGTCTATAGGAAGTTGTCTTAGCTAGATCAAATCTTCTTTTGACTTGAGATGGATATTCACTTGAGAATAATCCTGACACACTTGAGTCAACATTTCTTATCTAGTTTATCAAGATAAAATAAAGTTAGTTAGCTAATTCCCAACATATAGTACACCATGAAGTCCTTAAACAAAAGATGAGTAGACCCCAGTTGGTATACAATACATGGTAGTCCAAAGAAAGGATACAACCATAAGGAAGCTATCCTATTGGAAGGTGTGTACCAACATATGTTATGATTAAGTAAGAATTATCCAGACCTGTACTAGAAGTAATATCAAGTGATTAAGAAATCCTAATAGAAGATGTAGACCAAGATAAGTAATGAGTAAGTAAAAATTATCTAGACATATGAAACAATTGATAGTAAGTGATAACTATGAGTCATATGAGGTAGTATAGACCATGATGAGTCAATCATGGGAAATAAGGAAGAGTGATAGGAATAATATATGTCTACTTACATGGTAGAGTTGCTAATGATATATGATTCACCTGAGAATCATTATGTGATGGAATAGAACATCATAAATATTTAGGAGAAGTACAAAAAGAAGTCAGGTGTTCACCAATAGTGCAAAAGTTGTGTTCCAAAACCATGGGAAGTGTGCCAAGCACATCATGACCATGGGTTTATGGTAGAAACACTTGAAAGTATAGGAGCTATATTCCAATAGTTATGTGTTTAGAGTAGCAAATTTAGAACCAGACATATCATTGAAGTAGTCCTCAACAAAATGGAAGTTAAGTTAGTACTTCCAAAGAAAATTAGGTTAACCATAACTATCCCAAACCACTTTGTTTCAAGTTTATCTCATTGAAAATGTGCAATTAAGGTAAAGGTTGAGACAAATAGTAGAATTCCCCATATTCGTGCTAAGTATCACGATATAAACCTATATTATGTGGTGTTATATACTACACATCGCAGCCTGATGTTTAGAGATGTCTTACTCAACTATATATTCAGGCTTATGATGGTGTGTATTATATGCACAAAGCTGAATCTTATTGGATTTTATTGGATTTTCATGGTTTGACTAGATCCATACATGAGGTTTGACTTCGATATGAAAATGCATGTTGCAATATCAAGTTCTTACTTGGTGCTATAGATCTAGAGGGTAATGGTATTCCTGTGAGGAAGTGACGAATTCTAAAGACTCTGAAGACAAGACCTAGGTTCATTAAAAGAAGGAAGCAACATTGTGGGAAGCAACCACAATACTCTGAAGGAAGTGCCAATTAAAAATTCATGCTTTACTCAACAGAGGAGTACTTTAGTACATAAGAAGCATGAAGGTGAGAAATATGATGATTATGGAGAAGCAGAAGTAGAACCATAGTCATCATGGAAGAGGGAATGTATGGTAAATCACTTAGGATACTATATTCATAGTGTCAGCTAGTGGTTTTCTTGCAACAATAAACCCTCGAAGAAAGGAAGATGATATATGAAACTATAGCAGTTATAAGAAGACCATAGTTGATATCAGAAGACCACAATTGGTATAGTATCAATACTGCGAGATAAAGTAGAAAATGTCTCGTCCAGTTGATCAGAACCTATAATAGAATCCATTTTTAGATATCAAATAGCCACAGTTGGTATAATAACCACAGCTGGTATCAGTGGGTATTACAAGTAGTCCACGATTTAATTATTTGTATCAAAAGTTTGTGAACAAATAAAACTCTTGTCAGCCAAATAGCTAGATCTATAAACATGTAGTCAAAGGATTCACATTGGATGTCCACAATTGAGTGGATACACCACAAAGTTTCTTCGCAAAACCTTAGAGGAATATAATTTATAAACAAGACCTATACCAATATTCTAATCATAAGACCAATAGTTGGAAAAAAAGGAGTTGAAGACCATAAGAAAACTCTAAGGGGTAGAGTAAAGATTGAGTTGGATGTACAATAACTCAATACTTTGAGCATAATAGAAGAAGAAGGTCTGAACTGAGAGGAAGTTCGATCTTATTTTCATAAGATTGTTGAACACTACTTTCAGAAGGATGTCAGACCAGAAGCCGAGGTTTATACCTCGAGGAAGTAAGAAGTGGACTATAACTTGAGAAAGTGAGTAGTATTTACTCAGAAGTACGGAAGCTCAAGTAAGTCAAGCATAAAGAAGTTGGACGAAGAAAATACCATAAACCAAATACAGTTCAAGAAGGCCAAAGACTGTAGTAGATTGACCATACCAAAACTAAAGTCTATTTGAAAGATTCCTTTCATGGAACCTAAATAATCCAAAATAGTTATAAGTATCGACTATAAACCATGATTGGATGGACTAAATGAGTCTAATCCATTCTTAGTGAAATAAATCATCATGATCATTTCCATGTTAAGTACCTTACTTAGTACCATTATTGCAGTTTTGGTAGTAAGGGAAAAACAAAGACCTATTTTATCAAATAGGAGAATGTTATCCAATTAGTCCTCAATTAAGACTGTCAAAACAAGAAGAAGTCTCAATCATTGAATATTCAATGAGAAAGGAAACAAGCTTATAATATTGGAGGAAATCATGGAAGTAAAGGCAGTAATAGTTGTTTGATGTCAAACAGTAATGGATTCCAGGAAGAATCTGGACAAGGGATATATTCAATTATATCCAGTGAGATCACCACGGAGTTCGGACGGGTTTCCTTTCATTACAAAGTGCATGTATACCACCCCACGATGTGGTTGTGGAAAGATCACTGCATCAAGCAAGGTCACGTACTAATATGTGCAGGTGCACAGGGCGCAATTTCAACGATAACTCTGAACTTTGTGTTTATCCTGAAAACAGGGACTTGGGACGTAAAGTTAGATTCTCCAGGGTTCGGAAAGGTGTACCATTTCAACGAGTAATGATAGGATTATTAGATCTACGGCTCCAAATGAAGTGGCGAGATATCGTGGTAGTGACAAATCGTGCCAGCAGTCAACTCCAGGCCCTAATCCATGATCAAACAAGGTTCTTCACTTTGAGTGTTTGTCATGCTTTTCCTCCATGTACACTTCAGTATGTGAGGGTGTGTTTGGTAGGTCAGCCGACCTCAGATATTATCACCTCAGCCTAGCTCAGGTAACTATTTCTTGTTTGTTAGCTCGGCTCGGTCCATCTCAACAGTGCCCACCCAATACGAAAAAGGTCTCTCAGCTAGGCTGAGCCCATGCTCAACTCGCCCCGCAAAACACTGTTACGGCCCCCGCGCACCCCCAGACCCCACCCCCACCTCTTTCTCTCCTCATTTCCCCCATCTCCTTCTCTCTATCAACCCCGCTGCAACCTGCTGGAACCCGAGCTCCGCCACCGCCTCGTGGATGCTGGCCTGCGCGACCACCTTCTCGATGTCGAGCTGCACCTCCCACGCCTCTACGCCGGCCCACGCCACCGCCACGGACGAGCTCCACCTCTCCCTCGTCGTGTCTCCGCCTCTCCTTCATCGCGCCTCCTCCACGCCACGGACGAGCTCTATCGCCGCCTCGTCGACGCCCGTCTGCGTCGCCGCCTTCCAGACTCCGACTCTGAGCTGTGCCGCCGCCTCGACGATGTCCTGCGCCGCCACCAAGGACGAGCTCCTGTGCCACCGCCACGGACGAGCTCATGCGCCGTGTCTCCGCCACAGACGAGCTCCTGCGCCACCACCAAGGACGAGCTCCCGCGACACCGACCCGGCCAGGCGAGGCCCGGTGCCTTTGACGCTCCAGGATGAAAAATCCCTGGCAAGCTCCATGGCGTGGAGCTGAGCTAGGACCCGATTGCTTTTTTCTTTTCTTTTTTTTGTTAAGATTCTTTTTGTAAAAAAATTGGAGTTGGGCAGTGCCCCAATGTGAAGTCATTCCAAACACACTCTCTATTCAGCCTATTTCAATTCCTACGAGCTAACAAACAAACACCAAAATCTCAGTGCAGCTAGTCTGAGGTGGGCAATGCTCAGATGGAAAAGTGATTCCCAGATGACCGGGCTACCAAACACACCCTGAGTTTTAACTTGCATGCATCGTAGCAGTACGGCCTCCTTACTAACATATCTGAGGTTGTGAGTTTGATTGTACCCCATTGATTTTTTTATTTAAACACTTTAACCCAAATTTTCATGTGCCATGATTTATTTAGACCGGCCAAAGTGACCCAACTTACCAAAATTCCGAAATTTTGGTCGTAACCCCCAAACCTTGATCGATTTACCCCTCCACCCTGCTCACCGCCAAATTGCCGTGTTCTCTCATGCCACTGTCATTTTTTTTAAAAAAAATCCTTGATCCAAATTTATAGCCACACCACAATAGGTCACATCATGCCCATTCATGGTGCCGACAAAGACGGAGTCGACTATCACCAACACCGAGGCATGTTAACTCGGGCTAGTTGGTTATCCATTTTGTTCCTCGCTAATCAATGGCATTCACAATCTAAAATTGTGTGGTTCAGACATGTCACTGTATTTGTTGCACATGTTTTTTTAATGCTTATGAAGATATCACTCCTCTACGGCACAAAATTATATCCAATGTTACTTGGGATATATTTTTAAAAGAAAATGGCTTTAATTTATAAAAAACTCTTTGTTAGACATTTAGTTTACATAACCTTTGTTCATTTACAAACGGAATCACTTTGTTTCGTTGCATGCCAAGAGACGGTTGATATTTCCGAAACACGACGAAACTGAATGAAATCTTGCAGCACGAATCCCAAAACACAAATTTAGGTAAATCCTACTGGTCAAGCATGCGTGGTACCTCCCATGCACGCAGGATTTGCCAAGTTCGAGACCAGCACCTCTCACTCTACACTCAACAGTCTAAACCACTAGCAGGTTTAACCATTCCAACAAACTAGGCTGGCCGGCCAGACAGCTAGCGCGATTTCATTCCGTTCTATTCCGTTCCGTTCCGTTCCATTCCATGTCATCTCAGACAAACAAAGACAGATACTATCATACAACATCGACCACTTACGCATCATGCATCCTTATGTTGGTTGAGAACGATGACTCCATGATTTCCAAGTGGAAGGAACCTGGAAGTACGGGACGCCATGAATCGGATGGCGGTAGCTAGAGAGGTTGGTAGGCTAAACTCGACGGCAGTCTGCCGCTTCGCTGCCGATATTGAACGTGGTTCTCGTGCCCCTTTTAATTTAGAAGCTTCTTTAGACGTGAATACTTTAACTTCTTTTAAAATTATAAACGGACGCTATATTTCAACTCCAATTTTACATGAAATCATGGCTATGAGCCGATCATTCGTCAACCTAGCGGAGCAACGAAGCGCTGACGAGAAAGGCCGTTACGTTAGGCGGCTCGATCACTTTCTTTTGGATGGATAGTACCATGTGCTGGCCGTTGAGCTCGTGTACCTATAGCATCCGATCAAGGTCACACAAACGCGCATCCATCGATCGGAAAAGCTGATTAGGCAACTCCCTATTGGGCATCTCCATTTAGTTGGATCTCGGCGTATCCATCTTGTCATTCATCCGGATGCCAGAGCCCACAGCGAAAAGGAATCTAGAAGGATTCTCCTTCCGACTACTTGCATGGTTAAGTGAGTTGGGTGCAACAGTGATGGAATGAGTGAGTGCTTCACCAAAACTGGTTTTCTAAAATAGAATAATTGCATTGGTCCATTTTGGATATAGCCCACAGCTAAAAGGCATCGCTCACCAACTTCTGCATTTGCCCAGGTCAGCACCAGCACCACTCCATAGTCCATACAGCCTGCTACGTACCTCTCTCAGGCTACTCTCCGAGAAGACGGAGAGATTATCTAAATCCGAGCTAGAATAGCGGCGAGCAGCAGAATTCTGGTAGAGATATCCTTGCAATTGGTACCGCGCAAGCTAGGTCGGAGCCAACCGAACCTGCGGAGATATATCTGACTCTTTCCTTATCCACCTTGCGTGCGGAGCTGGCATGAACCGATCCTGCCAAACAACATCAATAAGGAAGCTGTACTGTATTATTCTTCGAGGAGCAATTAGGTAGCCGCCAAGAATATCAAGTGTGGCAAGATTCAAGGGATGATTTTTTAGAACATTATTATGCCGGGCCAAGGGCCAACTAGTTTGTATTATGCATATATTGACCTGTCACGGATTGTGCTCTGTCACGGAATGGTACCAGATGCAGATGGTATCACGCGGTTCGATCGTTCGGAAGACATGGCTGAGATATTCGTGAAAGCAGAAGCCATGCGTTTTTTTGTTGTAGGTATACGTACTAGCTAGTCTATTTTGCACTCCACGAATGCTTCGAGAACAAAAAATTGCATGGAGTTGGGCAGTAGAGATCGATCACTCATGTGCCCAAACTATACTAGCTATGGGATTCCGTTTTCTTTAGGGTTGGCAACATAGAGAATGTGCCGTCTCCATCCCTCCTAGATAAGTAAGCGACTTGTAGTTAGGGGCAAATAACTCATGACGTTGCCACGAGTGGCGATCAAAGCGTTCAGTTCCCAATTCAAACTTCAAACAACACACTTTAAAAAAAACTCCAAACATGATTCTTATGAAACTTGGCACGGAAATTTAGTGTGACAAGGAAATATATTATCTGTTCCCAGCGGCGGCAATTGGGTGGGTGAGTGGACGTGCTCACCACCAGGGGTGTGCTCAGTGCACCGACCTTTCTGTCGGGCTTTGATCCCTCTAAAAACGCTAGCAGTAGGTGGCGCTCTTCCTTCGTTCTTTTTTTGTCGTTTTTTTAGCTATGACTAAACTACTGTTATGTATTTCGTTATCTGATGATAATGAAATTTGATCCCCCCGTTGGATCGCTTGAAAAAAAAGTGCCTTGGCTGTTTGGGTATAATTATCAGAGGGATCAAGATTACGAGTCCAGCCACCTTAAATGATGCATCTCAGCTGTTTTCGACCTAGAGGGTCCAAGAGCATTTTCAGATGATCTATGATTATTGGAATCCAGCAATCTTAAAGGGCGTGACTTAGCTGTTTCTAGGCCAGTTAAGTCATCTGAGTCAATAACTCAATATAGCCAATTCAAATGGCACAACTAAAAGAGCCATAAATGGTTGAATGTTTTTCAGAAGACCGCAGTGGTTAAAAATTTGCTTTAGGGCCATTTGGGACAATGAGCCGAGACTTGTCTTGAAAACAACCTGTCTGGTCAGAATCTGCAGATGGCAGTGAGTGAGACATCCGGTAAGCCTGTACGAAGGCTAGAGCTTTGAGAGATAAGATGAGAGAGCATTGGGATTTGCCAAAGGAATACTTACTCAGACCTACTGATAAAGATTAGCTGCTAGTTTTGTTGGATAACAGCAACAGAAACCAAAGAACTCAATTTCTGTTGTTGCTGTGGCGTGCCTGGCACCTCAGGTGTGATATTGTTCATGGGGAAGGAAATGAAAGTATTATAGGGTCTGCCGGGAGCGGTGTTTTGGAACATGGGTCCATATGCTCTCTATATTTTGAAATGCATCTTACATATATTTTAAATTTTAAAAAAATTGGAACTAAAAGTTCGCATGTACATCTTCACGTGCTACGTGCTCACAAAGTCGTTTCATAAAAAATCGACTTATCATGTGACGTGTGTAAAAAAGACAAAATTCAGTGCTAAAAATAATGCTTTTCACAGGATAAACTTTCTCTTTTTTATATAGACCACACAAAATATTGGTTTTTCGTGAAACTTGACGAACGGACGTGTATTATGAAGATGTACATATAGAATTTTTTTGACATTTCGAAATATAATTTTTTAGTAGAGGGAGCATACGCACCCTGGAGCCGAATTGAATTTCCGGGGTCTGCCTCCTTTCTCCTAAACTATGATCATCTTATGTCAGACCCAAGTGGGATAGCAACAAATAACAAAGGTAAAGCAATCAGTAACCTTTTGTGTTGACTAACCAGATTTACTCTACTGTTCCTAGCGAAAGAGAAGATAGAAGCATGAAGTCCTGGATCCCTCCAACTGAAAATTCTATAAAGATCAGTGTTGATGCTGCGTTCAATAAAGAGACGGGGAAGCGGCCATTAGGGTAGCTGCCCGGGATCATAGTGGGGCTCCATTAGGGTAGCTGCCCGGGATCATAGTGGGGCTCTAGTCGCTGCGCTGAGCCAAACTACGAGCCGCTGTCAATCGGTGGAAGAAGCTGAAGCTAAGGCGTTGCTTGCTGGTCTCCAGATGGGTATAGACCTTAACCTTAATGTGTCTGTCTGTTTATAGTTTCTGCAGTCAACGATACTTCTCCCAATAGATCTATTATTTCGAGCATCTACAAATATATAGGCTCTGCTAGATCGATGATGTCTGGATGTTTAGTTTGTCACACTAGGAGAGAGCTTAATATGGTTGCCCATGAGCTTGCAAAAGCTGCTACCGTTTCTGGGGTTTGTAAGTTTTGGTTGGCAGACTTTCCGCCTGTTCTGGCTGAACTCGCCAAGTGAGATGCTGTAAACATTGTACCAGGCCCTGCATTGTACATGATTAATATGTGAGCTCTTCCTCTCAAAAATAAAAGACATCGGGTAAGCATTTGTGTTTTGCTTTTGGTAGGTAGCCGAATCTTACGTGGCTAGTACTGAGGAAAAGGGCTTTACAGCCAAGAAAGAGGGAAAGGAGAAGACTGTCCTGTGTTGATACTTCCAGTATAAAGCATGAACTCTGAACTGGTAGTGTAGTAGTTGGTGGATCTGGTGCGGCTCCCGGCTCGTCCGTTTGTTTCAGAATTCCTGCGTTGCTTGCTACTCCAATTCTCCAAAGTGGCACATTTAGTTTTTGTACATTCAGAGTTGACAAGTCGCACATTTATTTTGTTTTATTTTTTGACTGTGAGGAGTATCAGGTATCCACTTACATTTTCATTTCTCGCTTGCCAAATATGCTAGTGGGGTTATCAAGTCCCGGACTTACCATCAGAATAATCAAGTCACTCGTGAAAATAAAAAAGAATAATCAAGTGTACAGTGTGCTTCAACATCATCATCATAGCTGAATAGGAACAGCAATCCGAACCACCAAGAGCTCAGGTTAAACGCAATAGCATCCTGTAGTTAGCTGTACTTCCAATAAAAAGTCAGGGTAGAAGAGACGATGTCTAGGCGTACATGCATGATGTTTCTTTTTTTGAGAATCACTGCTCTTTATTGATTACAGAACATCAAAAGACTTGGGAGTAACTTAGCTAGTAACATCACACAACCCAAGATATTTTGGTGACATGGCATGACAATGAATGAAGAAAGAGAGTGATGTGGTAACTAGCTATGTTATCATAACATTACACACCCCAAGATAAGTTGAGTCTACACCATAGTAAATAACACAATGCACTATGGAGGTAGTAACTTAGACTAGTAACATATGTCATGTTACTAGTCTAAGTTACTCCCCACTATAACTAGCATTACACTAGCCACAATGAGAGTATCATAGGTAGTATCATGCATGTCATGTAGGTAAAAAATCTTATGTGGCACATCAATTAATGATGAGAGAGGTGAAATTAGTATCATAGGTAGATACGGTATCATAGCACGTAAAACTAGAAATTTTAATAGCAAACACATCTTGTACACATATTTGCATTGAGATTCTACAAAACATTAAATAGAATGGAACTATGATACTAATTCATGATACTATGCATTATAGGTGTTGTATCATAAACTAGTATCATATTTATGCGAAAAGTGTATTTGACACATGAGCACCAGTGCTCTTGATTTTTAAAAATCATATTTTTTGGATTTTAGAAAATATAAAATTAAATACCCACACACATATAAACATTTTGAAGGTACGGTAGAAATTTTAGAGAAAAATATGTTATATTTTAAGCTATACAAAAAGACAAATTTCTGACAAATATATACATCTATACGTAGCCACAAATTTGTTTTTTTCCTGTAGCTCAAAATACAATGCAATTTCTACTGAAACTTTGCATAAATATTCAGAACATGTGTATGTATTCATGGAATAAATGTGATGATTTTTTCAAACGCAGAAATACAATTTTTTTAATATTTTGAAAACTGAGAGCACTGGTGCTCATGTGCAACAAATTTGCTTCCCATAGTATGATACTAGTCTATGATACTTTCCATTGTGACTAGTCTTAGGAAACCAGCACCACTCTACATACACTACAATTCCAACCACTAGATTTAACCATTCCAGCAAACTAATAATTTCAGTAGTATGTAGGTGTCCTAACCTGTATCCACTAGCCAGACAGCTAGCGCGTTTCATTCCGTTCCATGTCATCTCAGCAAATATAGCATCATTCATCCTTAGGTTCGTTGACAACAATAAATCCATGATTCAAATTGGACGGAATATGGACGGGACGGAATGAATCGGATGGCGGTAGCTCGAGGTTGGTAGGCTGGCACCATCGCTGGCCGCACTCGCACGACCTACCTAAACTCGACGCCACTCTACCACTTCGCTGCCGAAAATAAACGTGATCCCCGTGACCCTTTAGAAGCTTCCTTGGATACGGGTAGTTTAACTCCCCCTTTTATAAAGGGTTTATTTAGAGATTTTCTCAAGTCTCGGGTCATCTGAGAAAAAAAAAATACAACTACAGTTTAGAAGAAAAATGGAACTGAAACTAGTTGCATTCTTTTGAACCGTGGTTGCACATTATTTTAGGTTACTGCGACTTAAGAAATTCTCAATGGAATGAGATATAGCAAATCTTTTTTTCAAAAATTAGACATGTGCTTTTAGACGGAAGGCTCGAAATAAGTCCGACTTTAAATTAATAAAGCCATCAACCAGCTAGGAGTTACAACAACAGTTACAACACACACCAACGCAAAGCGCACACCGAACCCGCAAGAGAAGACAACACAAAAAAAAGGCAAGCCGAAGCGCCAGCATGCACCAAGATGAGGGAGCCACTAGAGAGAGCACCACCATGTTCACACCAACAAACCTCATCACTTGCTCCAAGACTGCAGCCGAAGGAGGAACTCGACGACGGCCGACAGCCAAGCTGAACTTGAGGAACCAAAGGAGGAGGGTCTTGCAACAACGCCTTCAAGAAGGTGGATGGCGCAAAAATGTGTCATCATCGTCGGCAGGGACCGAGGTCCTGCAAATTTTTTACCTAGCCCCGAAAAACCACCACCCCTAGAGCTCGGGCTAGGTGCAACCCAAAACACAACATCATCCCCTGGCGTTCGGCAACAGCCATGGCCAGACTTCGACCTAGCAAAACCACGCAAGGCGCTAGGGAAGACGTCAGCTACCGCAACAAAACCGTGTAAAAACAGTCAGGACGACGTTGCGTGATGCCTGCGACACCAGCGAGAGGTCACAGGGTGATCCACAAGCTACTACCAGAGAAGTTCACACGAAGCGAGGCTTTCAAGGGGAGCAGATTGAGGCTGAGGGACGGATTCCATCATTTCGAACAGGAGGGCCATCATAGGGACGCATTCAACAAGGGAAAGCCACCCGCAGGTGACGCCGTCACCAGAGCCATGCGCTGCTTTCGCCAAAGTCCAGACCTAGTGACGAGGGTGCTCCCCGGCAATGCCCACCATGAGGGGCTTAGGGTTGATGAAATCATGCAGGCTAGCACGAGACATCGGATACCAAACAAACGGGAAGAGAGATTTACCGAGATTCGGGGCCCTCGATGAGGTAAAATCCTTATTCTTGCTCGTATGATCTTTATTATCGAATATATCGAGTTACAATGGGGTAGCCGATAGGCTGTGATGGTTGTCTCGCTGAGAGGCAAGGGTTCTAGATTTTTAGCTCTAACTTGCGGTGGATCTTCGTATTGAAGTTGTGTCTCGATAGGCCCTCTCCTGACCTTTATATAGCAGGCCAGGTCCCAAGAGTCCTGTCCGAACTCGACTAGGTTACAACAATATATATTATTTTTTCCTTGTTCGGTGTCTTCTTGCCTTGTTCGTCAAGAATCCCTCTTTGAGTAGGTCTACTTTGCTGGAACCAACGTATAGGTCCACCTTGGTTGTTGGGCAATCTTCATGGGCCCCTAGTTAGGCTGGAGGAGATAGACTAATGTTGGATACCCGAAGGGTAATGCCCACATCACCTAGTCAGAATTCCGAACGACGTTGTGAGGACGTAGAGCAAACAAAATAGAGATCACTACTGCGCCTCCAACCTAAGTCGCACTACAAGCTAGCCCCAACTAGGCTCATCCATAAACGTGCTCGCTGGCAGATTCCGGCCAGACCCATACCTAGACGTTCATGACCCTAGACTGGCGCGGCACCACGGCGGCCACAATCCCTAGCGCGCAAGCACCTACACAAGCACGACCAAATTGGTCGGAGGGAGAACATACTGCAGCCGCTGGAGTAGATGCAGTACTGAGCCGACCCAGGAACCTCGTCCCAGATAGCTAGCAAGGACGTCGCCCCAGCGACTCCAGAATGTCTCCCGCAGTGACAAAGGACTGTCAAAGTCCGCAGAAATACAGAGCTCCGCCAGCCCCGAACGGCCAGGGTCAGGTCCAGACTCGCCTGGCCCAAAACAAGCCCGAATGCAACCGGCGAGTGGTAATAGAGGTGGCGCACCTGGCACGTAGCCGCGCACCCCTGGCCACCCTCAGATCAAGAGGATCCGGTTGGGCCCTGCCAGGCCCAGATCCGGGCCCACGATCCTAGATCCGGCCAAGCCGCCCGCCCAAAGCCGCCGGCGGCCAGAGCATCGTCGGGAGCCAACGGTCTGCATCCGAACACCCTGTCGTCGGGCAAGGCCACGGCAGCGCCAGCCAGGGCCAGCATCGTCGGGCCGCTCCGCCGCGTGGAAGGGCACCGCCCCGTCGGGCCCTGAAGTCGCGCGGGAGGAGGAAACCGCCGCCGCTGGCACCGTGTGGGCTTTGCTCGGCGGCTTGCGCCGGCGGCGGCGGCGAGGGGAGCTTCTAGGGAGGGCAAGGCCAGAGGGGGGAGGGATGCTCCGGCCACTCACGGGGGAGCGACAGGAGCGGGGGTATGGCCTCCACTATACTCAATACTTCAATGATGCACCCGTTGAAATAAATTCTACGGGTGCTATACTTTAACTCAATGTTTTCATGAAATCATGATGATGAGCTTGCCCATCATCCTGCCATAGTGCCATCCATGCGTTTGCTTCTGTGCGTAGGTGCGAGGTCGGCAGAGCAAACGGAAACGCCCACGAGTAAGGCAGTTAGGGCGACTCACTTTCTTGGGTGGATAATACAATGTCGTGGTTAGGCAACTCCCTATCGATCGGGCATCTTCGTTTAGTTGGATCCCGGCGTATCTTTCCTCCGGATGTTAGTCAGAGCCCACAACTAAAAGGCATCTAGAAGGATTCTTCTTCTGATCTTGTAGGGTTAAGTGAGCTGGGTGCCTGGGTGCGAATGAGTGAGTGCTTCACCAAAACTGGTCTTCTAAAACACACTAATTTCATAGGTCCATTTTAGATTTTCCCTCGATCTTGTAGGGTTAAGTGAGCTGGGTGCGAATGAGCAATGTGCATGTGTCTGTTTTTTGGCTAGCAGCCTAGCACGGTCAGTACCGCTCCATGCAGCCTACCACTGGTGGAAAAAGGGGCTTTGGTCGCGGTTGGCAACTGCCATTAGTCGCGGTGGCGCAACCGCGACCAAAGTAGCGCGACTAAAGCCCTCTTAGTCGCGGTTCCTTACGAACCGCGACTAAAGGCCCGTCCACGTGGGCCGCAGGCGAGCGCCAGGGCGGAGGACCTTTAGTCGCGGCGACTAAAGGCCTCCGCAGGTTTAGGGTTTAGCCCCCTCCCCTAAATCTGGTTTCTTTTTAATTTGTATTATTTTATTTCTTTTGGGTTTTAATTTTGAAGGAGTTTCACATATTCTACGGTACTGTATACATACATGCATATGAATGTACAATTTCAAACAAATTTGAAATTAGAACCAAAAAGAATTCAAGAGGAATATACAATATATATTCAATATCGGATGACCATATACAATATATATTCAATATCGGATGACCATATACAATTTTGAACAAGTTAGTTACAAATTCTGGTGCATATAAAGTTCTACGTCATCGTAATAGTGTTCTCCTCTAGGATCGATGACTTCCCTCGCCAACCATCCAGCTAGTTCCTCTTGAAGTGGTCGGAAGCGAGCTTTGGACTAAGCGTCTTCCGGAGGTTATTCCTCAGGATGTTGTTCTCACACTTCTGGTCCCGCTCATTGCAGTATCTCCGGATCCTCTCACAAACATAGTATCCACATAGATTGGTCCCCGGTGGCTGAGTATCCCCAGTCGTCCGCACTGCCATTTTAAAATGTAGCTCTTTTTTGAATTCACCGACCTTGGTATCTACGAACCGTCTCCAAACCCTACGAGGCAAAGAAAATTAAATAAACAAGAGAGTTATTAATTAGTTACTTGATATTAGGAAATGATGAAGAAATAGGCCGATCGATATAGAGCGCAAATGAATGAAAATAATTACTTTTGCATCATTTTTCTCATGTCGCCCAAAGCGCCGGATCCATATTCAGAGAGTCGTGGACGAGAACGAGGAGGTCTGAACTTTAATTACCATAAGAATCCAGTGGAACCTGTGGACACGATACATGCACAATCATGCATAACTCATCGATTAGCCACATACCATGCATGGAGTAAACAAAAGAGAATGTGCTCAAGACAGAAACACTCACCCAAAATGGTAAGGAAATAGAATATCACTTTTCTGTTGCTGTTTTCTAATAAACCGCCACAGGTCATCCTCCACGTCGGCGGGGTGGTGTTCTAACACATATGAATTAACGATGTGTGGGTCAATGAACCCAACATCATGGATGTTCCTTATTCGCATTTCCCGCTTCTTCATTCTGCATAATATATAGCGTACACAACAAGATAGTTAGGACATATATATATATATATATATATAGTGCAGGCAATGAACGAGATGGGGTAGAAATTAATAAATCACTTACAGAACGTAGCAACTGATGATAGATTTGTCGAGGTCGCGCAGATTGAACAGCTGGAACAATTCACTCAGAGGAATTTGTACCCAGTAACGTTTGAAGTGATGCTCATATCTAACTTCCGCATAGATATAGTCTTTGGCGTCTTTATGTTTTATGTAACCCTTGTACCAATTTAGCAGACCTTTCATTTGTCGAGGTAGATCCTCTTCCTGCGCAGGCTCGATGAGAGGGCCATTCTTCACATATGTAAATACTACGTCCTTCATTGGCGCCTCATCAAGGCCTAACAGTGCACGAAGAGTGATACCTAAGTCGGCCGCTTGTTCTCTGGCACTCGTTACGGTCAATCCATGTGCTGCCGCAGCTGCTATGATATCGGGGCATCCGGACCGGCGGCTTGCACTATGAGCGGGGCGATCGATTGTTTACTTTGTTCCCCGAGCTGGGCAACTTCTTTCCCCCTTTCTAATTTTGTCTCGGCCTCGTCCTCCAAGGCTTTCTTCTCCGCCAACTCTTTGTTCCTCTTGAACTCGAGTGCTTGCCTACGAAATTCACGTAAATAGTCGTCAGGCAGATTCTTCGCGGCTTGGGACGGTGTGTTCAAAAATGACTTAGCCCACTTCTTTTGCTCATCTGAAAATACTGGCTTGGGCTCGCCCTCTCTTTTCTTCTTGCACTCCTCCTTCCATTTCTCATGCTGAGCAGCCACGGCCGCTGCATTTTCCTCGACACTAAGTTCCCAAGGCCTCGGGATGAGAGGCTTCGGTGATGGCTCTGGTATCTTTGTGGTTCTAGGTACATAAGGGTCCGGGTTAATAACCCAGGACTGCTTCTGCTTCTTCGCCGGAGGTGGATTCGGGGCGGTACCGGTGTCGATCACCCGCCGGACGAGGAGGGGGCGGCGTCGGCTGACGTGAATGAGGTGTATTAGGGACCACCGCCACCGTCACCGCCACCGCCACCGCCACCGCCACCGTCACCGCCACCGCCACCACCACCACCGTACGGGGGTGGACTTGTTGGCGCCTCGCCTGGAAACTTGATAAATTTCTTTGCCATAGAATGAACTGGCGCTTGACATCTCCAAGTCTTTTCACCCCTTCAGGTGTAGCAATGTCAATGTCCAGGTCCTCAAACCCTTGGACTATCTCCTCCACCGTCACACGAGCATAGCCATCTTGAATGGGGTTGTTGTGGTGGAGTGCTCCAGGTGGTAAAGCACTGCCGATGGCTACCTTCATGGACATGTTCCCGATAGGATAATACAGATGACATGCTTTCATCTCCTTTATATCGTCCACGGGGTAGCGAGGAGGCTCCGGTGCAGTAATTTCGACCACAGAGGCTCCGGTGCAGTAATTTCTATCGTCGGTGCACCAGCGGTGAGGCCTCCGTGGAAGCCACGCTGCTTCTTCTCCGCTGCTGGCTTCCGAGATCCATTGGATGATCTTCATGCTGCGCCCGAGCTGCCTCTCTTTCGGCTACTAGTACACTCACGGTTTTCTTCATCACATCCATTTCCGTTACCAACTTCGCCACAACATCTTTTTCCCGATCCATCTTTCTCTTACGGCTTCTGTAACCGTACGGGTCATCGTTCTGGGGGAACCCTATTTTCCACGGAATGGGCCCCATGCCTCGTACACGTCCTCCGTGTTCAGGATTCCCGAGGGCTTTTGTCGGGCGATACGTCTCCGACGTATCGATAATTTCTTATGTTCTATGCCATATTATTGATGATACCTACATGTTTTATGCACACTTTATGTCATATTCGTGCATTTTCTGGAACTAACCTATTAACAAGATGCCGAAGTGCCTGTTCCTGTTTTCTGCTGTTTTTGGTTTCAGAAATCCTAGTAACGAAATATTCTCGGAATTGGACGAAATCAAAGCCCAGGGGCCTATTTTCTCACGAAGCTTCCAGAAGTCCGAAGACGAGACGAAGAGGGGCCACGGGGTGGCCAAACCCTAGGGCGGCGCGGCCCCACCCCTGGCCGCGCCGGCCTATGGTGTGGGCCCCTCGTGCCGCCTCTTGACTTGCCCTTCCGCCTACTTAAAGCCTCCGTGACGAAACCCCCAGTACCGAGAGCCACGATACGGAAACCTTGCGAGACGCCGTCGCCGCCGATCCCATCTCGGGGGATCCAGGAGATCGCCTCCGGCACCAGAGGGGAATCATCTCCCGGAGGACTCTACACCGCCATGGTCGCCTCCGGAGTGATGAGTGAGTAGTTCACCCCTGGACTATGGGTCCATAGCAGTAGCTAGATGGTTGTCTTCTCCTCATTGTGCTTCATTGTTGGATCTTGTGAGCTGCCTAACATGATCAAGATCATCTATTGTAATTCTATATGTTGTGTTTGTCGGGATCCGATGGATAGAGAATACTATGTCATGTTAATTATCAAGTTATTATACATGTGTTGTTTATGATCTTGCATGCTCTCCGTTTCTATTAGAGGCTCTGGCCAAGTTTTTACTTTTAACTCCAAGAGGGAGTACTTATGCTCGATAGTGGGTTCATGCCTTGACACCTGGGACAGTGACAGAAAGTTCTAAGGTTGTGTTGTCTTGTTGCCACTAGGGATAAAACATTGGCGCTATGTCCGAGGATGTAGTTGTTGATTACATTACGCACCATACTTAATGCAATTGTCTGTTGCTTTGCAACTTAATACGGAGGGGGTTCGGATGATAACCGAAGGTGGACTTTTTAGGCATAGATGCGGTTGGATGGCGGTCTATGTACTTTGTCGTAATGCCCAATTAAATCTCACTATACTTATCATGTCATGTATGTGCATTGTTATGCCCTCTCTATTTGTCAATTGCCCGACTGTAATTTGTTCACCCAACATGCTTTTATCTTATGGGAGAGACACCTCTAGTGAACGTGGACCCGGTCCATTCTTTAATACTGAAATACAAATCTGCTGCAATACTTGTTTTACTGTTTTCTCTGCAAACAATCATCTTCCACACAATACGGTTAATCCTTTGTTACAGCAAGCCGGTGAGATTGACAACCTCACTGTTTCGTTGGGGCAAAGTACTTTGGTTGTGTTGTAGGTTCCACGTTGGCGCCGGATCTCGGTGTTGCGCCGCACTACATCCCGCCGCCATCAACCTTCAACGTGCTTCTTGGCTCCTCTGGTTCGATAAACCTTGGTTTCTTTGAGGGAAAACTTGCTGCTGTGCGCATCATACCTTCTTGGGGTTGACCAACGAACGTGTGAAATACACGCCATCAAGCTCTTTTACGGCGCCGTTCGGGGAACTGAAGAAAAGCTACACCAGAGATCTCTAACTCCCACGTCAACTTTGCGAGCAACTCTTTCTGGCGCCGTTGCGGGGAGATCAAGACACGCTGCAAGGGGAGACTCCACTTCTCAATCTCTTTACTTTGTTTTTGTCTTGCTTTATTTTATTTACTACTTTGTTTGCTGCACTTATATCAAAACACAAAAAATTAGTTGCTAGCTTTACTTTATTTATTGTCTTGCACTCTATATCAAAAATACAAAAAAATTAGTTTACTTGCATTTACTTTATCTAGTTTGTTTTATTTACTATTGCTAAAATGGCCAACCCTGAAAATACTAAGTTGTGTGACTTCACTAGCACAAATAATAATGATTTCTTATGCACACCTATTGCTCCACCTGCTACTACAGCAGAATTCTTTGAAATTAAACCTGCTTTACTTAATCTTGTCATGCGAGAGCAATTTTCTGGTGTTAGTTCTGATGATGCTGCTGCCCATCTCAATAATTTTGTTGAACTATGTGAAATGCAAAAGTATAAAGATGTAGATGGTGACATTATAAAATTAAAATTGTTCCCTTTCTCATTAAGAGGAAGAGCTAAAGATTGGTTGCTATCTCTGCCTAAGAATAGTATTGATTCATGGACTAAATGCAAGGATGCTTTTATTGGTAGATATTATCCCCCTGCTAAAATTATATCTTTGAGGAGTAGCATAATGAATTTTAAACAATTAGATAATGAACATGTTGCTCAAGCTTGGGAAAGAATGAAATCTCTGGTTAAAAATTGCCCAACCCATGAACTGACTACTTGGATGATCATCCAAACCTTCTATGCAGGACTAAATTTTTCTTCGCGGAATTTATTGGATTCAGCTGCTGGAGGTACATTTATGTCCATCACTCTTGGTGAAGCAACAAAGCTTCTTGATAATATGATGGTTAATTACTCTGAATGGCACACGGAAAGAGCTCCACAAGATAAGAAGGTAAATTCTGTTGAAGAGTCCTCTTCCTTGAATGATAAAGTTGATGCTATTATGTCTATGCTTGCGAATGATAGGACTAATGTTGATCCTAATAATGTTCCATTAGCTTCATTGGTCGCCCAAGAAGAACATGTTGATGTAAACTTCATTAAAAATAATAATTTCAACAACAATGCTTATCGGAACAATTCTAGTAATAACTATAGGCCATATCCTTATAATAATGGTAACAGTTATGCTAATTCTTATGGGAATTCTTACAACAATGATAGGAATACACCCCTGGACTTGAAGCCATGCTTAAAGAATTTATTAGTACACAAACTGCCTTTAACAAATCTGTTGAGGAAAAGCTCAATAAAATTGATATTCTTGTTTCTAGAGTTGATAGTCTTGCCTCTGATGTTGATCTTTTGAAATCGAAAGTTATGCCTAATAGGGATATTGAAAATAAAATTGTTACTACAGCAAATGCCATCCAAGTTAGAATTAATGAGAATATAAGATTAATGGCTGAACTGCGTGCTAGGTGGGATAGAGAAGAAAATGAAAAACTAGCTAAGAAGGAAAATGTAGCTAAAGTTTGGACTATTACCACCACAAGTAATGTTGATTCTTCATATGTTGCTGCACCTCCTACTATCCATGATATAATAATTGGTGTTGGCAATGCTTCTACTCCTAGTGCAAAGCGCGCAAAATTACCTGAAACTGCTAAAACTGCTGAAACTGCTTGTGATAAAACTGCTGAAATTTTTTCCAACCTTGGGGATGATAATCCCATTGCTTTAGATTGTAATGATTTAGATTTTGATGATTGCCACATCTCTGAAGTTATAAAGTTCTTGCAAAAACTTGCTAAGAGTCCCAATGCTAGCGCTATAAATTTGGCTTTCACAAAACATATTACAAATGCTCTCATAAAAGCTAGAGAAGAGAAACTAAAACTTGAAACTTCTATTCCTAGAAAGCTAGAGGATGGTTGGGAGCCCATCATTAAAATGAGAATCAAAGATTTTGATTGTAATGCTTTGTGTGATCTTGGTGCAAGTATTTCTGTTATGCCTAAAAAAGTCTATGATATGCTTGACTTGCCACCGTTGAAAAATTGTTATTTGGATGTTAATCTCGCTGATAATGCTAAAAAGAAACCTTTGGGGAAAGTTGATAATGTTCATATTATGGTTAACAATAACCTTGTCCCGTTAATTTTGTTGTCTTGGATGTTGAATGCAATGCATCTTGCCCCATTATATTGGGAAGACCTTTTCTTCGAACCGTTGGTGCTACTATTGATATGAAGGAAGGTAATATTAAATATCAATTTCCTCTCAAGAAAGGTATGGAACACTTCCCTAGAAAGAGAATGAAGTTACCTTATGATTCTATCATTAGAACAAATTATGATGTTGATGCTTCATCTTTCGATGTCACTTGAGTTACACTTTCTGCGCCTAGCTGAAAGGCGTTAAAGAAAAGCGCTTATGGAAGACAACCCATGTTTTTACCTACAGTACTTTGTTTTTATTTTGTGTCTTGGAAGTTGTTTACTACTGTAGCAACCTCTCCTTATCTTAGTTTTATGTTTTGTTGTGCCAAGTAAAGTCTTTGATAGAAAAGTAAGTACTAGATTTGGATTACTGCGCAGTTTCAGAATTCTTTGCTGTCACGAATCTGGGTCTATCTCCCTGTAGGTAGCTCAGAAAATTATGCCAATTTACGAGCATGATCCTCAGATATGTACGCAACTTTCATTCAATTTGAGCATTTTCGTTTGAGCAAGTCTGGTGCCTTTTTAAAATTCGTCAATACGAACTGTTCTGTTTTGACAGATTCTGTCTTTTATTTCGCATTGCCTCTTTTGCTATGTTGGATGAATATCTTTGATCCATTAATGTCCAGTAGCTTTATGCAATGTCCAGAAGTGTTAAGAATGATTGTGTCACCTCTGAATATGTCAATTTTTATTATGCACTAACCCTCTAATGAGTTGTTTCGAGTTTGGTGTGGAGGAAGTTTTCAAGGATCAAGTGAGGAGTATGATGCAATATGATTAAGGAGAGTGAAAGCTCTAAGCTTGGGGATGCCCCGGTGGTTCACCCCTGCAAGAAGACTCAAGCGTCTAAGCTTGGGGATGCCCAAGGCATCCCCTTCTTCATCAACAACATTATCAGGTTCCTCCCCTGAAACTATATTTTTATTCGGCCACATCTTATGTACTTTGCTTGGAGCGTCGGTTTGTTTTTGTTTTTTTTTGTTTTGTTTGAATAAAATGGATCCTAGCATTCACTTTATGGGAGAGAGACACGCTCCGCTGTTGCATATGGACAAATATGTCCTTAGGTTCTACTCATAGTATTCATGGCGAAGTTTCTCCTTCGTTAAATTGTTATATGGTTGGAATTGGAAAATGCTACATGTAGTAACTCTAAAATGTCTTGGATAATTTGATACTTGGCAATTGTTGTGCTCATATTTAAGCTCTTGCATCATATACTTTGCACCCATTAATGAAGAAATACTTAGAGCTTGCTAATTTGGTTTGCATATTTGGTTTCTCTAGAGTCTAGATAACATCTAGTATTGAGTTTTGAACAACAAGGAAGACGGTATGGAGTCTTATAATGTTTACCATATGTCTTTTATGTGAGTTTTGCTGTACCGTTCATCCTTGTGTTTGTTTCAAATAACCTTGCTAGACTAAACCTTGTATCGAGAGGGAATACTTCTCATGCATCCAAAATACTTGAGCCAACCACTATGCCATATGTGTCCACCATACCTACCTACTACATGGTATTTATCCGCCATTCCAAAGTAAATTGCTTGAGTGCTACCTTTAAAATTCCACCATTCACCTTTGCAATATATAGCT
Source organism: Lolium multiflorum (assembly GCA_030979885.1). Classification (NCBI taxonomy): domain Eukaryota; kingdom Viridiplantae; phylum Streptophyta; class Magnoliopsida; order Poales; family Poaceae; genus Lolium; species Lolium multiflorum. The sequence goes on along the minus strand of CM061747.1, from coordinate 209,630,655 downwards.
CATGGGACAAATAGCTTAAAAACTATTGTAGTATTGAATATGTACTTATGCACTTTATCTCTTATTAAGTTGCTTGTTGAGCGGTAACCATGTTTCTGGGGACGCCATCAACTATTCTTTGTTGGATATCATGTGAGTTGCTATGCATGTCCGTCTTGTCTGAAGCAAGAGAGATCTACCACCTTCATGGTTGGAGCATGCATGTTGTTAGAGAAGAACTTTGGGCCGCTAACTAAAGCCATGATTCATGGTGGACGTTTCAGTCTTGGACATATATCCTCAATCTCATATGAGAATAATAATTGTTGCCACATGCTTATGCATAAAAGAGGAGTCCATTATCTGTTGTCCATGTTGTCCCGGTATGGATGTCTAAGTTGAGAATAATCAAAGCGAGAAATCCAAAATGCGAGCTTTCTCCTTAGACCTTTGTACAGGCGGCATGGAGGTACCCCATTGTGACACTTGGTCAAAACATGTGCATTGCAAAGATCCGGTAGTCCAAGTTAATTAGGACAAGGTGCGGGCACTATTAGTATACTATGCATGAGACTTGCAACTTGTAGGATATAATGTACATAACTCATATGCTTTATTACTACCGTTGACAAAATTGTTTCATGTTTTCAAAATAAAAGCTCTAGCACAAATATAGCAATCGATGCTTTCCTCTTTGAAGGACCATTCTTTTTACTTTTATGTTGAGTCAGTTCACCTATCTCTCTCCACCTCAAGAAGCAAACACTTGTGTGAACCGTGCATTGATTCTTACATACTTGCATATTGTACTTGTTATATCACTCTATGTTGACTATTATCCATGAGATATACGTGTTACAAGTTGAAAGCAACCGCTGAAACTTAATCTTCCTTTGTGTTGCTTCAATACCTTTACTTTGATTTATTGCTTTATGAGTTAACTCTTATGCAAGACTTATTAATACTTGTCTTGAAGTACTATTCATGAAAAGTCTTTGCTTTATGATTCACTTGTTTACTATGTTTACAAATATGTATGATCAAGGTTATGATGGCATATCACTTCAGAAATTATCTTTGTTATCGTTTTACCTGCTCGGGACGAGCAGAACTAAGGGATGCTTGATACGTCTCCGACGTATCGATAATTTCTTATGTTCTATGCCATATTATTGATGATACCTACATGTTTTATGCACACTTTATGTCATATTCGTGCATTTTGGAACTAACCTATTAACAAGATGCCGAAGTGCCAGTTGCTGTTTTGCTGTTTTTGGTTTCAGAAATCCTAGTAACGAAATATTCTCGGAATTGGACGAAATCAAAGCCCAGGGGCCTATTTTCTCACGAAGCTTCCGAAGGAAGAGACGAAGAGGGGCCACGGGGTGGCCAAACCCTAGGGCGGCGCGGCCCCACCCCTGGCCGCCGCCTATGGTGTGGGCCCCCGTGCCGCCTCTTGACTTGCCCTTCCGCCTACTTAAAGCCTCCGTGACGAAACCCCCGACCGAGAGCCACGATACGGAAAACCTTGCGAGACGCCGTCGCCGCCGATCCCATCTCGGGGATCCAGGAGATCCTCCGGCACCTGCCGGAGAGGGGAATCATCTCCCGGAGGACTCTACACCGCCATGGTCGCCTCCGGAGTGATGAGTGAGTAGTTCACCCCTGGACTATGGGTACATAGCAGTAGCTAGATGGTTGTCTTCTCCTCATTGTGCTTCATTGTTGGATCTTGTGAGCTGCCTAACATGATCAAGATCATCTATCTGTAATTCTATATGTTGTGTTTGTCGGGATCCGATGGATAGAGAATACTATGTCATGTTAATTATCAAGTTATTATACATGTGTTGTTTATGATCTTGCATGCTCTCCGTTTCTAGTAGAGGCTCTGGCCAAGTTTTTACTTTTAACTCCAAGAGGGAGTACTTATGCTCGATAGTGGGTTCATGCCGCATTGACACTGGGACAGTGAGAAAGTTCTAAGGTTGTGTTGTGCTGTTGCCACTAGGGATAAAACATTGGCGCTATGTCCGAGGATGTAGTTGTTGATTACATTACGCACCATACTTAATGCAATTTCTGTTGCTTTGCAACTTAATACTGGAGGGGTTCGGATGATAACCTGAAGGTGGACTTTTTAGGCATAGATGCGGTTGGATGGCGGTCTATGTACTTTGTCGTAATGCCCAATTAAATCTCACTATACTTATCATGTCATGTATGTGCATTGTTATGCCCTCTCTATTTGTCAATTGCCCCTGTAATTTGTTCACCCAACATGCTTTTATCTTATGGGAGAGACACCTCTAGTGAACTGTGGACCCCGGTCCATTCTTTAATACTGAAATACAAATCTGCTGCAATACTTTTTTACTGTTTTCTTGCAAACAATCATCTTCCACACAATACGGTTAATCCTTTGTTACAAGCCGGTGAGATTGACAACCTCACTGTTTCGTTGGGGCAAAGTACTTTGGTTGTGTTGTGCAGGTTCCACGTTGGCGCGGAATCTCCGGTGTTGCGCCGCACTACATCCCGCCGCCATCAACCTTCAACGTGCTTCTTGGCTCCTCCTGGTTCGATAAACCTTGGTTTCTTTCGAGGGAAAACTTGCTGCTGTGCGCATCATACCTTCCTCTTGGGTTTGCCCAACGAACGTGTGAAATACACGCCATCAGGCGTCGTTCTCTCTGTTGAACTTGATCTTCCCCTCTTGAGCATCCCTCATTGCCTCAATAAGCTTTTGGGTGGGTGTAATTATTTTGCCCTGGTAAACACACTCCCCTGTCTCGGGTTCGCGATCCCCCATGCCCGTACCACCAGCTTTTGGCCCTTGGGTCCCATCCCTCCGTACCTAGATGGATTCCTCGCGCCCTCAGCTCGTTCTCCATCTTCTCCCACCTAGGCTGCCAAAAGCGATACCCTCCTGGCCCCATTTTATGATTGTACTCCTTCTTGGCCGCATTTTCCTTATTTTTTTCGATAGTTCAAGGAACTGCTCCGATTTCTTTTGCTTCACAAATTCTGGCCAATCATGTTGCAGGTTTCTCATATTGTCCTTTGAAATCCGGAGTCTTGCCCTGGTTGACAAAGTCATGGGCTAGATTTTGCTTGTATTTCCGGAATGCGTTGGCCATCCTAGAAAGAGCGAACTGTTTGACTAGCTTGCGCCTCTTCTTGTTTTCCCCTCCTCATCGTATTTGCGGTATTCCGGAGGTAGAACGAAATGTTCCATAAGCTTGTTGAAGCAATCTTTTTTTTCTCTCTTATCGACAAAAGTGAAACCAACACGTGCCTTCTTTGGCTCATTCCACTCCTGGCGGGTGATCGAGACGTTGTCTCTAACAACGGCTCCGCATTGGCTGACAAACTTGGTGGCGTTCTTGCTGGGCTCCAGCGGCCTGCCGGTTGCTTCGTCGACAACATCGATGGTGCATGTTTCTCCTGCTTTCATCGTCTTGGTTGCGCCACGCTTTGACGACGTACTCGATTTTTCGACGATCCGGCCGAGGGCTAAAATAAGAGAGTCGCGCGCGTTAGTACACACACATTTATTCAAATCGGTTAGTTTGTATCACTAGACGCTCAATATGTATATATATATACCTCGGCGCCGGAGGTGGTTGCTACTTCCAATTGAAGATCGTCGTTTATCGACGTTTCTTCGGCATCATGCTTGCTGACGGCGCCCTTCATCTTCACACTCAAGGTTCAGATAAGAAGAGATATCATCTTCTTCTTCTCCGGTCGGCACATATGGAATATCGCCTTTGATGATGCCGAACATATGGTCTTCAGCGTCCGGATCATAGTTGTCCAGAATCGGGTCAGCTCTATCGTCCGCCATATGTCAGTCCTGAAAACATGTAGTAAAAACAAATTAATTGTGTATATGCCAGCATTATCACATCTCTTCTACATATAAAGAGAGAGCGACGACGGAGGCGAGAGGGGGACGCAGTGACCGCGTGACCGAGAACGGTGGCGGTGGCGAAAGCGGTGGCGAAAAGGGCGGTGACGAGGACACATAACCTCGCGGTGGCGGTGGCGCGTTGACGGCGTTGGCGTTGGCGCGTTGAATAGAGGCGGTAGCGTTGACGGCGTTACATTTTTATGAATAGGTAGCGTTTGACGGCGTTGACGGTGTTGGCGACGGTACGGCGGCGACACCACGGCGACAACGACGAAGGAGTTATAGTTAATTATATAGTTAAAATTAAAAATAACAAACATAATTACAAAATTACAAAATTTTAAGTTTTTTAAGTTCTTTTTGTTAAGTATATAGTTAAAATTTAGTTCTTTTTAAGTTCTTAAAATTTAGTTCTTTTAAGTTTATAGTTCTTTTTGTTAAGTATATAGTCCCGAAAACTTTTATGATAAGTTCTTTTTAAGTTTATAGTTCTTTTTGTTAAGTTTACAAAATTTAGTTCTTTTTAAGTTTATAGTTCTTTTTAAGTTCTTAAAATTTAGTTCTTTTAAAGTTTATAGTTCTTTTTGTTAAGTATATAGTCCCGAAAACTTTTATGATAAGTTCTTTTTAAGTTTATAGTTCTTTTTGTTAAGTTTACAAAATTTAGTTCTTTTTAAGTTTATAGTTCTTTTTGTTAAGTTTACAAAATTTTAAGTTTTTTGTTAAGTATATAGTTAAAATTAAAAATAACAAACATAACAAAAAAAAAAGGCGGCGGCCGGCTCGATCTCTTTCCTCTTTTAAAAAAAGAAAAAAACGCACGGGGCGCGAACGGGGCGGCGCCGCCTCTGGTGGCCGACGGGCGGCGGCGGCGGCGCGCGGCGGCAGGCGGCGCGAGAAGCGAGGCGGCGCAAGAGGCAATACGGCAGGGGCGCGGCGTGCGGCGGCCGGCGGCGGCCCCGGCTAAACGTCGTCGTCGCGCGCGCGCGCAGGGCGGAGAAGGAGGAGGGGCGCAGGGCGGAGAAGGAGGAAGGGCGGCGCGGAGACGAACGGCGGCGCGGAGACGAACGGCGGCGGCGGCGCGGAGACGAACGGCGGTACGGCGTGCGGATCCTCCAGGCGACGATCTCCCTCCTCCAGGCGCGCGATGAAGACGATGGCGAAGTGTTCGACGCGGCGGTTCGGCGCTAGAATTTATAGTCCCCCCCCCCCTTTAGTCGCGGTTGGGGACGCGACCCGCGACTAAAGGGTACCCTTTAGTCGCGGTTAGCCTCGCCAATCGCGACTAAAGGTATTTCGGCGGGTTTTCCCGTTCCCGCGCAGAGGACCTTTAGTCGCGGTTGGCGAGGCCAACCGCGACTAAAGGTCTTTTTCCAAATTGCTTTTCTTTTTCAAAATCATAAAATACAAATAATATATCAAAAAATTCAGAAAAATAAAACTAATTCAATTCAAAATATTAAAAATTCAAATTATATATCAAAAAAATCAGAAAAATAAAACTAATTCATTTCAATATGTTAAAAATACAAATAATATATCAAAAAATTAAGAAAAATAAAACTAATTCAATTCAAAATGTTTAAAATACAAATTATATATCAAAAAAATCAGAAAAATAAAACTAATTCATTTCAAAATGTTTAAAATACAAATTATATATCAAAAAAATCAGAAAAATAAAACTAATTCATTTCAATATGTTAAAAATACAAATAATATATCAAAAAATTCATAAAAATAAAACTAATTCAATTCAAAATGTTTAAAATACATATAATATATCAAAAAAATTCATAAAAATAAAACTAATTCAATTCAAAATCTTATAAATACAAATAATATATCAAAAAATTCATAAAAATAAAACTAATTCAATTCAAAATGTTTAAAAATACAAATTATCAAAAATACTTAAAAATAAAACTAATTCAATTCAAAAGTTCGTTGGCCCCCTCTTCCTGCCTCTTTCCGCCGACCCCCTCTTCCCTCTCGTCTTCCCGCCATTTCTTCCCTGTCTTCCGCCTCTTTCTTCCCGCCAATTGTTTCCCGCCAATTTCTTCGGCCTCTTTCTTCCGCCAATTTTTTCCCGCCAATTTCTTCCCGCCACTTTTCCCGCCTCTTTCTTCCCGCCATTTGTCACTACATATAGGTAGCCCGGCTTGGCACATCACATCTCTACAATCTCATCACTCTCTCATGGCTTCCACCGCACCCACTCTAACCTACAAGCAGGTGGAGGAGCTTTGCGCCTCGAACTACCCTTGCCCTGGGCTACCGCGTCCGCCATTGGAGCCTAGCGCCGGCGGCGTCCGTCCCTCCCGTCCCTCGTCTGCGCGCGGGCGGCCATCACGAACCACTACTACCTCGACCTCGCCGGAGCAGCGGATGAATCCCCGCTGGCATCCCGATAACCAGCATACTTGGGACGCCTTCTTCATCAATCGGCGTGAGAGCTCGCCAGTATGAGGAGGACGGTCTGCCTCAAACTTCCAGGCCGGCCGTCGGCTATGGTGGTACGGCCCTCTGCAGAGCGTCATGGACTACATCACGGCCGGCGATATCCCCCGCATGCGCTACCCTCGTTCGAGCCACGAGCGCCGCCCGGCGACGACGGCATTAGAGCGGCGACGCCGGCAACAGAAGGCGACGACTACCGACAATGGCGGCGGCTATGAAGACTACGAGTATGCATATTATACGCCTAGGCAGGAGTATGACTAAATCACTCCAAATTTCATGTATGCAGGAGTATGACTTAGTCACTCCAAATTTCCTGTATGCAGGAGTATGACTTACTCACTCCAAATTTCATGTATGCATGCAGGATGACTTAGTCACTCCAAATTTCATGTATCATCGGTGCTATCTCGAGTCAATTGAATCATTCGAAAATGGACACCAAACACATCACGGGTAATATAATTCACATGATTCATTCAACAAAGTTTGGTACAATAAATTATTACACATCATTTCTTCCCTTGTGTCCCTGCTTGATTGTGCCGTATCCATGGAGCATCCTCATCATTTAACTTAATGCTTGGGTCGGTGTTCACTTTGAAGGGCGGAATTTCAGCAAACATATTATAATCTTCTGACATGTCTGTCTTGTCCTCCACTCCCACGATGTTTCTTTTCCCTGAAAGAACAATGTGGCGCTTTGGATCATCGCATGATGTGATCGTTTTCTTATCTTTCCGTTTCCTCGGTTTGCTACTCATGTCCTTCACATAGAAAACCTGGCGACATCTTTCGCTAGGACGAATGGTTCGTCAAGGTAACCAAGATTGTTGAAATCCACCATTGTCATTCCGTATTGCTGGTCCACCTTTACCCCACCTCCTGTTAGCTTGAACCATTTGCACCGGAACAAAGGGACCCTAAAGGAGGGTCCATAGTCAAGTTCCCATATCTCCTCTATGTAACCATAATATGTGACCTTTTGCCCATTCTCGGTTGCTGCATCAAAGCGGACACCACTGTTTTGGTTGGTGCTCTTTTTATCTTGGGCGATCGTGTAAAATGTATTCCCATTTATCTCGTACCCTTGGAAAGTCGTTATAGTCGAAGATGGTGTCTTGGCCAACATGTACAGCTGATCTACAACCTTATTGTCACTCATTAAATGTTTTCTCAACCAACTGCCGAAAGTCTCCATGTGGGCCTTCCTAATCCAGGATTCAGGCTTCCCAGGGTTGTCCGAGCGTAAAATATTCTTGTGTTTCTCAAAGTACGGAGCCACCAAGCTGGAATTGGTCAGAACTGTGTGGTGTGCTTCAGTCAGAGAATGGCCGTCCATACATATCATCAACGGTCCGACCAAGATCATCAACGGGATCATCATCACGTGCCTCTTCTTCACCTTCCCCTTCACCTTCAGCATCCTCCATGAAAGTATCACCGAAATGAGCAAGATAGCTTTCATCGATGAAATCATCCCCTTCTTCATCTTCTTCCATTATAACCCTCTTTCTCCATGCTTGGTCCAACAATTATAGCTTGGCATGAAACCGTGCCGAAGCAGGTGCATGTGAACATCTCGTGAGGAAGAGTAACCATTCTGATTCTTACATTTAACACATGGACAGATAACAAAACCCCCCTGCATTCGCATTAGCCACTGAAATCTTTCAAACCCACTGAACTCGCCGGAGAGTCGGTTACCGTACATCCATTGTCGATTCATCTGCATTATTATAATATAAAATATATAATTAACCATCATGCATTTGTTAAACTAACTAGCTACAAACAATATAAATTAAACAATATATGAACTACACACACATGCACATTTTATCAACGACACATCAAAGGTTCAAGTTGCTAACCGCGATCGAGGAGGAAAAAATAAATGAGAAAGCTCAAGTGTGGCTCCAACACTTCATATCATGTTTGTTTCATGCTCTTGGGGATTTCATCAAACACCTTATGTGCATAGGAGGAACCAAAAGCAAACCTAACACCCACTTGTGAAGCTTGTGAAGAATGGCACCAAATGGCTAAGTGTTGGCTGCTGGGTGGTATATATAGGGAGGGGGCTTTAGTCCCAGTTGGCCAACCAACCGCGACTAAAGCCGATTTAAATGGTTGGCCTGGCCAACCCGACCATTACCGGCTGGCCGGCGCCCTCAGCCTTTGGTCGCGGTTCGCCTCCCGAACCGCGACTAAAGGTACCATTAGTTGCGGTTCCTGCAGCATCGCGACTTATGGGGCTCACCCGAAGCCTGTTTTTCCACCAGTGTACCTCTTGACCATCCTCCGAGAAGACGCAAAGATTATCTATTCCCAACAAAAATGGTGGCGGCGGGCAGCAGCAGTATCAGCAGAATGTTGGCTGGATGAACGGGGGTTAGGTGCAACCAGAATTCTGGTAGAGATGTCCTTGCAATTGGTACCCGACGAGCTAGATTGGAGCGAACCGAACCTGCCAAGATACATCTGATTCTTTCCTTATCCGTCTTGCATGCGGAGCTGGCATGAACCGAACCTGCCAAACATCATCAGCAGGGGAAGGTGTATTATTCCTCGAGGAGCAATTAGCACCAAGTGTGGGCAGATTCAAGCAAGCAACGAGCTGTCCAAACATTCATTACGGACCTATGGACAGCAAGTTTATAGTATGCTTTGATCTGAAACTGAAAACGGAGATGGTGTACTCATCACCCGGTGCCACGTATTCATGGCTTTGTGGCATTGACCTATTAGAGCATCTCTACCGGCGTCCTCTATATTGTGACATGCAACACTGCCGGTCAGGCCTTATAGGGGGCGTCAACACACGTTCTCTCCGGTTGGGTGGGGCTGGTTGCACCAGCGTCCCGATGAAAATCAATAAAAAAACTAAACCATCGATATGCATTGAAAATTAACTTTTATAAATTTAAACTCCTATTCTTCCTCATGGAGTCGAGGTTGACGATGCTAGGCTGCGTAGCCGACCGAATGAAGACTATATGTGGCGGCTATTCTCGATCACGTCCTTCACGCTGCGGCCGGGTACTAACCAGAACCGCCTCTGCTCGGTGATGTTCTTCTCTAGTGGTGGTGGATGCTTGCCGATGAATCGGTTGAGCGTCGCCTCTTGCTCCTCGCGAAATAGAGTCGGCCAGTAGTCGTTGTCCGGGTCGTATTGTGGATCGAGCCACACGTGCTTTCGCTTGTGGCGGAAGATCATCTCTTTCCCGAAGGCCTTGCCGGCAAGGGCACCCGCCCAAGCTGTTGGCCTAGCCCCTTGGCACCATCACATTAGGCGACACGAGGATGTCGTGCCCAACAATCTCGGTAGCTTTCTCTACGATGTATGGGCGAAGTGGATAAATAGATGGCTAATTTGCGATAGGTGGGCGGTCCATAGGGCCTTTTACTATGGCGTCTTGGAAGTTGATCTGGCCGCTGTTGATGCGTATTTAACCCTGCTAGACTGAAGCGGTCACAATGGCTGCCAAGCAGGCGTGGGGAGTACACCCGACTTGCGTAGAGTGTTGGCGCCCCGTCCCGGCCCTTGTGGGGTTGCCGGTTATTATAATGTGATCCAAATTGTTCCCGTGGCTTATGTTGGTGCCCATGTGAACATAAAGTCTAGTCGACGCACCAATAGTTCCATATTAGAACGCTATATTAGGGCCCTATAGGGACCGATGGTGGAGATGTTCTTACGTTTGAATTGTGCGCTGTGACGGGAATGGTACAAGATGCAGACGGGATCACGCATCGGCCTACATTGTTCGATCGGTCGCAAAACATGGTTGAGACATTGTGCGATCCTACCATGCTAAAGACAGGCAGCATCCACTGAGCGGAGAAGCCACCGTTTTCACTTCCGCACCGGTTAAACTAGTTGAGGTCGTGTGGGATTCCTACGCGAGCGCAGCATCCGCAATTGTGCACGAAGGACTCAGGCGCTCAACTGCTCAAGAGCGAACACATCGGTGGCATCCGCGTGATGGCGTACGCATAACGCAACGTATCCAACGGAACATGCAAAGTGTAGCGGAAATTGAGGTAAGGCGACAGCATCACAGCAATTCAGTGTATCAAATCAAAGGGATCAAATGGGAGATTGATCGTCGTGATGAGGCCTGAATAATGCAAAACGCAGCCCCTTGCTCTAGCTACACCTGGGCCATACCCACTAACTCAAATGCGGGCCGCGCGCAGCCCAACACGGGTTTGGTCCGGACGGCAGGCCTGCTAGGTCTAGACTATAGTAATCCGACCTGGTGATTAAAAAAAAAAGGCGACCTGCTCGAGTCCACAGAAAGTCAGCCAGTCAGGAACAGGCGAGAGCTAGCTACTGTTGGCATGTTTGTCCCGACGCAGGCCGCTGATTCTCACATGCCGTTGCTTACGCTGGAAGCATATAACACTCCACTCGATCGGTGACCGTGATCGATCCTCACATATAATAAACATGAAAAAAGCAGGTTAAAAAAATACTGTTTAACCTGGACGCCATGTGATCAGTCTCGCGGGCAGATCGTACATGGGAAAGCCTCCGCGCGCCTCACATTTGTATACTGGGTTCCTTCTCGGAGATCGTACGTGTGGGCAAGCAAAAAATGCTAGCCTGATTTGGAAACTCCCACGACGTACGCGCGTTACGCAGCTTCCACGTTCTCTCAATCTGGATCCAAGTCGGCCAAGGTAGTCATGGGACATTGAGTCGGTTTCCACCTCTTCGATCATCAAAAGAGACAGACGCAATCTTCCGCACAGGCGAAACCCGTGAAATCGTAGCTGGCATGGCCGACTGGAACTGGATGATGCTCGACCGCTTCGTCTACCGCAGGGACGACGGCGGCTTCCCGGACGAATCCACGGCGCCACTGAGGGCCAGCTCGACCACCTCCCTCGGCCAGGCCTTCCACCTCGCCATCGTCCCCGCCGAGCCCCCGGCCATCTCCCGCCTCTACGTGCGCTGGCCTGGCCGCACCACGCCCGAGTATGAGACCGACCTCGCCGCCGCCCACCGCGATCTCCTCCTGCTCAGCCTCACCTCCATCGAAGAATTAAAAGGGAGCCCTTACCGGCGTTACACGCAGGATCACTTCATCTGCATAGCACGCTCTGATCCTGTGCCGCACCTGCAGCTCAAACGGCTCCCCGTCTGCACCATACCCATGGTGCTACCATCACCATGGCCTCCTTGGTGCAAGAAGGATGATGATGATTATGGTTCTGACGATTGTACTTACAGCGATGACGATGATGATAGTAATGATGTCGTTGACCACCATAACGGTGATGATGGCGATGATACAGCAAAGGGAACGATGCAGCAGCCACGAGTGTTCTTTCCCAACACTGTAGGACTCGTCCGTGCCAAATATGAGGATGGAGAAGAGTTCGCGGTGGCGCAGCTGGCGATGATCAATGAGATTCCTGGCACCGGCATGAAGGAAGCCGAAGTGTGCGTGCTCCGATCTCGTGTATCGGCCCATGACGACGACGGCACGTGGGAGGTGAAAAAGATACCCATCCAGCACAAGAACTACGAATACGGTGAGCTACGTGATTGGTCGATCTTCCTCCCCTTAGGTTTCACTTCGCCGGACGCTGTCATCACCTTCAACCGCTGCATTTGCTGGATTAACTACAACATAGGAGGTATGCTATTATATGAGGTGTTCGAGGAACAATGTTCGGCCAAGATTTCTTACCTCCGACTGTCCTACGACCGTGTGTTTTTAACTAGCCCGCCAAGATTTCTCGAGGCGAACCGCAGTGTGTGTGTCACTGCTGGGGGCGATGTTCTCAAGTATGTTACATCTATTCGCTCGGATCGGGAGTTCGAAGGACCGTTCCAACCTCGTGAGGGTTTTGACACCTTCTCCCATACTTTGAGGACAACAAAGACCGGTGAAATGAGGTGGGTCTGTGATAGGGTGGTTACAGGTGTTGACTTGTGGGCTCACAACACCTCTGGAATTCTCCCGCGCAATGGCTTGATGTTCCCTCTTGTTAGCATGGACGACCACAACACCGTACACTTCATGTTGTCAGAGGAATTGCCCGAGGAAGGGGATCGGAAGATTAAGAAGGTTTGGTTGGTTACGATTGATTTGGTTACCAAGATGGTGAATTCGATACTTCCATATATTGAAGGAGATGCAGGCCTCTATGGCCAAGATGATGACATAGTAAAAAAAAGCCATTTCTTCTATCTGAGTTTCCCAAGTTCTTTAATCTCACAAGGTATTAGTCTACGCATTGACTATTGCTAGTATGTTAGCAACATTTTAGAGATAATATATGAAAACCTTGTATTCCTTCTGTCCCGCTTTATAGGCCATGCTTGTATCTTTAGATCATTAATTTTACCAGTGTAATATAAATTGTGTAACATAAAATTTATCCCATTAGCAGATAGTGATCATCTGAAGTTTCTAATAATATTCTTCTTATATTTTTCCCAATGTTTGGTAGCCTGGGATCGGGTGTGTCGCTCCGGCGATGACGATGGTATTGGGGTGTGCTCGCTCCAGGAGCAAAACCGGTGCCCACACACCAAGCTCATCCACCGCCTCTACGTTGTTGTTGATGAGTCTTGGCCGAGCCTCGACGACTCCTCGATCATCAGCGCCATCTTCGTCTCTATGCTTAGTGGCATGCACTGGTGGGGGGGGGGGGGCAGCTCCTCCGAACACTCCACCGAAGGTTCTCTAACGCCGTGGTTGGGGATGGGTGTCGCACGACACTCTGGTGTGACTCTTGGGTACCTCGCCCCTTGGACGAGGCCATGCCAGAGCTCTTTACCCATGGTGTCGACCCTGATGCGACTGTTAGCCAGCCAGCCAAGTGCTCTGCCATGGTTTGGATCGATGTCTAGCGCCGCATCTCTCTGCTATGGCCTCGCGACAGCGTCGTCTCCTCCTCAACACCCTCTCCGGGGTAAATTGTCCCTAAAGCCGCCACTACGATGGGCCTTCAGATTTGAGAAATCGTAGGCTATATGGGCACTGGGCCATCAAGTTTTTGTTGACTGAAAACTAACAAGAGTATGCATATATAGAGTAAACCGCACTGGCGGTCCTAATTCTTTTTCCGTTCCTTCACTTTAGTCCCTATTCTTTAAAATTGAACGTCTAGATCCTAAATCTTTCGTAAATGATTCATAGGAGGTCCTAAATCGGGCTGACCAATGTTGACCTATCGGTGTGGCGTTTGACCACTGCCACGTCGACAGTGGAGCCCTGGAAGAGTACCGGCTGGACTAGCATTTTTGCAAAAATGCCCACTATTTTGTATTTCTTTCAAAGCACGGTCCCTTTCCGTCCCCACTTCAGATCTTTGACGCGCGCCAAACAAGGGCCCGTGCGGCCTGCGTCGATGGCCAGATGCGTACGTGCGTGAACTATGGTGGCGGCCTGGTGCAGGTGGTAGCGGTCGGGGCCGGGCAACGGGGCAAGTGCTAGGGCCGCCAACGGCCAGGGCCGTCGCAGCCAGAGGTAGTCTCCTGCGAGCTGCGGATGTGGCAGCGTGAGCTTTGGCGGCGGCCAGGGTGGGTGCAGGTGCACGCGACCGGCGGCGTCGGACAGAGGCGTGCGCGACCGGCGGCGTCGGACAGAGGTGTGCGCGCGTGGCGTCGGCCAGGGGCATGCGTGAGTGGCGGTGGCCATGGCGGGTACGTGTTATCACCAGAATTTAACCGAGTCAGAGGTGGGCCGCAATCAAGATGGGCTTAAAGAAATATACATGGAGGATTACGTGAATCGGCCTGTTATACCAAGTTGGGTTTAATTGCCCTTGTATCTGTAAAATATTAGATCGCATCTTAGTTTAGAAAGTAGAATCTTACTCGTGCACGGTTTGGTGCACGCCCATTAGAAAGTCCCTGGACTATAAATATGTACCTAGGGTTTATGGAATAAACAACAACTCACGTTCAACCCAAAACAAACCAATCTCGGCGCATCGCCAACTCCTTCGTCTCGAGGGTTTCTATCGGGTAAGCGACATGCTGCCTAGATCGCATCTTGCGATCTAGGCAGCACAAGCAACGTTGTTCATGCGTTGCTCGTGCTGAAGCGCTTTTGATGGCGAGCAACGTAGTTATCATAGATGTGTTAGGGTTAGCATTGTTCTTCGTTTAAGCATGCTTACGTAGTGCAACCCTTGCATATCTAGCCGCCCTCACACCTATCTCAGGTGTGGGGCGGCACCCGCTTGATCATTATTTAGTAGATCTGATCCGTTACGATTGCTCCTTGTTCTACAAGGATTAGTTTAATATCTGCAATAGTTAGGCCTTACAAAGGGGGGAGGATCCAGTGGCACGTAGGGTGGCGTTCGCAAGTCCTAAACAGGATGTTCCGAGGATCAACTTCATGTTGGTTTTAGGCCTTGTTTAGGATCGGCTTACGAGCACCGTGCGTGGCCGCGAGGCCCAACCTGGAGTAGGATGATCCGATTATGCGGTGAAAACCCTAAATCGTCGAACTCATTAGCTTTGTCTTGATCAAGCAGGACCACCAAGTATTCGTGCACCCCGTACGAATCATGGGTGGATCGGCTCTTTGAGCCGATTCACAGGATAACTGAGAGCCGATCGAGGCTCGTATTTAATGTTTACATGTATGCCCCGCGGGAAACTAAGCGAGGCATCCCCATCACCCCGACCAGGTATAGGTCAGGTGGCACGCCCTGCACTTCGCATCGCCGCGTGTGACGAGAAGAGCATTGCGGGCCGTCGCTCGGAGGGTCTCAGCCAGCCGCAGCTCTAGGCTCTTCCCGGCTCTACGGTGTTGACAAGGCCGCTGCCCGCCGGTGGGTTTTGGCGATCAACACATTCTGGCACGCCCGGTGGGACAATCGTCTACATCAACCACATCACCATCTACATCGAGATGGCGGACGGCCCGGGTCACCTACGAGGAGCACGACGAGCTCAAGAAGCAATACAACGAGATCAAGGCCACCCTCGAAGCCGACCTCATCGGCTCTTTCAGAGAACCCGTTCCCATGGCATCAGATGGAAGGGATTCTCACCGCAAGGGGCGCTCGATGGGATAGACCTCTCTGCCCCGTCGGAGGAACGCACCAGGGGACTGCGGTAGGAGATCAACTACTTGGTGGCTCACTCGCTACACCTCTGAAAACTTGGTCAATGTGTTGGAGCGTGTCGCTCTGCGCGTAATCCAGAGATCATGAGCCACCGGTACTCGCCGTCGGGACCAGCTCTCGGGACTCATCAAGGAGAGTTGCCATTCCAGTCCCGTCCACCGCTGCCATATGCGTTGGCAGCGCTGAAGTGCCGACTACACCGGCATTCGTCGTCTACAAGATTGGTGGTGACCCTAGTGACTACCAGTTCTTGGAGGCGCCTAAGGAGATCCCTCAAGGATACGTGTGCACGTATGTGCAGTTAGTGTGGGCACTCACAAACCAGGCCACAACATGGGGACTCGGCGAAGACGGAGGAACGTCGCAACAGCTTGAGAAGCGGACGTGGCTAACTAAGTCGCCACACCGACGAAACTCCCGAGCCCAGCTCCTGCGGTTGGCTCGAGTGGAAAAGCAAACATGGTGGCTAAGTCGCCACCCCGGCGAATCTTGAGTGCAACTCCTACGCCAGCATTGGATCAGATCGGTACCATCGAGAGACCAGTTCGGCATGGTGCCGAAAAGAGGGCGATCGGCTATTCCAAGCCGTGCCCCGACGATTACGAGATGATCCCGCGCCACCTAAATATCGGCTCCCGACTTCTCCAAAGTCGGTGGATCAGATGGCTCCAG
Organism: Lolium multiflorum; assembly: GCA_030979885.1. Classification (NCBI taxonomy): domain Eukaryota; kingdom Viridiplantae; phylum Streptophyta; class Magnoliopsida; order Poales; family Poaceae; genus Lolium; species Lolium multiflorum. The sequence continues at coordinate 209,614,517 of CM061747.1, read as the reverse complement.
CTCCATCGAGCACGTCGGCCGATATTTGGCTCAACTAGGACCGGCTTCAGTGTCGGATCAGCTACGCGTGAGGCTCTTTTCACAGTCCCTCACGGGATCGGCTTTTGGATGGTACACCTCTTTGCCAGCAAACTCCATCCAGTCTTGGAAGCAATTGGAAGAACAGTTCCATATGCAATACCATCGGAAGCTTCCGAGTCTAGCATTGCCGATCTAGCACAACTACGTCGGAAGCGCGGTGACAGAGTACATCCAGCGCTTCAGGAATCTTAGGAACCGATGTTATTCGGTTCGTATAACTGAAAAGAAAGTCGAGTTGGCAGTAGCAGGCCTTGCAACACAGCTCAAGGACATGGCCTCCCAAGCAGATTATCCCTCGCTGGCGCACATGGTTCGAAACTATCAGCATATGAACAGCGCCACCCGGACTGTACCAAGACAAGTTCAAGCGTGCGTAGTCATGGTCGATACTGAGAGGAAGATGAAGTGCTGGAGACCAAAAGCAGTGGCTGAGTGGACTCGGAGGAACCCCGTGTCCTGCAAATGGGTAAAGCCACCAGGTCCGTCCGGATTTGATTTTGACGTGACCAAGGACTGAACAAATCTTCGACCTCCTGCTCAAGGAGAAACAGTTGACGATTCCTGAAGGTCTCAAGTTCCCCACGGCGAAAGAGCTAAACGGAAAGCCGTCTGCAAATTCCACAACTCGCTCTCCATGCCACCAACGACCGCAGGGTGTGGCGTCAGCACATCCAAGCGATAGAGAAGGGCGTCTAATTTTCAACGATACGCCATGAAGGTCGACACCAACCCTTCCCCGCCGTTAACATGGTGGAAGTCACCTACCCCGAGGGTTGCCAGCCAGGTCCCTCGTTCAGCATCAACATGGTAGGACAGGGAACCACTCTGGCAAAGATGGGGATGAGGGCAGCTGCTCTCATAGGACACAGAGGAGGCCGCTCCACGCGATCGGCTCCGTCATGATGGCAAGCGCTACGTCACAGAGGGAGATGTGAAGAACATAAGATATCAACGGCCTCTCTCTGATCACCTCCTCAACAAATATGTGAGTCAGTATGACCAACACCGACGGTCCAATTATGATGATAGAGGAGATCGTCTGGCTAGAGAAGCCAGAAGACATCGTCGGCAGGATCGCGATGAGGAGGAGCACGAGCGTGCCACGGAAACGGCAAGGGAGCAAGATGACAACGCCGGACACTGGGACTGCCCTTCTTCGGACACTGCTGGGATTCGGAATGAGCCGATTGCCCACAATCGGCAGTGCCCAATGCAACAAGAAGAAGGAGGCAGCCAACGCGTGTCGTGTTCGAGCGCCTAGGGCCTCTCCCGCCACAAAGCAAACGCGCTGAGTCACCTCGTTGGGCAGATCTTGAGGATTCGAAGACGAGGAGAAGTGGAAGAAGACAGTACCACCGGCCAGGTGGTGCCCTGACGGACTCAGCCGTTCCCAAAAGCGCAGGGTTCAGCGATTGCGCGGCCTGGAGGAAGCCGAAAGGTTGTACCTGCATACGCTAAGGAAGGCACGACCTGATCTGGCTGCAAAGGTTCAGCGAACCCTGGATGAAGAGGGTCGTCCACGGAAAATGGAGTGGCGCCCCAAGCAAAGGAAAGCCAATGATGAAGCATCGGCTGGCACAAACATGGTGCTCGTTCTTCCGACGAAGCTCAGTGCTCCACGGTTACACGATACATCCAAGGTGGACGATAGCAAGCGCACCAACATGATAAAGTCAGAGATTGGGCTGGTTCTGTCTTCCGGTCTGAGCAAGTAGCAAGAGCACATCAATGAGCGGACATGGCGAGGCTGATCCTTGTGATCGGCCCCAAAAATTTATGAAGGGAACTTACAAAACCTTCATCGAGCAAGCAACGTGGAGGCCGATTCCAGCAACCGGCCAAAATTATCCTCACTCACCTTTCTGCCTGGGTTCAACATGTTATCCAACAGAGCCGATACCATCAATTCTCTTGACAGAATCGGCTCGGGGGGCACCCAGGTAGATAAAATACGAGGATATGCAACGGAAGCATCTCATCTTCTGGTGATGGGTATTGGAATATGGGGGCCGATGCACAGGTCGGCCGTAAAAAAATGAGATTGGAGATATGAAAATTCGAAAATTTTCGAGCACAGCCGATGCAGCAGGCATCGACTTAAGGATGTGGAAGCCGATGTGTGGCCATCGACTCAAGGGGGATAACTGTTATGATCAGAGGGTCAATGGAGCACAAAGGGAGATTTTTTATGAAGGAACTCCTCAATGGAGTAGTTTGGAGGCTCGGATCCTCTCTTCAAGAGCAATGCCACCAAAGGAAAGGAGCCGGTCTGGCCGGCAGGAACTGAGGAAGCTCGGGGGGCAGCTCACCTTGAAGGCTCTCTGCTTTGAGAAGCCGATTTGTGTTCGAATCGGCTGGCTCTGCATAAGAAACTCCCTCAGACATGATCAAGACCAGGTCCAGACAGCTAATTTGCGTATCCTCGTCTCTGTTTTGCCTTGGCTGAGACTCGGGGGGCAACAGGCCTGGTAGATGCTCTATTGAGGAACCGATTGAAGTACCATCGACTGATCTTCGTTGCAACCTTCTTCACAAAACGATGAGCGCTCGCTAAGGAGTTGAAGAATAGAAGGATGAATGTCGAAGGACCGATGCGTTGCTATCGGCTCATTACACATTGGCAAAGGGGACGAATCGGCAAGGTCAGTAGAAGAGGGAATTGGCTCAATTAAACTCAGAAGAAATCGGCAAAATCGAATTGGGGAACAGTTCTTCATTGATAGGCGAGATTTCTTACATAAAGAGCTAATTGCTCTCAAAAGGAAATACTAGGGGATACATTGCCCCATCTACTACTACTGGCCCTATTCTAGAAGTCCTATCTACGGGCCATCATGCCCCTCATCGTCGCCGTCGTCGCGGCTGTCGGCGCTGCTTCGGCGGACTCGTCGTCGCTCCGGTGGCCGCCGACCGGGCCCTTGTTGTCTTCATCTTCTTCGTCGGCGTCATCGTCGCTGTCGAAATCGGCGTTGCCCGGCCGGGGCAGAACCGCTTGCCGGCGGCTCGTCGGAGGAGGTCTCATCCTCCTCCTCTTCCTGCTCCTCCTCCTCCTCGGAAGAGGTGAAGTCGCAGGAGAAGCTGTCATCGTCGCTCTCCTCCTTCGTTTCCCCAACGGCGAGGAAGCGGAGATCGCTCTCCCCGTCGGTCAGGGACTTGTCGTCCTCTGACCAGATGGAGAAGTCGTGGCTAGACTCTCCCGGCCGCAATGGCGCGGCGGGTGTTGGCCGCGTGGACCTCCGCCGGGTTGTACTCCGGCGTCGGCTCGCGGGACGTGGAGGACTGGCTGGCAAGATCCGATGGGGCAGAGGAGGAAGAAGGCATGGTGGCGCAGGAAGACTTTGGGAGTGCTAATGCGAAGGAGATACAGAGGAGAACTGTTCATGGCGGTTAAATAAAAGGGGATATAGTGGAAATTCGATGCCACAGCAGTTTCCGAGGAAGTGGTGCCTAAAGAGAAAAAAAAACTGCCAGGTCACGCGGAGAAGTTGAGAAGGCAAGGCATCATCATGAGGGATACTGCGACGGTTCTCCACGACCCGACGAAGGAAAGAGTGATTTTGGAATTACCAATTCCAAAACCAGGGGGCATGTGTCACCAGAATTTAACCGAGTCAGAGGTGGGCCGCAATCAAGATGGGCTTAAAGAAATATACATGGAGGATTACGTGAATCGGCCTGTTATACCAAGTTGGGTTTAATTGCCCTTGTATCTGTAAAATATTAGATCGCATCTTAGTTTAGAAAGTAGAATCTTACTCGTGCACGGTTTGGTGCACGCCCACATTAGAAAGTCCCTGGACTATAAATATGTACCTAGGGTTTATGGAATAAACAACAACTCACGTTCAACCCAAAACAAACCAATCTCGGCGCATCACCAACTCCTTCGTCTCGAGGGTTTCTATCGGGTAAGCGACATGCTGCCTAGATCGCATCTTGCGATCTAGGCAGCAACAACGTTGTTCATGCGTTGCTCGTCCTGAAGCGCTTTTGATGGCGAGCAACGTGGTTATCATAGATGTGTTAGGGTTAGCATTGTTCTTCGTTTAAGCATGCTTACGTAGTGCAACCCTTGCATATCTAGCCGCCTCACACCTATCTCGGGTGTGGGGGCGGCACCCCGCTGATCATTATTTAGTAGATCTGATCCGTTACGATTGCTCCTTGTTCTACAAGGATTAGTTTAATATCTGCAATAGTTAGGCCTTACAAGGGGGGAGGATCCGGTGGCACGTAGGGTGGCGTTCGCAAGTCCTAAACGGGATGTTCGGAGGATCAACTTCATGTTGGTTTTTAGGCCTTGTTTAGGATCGGCTACGAGCACCGTGCGTGGCCGCGAGGCCAACCTGGAGTAGGATGATCCGATTATGCGGTGAAAACCCTAAATCGTCGTAGATCTCATTAGCTTTATCTTGATCAGCGGGACCACCAAGTATTCGTGCCCCGTACGAATCATGGGTGGGCGGCTGAGCCGATTCACGGGATAACACGAGAGCCGATCGAGGCTCGTATTTAATGTTTACATGTATGCCACGCAGAAACTAGCGAGGCATCCCCATCACCTTCGACCAGGTATAGGTCAGGTGGCACGCCCACTTCGCATCGCCGCGTGTGACCGGAAGAACATTGCGGGCCGTCGCTCGGAGGGGTCTCGGCCGGCCGCAGCTCTAGGCTCTTCCGGCTCTACGGTGTTGACAAGCCGCCCGCCGGTGGGTTTTGGCAGTCAACAGTACGGGCGCGCGACCAGCGGCTGCGGCCAGGGCGTGCGCGCGTGACGTCGGCCAGCGGCATGCGCGGCCATGGCGGCCGCGCGCGAAACCAACGAATGCGGCTATGGGCATGCGCGAGTGGAGGTGCCCATGGTGGGTGTGGGCGCGCGCGACCGGCGGCTGCAGCCGTGGGCGTGCGCGCATGGCGGTGACCAGGTGCGGGTGCGTGCGACCGGCGGCTGCAGCGTGGGCGTACGCGCGTGGCTCGGCGAGGGCATATGCGAGTGGCGGTGGCCATGGTGGGTCGTGGGTGCAGGCGCGCGACCAGCAGCTACGACCAAGGCGTGCGCACGTGGCGGCGGCCAGAGCGGGCGCGGGCGTACGCGAGCGGCGGTTGCGGCCAGAGGCGTGCGTGGCGGCGGCCAGAGCGGGTGCGGGCGTACGCGAGCGGCGGTTGCGGCCAGAGGCGTGCGTGGCGGCGGCCAGAGCGGGTGCGGGCGTACGCGAGCGGCGGTTGCGGCCAGAGGCGTGCGTGGCGGCGGCCAGAGCGGGTGCGGGCGTACGCGAGCGGCGGTTGCGGCCAGAGGCGTGCGTGGCGGCGGCCAGAGCGGGTGCGGGCGTACGCGAGCGACGGTTGCGGCCAAAGGCGTACGTGCGTGGCTGCGCGAGCTTGGGAGGAGGGCCACGCCGCGACGAGCTAGGGGTGGCACATAGCAAGCTCGTACAGCAGGCTCCCGCCCCGCGCCATCGCTGGGACATGTGGTTTGGAAGGAATACAATTGAGGATCCATTTCGCAAATATTCATGTCTGGCTGGGACCCATTGTCGACGTGGCTTTAGTCAACGTAGGTCAAACCAATTTAGGACCTCGTGTGAATCAGTTATGAAAAAATTAGGACCTAGGTGTTCAATTTTAAAGAATAGGGATCAAAGTGAAGGCACATGAAAAGAATTAGGACCGCCAATGCAGTTTTCTCGCATATATACCCAGCAACATGGCATTGATGCAGTGTAGAAAAGTATAACCGTGGCCTTGATCGATGCATCGACGTGTTACATTTGGAATGCCCGGTCTAATCGGAATGGTACGAGATGCGGACACATGGATCTTCCAACTGTGTTCCCGCCTCCGCATACGCAACGTACCCAACCCAGCTCACCGTACGGCAGTAAGGGCATGTTCAGTGGTGGACGCTTGATTGGGCGCTTAGGAGAGAAAGAATCAGAAAATTAATCCCAGCGCCTATGTAAGAGTCTAGAGCTACGACGCATGCATTTAACTTTCAGGCGCTAACAACCCGATCCGATTTTCATGCCGAAGTAGAAAATGCTCGCAAGCGCCTGGAGCAAAGGTTTGCGTCGACGCGTTTAAATAAGCGCCTATCGCCAGGATTGTTGATCGTAACTGCAATTGGTCTGGGATTGGAATCCTAGCGTCCCTAAATAAGCGTCGGCGTTGTAGTCGCCCTAAGGGCATGTACATCGGTAGACTCCAGCCTGGGCGCTTGAGAAGTCAGTTACTCCATGCATGCAAGCGCCGGCAGCTTCGCAGACTTGTTTTGCATTAATATTTCAAGCGTCGGGCTCTTAAGTATGCGTCAATGCTTCAAAAACTGCCGGGATTAGCAGAAAACGGCCAGTATTTTCTTCCTAGCGCCTTGGCATAAGCGCCCCGTTGTACATGCTCTAATTGGACGTATCAAACAAATCAGCGAAAGGAGGCGCGCAAAAAAAATGGAACAGGAGATCACAAATGGAGATGGATCGTTTTCTAAAAAAAAAAGAGATGGATCGTTGCGGTGAGGCCTGCAGAGTGAAACAACACAGGCGGCTGCTCATGGCCCGCCATAGTCATAAATTGGGCCCTACCCACTTACTATCAGCGCAGGCCGCACCCAGCCCACCATGCGTTTCAGTCGGACGGCAGCCTCGCTATTTTCTTATGGATCATTTATTATTTACACTGTGTTCTCTCCGGTCAGAGAAAGCTAGCTAGTTGTTAGAGCATCTCCACTCGTCTCCCGAACAGGCCCCGGCGAGCGTTTTTTCCATCCGGACGGCGAAATTCGGTTCAGTCGCGTCCCCGGTTCCTCGTTTTCGTCCGGGTTTGGCCCTTCATCCATTCGGTGAGCCCACGCCATCCCCGGCCCCCCGGGGAGCGCTCGGGGACTCCGGACGAAAGATTTTGGCGCGAAACGTCGTGTGGACCCGCGTAGTCGGCGACTGGAAAACCAAATCCTGTCGATTTTCCCTCAATTTGCTTGCATATCCCCATTCCCTCCAATTTGCTTGCATCCCCATTCTCTCCCGCCGAAATTCCCCAATCTCCTCGTCTTCCAGCTCCAGTTCCCGCCGGCGTCTTCTCGTCCACCACTCTCCTACTCGTCTTCTCGTCCACCACAATGCCGCCGAAGGCGCCGGCGAGGAAGATGCGAGCGACGAAGCCGCCGAGCATGTCGAATGCCGAGTGGGCGGCGGACGAAGCGGCGCGAGGTGGAAACAAGCGCCCGGGCGAAGGGTGAAAAGAGCCGCCGTCAAAGAGGGTGGCGGCCCAGGACGAACAAGCGAGGATGATCAGCATGGCCCTGAGCGGCGGCGTGTTCCCGGCCAATGGCCGACGCAGAGTACAACCAGTTCCCTCGTCCTCCCCTTCGCTGTACTCGCCGTCGCCGACTGCCGTGTTCAAGAGGGCGCCTACGTCCAACCGTCCGGGTCCACGACGCCGCCGAGCTTGACGTCGGCGGCGGCCTTCGAGGACACCTCACCGGCCTGCGACGAGGGCCCTCCCGTTCGGTGCGATGGCGGCGCGAGAGAGGAGATCCACGAGATGATAACCTCCGGCTCCATGGCCGCCGCTGCGAGCCCGGGGTTCTTCATGGCCGCCGCCGCTGCGTGCCCAGGGTTCTTCACGCAAGAGGAGACGAGGGCGACGGCAGCTGTGGCGGCGCGCAACGGGCATCGGGAGGATGTTGCCGACGGAAGCCAAGCCGTCGAAGAAGAAGACGAGGAAGAAGAAGATCCAACTCAAGCCGCCACCAACCTGTCAAAGGGGAAGAAGAAGAGGAAGAAGGACTCGCCGCCTACCGAACCGCGTATCAAATGGACGCCGAAGGAAGAGGAGTGCCTCGCCGAAGCTTGGATGACCGTGTCCATGAACGGCATAATCGGGGCCAATCAGTCGTTCGACACATACTGGCTTCGAGTGAAGCAGGCGTACGAGGAACGCAAACTCGTCGATCCCTACTTCAACAAGACGAACATGAACGTGTACCGGGGAGAAGGCAATGGCCACCCATTGGGGGATCATGCAGACGGCATGCAGAAAATGGCACGGCATACAGGAGGAGGTCGACAAACGGCCGATCAGCGGCCACGACTTGGAGCAAAAGGTATGCTCCGCCGACCCTGCATCACCGACATCGTCGTTACCTGACCCGTATCGCCGTGCTCTTTTTCCCCAGCTGCGCCGAGCTTTGGACATGTACACGGATGATACCGGCCAGTTCAAGTTCCTCAACGTCTCGCCCGCCTCGAGAATTGCGAGAAGTGGAAGGAAACTCGCACGACCCTCTCGAAGAGCAAGGCGCGACAACCCCGACGCTCGGCGGCTTGCGCGGCGGAAGGGCGCCCGAACTCGGCCAGAAGAGGCTGAAAGAGCTCAAACGGACGGACAATCCCGCCGACGGGATGCAGGCGTCGATCGACAAGTGTTGGGCCGACTTGAGGTCGCACGCCGACGAGAGGAACGACAAGTTCGATGGCAGGTGGCGGAGATGCTCGCCAACCAAGGCGTCCGGATCGCCTTGCTGACGACGGCGGCGGCGAAGAAGAGGAACACAGACTTGGCGTTCCTCATGGGCGGCGGCGACATGGAACTGATGGACGAGGAGACGAGTAATTGGTACCAGGGCCACCGCAACGACATCCTCCGAGCCACTCCGGCCAGTCCTTCGTCGTCTCCGCCGGCTCCTACCTCGTCTACCTCACCATCTACCTCGTTTGCAGCGCCGACGTCCGCTGGCTTCCTCGTCGCCCGCGCCGCCGCCACGGCGTGTGAGGCTGGTCCGTCGGACACCGCCGTGCCGGCGGGGCTGACAGCCGTGCCGCCGTAATTTCCCTCCGTGTAATTTCCCTCCGATCGCCGATGGCTGATCCTTTTGCTCCTTTTGCCGATCAACTGGCCGTACTTGTAGCGCGGGACGACGATTTGTTTGAATTTAAACTCTATCCGCCGAACTCCGGGTGGACGACTGGAAATACGGTACTCCCCACGACTTAATTTCGTCCAATCCGGCGGTTGTTTCGTCCGGATTTGGGCGTGGGGAGCGCCAACGAGTGGGGATGCTCTTAGGATGTTTGTCCCTACGCCGTGGGGAAACGTGACGGAAGACCAAGGATAATGCAGTCATTACCCGAGTACCAGACCAGTCACTAGGCGTGGACGCGGTCATACGGCACATGTCTCCATTTACGAGAGACTGCCGTTACTTACGGTGGAAGCATATGAAACGATACGATAGGATACTCCACTACTTGTTCTCCCTGAGAGATCCTACGTGGACGCCATGTGATTTGTCTCAAGGTAAGAGTAGATCGCACATGGAAAAGCTGGCTCTACCTCGCGTTTCTTTTTTTTTTTTGAACAGGATGGGTCCGAAGGACTTAGGGCTTCATTTCATCAGCGGTGGAGTACATTTTACAAAAAAAGGCTAGAAAGAAACAGAATTACAAGTCAGCCCTTACAAATTGCACTGAGGGCCACAAGATAAAACCAGAAAAAGCGATCAGGTCCAGCTCCTTCTTCACCGCGTCGAGGCTCGCCGGAGTCAACCTCTACGTCGCCGGGGACGAGAACACTTGGGGCGCAGAGGTGGGAGCCAACTCTACGAGACTGTAGAGCCTCTGAGACAGCAAGAACGCTTGGAGGACGTAGTTGCTGCCTTGAGGACGGCTCGTGGCCGTCACACGAGGGTGGAGGGGCCGCCCTTCAGCCGTGGGATACGGCGATAGTGGCGCCGTGGAGATCCTCCAGAAGTCTTGCGGGCGGCCTTGTGTCGCCGCCACACAAGGATGGAGGGGTTGCCTTTCAGCCATGGGGTACGGCGACAGTGGCGCTGTGGAGATCCTCCGAGAAGAAGCCGACGAGCTTCACTGGTGCAGATGCGACGACCATCTGGAGACAGCAAGCAGCAACTTCTCCCACTCGTCACCGCGACGAGGAAGAAGAAGGAGCCTGCAACTGCACCTCTGGCCACCAAATCTGCCAGGAACGGCCTTATTTATGGAGATCTTCGCCTCCCTCCACCGCCACATCTCCGGCTCCGACTACCGAAGCTCGACGGGGCAAAGAAGGGGAGCAAGGCAGTGCCAGATCTGGCTGTTGAGATCTGCCACTTCCCTCCCGGCATCAGCGCCATACCCCATAGAGGACCAGAAACTAAACCTAGAACTACACCTAACTACTCTGGCGCCATCTCCCCTCCAACTCCGGCCGGCTACTCCGGCGGAGAGGAGGAGGGAGAGGCCCGGTGAGAGAGCGGAGAGGCTCATACCTCGCGTTTCTATACTCTCGGTTCCTTCTCTACGAGAAGAGCAGTTTACTACTCCATTAAGAGCGCGTTTAGGTCATGTCCAGTGCACTGCCTTAAAGGTACTGCCTCAAACCTTTAGCTAAGTTTAGGTGGTCTAAAATAAGTTTGGATGAGGAGACAACCTCCTCTTCAGGAAGTGGGATCTTAAACCTTAAAAGCATAATTTTTTGAGAGATAAAGAGATATATAGTGTCATATTTGTTGGTCCATTTTCTCTTTTTTCTGACTAAAGTTGTAGCTTTCATTGGAGAGATAAAATTCATCATGTTGGTTCTGATAACTTTTTTGCACGGAGAAGCTAGTTGTCTATGCCACCATTGCTCATGCCCTTAGTATGCTCCTTGGTTCGCATCGGCCCAGCTTTTTTCGCCCATTTGGTTACCTGGCCGAGCCCGCGTTCTTACATCAACCGCTTCTCAAAGCACCCTCGGGCCAGGCTCTTGAGGAACGTCTGGTTTGGAAGTTTCCAGCGAGCCACCCCTGTTTCCGTAGAACTAGAGAACGTCACGTCCTCGCAGAGCCACCGCGGGAGATGGCGAGAGCTCCCACGGGACGGCGAAATCTCGGCGGAATGAATTCGGTCACCGCGCCTGATTTTTCGCCACCGTATATAGGGGCAGCTATGTCACCGGCAAATTCAAATCGTCAATTTTGCCCCATTTCGAGCTCATCCACCCTTCCCGATCTAGCGACATGGCTGTCTCTTCCTCACCTGCACGGTCGGCGATTCTTGCGGTGGCGACGGCGGCTGTGGTGGCGGCTACTGGCCGCGGATGGTCGTATTCTTCCTCTGCATCGATGACTTCGCTTGTGGTAAGCTTCTGCAAACCCTAGCCTTAGATCTAATCTTTTGGGTACACAGGGGGATCTAAATGAATCCATTGAAGGACATTCCTTCGTTGCCAGTCGAGATTATGGAGGTTGTCCAGGTTGCATCTGACTCTACCACGGGGACCGTTGTCACCGCTGACTCTTCCACTCGGACAGTGGTGCTTCCTACATCTTCGCCAGGGTCCCTGCTTCACCGACCTCGGTGATGCGTGTGGCTCTTTTGACTGTAATACCGCTCTTACTTATCTCGTTGTGTTATTGATGTGCTAGTGCTTGTTCATTGATGTGGTACTGCTTAAGGATGTGGATGTTGATGTGGTACTGGTAGTGGTGATAGTTCATTGATCTGCTAGTGCTTAACGATGTGGATGTGGTAATGGTAGTTCATTGATCTGCTAGTGTTTGTCATGTAGGCGATCATACCTTTGGGCTCCCCTGATCTGTCTGAGCCTGATGGTGCTTGTTACAAGCAGTTGGGAAACCCGAAGAGGAAGGTGTGATGAGCACAGCAGCAAATTTCCCTCAGTAAGAAACCAAGGTTTAATCGACCAGTAGGAGAAAGGAGTGACTTATGAAGATGTTGATGGCTGACTATTGGCAGGGCGCACTACCGGCGTCAGTAACAACGTTGAACCTGCACACAACACAATCGCAATATTTTGCCTAACTCACAGTGAGGTTGTTAATCTCACTGGTTCTACTGAATCAAAGGATTAAATGTATCGAGTGGAAGGAGATGTTTGCAGTGAATGAAAAAAAACAGTGCTTGCAGAAAGTAAACAGAACATGATGATTGTATCAGTATTAAGAAATATGACCGGGGTCCACAGTTCACTAGTGGTGTCTTTCTATAAAGATAAATAGCATGTTGGGTGAACAAATTACAGCTGGACAATTGATAGAATAATGATCATACATAGCAAGACGACTACTATGAGATTTGTTTAAGCATTACAACATAATACGTATACCATAATCCAATTGTGTCTATGACTAATAACCCACCTTCCGGTTAGCGTCCGCACCCCTTTCAGTATTAAGTTGCAAGCAACAGATAATTTCATTAAGCATTGTATGTAAAGTAAACAATAGAATTACCCTTGGATAAAATATTATTGTTTTCTCCCTAGTAGAAACAGCACATCTAGAATCTTAGAAGTTATTGTCACTCTTTCAAAAACTAGGGGCATGAACCCACTATCGATCATAAATACTCTCGCTTAGAGTCACACGTATCCACTTGGTCAGAGATTCTACTAGCAACGGAGAGCATGCAAGATCACAAATAACATATGGCATGAATATAATCAATCTCAACCATAGTATTCAATATTCATTGGATCCCAGCAAACACAACATGTAGCATTACATAAAGATAATCTTGATTATGATAGGCAACTCACAAGATCTAAAAATGAGCCACAAATTGGAGAAGACGACCATATAGCTACTGTTATGGATCCATAGTACAGGGATAAACTACTCACGCATCACTTCGGAAGCAGGCATCGCGATGTAGATGCCCCCGGCGATGATTTCCCCCTCCGGCAGGGTGCCGGGAAGAACTTAAGAACCCTCCCGAGAAGGGTTCTGCGATGGCAACCACGACGGAACTTTTCGTGGATGGAGATTCGGGTATCTAGGGTTTTCCTGACATCGTGAATATATAGGCGGAAGGGTGAGGTCGGTGGAGGCCAGGGGGCACACCACCCCTTGGCGTGGCCAAGGGTAGGGTCGCGCCTAGGGCTGGCGTGGCCGCCCTGCTGCGCCTCTTCGTCCCCACTTCGGTCTCCTGCTTCGTTACGGTAAAATATTGACTTCGGCTTTTGTTTCGTTCAATTCCGAGAATATTTCCTGTACAACTTTTCTGATACCAAAAACAGCAGAAAACAGGAAACTGACACTGTGGCATCTTATCAATTAGTTAGTGCCCAAAAATGTATAAAAGTGTAACGAAGTGCAAGTAAAACATAGTAGAATTGGTGTAAAACAAGTATGGAGCATCAAATATTATAGATACGTTTGCGATGTATCAGCGCCTACTGTGAATGCTCAGCCATGTCTGACTGCAAGCAAACCAGCCATGGTTTGGAAACCTGAGCTATCAGAGTTTATGTTAAACCGGTTGGTTCAGCTCGTCCATAGCGGCATCTGCTTTAACATGGGATTCAAGTAGCAGCAGATGAAGAAGGTAGCCGCGGATGTTCTTGCATTCGCCGGTGTACATGTCACTACTCTTCACCTCTACAACCACATCAGAAACTGGAGGACAAAGTGGAGCGTCGTTATAAAGATGAAATCCGATCGCATTCTGGATTGGAGCGAAGATGGTTGCTGCTTCTACGATGTGATGAAGAGACGGCAGACGAGTACATTCAGGTACGAAGCCTCATTGAGTTCTTGCATAGATCTGAAAGTACATATGGCAATGTCGTCTGCACTAACAGTTATTCCTTGTGGATTGCAGCGCTACCCGAAGCACCATTAGACGTCGGCACCCCGATCACGAACTACGCTCAGATGAAGACGATCTTCACGCCCCGGTTTGTGTGCAAGATGCTGCTGTTCCAGCCTAACTTGCTGGTCAGTGCTATCGACTTCAGCGCAGACAACGAAGCAGAGTATGCCGAGTACCGTAAGTTGCAGCCACCGTAGAGGAGGACCTAGCTTAGGACCTGGCTCCGCAACCAGTTTCATGCTTAGTGCTTATGCTTCCTTCGTCATGATCTGCTGATTTTAGGAGATGATCTCGTATCCCTCCATTAGCTAGGACTTGGTACAAACTGATCCCCGGTCTGTAACGATGAACTTGTTCGAAGTGGTATATACTATCCCCTCGTGTGATGAAATTGTTGATGCATCACGAAGTATTAGTTGCTTCGCTCGTGATACATCGTCCACTAAGTAGTTGTTGTGTATTAGCAACACCTTTTGTGATGAACTGAATCTAATGTGTGCTCTTATTCAGTACTGGGTAATTTCGCCACTCTAAGTGAAGGAGCTACCACAGCACGTAGTTTTTTTTTTGCGGGTAAAAGAGGATATATTAAGCAGACGGGGTTACATGGCGGTCTAGGTCAAGAGCCTGTAAAACACAGTCAGGTCCCGATCCTAGCCAAAAATCAGTTCGAGCTTCTGCTCTCGCAAAGTTTGCGAGGCAGCGACTAACCCTAACCTGCGAGCGATCCACTTTTACAAAGGAAACAATTCTACTAACATTGACCAGCAACTTAATCTCGTACAGAAGATGCATTAACTGTGAACGGTCTTGTGTTGTTGCCTGCACAGCCGAGATCAGAGTGGAGCAATCAGACTCCACAATTATTGGTTTCTCCGACCACTCCAACGCTAAGCGGAGGCCATCTTCACAAGCATAAGCTTCTGCTTCAAACGGATCATCACATGCCAGAAGCTGATGACAAGCGCTGAAGATGACTTCCCCATACTCATCACGGAGAACCATACCTGCACCTGCAGTTCCATCTTCAGTCTTTACAGAACCATCACAGCTTAATTTGACCCAACCCGGAGAGGGCTTGGTCCATCTTTTTGCAGCACGTAGTTATCTACAACCAAACAGGCTATGTGTTGCACGAGTAAGGAAGAAAGTACTGAAAACATGTAACCAAACAATGAAACCCGGCTTCTCTCTCCATCGCAGAAAAGAACACCCAGGCTACCAAATGACCCGCACTTTGCACTTCATATCTCATGGCAACGCCAGCCTGCCAGGCCAGAATGTCGCACCACACCACACCACACCTTCGCCGTGCACGGCGCAAGAAAGCAAATTGCCGTGCGCCGTGCTGCCAGACTTGGAAGAAGAGCGGTAGGTGAGCGCCTTTTCATCGCCCCATTCATGGTCCAAGACATGATCCTAACTTGTGAATTACATGTCGTGTCTGATATATCCCAAAACGGCAGTAGCTCCAAACCAAAGCGACATCTCTGAAAGTGACGTCGATCTACATCCTCCCTCCCAACACGGCTGACTCACTCACCACGGGCTGGAATAGAGAGGAGGAGAAGAGTTCTCGCCAACTTTGGCAGAAACGGAACGGGAGGGGACGCCCGCTTTATTTATCCAGGGAAAAAGAGAGAACCGCACTTTTGGAAAAGCTACTACGCCTATGAAATGTCTATAGCAGTACCGTTAGCCCGAAGCACGGCACGAAACCGCGAAGTTTATTCAAGATTTTCGCAGCGTTGTCTGCCACGGCTGCTGCACTGCACATGGAAGCGTCAACGGAAAACATATGAGGTACACTCACAGAAGGAAAGAAAATGAGTTGCAGTGCACGGATGTCTGGAAAACGAAGAGTACGTTATCAATATTTAAAGGGAAAAGGTGGAATTCATGTGTCGAATGTTTGAAGACGCGAAGAAAGCAACGGCTCGCGTCCGGATTGCAAGGACCAAGGCGTGGAGCTATCGCGACAGCGATTTTAGGGAAATGACAAGGACCGAGCTAGGTATTCGGCGCAACGTCCCGTGCCATGCCAACAAGCCCGTATCTGTATGCTCGCGACAGGCATGCGAGATCGTCTGCGGCACTCGTCTTTACTGCTACCGTGGTCCGTAGGCTTCAAATTCAGATAGTACTAGTATGAAACAAGTGCTCAGTTTAATGTGTATGGCCAAGCTATAGCTAAAGAGATGTTGATTTATGTAAGTAAACTCGCTCGAAAATCGCTACTCGACTTGTTTAATCTGGACCTGGCCCTGATCCTACGCGGACGCCATGTGATTGGTCTCAAGGAGTCAAGGTGCACGCAGATCGCACATGGGAAAGCCTCCACCTCGTATTTTTATACTGGGTTCCTTCATGCTCATAGATAATCAGTTTACTAATACGACGTCGGCCGCGACGCGAGGGTCCTGGGCGTCTGGGCGGAAGACTGTCGTCGTCGCCGTGGATCCAGAACGGATTCACCATGGTTCAAATCTTCCCGGTCACCACGGTGTCCTTCGTTTTACCCGGCGATGCTCAAGGGCTGGAGACCTGGAGTGGATACCACAGTCAGATGGTGAAAGGCGCTCACTGATGACTCGGCCTTGTCGACGAACGAGTCACCCGCTCGTGTCATGCCCGACGTGCACGACCCATGCACATTCCGCCGTGCGCCGTGTTACCAGACTCCCGAAGAAGAGAGGTAGGTCAGTAGGTGAGCGCCTTCATCATCTCATTCATCCGTTCAA
Organism: Lolium multiflorum; assembly: GCA_030979885.1. Lineage (NCBI taxonomy): Eukaryota > Viridiplantae > Streptophyta > Magnoliopsida > Poales > Poaceae > Lolium > Lolium multiflorum. The sequence goes on along the minus strand of CM061747.1, from coordinate 209,598,106 downwards.
AAATAAAAACTAAAAATCATCGCATTCACGGTCCAAGACATGACCCTAACTTGTCAATTTGCCTGTCGTGTCTCAACTATCCAAAACGGCAGTAGCTCCAGACCAAAGCGACGCCTCTGAATGACTGAAAGTGACGCGACCTGTGGTCGATCCGCGGCGTTCAATCCTCCCTCCCAAAATGCGCGGCGCGCCCGACACGGCGACTCAACGCCATTTGGAGCTATACGGCTTTTCTTTTCCTCCGCAAATCGTACCAGCCAAACTTAAAACAGAGGCCGAGTAAAAAGAAATAGCAGCTCATTTTTAAACACTAAGAATTCGTATATAAATTTTTAAAAATTCTGAAATAAAATTCTAGAGGTAGCCCATGATTCGAATTACTTTCTATTCTAGGCTACAAAAAAATGACAAGATCTGATCAATTTTATACACATTTCATCACTACAAAAATTTGTCATATTTTGTCTTTTTGTGTAGCCCAGAATATAAAGTTAGTTCGTTTTGAGATTTTTTTAGTATATTGGCTTTCTCTATGTGGTTTTTTCAGATTTTTAAAACTTCAAAATATAATTTAAAATGTTTCAAACAAAGTCTAGAAGAAACAAAAAAAAGTCAGGATCTTCAAACTCTTTTTTCTTTCAAAACATAATATTGTACTTTTATGAAGGTAACCGTTATACAAATAAATACCAACGACGGATCTTCCATGATTTTAATTTGATTCGCAATTAAAAGGCTACATGCAGACGTGCATCAACCAACATCGACAAAAGTTAAAAATATCGAGGAAAAGAAATCAAACATCTTGGTTGCATACAAATCCTCATTGTCGAGGACTTAGCAGCCTCAATAAATATTGCAAGGACAAACCTTCTCATGACAATCATAAGAAAAACCCATTATTGAGGACTTAGCAGCCGCAATAAATATTGCAAGGATAAACCTTCTCATAACTATCATAAGAAAAAGGTCGAAAATCGGTCTGACAAAGCAAGATCCCGTACCAATGGAAACTTAACGTTCCCACTATGGGAACCAGTTAAGGTGCCGACGGCCCGAAACCGTCGGCACAGGCTAATTTGGCCGTCGGCATATACGTCGACGACCACCGTCGGCACCTCACCGTCAGCACCTCACCGTCGGCACAATAAAGCCTCGACATATAACCATTTGCCGTCGGCATGGGCTAGCCGTCGGCACAGCAATCTAACCGCCGTTTGGGAATTCTGGCTTGAATTTTGTCAAAAAACATTTTTTAAATTTTTTTCTTAATCTCTCACATGGATAAATTTTCTTAACACTTAATCTTAAGTCAAATTACACTAATAGTCTAACTTCCCAATTGGTTACCCATCCTCACACTACTTCAACCCTAGTACGCATAACTTTTCCATTTCTTCGGATTGAGCTTTCAAGATAGAATTAACAGCTTGTTGATAATACGACCATACCAATGCTATTAACCCTTACACTGTGATATCACTGAAAGGATCGTATGCCGCACCTAGAGGGGGGGTGAATAGGTGCTAACCAATTTTTAGTTCTTTTTCAACTTAGGCTTGACACAAAGGTAAATTCTCTAGATATGCAACTAAGTGAATATACCTATATGACAAGGATATCAACTAAGCAAGATATAGCTACGCAATAGGAGATAGAGTGGGATAGAGGTACCGAGAGTGGAGCACGCGATGACACGGAGATGATTCCCGTAGTTCCCTTCCTTTGCAAAAAGGTACGTCTACGTTTGGAGGAGTGTGGTTGCTACGCAAGCCAAACCAACAGCCACGAAGGCTTCACTCAGATCTCCTGTGAGCAACGCCACGAAGGCCTAGCCCACTTCCACTAAGGGATTTCCTCGAGGCGGAAACCGGGCCTTTACAAAGTTCTTGGGGCACACATCCACCAAATTGGAGGCTCCCAAATCTGTAACAATACAACAATCAACAACAACACATCAACAACAAATCAACTAGGGAACCAAATAGGAACACTAGCATGAGATCCCTCAAACAAGTGAGGGGAAATGAACGCTTCGGTGAGGATGTAGATCGGTGTCTTCTCCTTCGAATCTCCAAAGATCAAGAGCTTTGGTTGGGGGAGGAAGGAGATCTTGCAAATCTTGAGTTTCTTGAGGTGGCTCTAATGGAGGTGGCTTGGCAGATTTCTTGTGTAATGATTGAGCAACTTGTCCCTTTGGAGAAGAAAGCTATTTATATGGGTGGAGCTTTCAGATCGGCCGTTGGGGCCAATTTCACTTACACCGGAAGTTCCGGCCAGGATGGCGGAAGTTCCCACCGAAGTACCGGCCATTCCGGCCGGAACTTCCCTACGATAAATTCCTGCAAACCAAAAGAAGGGGCGGAACTTGGGCGGAACTTCCGGTGGCCGGAAGTTCCGGCCAAGTTCCGTTAGAAACTTGAAAACCTTCTTGGACTATAGCCACAGCTCGGAATTTCGGAACTTGTCCGGAAGTTGGGCGGAAGTTCCACGGGCGGAACTTCGGTCGAGAAAGGAGCTGTGGCCAAACTGCGCTGAGGAGCTTCTGCTGAATAAGCGGGCGGAACTTCCGCTTTCTTGGGGCCGGAACTTCCGCCAGTCACAGAAAAACTGCAGAACTCCAGAACAGCTAAAGCAATTCACCGATCCAACATAATTTTTGATAGCTTGTACCTGTCTACATCAACACACATAAAAATTGTAGGATAACGTTGCATAGAAAACAAAAAAATTCCTACCGCGAACACGCAATCCAAGCCAAGATGCAATCTAGAAGACGGTAGCAACGAGGGGGTATCGAGTCTCACCCTTGAAGAGATTCCAAAGCCTACAAGATGAGGCTCTTGTTGCTGCGGTAGACGTTCACTTGCCGCTTGCAAAAGCGCGTAGAAGATCTTGATCACGATCGCCGGCGCCACAACGGGCAGCACCTCCGTACTCGGTCACACGTTCGGTTGTTGATGAAGACGACGTCCACCTCCCGTTCCAGCGGGCAGCGGAAAGTAGTAGCTCTTGAATCCGACAGCACGACGGCGTGGTGTCGGTGGTGGTGGAGAAATCCGGCGGCTTCGCTAAGCGTGCGGGATGTGGTGGAGGAGAGAGACCGCTAGGGTTTGGGGAGAGAGAGGGGTTGGGCGCCGGCCCTCTGGGTGCGGCCAAGGCTGAGGCTTGAAGTAGCCAGCCCCCTCTCCTATGCCCCTCATTATATAGGTGGAAGCCCCAAGAGTTCTAGTCCAAGTCTTCGAATAAGACCCCAACACTAAAACCTCCCATATGTGGGAAACCTACTTAAGGAGGGAGTCCTACCCAAGGTGGGACTCCCACCTTTCCTTGAGGTGGGTTGGCCGGCCACCCTAGGGAGTCCACCTTGGACTCCTCCCTTTAGGGTTGGCTGGCCATGCAGTCCCTCCGGGACTCTACTTTCCATGGTGATTTCTTCCGGACTTTTCTAGAACCTTCTAGAACCTGCCATAAATGCACGGATCATTTCCAAACTTGGAATATGACTTCCTATATGAATCTTATTCTCCGGACCATTCGGAACTCCTCGTGATGTCGGGATCTCATCCGGGACTCCGAACAAATATTCGAACTCCATTCCATATTCAAGTTCTACCATTTCAACATCAAACCTTAAGTGTGTCACCCTACGGTTCGTGAACTATGCGGACATGGTTGAGTACTCACTCCGACCAATAACCAATAGCGGGATCTGGAGATCCATAATGGCTCCCACATATTCAACGATGACTTAGTGATCGAATGAACCATTCACATACGATACCAATTCCCTTTGTCACGCGATATTTTACTTGTCCGAGGTTTGATCATCGGTATCACTCTATACCTTGTTCAACCTCGTCTCTGACAAGTACTCTTTACTCGTACCATGGTATGTGGTCTCTATGAACTTATTCATATGCTTGCAAGACATTAGACGACATTCCACCGAGAGGGCCCAGAGTATATCTATCCGTCATCGGGATGGACAAATCCACTGTTGATCCATATGCCTCAACTCATACTTTCCGGATACTTAATCCCACCTTTATAACCACCCATTTACGCAGTGGCGTTTGATGTAATCAAAGTACCTTTCCGGTATAAGTGATTTACATGATCTCATGGTCATAAGGACTAGGTAACTATGTATCGAAAGCTTATAGCAAATAACTCAATGACGTGATCTTATGCTATGCTTAATTGGGTGTGTCCATTACATCATTCATACAATGATATAACCTTGTTATTAATAACATCCAATGTTCATGATTATGAAACTAATCATCCATTAATCAACAAGCTAGTTTAAGAGGCATACTAGGGACTTCTTTGTTGTCTACATATCACACATGTACTAATGTTTTGGTTAATACAATTATAGCATGATATATAAACATTTATCATAAACACAAAGATATAAATAATAACCACTTTATTATTGCCTCTAGGGCATATCTCCTTCAGTCTCCCACTTGCACTAGAGTCAATAATCTAGTTTACATTTGTAAAGATATAACACCTTGGCCTTGGTGCTTTATCATGTATTGCTCACGGGAGAGGTTTTAGTCAACGGATCTGACACGCTCAGAAACGTATGTATTTTGTAATTCATTTGCGTCTCAACGCATCACTCATTTCCAAATGAGTCGGTATTAAATATGTTTGGTCTTCTGGTGGAACCTTAATTCCGCGGTCTGAAATATGTCACTAATATTGTCACACACAATATAGCTTCAAAGTTCTGACACATCAGAACTACACCAAGTTCTCAAAGAACCTCTTGACTTAACATCCTTTGTCATTGTCAAAACAATGACATACTCTGCCTTCTTTTGTAGAATCCATCACAATATTTAGAACTCTTCTAAATCTAGCATAAACAACTTCTAGCTCATTGTGCTACCTTTTAAACAACACTTAGTCTAATTTGATATTGAAATTATATTTTATATGTGACAAAACCAATATCGGTGTAACACCTTACAGCGATTTGTTTGTCATTTCCTCATACAAAACTATATATATATATATCCTTAGTTCTTCTAAAGTACTCAAGGATATTCTTACTGTCGTCAATGATCATCATATGAATCATTCTGGTATATGCTCATAACACTTTATAGCACATGACATCTGATTGTGTACATATTATTCGTGATCTATAATCACTCATGTGTTTTTACTCATTGAGTGTCACATACATTCAAATCTTGTTAAAACTTAACATGACAAGAACATTTTCTTAATATTTATATATTGAACTACTTCAATATCCATTCTATGTACTTTGACTTAAACTTATTATGTGTTTCAATCTATCTTCATAGATCTTGACACTAAATATGTTTCAGTCCATATTCTTTCATTGAAATTAATTTCTCAATGAAACCTTTTAATCAAGTATATAATTACATCATTTATAACCAACTATATGTCACCTACATGAAGTATTATAAATATGTCTCAGCGCTCCACTTAATTTCTTGCAAATGCAAGCCTCTTCATTGTCTCTTGATGAAATCAAAAACTCTTTGACTATTTCATCTGGTGAAGATTCCAACTCCGCGATACTCACTTCATCCAATTGAAGTTTGTATACCTATCTAGTATTCTACGGACAGGCAAAACTCTTGGTTGTATTTTGTATACACCTTTAATACATACTTCTGATAAGTAATGTATTTTGCCATCCTACTAGCATATCTCATAAAATAAATATGTAGTGATTACTAGAATAATCCACATAGACTACAAGCATTGCTACGGAAGATCTAATCTTATCGTAGTCAACTCTTTGAACTTTGTCGTAAACAATTTTTCGACAAGTCGAGCTCTTTCAAGGATATTTCATCCAAGTCTATAGATCCATTTGCTTTCAAAAAGTATTCATCTATTATGGATTTCATGGCGCATGGCCATTTTAACGGAGTCAGGGCCCATCATAACTTCTTTGTTTGTAGTTGGTTTATCATTGTTCAAAATCAATCCTTTGTTCACAAATCATTTATTTGATCACAAAGTAAACCATACCTACAAGGTTCAATATGTACTTCGATCTCCATGGCTAAAACACTTTGTAGTCATGGGAGCCATGATCGTCGTGGCCGCTTCCTAAACAAATTCCGATGCTGCGCTACTCTGATCATTATGCTCAGGTTCATAAACCTTATCAAATTATATTGTCCTCCCACTCAAAAACTTCACTATAAACAATTTCTCGGAAATAAGAAACATTGACAAACACTTTTGTCTTTGTCTCGTGGGTAGAATTCCCAATTAAATCTCTGGGATAACCAACAAAGACATTCATCCGATTTTGGTTGTAAACTCTTAGACCAAAATTTAAAGAAAGACTATTAGGGTTTATACCCATACCATAACTTGTATGGTGTCATTTCAACGGATCATGATGATGCTCTATTCAGTGTAAAAGCGGTAGTCACTAAAGCATAATCCACAAAATATAATGGCGTCATAATATTTCATCTCATCATTAATCCAACAAGGTTTGGATACATATCTCGGATACTATATCATCATTATGATACTCCAAGAAATGTGAGTTGTAGAACAATTTCATAACTCTCTTAGATGTTTGCTAAAACTCGTAATTCAAATATTTCTACCATGATCCAATCATAGATATTTGACTTTTCTATTACGATGATTTCCACTTCATGCTGAAAATTATTTGAATCCATTCAAATGTTTCAAACTTCTTCCTTATTGAATATATCCACATATATATACTCAATTCATTGTTGAAAGTTTTCATGAAGTAGAAGAATCTCCCGCACACAACTATGCCCAGTGAACCACATACATCATCATGTATTTTTCCACTAAGTTAGTTGCCCGTTCAACTTTTGGCCTATGAACGGTATTTTAATCATTCTCTTTAGAAAAGATTTGCAAGCGTCAAATGATTCAAAAATCAAGTGACTCCAAAAATCCATTTGCATGGAGTTCCTTCATGCGTTCCTTTCTAACATGACCTAAATGGCGGTTCCACAAATAAGCGGAATTCAAATCATTTGCCTTATGGCATTTTAGCGTCAGTTTTATGTATGTGTGTTTCACCATTAAGATTTATAATAACTTATCCATCGTACATGGAGTAATGTAATAATTTGAACAACTCATTGTTTTCATTTGACCAGAGCAAAATAACAATTATTAAGTTCTTTATTATAAATTCTAAGGGCTAGATAGAATGCCAACGACGAACACAATAACACTTTATTTTGTTCCAGACGTGCATTCCTATCATATTCCTTGTCAGTCACTTAGGCCATTGTATTCTTGTATTGCGTTGTTTTGTATGACACTTCATATCAACCAATATGGTACTAATACCCAAGAATTTCATTGTGTGACTTAACTAGGAATACAACCATAACATGTATATCATTTATATACACCTGAGCTAGACTTTCTAGTCTTTTCTTTTCTTTTTGCCAAAATATCTTTTGCAGTTTCTCTTTTAGCTTTCCTCATTATTCAGAAAAACACTTCAACATCAATAACTTCTAGGTTTGTTGGTTAAATACCAATAACCTTGAGGTTCTTATTTTGAAGTTGATCATCATATGACAAGTGTTCCGGATTTCACTATTAGTAACCTTGTAATATGATGAACAATTTCACTCATAATTTTATCCATCAATTCATGACAACTTTCTGAGACCATGTCTGTACATGCTAGGCTCATAAAGTTTAACCTTAGTATTCGCATGTGCAAATCTGGCTTGCACCCGTTGTATGCACGTAGAATCTATCACACCCATCATCACGTGATGCTTCGATACGACGAGTCTTAGCAACGGTGCATACTAAGGATGATAACTTCATGGATATGCGAATATCGTTAGTGCTCCAATAGTTGGAGGATTGTGACGCCTGGCGTCTTCAACCTTCATACATTCCCATAAAACTTATGAGTTTATGTAGTCTCACCAAATTATATTCTATCATCTTGCAATAAGGTCTTAGATATCACATATATCTCATACCTTGATTATTTCTGAAAACTAAATTTTCAGCTCCTTACTTTTCAAACAAATTTGAACTTCAAGTTTGACGGAGACAAGATAACTTTAGGTACTAATTGAAACCATAGCTCTTTGAATCAACAATGCGAGGTTTACTAAAAGTTTGCAATAGGACTTAATCAATTCTTGATTCTTTAACAATACGGTACCAATCCGTAAAGTTTCTTGTCAGATTTTAACAGTATTTCTATCTCAATAACAAGACTAGCGCATGGTAGAAAACGGATGCCAATACTACAAAATTAATTCAAAATACTACTCAGACTATGTTTATGATAATTAGTTCATGTTTTAATCTAATTACTAATGAACTCCCACTTAATACAACATCCCTCATAGTTGTTAAGTGGTACACGATCCAAATCCACTACACCAAAACCGATCATCACGTGAGATGATGTAGCTTCAATGGTGAACATCAACATGTTGATCATATCATCCATATGACTCGTGTTCAACCTTTCGGTTTCCGTTGTCCCGAGGCCATGTCTGTACATGCTAGGCTCGTCAAGCAAACCCAAGTATTCCGCGTGTGCAACATGGCTTACACCCGTTGTATGTGAACGTTGAATCTATCACATCCGATCATCACGAGATGCTTCGACGAACTGTACAACGGTGCATACGGGAGAACACTTTATTATCTTGATATTAATGTGAGGGATCATCTTATAATGCTACCGTCGCGATCTAAGCAAAATAAGATGCATAAAGGATTAACATCACATGCAGTTTATATGTGATATGATATGGCCCTTTTGTCTTTGTGCCTTCGATCTTCATCTCCAAAGCACGGACATGATCTCTATCATCAACGGGCATGATCTCCATCATCGTCGGCGTAGCGTCAAGGTTCATGGCGCCGTCTTCATGGTTGTTCACCTCATGTAGCAACTATTACAACTACTTTGAAAAACTACTCAACATGAAATTTAAAAACAACCATAAGGCTCCTGCCGGTTGCCACAATAGAATAATGATCATCTCATACATATTCATCATCACATTATGGCCATATCACATCGCCAAACCCTGCAAAAACAAGTTAGACGACTCTAATTTGGTTTGCATATTTTACGTGGTTTAGGGTTTCGAGAGAGATCTAATCTACCTACGAACATGAACCACAACGGTGATACTAGTGTTGTCAATAGAAGAGTAAGTTGAATCTTCACTATAGTAGGAGAGACAGACACCCGCAAAGCCTCTTATGCAATACAAGTTGCACGTCGAACGAGGAACAAGTCTCATGAACGCGGTCATGTAAAGTTAGTCCGGGCCGCTTCATCCCACTATGCCACAAAGATGCAAAGTACTCAAACTAAAGATAACAAGAGCATCAACGCCACAAAACCATTGTGTTCTACTCGTGCAACCATCTATGCATAGACACGGCTCTGATACACTGTAGGATAACGTTGCATAGAAAACAAAAAATTTCCTACCGCGAACACGCAATCCAAGCCAAGATGCAATCTAGAAGACGGTAGCAACGAGGGGTATCGAGTCTCACCCTTGAAGAGATTCCAAAGCCTACAAGATGAGGCTCTTGTTGCTGCGGTAGACGTTCACTTGCCGCTTGCAAAGCGCGTAGAAGATCTTGATCACGATCGCTTCCGGCGCCACGAACGGGCAGCACCTCCGTACTCGGTCACACGTTCGGTTGTTGATGAAGACGACGTCCACCTCCCGTTCCAGCGGGCAGCAGAAGTAGTAGCTCCTCTTGAATCCGACAGCACGACGGCGTGGTGTCGGTGGTGGTGGAGAAATCCGGCGGAGCTTCGCTTAAGCGTGCGGGATGTGGTGGAGGAGAGAGACCGCTAGGGTTTGGGGAGAGAGAGGGGTTGGGCGCCGGCCCTCTAAGGGGTGCGGCCAAGGCTGAGGCTTGAAGTAGCCAGCCCCCTCTCCTATGCCCCTCATTATATAGGTGGAAGCCCCAAGAGTTCTAGTCCAAGTCTTCGAATAAGACCCCAACACTAAAACCTCCCATATGTGGGAAACCTACTCAAGGAGGGAGTCCTACCCAAGGTGGGACTCCCACCTTTCCTTGAGGTGGGTTGGCCGGCCACCCTAGAGGAGTCCACCTTGGACTCCTCCCCTTTAGGGTTGGCTGGCCATGCAAGGTGGAGTCCCTCCGGGACTCTACTTTCCATGGTGATTTCTTCCGGACTTTTCTAGAACCTTCTAGAACCTGCCATAAATGCACCGGATCATTTCCAAACTTGGAATATGACTTCCTATATATGAATCTTATTCTCCGGACCATTCCGGAACTCCTCGTGATGTCCGGGATCTCATCCGGGACTCCGAACAAATATTCGAACTCCATTCCATATTCAAGTTCTACCATTTCAACATCAAACCTTAAGTGTGTCACCCTACGGTTCGTGAACTAGGCGGACATGGTTGAGTACTCACTCCGACCAATAACCAATAGCGGGATCTGGAGATCCATAATGGCTCCCACATATTCAACGATGACTTCAGTTATCGAATGAACCATTCACATACGATACCAATTCCCTTTGTCACGCGATATTTTACTTGTCCGAGGTTTGATCATCGGTATCACTATACCTTGTTCAACCTCGTCTCTGACAAGTACTATTTACTCGTACCATGGTATGTGGTCTCTTATGAACTTATTCATATGCTTGCAAGACATTAGACGACATTCCACCGAGAGGGCCCAGAGTATATCTATCCGTCATCGGGATGGACAAATCCCACTGTTGATCCATATGCCTCAACTCATACTTTCCGGATACTTAATCCCACCTTTATAACCACCCATTTACGCAGTGGCGTTTGATGTAATCAAAGTACCTTCCCGGTATAAGTGATTTACATGATCTCATGGTCATAAGGACTAGGTAACTATGTATCGAAAGCTTATAGCAAATAACTCAATGACGTGATCTTATGCTATGCTTAATTGGGTGTGTCCATTACATCATTCATACAATGATATAACCTTGTTATTAATGACATCCAATGTTCATGATTATGAAACTAATCATCCATTAATCAACAAGCTAGTTTAAGAGGCATACTAGGGACTTCTTTGTTGTCTACATATCACACATGTACTAATGTTTCGGTTAATACAATTATAGCATGATATATAAACATTTATCATAAACACAAAGATATAAATAATAACCACTTTATTATTGCCTCTAGGGCATATCTCCTTCAAAAATATACATAGTGTTGACGTCAAACACACAAAACCCAAAAGGGCGGGAAATGTTCTTTCAATCTCCCCCTTTTTGGTGTTTGATGACAACACAAGTATTTGCAAGGAATGGATAATGTAAACAACAATGTGAGAGATATAGAGGAGCTCCCCCTAGATATGAGCAATGGTACATAAGAAGCTCCCCCTATATCTTGCATCCGTCTTCCAAGGGTTAGCAATACAACATAGTGATAAGCATATGGATAATAAGATCATGCACACATAGATAACCAAGGAAGACTCACATACGGAGTTTACCATACACAAATAAGGTTCCAAGCACATAGATAGAGTTTACAATCCAAATAAACTAGAACATAGTTCAACACCACAAGATAAAACGAATCACAAGCGATAAAAATCAAAGCCAACACGAGCTTGTGACTCCCCCATGCAAATACCCAACGGAGAGCAACCTAATAAGGTTCTCACTCTCCCCCTTTGGCACCAAGGCACCAAAAAGGGAAAGGAGAAACTACACGTCCCAAGGGTCGGCGTTAGCCCAGCCGGGAGGGAGGTTCGATGTAGCGCCGGGGTAGGGAGGAGTGTGCGGAGGAGACTCGATCTCAAGACCATCTGGAGGGAGAGGCATGCCATGCTGAGAGACCCACTCCGCCTCCGGAGTGATGTTCTCCTCGGATCCGGGAGGAGACACGTCCACCGCAAGTGCCCTCATGATGCTCTTCTGACGAACCCGAGACTTCTTGGCTTCTGCATGCTGCTGATACTGACGGTGGTTGACTGCAGAGGTGAGGCAAAAGATCTGTCTCATGCGGCGAGCAAGCTTAGAAGCCCAGCTTGGTGGCTTCTCATCCATGGGGTTAACATCTTCAAGAGGAGAGTTGTGGCGCTTGGCCCTCAATGACTTCACTTCATGGGATGTGAGAGTGAGTGGAATGGATTGAACGAGTCTAGCCTGACAAGTCTCCATCCAAGTGTCCTCAATGAGCTTCATAATGTACGGAGCATAGGCGGGAAGCTTCTTCTCCATCACACATGACCACATCTCATGATAGATGTAGTCCATCACATCAAGCTTCTCACCGGTGCCCTTCTTAGCAAAAGAGTTGGCCATAAGATCCACTTCATAAAGATGTAGCTCATCAAGGTTGCCACCCTTTGGTCCAATGGTTTCCCGGTAGACTCTAAGCATAATATCCCAAGTAGGGAGAAGATCCGCACTCTTGCCCGGTACACCCCAACCGGGGATGTAGAGGTGCTCCAAGACTTCCCTTGTTTGAGCCCATGAGCTATCATGGCACCTCCAACCATTTGCATCAACGCCCGGGTAGCGAGGATATCCAAGGGCGGCTCCAAACTTTGCCAAGTTAGACTCAAGGAGCCTCTCATGAGTCATCCACCGAAATGTTCTTGCTTCATCTTGCTCAAAGTGGACGGTGGCATAGAATTGTTGAATCAACCCAACATCATAGTCCTTGTTGAGCTCCATAATGGGATAGAGCCCAAACTCTCCACACATGGCATAGGCTTCTTCAAAGTACTTATTAGCGGCCATCTTCCCGGTGTCAATAGCATGTTGAGGGGCTACCCCCTTCTTGAATGGTATGTAGATCTCATAGAATATCTCCTCTTGGGTCTTGTTGTGGAACCGCTTATCCCCAACCCTATTGTTCCGAGGGGTGAGGTAAGGGTTCATGTCACGGAGCTCCTTGTACTCATTATATTGCATGCCCTTCACGGATATATGTATGTTCTTCCCACGAACAGCCGGTGACTTGAGCCTCTGAGCAGCTGCAGCTTGCTGGCGAGCGGTGAGCTTGGATGGTCGGGTTTGCTCAAGCTCTTCCTCAACCTCATCCACATGATCCTTGCCTCTCTTCTTGGAACCACCTGATAACGGAATCAATATGATAGGAATGATGAATGAGTGCACATAAGCAAGGAGGCCAAACACCAGAGCATGCACAGGATATCGGGTAACAGCAGAAAAAATCGCCAGGCCGGAAGTTCCGGTGAGAACCGGCGGAAGTTCCGCCCCGGGCGGAAGTTCCGGCGTGAAGGGCCGGAACTTCCGGCTGTTCGAAAACAGCGGCAGTTTCTCACCAGATCTGAGGCAATGGCTAAGAGAACCGCATTACCACGACATCCTAAGCACGATCTAGTAGAGGAAAGGCATCTAGAGGATTTCTACCATAGCTTTGCCTAGAGTATGCCCTATATTTCATCTAGTGAGGTCTACCCACACATAGAGAGGGAGAGGGCACAAACCGGGGGGAGCCATGGAGGAGAAGAGGGAGAGGATGCCGATCCACGGAGACGATCCGGCGGGGAGCGCCGGAGGAGGGAGATCCGGCCGGAGGAGCAGCAGCCGTCACAGGGGAGGAGCACCACCAAATAGATCTTGGAAAGGGGAAAAGTGAGGAAGATGGAACTGCTCACCCGTTCGGCCCAGTTATATAGTGGCCACTTAAGGCCGAAAGTTCCGCTCGTTGGAGCCGGAACTTCCGGTCTCGCAGGAACCACCCAGGCTGGACACGAACAAGGCTGAACTGGCGAAAAGATACCAGCCGGAAGTACCGGTCGAAACGACCGGAACTTCCGGTGGAACAGGAAACTGTGCCCAAAAACAGGATTTTGACACGAACAAGGTGCACTTGGAGAAGGTGAAGGATATGTCTTAGATGAGATAGGCTTAGGACAGATACGCCAAACTGTGAGATGGTACATGATCACTCATTTTTGCAAATAATGCAAATGAAGGCCAAAAATGAGTGATTTCCCATAAACAAGGAGATGTCAATAAAATCCAATGAAGATCCAAACAACTCCAACTCTTCACGAAGAAGAGTGCGGTGGCCTAGGCCACCATATATGAGTGTTATGATATGGCACCGCGAAGATATATCTTGGGTCCAAACCACTACTCATCATTTAAGCTCACATATCAACATATGATATAACGAGAATGAAATCTTTAATGTTGGCATTATGGGGGAGGGATAGCTCAATAATTTAAACCGCACTCCCCTATTTCCATGCCCACATCTAAACCAAATAAAGTTTTGAGACAAAGGTGTGTTTGCAAGATGGTCAAGCTATACTCCTTGAATCGATGATATTTAGCTCATTCCTCAAATAAGAGAATCTTGCTTCATCAAGAGGCTTCGTGAATATATCGGCAAGTTGATCTTTGGTTGGAACATAGATAAGCTCAATATCACCACGGGCAACATGATCCCTAATGAAATGATTCCGGATCTCAATATGCTTCGTTCTTGAATGTTGCACCGGATTATAGGCAATCTTGATGGCACTTTCATTGTCACATAATAGAGGCACTTTGTCACAAATGACACCGTATTCCTTTAAAGTTTGCCTCATCCATAACAATTGAGTGCATCCACTTGCGGCGGCAACATATTCGGCTTCGGCGGTGGAGAGAGATATACAATTTTGCTTCTTAGAAGACCAACACACCAAGGACCTACCAAGGAATTGGCAAGCCCCGGAAGTTGATTTCCTATCATCCTTGTCACCCGCCCAATCCGCATCGGTATAACCATTGAGAATAAAACTTGAGCCTTTGGGGTACCAAATACCATATCTTGGGGTATCAACCAAATATCGAAAGATTCTTTTGAGAGCCATCATGTGGCTCTCCTTAGGAGAAGCTTGATACCTTGCACACACACCAACACTCAACACTATGTCCGGTCTAGATGCACAAAGGTAAAGCAAGGATCCAATCATGGAGCGATATACCTTTTGATCCACCTCTTTACCATTGGGATCTAGTGCAAGATGACATTTGGTAACCATAGGAGTGGCCACACCCTTCATCTCGGTCATCTTGAACCTCTTGAGCATGTCTTGGAGATATTTTGCTTGGTTGATGAAGGTTCCTTCCCTCAATTGCTTGATCTCAAAACCAAGGAAGAACTTCATCTCTCCCATCATAGACATCTCAAACCTATCGGTCATAAGCTTTGAGAATTCATCATTGAAAGCTTTGTTAGTAGACCCAAATATAATATCATCAACATATAATTGGCAAACGAAAAGCTCCCCATTGACCCTCTTAGTAAAAAGAGTGGGGTCGATTAGCCCAACATCAAACCCACGATCTACCAACAATTCCTTAAGGTGCTCGTACCAAGCTCTAGGAGCTTGTTTGAGACCATAAAGTGCTTTATCAAGCTTGTAGACATGGTTAGGAAAGTTGAGATCCTCGAACCCCGGGGGTTGCTTAACATAAACCTCTTCATGCAAAGGACCATTAAGAAAAGCACTTTTCACATCCATTTGTTGTAACTTAAAGTTATGATGCGATGCATAAGCAAGAAGGATACGGATGGACTCAAGGCGAGCCACGGGAGCATAGGTTTCTCCAAAGTCAATTCCCTCAACTTGAGAGAACCCTTGAGCCACCAATCTTGCCTTGTTCCTCACAACATTTCCAAACTCATCTTGCTTGTTCTTGAAAATCCATTTAGTGCCTATAACATTGCGGCACTCCTTTGGCTTCTTTACTAAAGTCCACACTTTGTTGCGCTTGAAGTTGTTGAGTTCTTCATGCATAGCTTCCAACCAATCCGAATCTTCAAGGGCTTCAAATACTTTCTTGGGTTCCACTAAGGAGATATAAGCATGATGATTGCTAAAGTTAGCCAATTGCCTTCTTGTGGAAACCTTTGCCCTTACATCACCAAGAACCTTGTCATGTGTGTGTTCAAGACGCTCAAGTTGCCTTTCTCTTCTTGCTAGACGACGGGCCTCGATCTCCTCCTTGGTCCTTCTTGGCCTTGGAGGTGTCACTTGATCAACTTGATCATTTGGGTCCCCGTCTTGACCTTCAACTTGAGCTTCCTCAATTACTTGGGGTTGCTCAACCTCATGTGCTTGATCTTGGACAATATTTGGTGAAGCGCAAATATCAAATGGATACTCATCGGAGCCATCATGAATTCTTGGTTGATCTTTTCCTTGATCTTGTTTATGAGGGAGGGTTTTCTTCTTGTTCTTGGGTTGGTGCATCATTAGCTTCAAGAGATGGGGTTTGTTGATGTTGAGAGGATGAGGGCTCCACCGTGGTAGAGCATAGTTCTTCCCGAGATGCCACACCGTGTCCCTCAATGGGGCGGAAAAATCCCACACCCATTCTTACTATGGCATCTTGAGGTATTTCATCACCTGCACACACATCAACTTGCCCCACTTGGGAGCCATCATTTTCTTCGAACCTCACACTACAAGATTCAATGATAATCCCGGAGGCTATATCAAAGACTCTATAAGTGTGAGATTCGGCACCGTAACCAACAAATATACCCTCCAAAGCTTTAGGAGCAAACTTAGATAAACGAACTCCTTTGATTTTGTAGAAACACTTACACCCGAACACCTTGAAGTATGAGATATTAGGCTTGTTCCCGGTGAGTATTTCATATGGAGTCTTGTTCAAGCCCTTGCGGAGATAGAGCCGGTTAGAGGAGTGGCAAGCGGTGGAGATGGCTTCCGCCCAAAAGTTATAGCGGGATTTATACTCCGCCATCATAGATCTTGCCATATCCATAAGAGTCCGGTTCTTCCTCTCCGCAACACCATTTTGTTGAGGGGTGTAAGCAGCGGAATATTGATGTCGAATCCCCTCATCACTAAGAAAATCATTGAGTGTATAGTTCTTGAACTCGGAGCCGTTGTCACTTCTTATTGCCATAATGAAGAGGTTGTGTTGGCGTTGCACCTCGGTAGCAAAGTCAATGAATATTTGTTGAGTCTCATCTTTCGTCTTGAGAAAGTAGACCCAAGTGTATCTTGAGTAATCATCAACAATCACCAAGCAATGTTTCTTCGCACCAAGACTTGCATGAGTAACGGGACCAAAGAGATCCACATGGAGGAGCTCCAAGATCCTCTTGGAAGAGATGATAGTCTTGCTTGGATGCGGAGAGTCATGCATTTTGCCTTCAACACAAGCCCTACAAACACGATCTTTGGCAAAAGACACATTTTCCATTAGTCCCACAATATGGTTCCCCTTGTGAAGACTTTGCAAAGTTCTCATGTTGACATGGGCTAGGCGGCGATGCCACAACCAACCCACGTCCGCCTTTCCGAATAGGCACATCGCACTTGTCGTGGTGGTCCCCGAAAAGTCCACCACATACAAGTTGTGTTCGCGATACCCAACGAAAGCAACTTTTAGAGTCTTGCTCCACAAGAGGACCACAATATCATTATCAATAAAGACGGTGAAACCCATCTTGCCAAGGGCGGAAACGGAAAGCAAATTGTAACCAAGGGTTTTGACAAGCATGACATCCACAAGAGTAATGTTGTGTGCAACCACAACCTTGCCAAAACCCAATACCTCGGATGTAGAATTATCGCCAAAGGAGACGGTGATATCATTTATGTTAGGCCTCAACTCCTTGACGAGGTTCTTGCCGCCGGTCATATGACTTGTACATCCACTATCAAGTACCCATTTTGAACCTCCGGCAGCATAGTCCTCGGAGGATTGAGCCATGAGGCAACTTTCTTCCTCCACATGAATGACCTCATTGGGGGATTCACTTGGTGATGAAGAGTTAGTGGAGAGGGAGGCAAGAGCGACCAATCCATTAGAGGTTGCATCTTCTTCATCATCAACATCATCATCTCCGGAGGTATACTCTTCTTGAGTTGATAGCACAATAGGTGTGTCCAAGGAGGACCTTGCCATGAAGCAATGTGCATTCTTGATATGAGGGTTCTCATTGGGAGATTCAAAGAGAGATGAAGAGGGTATGTTGGTGGTGACGATGGCGGCCAATTCCTTTGAGCTTTCTTCATCTTCATCACCACTAGAGCTTTCAACTTCATCGGATGAATATTCTTCCCTTGTTACTAGCACAACTCTTGAGGGCCTCTTGCCCTTCTTGGTCTTGTTGTTGTAGAACTTCTTGTTGGGGGCTTTTGAATATTTGCCCTTTGTGTCTTTGCTCTTGTCCTTGGGAATGAGCCTCCCATTATGAAGCTCTCTATTCTCATAGGGGCATTCGGCAATGAAGTGGCGCTTGTCATCACAATTGTAGCATGATCTTGTCTTTGGACCAAAGCTAGTGAACCCACTTTTGTTGTTCCTCTTGATGTTGTCTTCCTTGGCCTTGGAGGGATCAACCCAAAAGGATTTTGCATGGAAGGCCATGTGATCATGGTAGTGGCATTGCAAATCTTCCGGATAGGACATACTCCAAGATGCCCTATAAGATTCTTGAGGAATCACTTCTTCAACGGAGTTGACCACCAAGGCAAGGTTGGAACCTTTTGCCATCCCAAGAGCACGATTGCGAGAATCATGAGAGGTTTCCTCAAGCACCTTGAGAGCTTGCATCTCGTGCACGACTTGTTGAGAGGTGAGAGAGGAATAGCATTCCCTCCCCACAAGAGTCTTGACATCAATGGGTACAAATGGCATCATGCATTCAATGTACTTCTCCTTGATCCAAGAGTCATTGATGTGGGTGGCACCAATAAGCCGGAAGGCATCGGCAACGGTGAGAAGTCTTCCATACATGTCTTCATGATCTTCATCCGGTAGCCTCATGAACCCTTCGGCTTTATTCTTAAGAGCATTATACTTGTTCCTCCTTGTGCTCTCACTTCCAATGCAACTAGCGGTCAAACCATCCCAAGCTTCCTTGGCGGTGGTGTAGTTCCGGACACGATGCAATTCCTTTGTCCCCACACTAGTTTGAATCATGTACAAGGCGGTGTTGTTGAGTTGACTATCAACCGCTTCTCTTCTAGTCAACTTGTCGGGGTTGTATGGCTTGAAGCCCTCCAAGATGATTCTCCATAATTCATTGGAGGCACTACAAACATGAGAGCGGAACTCAAATTGCCAAGTATCAAAATTATCAATAGAAAACTTAGGTGGGTCGCCCCGAATGTTCAAATGGGGATGGGGAACCGGTATATCGGGAGATAGAAAAGGTGGAGCTACTCGATTGTAGCTTTCACCTCCACTAGTTCCCCTAGGAGATGCAATGGGAGATTTGATAGTGTTTAAGTTATCACCTTCCACGGGTTTGGTAGATGAGGGTAAGTCCGAAGCCTCTCCCTCATCTAACGCACCCGTGTCTTTTACCTCTACACTAGGAGCCTTGGGAAGGGCCGGAGCCAAAAGCTCGGCAATCATCTTTTTCATGCTTTCCATTTGGGCTTCCATGGAGGACTTCAATGAATTGAAGTCTTCCATGGAGACCGTCTTGGCGGCCCCTTCCGAGGGCTCCTCGTCCGGCATACTCTTAGGCGGTTAAGCCCGAAATAAGAGCCGAGGCTCTGATACCAATTGAAAGGATCGTATGCCGCACCTAGGGGGGGTGAATAGGTGCTAACCAATTTTTAGTTCTTTTTCAACTTAGGCTTGACACAAAGGTAAATTATCTAGATATGCAACTAAGTGAATATACCTATATGACAAGGATATCAACTAAGCAAGATATAGCTACGCAATAGGAGATAGAGTGGGATAGAGGTAACCGAGAGTGGAGCACGCGATGACACGGAGATGATTCCCGTAGTTCCCTTCCTTTGCAAGAAGGTACGTCTACGTTTGGAGGAGTGTGGTTGCTACGCAAGCCAAACCAACAGCCACGAAGGCTTCACTCAAATCTCCTGTGAGCAACGCCACGAAGGCCTAGCCCACTTCCACTAAGGGATTTCCTCGAGGCGGAAACCGGGCCTTTACAAAGTTCTTGGGGCACACATCCACAACCAAATTGGAGGCTCCCAAATCTGTAACAATACAACAATCAACAACAACACATCAACAACAAATCAACTAGGGAACCAAATAGGAACACTAGCATGAGATCCCTCAAACAAGTGAGGGGGAAATGAAGAACGCTTCGGTGAGGATGTAGATCGGTGTCTTCTCCTTCGAATCTCCAAAGATCAAGAGCTTTGGTTGGGGGAGGAAGGAGATCTTGCAAATCTTGAGTTTCTTGAGGTGGCTCTAATGGAGGTGGCTTGGCAGATTTCTTGTGTAATGATTGAGCAACTTGTCCCTTTGGAGAAGAAAGCTATTTATATGGGTGGAGCTTTCAGATATGACCGTTGGGGACGAATTTCACTTACACCGGAAGTTCCGGCCAGGATGGCCGGAAGTTTCGGCTTCCACCGGAAGTACCGGCCATTCGGGCCGGAACTTCCGCCTCTGATAAATTTCCTGCAAAGCAAAAGAAGGGGCGGAACTTCCGGTGGCCGGAAGTTCCGGCCAAGTTCCGGAAACTTGCGAAAACTTTACTGGACTATACTGAGCCACAAACTCGGAATTCGGAACTTGTCCGGAAGTTGGGCGGAAGTTCCGGCGGAACTTCCGGCCAACTTCCGGAACTTCCGGGAAGAAAGGAGCTGTGGCCAAACTGCGCGAGGAGCTTCTGCTGAATAAGCCGGCGGAACTTGCTGGCGGAACTTCCGCCCGATCCAGAAAAAAGCAGAACTCAGAACAGCTAAAGCAATTCACCGATCCAACATAATTTTTGATAGCTTGTACCTGTCTACATCAACACACATAAAAATATACATAGTGTTGACGTCAAACACACAAAACCCAAAAGGGCGGGAAATGTTCTTTCAATCACAACTATTTATAATTTTGAACTTTAAACAATTATTTAAATTAACATCAATGATTAGTAATAATAATTTTTATGCAGAATTCAATTATTAATTTTATTTTCTAAAAAATATAAAATCCTAAATTTTTATCAAAAAAATAAAATCTTCCTTCTTTCATATTATTAGACCCGTGATATCATAGCTCTTTATAATTTTGAACTTTAAACTATTATTTAAATAAACATTAATGGTTAAGTAATAATAATCTTTATGCATGCTTGTAATGTCCCAGGTTTAGAGACGATTGAGGGGTAGATTTTAGAAAGGGATGTGCATTGCATAGCAAATTCTGGGGAAATTTCGCGCTTTTAAATAAAAACTGCATCGAAGGGGGACAAGTTTCTCTCTCGACACCTTACAGGGTTAGGGTTTCGAGAGTGCGACAAACTTGTACCTCACTTAACTAGATTAGGTTTTGAGAAGAGAGGGGGAGAGATCACATCAAACTTAAGTTGTTTGGGTGAATTCAAAGTTAAGTTGTATGATTGATTTCAACTCAAAGTTGAATTTGAAATTCAAATTCAAACATGAAAATAAATATCACATAAAGTAATTATAAGGAAATTCATTAAATAAATAATAAAGATACAAATATAAATTATACACATTATAATTAAAGCTCATTAGAGAAAACCTTGAGCTTTATTGATCATCACACAAATTACATTGTTTGTACAATATTCATGAGGTAAATAAGTAAATATTACACCACCTTACAAGAATTGCTTTAATAAAAGAAGAAGAAAATTACAAGTAAATAAAATACATCCTAAACTACATGATCATCTTCATCTTAGTCATCACATTGTTCCTGCACAAAAACACAACAAAAGAAAAGTTATGCCAAGTGGCATAGGTTAAAAAGAATGGAAATAGTGGATAATATCAAGTCTGCCGAGCTGATCCAACTCTCACATCCAAGTGCAAAGCATCAGGTACACACACACACAGGCAGCTTACACTGCATGTGTGCATGCTAAACAGCACACCAGCACTGAGAGGAGTCACCAAATGAAATCACCACTGCTGTCGACCAGAGAGAGCAAGGGAGAAGCATATATAACCTTTTTTGAGCCAAACCCTAGCTGTTCACCGGCAGCAACTCCACAAGGGTAAGCACACCAAGAACAGCAAGAACAGGTGAAC
This sequence comes from Lolium multiflorum, assembly GCA_030979885.1. Lineage (NCBI taxonomy): Eukaryota > Viridiplantae > Streptophyta > Magnoliopsida > Poales > Poaceae > Lolium > Lolium multiflorum. Next base: position 209,576,038 of record CM061747.1, on the reverse strand, counting down.
AGCTAGAGCTGTCTCACCTATCCCATAATCACCAGAATCAAACCAAGCATCAAGCTTGCAAGGAGGAGCAGGGCAAGCCAAGAAATCATCACAGCAGCTAAACCTCTACACCAACAACCTTTCTAGGAGCTGGAGTGAGGTATACCACACAAGAGCCTGAGCAAGATCATATCTTGCTCATACTTAAGCATGCTTGCATCACAGGAGCACAGAAGGGTAGGAAAACCCTGGGTGTATCATCATTTGGTTACTAAACCAATTGGTGCCAGCAAGTACAACCAAGGCTAAAAGGAAAATAAACCAGGGAACACTGGTTGTGACAACACAGTGTCAAAACCAGAGAAATCCAGCATGGAATTACTCCTTGTAGTCATTCAGGTTCACAAAGCACCCATTAGCCTAGCTAAACCATCAGATTGACAGGCAACATGTGCCTATCCTGTTTATCAACATCAAGGCTACTGGAAATTCACTAAGTGACTAGCCAGTGAGCATCTATCCATCACAGAAAGCCACCAAATAGGGGAGCTACCCTAGGGCAGCATATGACTACTGCCAGGGTCACCTCAAACCCTAGAACAGCCAAACCAACAAGCCAAATACAAATATCATCACCCTGATTGGGTTCAAAGAAGGGCTAGGGTTCCCAACCACTGTGGGCATCCATCTAGCATAAGCCAATCAAATGTGATGATCATTACTGTATCACAGTTCACATCAATTATCCACTCAATCAATTAAAGCAACACAGATAATTGATATTAACAAGTAAATCATGAAACAGACACATGCTAATGATCCAGAGGATCACTGCAAGCATCAACTGATGCTTGAGCAAGCACCAACACTGATCTGTGCCACACACATACACAGAGTAAGTAACAACAAGGCACAGACAACAGTTAAGCACTCCACTGATCAACTGCTGATGAGCACATGCTCATCAGAGCTTGCCATAGCATGCTAGGGCATGCTAGAGCATCACTAAGCAACAGAGCATGGACCAGGTATTTAGTTGGCTACAGATACTCCACAAATGTCTCACAGATAACCAAATGGCTAACCAAATGATTGTATCCAGAAGCACATCCAAGGCTGGATGAACCACTGGATCCAGATAAATAAGTAAAGCACTTGGTGCTCATCACTGAATCATACAGATAAACCAGCAGTAATGCTCAATCAAGCATACACAGGAAATTGAGCCCAAGAGACAGCATACCATTACCCTGGTACTTGCAAATTGCAAGGAATACACATGATAATCAAGCCAGGGCAGCCAAATTGAATACACATGAATGTCTAGCAAGAACAGTAACTAGAACAGAGGCACAGGGATGAATCCGAGCCAAAAATGCAAGATTAAACAAGCATGTGGCTCTGGAACATGCACAGAAATGTGCATAACCAATATAGCAAGAATTAAGCATAGCTAATGGGCAGAATAGGACAACACCGTAGCAAGAATTCATGGCAGTAGCACAGCAGCAACCCAAACAGCACATCAACTAGCATGGCTAGAACCTCTACGAGGACGAGCAGGCCATGGTCAAACTAGACAAAGAAGAGGTGAGGAAGAAGAAGAAGAAAGGAAGGAGAAGAACTCACCAGGGAGGGGTGGCCGACGCGGTCATGGCGGCCCAGGCGGCGCGCGCCGGAGCACGGCGGCACCAGGCCTGGCCAAGCCAAACCTGGCGACCACCACCGCACCTAGCGCTGCACCACGCGCAGGGGAGGCGCCTGGATGAAGGGCCACGGCCTCTCCAACGCGCGGCAGCGGCGGACGCCAACGACCTGGCGCACTGGAGCGACGATGGCGAGCGAACGGCGACGCCCGCGGCAGATCGGCGCGGAACATCTGGTTCGCCGTCGAACGGCGATCCAGATCCGCAGCACCTCGTCGCCGGCGACAGTCTGGAGCGGCGGGGATAAATCGGCGACGGCGGAGGCGACTCTGGTCGCCAGAGCGAGAGAGAGAGATTAGGGTTTCGCGTGCGAGGAGAGGGAGCGCGTCTGAGTCCGACCGAGCCGGTTGGGGCGGCTCGGGTTTGACTCAACCCTTTGGGCCACCTGACATGTGGGGCCCAAGGGTATTTTAGGTATTTCATAATTCAATAAAAACATGAAACTTTGAAATTCAATAGAAAATTGATAAAAGCTCTTAAAAATAAATTAAAAATATGAAAAAGGATCAGCATAAAATTATCTATTTAAATAAAATACCAAACATAATTTTTGAAGACAATTAAGAATAAATCTTATTTTGATGATTTAAATAATAATTTAAATCACACATACTATTTTCAATAATGAAAATAAGTCCATTAATGCAAATGGACTATCAAAAACACCTTGACAATATCTCAAGGTTGTATTTACCCTAAATCAAGTATCTCTAAGATGTTCTTAGTATTTAACCTCTCATAAAATAACAACGACATCCGAAGGGGAAAACAAACCCTAAAACTGGAATCATGCATAATTGCTTCTTTAACCATTGCCCTTATCGGACAATGATGCTATTTTTCAGAACCAGAGGACAAGGGTCAGTCCACACCATCCAACTGCAAAACTTTGCAGTGTTCAGGCAAGTTCATCACTTGCTCATGTCATTGGAGTATTTCTATCAAATTACTTGCAAAGTATTATGGTTATCACTATTGCATAAAAATCAAAACCACTACTTTCATAACTATGAATATGACTATGTGGTGGGCAATGGAACCATGGATTGTGTTGATATGGTGGAGGTTTCATTGCACGGGTTTATATCCATCTAGGATTAAACAACAAATGTCGCCAGTGATTCTTGTGCCGTAATAACCGTGTTAACCATAAGATCCGGAGTGGGACGGAGTAGTCAAAAGTGTTTCCACCTCTCGTACATCAACGGATGCACTTACCGTAGACACTTGACCCAGGTTGGGCAAGCGGTGGGGTGGGGATCCCATTCTAATTCCCCACGGTAAGTGGTCTATGATGGGTTGCAGCTACCGGCGAAGGAGTTTGGTTAACGAGTCCCAAACTGTCGTGGTCGGGGTCCATCCTTAATTGGTATAAGAGGACCGGCGAGGACCCAGGGTCGGGGTTTGCAACAAAGGGTGGGTGTGCGAGGTAGCGGAGGAACATGATTGGCTAGACCTTATACCGGGCCTCACACCATGTGGACGGGAAAGCTGCCGGTTGGCACCAAGGTTAAGATCTCTTATGGGTAAAGCAACACACCTCTGCAGAGTGTAAAGAACGTGACCTGTCACTCCCTGTTCCGGGATAAGGAGCTGCGAACGCGGCCGGAAAGGAGCTCCATGAAGTTCTAGTAAACCGGTGAAGGCTGACGGACATAGCTCTTTGGAATAAAAGCAATCTCTTGAAGAAATGTTTACCAAAACTTGCATTGGTATTAGACTTTCTGGTCTAATATCGTAGCTAGTGCATTAAACACCTCTTATCTATAATGAACTTGTTGAGTACGCTCGTGCTCATACCACTCTTAAATCCCATGCTTAGATTGTCTGAATCGTCTGGAGGAGGACTACGACAACAATGAAGGAGCCGAGATCATCGGTTATGAATAACCAGACCTCTCTGGAGGTATCGAGGGCGTAGACTACCTCATCGTCTACGGGACCGGGGAGGCTTCCGGAGGAGATCAAGCCTGAACATTTCGAGTAGTAGTAGAAGCCGAGCAGCCCGAACTCTTAGTATTTAGCTGCTCGAAGAAATAAATGTATAACTTAATGAGACTCTTATATTGTAAGCTAAGTTGGGTTCGCCTCGAACCCAGGGGTATTCCTCTTAGGACCCAAGAGGAGCTCCGAGACAACATGTGTGTGATATTTGTAATAATAAATGAATGAGTTATGGACCTGCTATGTTCTGTTGTACTACTCTGAGGGATGTAATATTTGCGGAATGGTACTTCGTGAATGTTATATCAACGACTGGCATACTACAACATGCAGTGGTATGCAGGGTCACCACAATGCTGCAATTATTAATTTATTTTTTTAAAACATAAAACCTAAATTTTCTTGCAAAAATATAAAATATTCATGCTTTCATATCTCCATTTGAAATTTTGAGAATCTAAAAATTGGCTAACCGGATAAACCCTGGTGAATTCGATGTAACTTTTTTCCACGATCATTTTAACATATTTTTACGACGTCGTATGCAACCAGAAAAGCCGTTTTAATGATACATGTGATAATTTTGCAAAATAGGTTGAAATTCATTTTTGTTAAATTCTCTTGCAACTAGATGACATAACACATGGACATCTCAAAGGATTTTATTTTTTGAATTTTTTTATCATTTTCTTTTATTATTTCCAAAACTGAAAAGGCGATATCGATCCACGAGCGGTGGAGGACCTGTGCCGACGGCCTTTTTCTACCAAGGGCCTTTTTTTGTGCCGACGGTGGCCATCGGCACAAGCTTTTCTGTGTCGATGGCTTTGTTGTGCCGACGGCCTTCTTCGTGGCATATCCTGTTTGGGACCTGTGCCGACCTCACTGATAAATTACCGTCGGCACAAAATTTGTCCGTCGACACCTTGACTCTTTCCCGTAGTGTTCACACCATCGTTGACATCGAGAAAAAAGGTCTCATCGTCGAATGAAGCATCGAAGATATAACATCTTTATTGACATGGAGGCAAAAGAAAAAGGCGGCTACATAACCTCTAAACTAATCTATTGAAACATGTATTGTTATTATAAACTTTCGCAGGTATACACAGCTTAGAGGAGAGGATATGAGTTCTCCAACTTTCGCAGAAACCTAACCGGAGGGCCTGCCGCCTTTTATTTATCCAGGGAAAAAGAGAGAGGCACGCTTTTGGAAAAGCCAGTACTATGAAATGTCTATAGTAGTACCACCAGCCCGACGCACGGCACGGCACGGCACAAAAGCGCGAAATTAATTCAAAATTTGTGACCCTGGTTGTCTGGCACAGTTGTTGCTTGTTTGATGGACGTGGAGGAGCAGTGCGCCTGCACATGGAAGCGTCAAAGAAAAACATACGAGGTACACTCGCGAAAGAAAAGAAAACGAGATGAGGGGTGCACGGATGTCTGGAAAACGAGGAGTACGTACGTAATGCTACGATATCTTTACTATTATATTAGAGTTGGTCGTAGGTCATACAACGCGTTTGGTGAAGGAGATTCGGATGCTCTGAACCGTTCGATCTGCATCTAATGCACGAGTAGTATTGTCTTGTGTAATTACGAATATCTGCCACCGATAAGTGAAAAACAACGATTCACCCAGCGCAAAAGGAATCTACAAGCCCGACCTCCTCCGATGAAACCCTAGGTCCCGCTGCCGCCCCTCACGTCTCTCCCCTGCACCAGCCGCCGCCCTCACATCTCTCCCCCGCCCCAACCGCCCGCGTGTAGGCAGAGCCCTAGCAGGACTGGACTACGGTGTGATTGTGATGGCCCTGGCGGCGGCGTCGGTTCGTGGCCGATTGGAGGGAGGAGGTGCGCAGGCTGGCCTGGCATCCTTCCCGACGGCGGATCCACGAAGGCAGCAACACGGCTGTTGTCGATCTGGGTACCAACCGCAACGACCCCTCCCACACCCCACCTCTACCTCTCCACCTTCTAAGCTGATGTCTCCGTCATCAGCCTTTCGTGCTGCCTCTAGGAGAGGATCCACGGACAGGACGGCCGCTTGTGGGTGGCTCCCATCGCCATCGTCTACGTGACGCTCACCTCCTCCACCGCGTCGTCCCTAGACAGTCCACCGTGTCATCGCCGACCGACCTCGAGCGATCTAACACCCTCTCCGATCTTGGCAGGGATACTGCATACAAGACCTGCACTCTATTTTTATTTGACTAGCAACCTGATGTTTCTTCTTTCCAGATGCCAACCGAAGAGAAGGGATGAAGATGACCGCGGAGGTGTGGAGCCTTTTGTTCACGTTCGGAGGAGAACCCACTAATTGATGGTCTTAATTTGGATCAGATTCTGGTGCTAATTCCTCTAAACGGGCTGGGCTACTAATGTGTTGGTTTCATATCAACATGATACCATGTAAGTTACTACTATAATCAACTCCAAGTTTATTTTTTCGCCCACCCCTACTTGAATATATTACAGAATTTCAATGTGTTCCCCATGGTTTCAATGAGGGTGTCAACAGAAGTTGAGGATTCAAAGAAAAACTGAGCGATGTGGATTTTTGCAGCTAGCACACTGTAATTGTGGTAGCAGTAAGTTTTACTTCTTCAAACATCTTCTGTTTTACACACATAGGTAACTACATATTATTCTACTGCAAACATGTGTTTGTGTTAGCACCTCAATGTTGGTGCAGCCCGAGGCTGCACCCTCTCTCTCTCTCCACGCTCAACTCACGGATGGAGGTAGAAGAAAGAGAGATAGGACAGAATTCTTGCCGGCGCACGAACGCTGCCACGGGCGCCCCAACGCCCTAATCTTTTTCCTTTTCAGCTGGCTATTACAAATAGAGAGACACACTCCAACACACACCTTGGCAGCCCCGGCGGTCCTCCACGGCGACCTGCCTGCCGGCCACTAAACCTATCGGAGACTACATCTTCTCTATTTGCCCCACACATCTCTACACTCGATGCATACAAGATATAAATAGCTGCTGATGCCAGGCAACAACCTGGCCGGCTGCTATGCACACGATCAGGAGCCACTAACTCCACGCATGCGATCAGGAGCCACTAACTAAATATATGCTTATCCATGCACTAAGCCACCAACAGTTAGCCGACTTGTTCTGCTCCTAGAATATCTGTAAACAGCACACGACCTGGCCGCACCCACACGCGCACGTACACCTGCAAACAGCCTCTAGCTAACAAACTTCAAGATTAGTGCTAACATTTTCCCTCCTAATCTTGAATCGGCTAGTCATCGTCGTCGTCTTCTTTACGATCGCCCCGCGCACGAACGCCTTGGCGACCCGTTTTTCCTCGTTCGTGAGCAGCCTGCTCCTCCGCGAGACCTGAGAAACACAGTGGACACGAACGCGAGCACGGACTCGCGCGCCACCAATGCAAAGCTGACCTGGGACAGCGCCACACGCCGTCGCAGCAACCATCTTCTTTCTCCGGCGACATACGCCGGTTCGGCGACACACGCCGAACAGCCTCCAGCGACAAACGCCGAAGGATGTAGCCGAACTCGAGCACGAACTCGAGCACAACGGCAACATACGCCTCGGCGACGAACGCCTCCGCCCGACGTCAACCACGCGCCTCTACGCGCAGCTGCACCTCCACGGTCGTCACCCTCTGGCCGCCACGGCTGCTGCAGCCTCCATGCCGCCGTGCAGCGCCTCCGCGGCCTCCGCCGCACGCATGCACGTCGCGGACTCGCCGCGCCACAGCCCCGAGCCGCGAGGCTCTGATACCACATGTTGGCGCAGCCTCGGGCTGCACCCTCTCTCTCTTCGACCTCTGCTCTCGCCCGAACAAGAACAGAAGGTGGGAGACAATGACTGGAGTAGAGACACTGGGCGTTTTCCGGCGGCGCGCGCCGGCGATGCCTTCAGTGTTTAGTGGACTCCATTGTTCTCGCATCTGTTAGGGCAACCGAGCTGCGCCAAGCAAAAATTTAGCGTTGATCTTGTATCAGTCATTTTGTAACTTTTGATTTATCCAGGTACTTGCAGTATTTGCACTGTTGAGTGCAAACCAAGGTTTAAAATATCGTGCTAAATGAAATAGCGTTGGCCTCCTTTAAACGCTATGGACGCTATATCGTGCTAATTTCGTGCTATATTTCAAATAGCGTTTTGAAAAAATATTAAATATAGTCTAAAAATAAAGGATTTCGCTAAAAAAAAGTTGGATATTTAGTCCAAAAAACGACTGAATCATACATACATAACCACATACAACAAATATATCTCTAATTTTTCAGAAGACTAACATCAGTATTTCACAAGGCAACAACATAATATAAATTCTTTATTAAGAATCATCCGCATTAGCTGTTATTTTGTGATCCAAATTCATACTAAAAGGAGCTAACTTAAGTTGAGCGACCACGCGGAGGCTTGGACGCCACGGGGGTGCGGGCGGCAGCCCCGCGGTACGGATCGTTGCCACCGCCTATTTATTTTCCCTGTAAGCCGCCGCTAGGGTTATCATCGCATCATTGTACACCCACGGCGTTTGTAAACACCACCGAAATAGTGAAGTTTTGCTGGCGCCCGTGGTTTTTCCCTTGTGTGTTGCAAGGGTTTTCCACGTTAAAATCTCGTGTCCCTGCAGTGTTTTACTTTTCGTTCTTCGTTTATTGTGCATCTCATATATAACAAGTGGTATCAGAGCCCGTGTTCTTTGGATCTAGGGTTTACGAGATGTCGTGAAGTTCGATCTACCGCAGCTGGACTACACCACGAGATTTGCTTTGTGGCAAGTGAAGATGAGGCGATTCTCGCCCAATCTTCAGATCTGGATGAAGCGATCGATGCTTTCGGCGAGAAAGCGAAGGATACCTGGACCGATGCGGAGAAGCGGAAAGACCGTAAGGCTTTATCGTTGATTCAACTCCATCTGTCCAATAATATTCTGCAGGAAGTGCAGGAGAAAACCACCGCCGAGTTATGGGTCAAACTAGAGGAGATCTGTTTGTCCAAGGATCTCACGGGCAGATTGCACGTGAAGATGAAGCTGTTCTCGCATAAGTTGCAAGAGGGAGGTTCGGTAATGAATCACCTATCTTCCTGGAAAGAGATTGTTTCTGATTTGCAGTCTATAGAAGTTAAGTATGAGGATGAGGATTTAGGTCTTCTTCTTTTATGCTCGCTGCCTAATTCTTTCAGTAATTTTCGTGACACCATATTATTGAGCCGCGACAAACTAACTCTCGCGGAAGTTTATGATGCTCTCCAACAAAAGGAGAAAATGAAATCTATGGTGCAGGCTGAAAGTTCGTCCTCCAAGGCGGAGGCGTTAGAGGTCCGTGGCAGGACTGAGCAGCGAGATAACTACTACCACAACAACAGAGATAAGAGCAAGGGCGATAGAGGTCGCTCAAAGTCCAAAGGACGTGACAAGTTCTGCAGGTATTGTAAGAAATCTAGCCACAATATTGATGATTGTTGGAAGCTGCAGAACAAGGAGAAAAGGAACGGAACTTACCAACCGAAAAATAATGATGGTAATGGTAAGGCTGCCGTTGTCACCGGTAAGGGTGAGGCTGCTGTTGTTGCTGGTAGTGATAGTTCTGATGGAGATTGCTTAGCTGTTTTGGCTGCATGTGTTTCACGTGATGATGAATGGATTCTTGATACTGCATGTTCGTTTCATATTTGCTGTAACAAAGATTGGTTCAGTTCTTATGAGTCTGTGCAGAGTGGAGATTTTGTGCGTGTGGGGAATGACAACCAGTGCAGCATTGTTGGCATTGGTTCTGTTCAGATCAAGACCCATGATGGGATGACACGCACGTTGACAGGAGTGAAACACATACCCTCCATGGCGAGGAATTTGATCTCTTTGAGTACCCTTGATTGTGACGGGTACAAGTACAAAGGTGGGAACAAACTTTTGAAGGTATCATCAGGTTCTCTCATTATTATGATTGGTGATATGAATTCTGCGAAATTATATGTCCTTAGAGGTAGCACTTTGCCTGGTATTGCTGCTGCTGTTAGTTCTGATGAAACTAGTAAGACTAACCTTTGGCACAAGCGTCTTGGACATATGAGTGAGCTTGGCATGGCAGAATTGGCAAAGAGAGAGCTAATTGATGGCTGCGATTTAGGTAATCTTGAGTTCTGTGAGCACTGCATCTTTGGTAAGCATAAAAGAGTAAAATTTAATGCTTCCGTTCATACCACCAAAGGCATTTTAGATTATGTACACGCTGATGTTTGGGGTCCGTCCCGTAGAACTTCTAATGGTGGTGCTAATTACATGCTTACAATTATTGATGATTACTCAAGAAAAGTGTGGCCATATTTCCTGAAACATAAATCTGATGTTTTTAATGCTTTTAAGAAGTGGAAAGTTATGGTAGAAACCCAAACTGAAAAGAAGGTTAAGATACTCCGTACTGACAATGGTATGGAATTTTGTTCAAATGAATTTGATGAGTTTTGCAGCAATGATGGGATGGTAAGACATCATACCATTCCGTACACCCCTCAACAGAATGGCGTGGCTGAACGCATGAACAGGACCATTATTTCGAGGGCTCGCTGCATGTTGTCTAATGCAAAGATGCATAGAGGTTTTTGGGCTGAAGCAGCCTCCACCGCATGTTATCTCATCAACAGGTCACCTTCTGTTCCACTTGATAAGAAAACTCCAATTGAGGTATGGTCTGGTTCGCCTGCTGATTATTCAGATTTGAGAGTTTTCGGTTGCACTGCTTACGCTCATGTTGATAATGGAAAGTTGGAGCCAAGGGCTGTTAAGTGCATCTTCCTTGGTTATGGTTCAGGAGTTAAGGCATATAGATTATGGAATCCTGAAACTAAGAAAATTGTGTTGAGCAGGAATGTCGTTTTTAATGAGGCGGTTATGTTTAATGATAGTCCGTCTACTGATATTTCTGATGCTATTGATTCTCCTGATGTTTCTGATGATGAGCAGCACAGAATTGGCGTGCAGGTGGAGCACGCAAAGGAGAATGAAAATGTGTTTCCTGAAACCAACAATGATGATAATGATGTTCCACCTTCACCACCTTTTGTTCAGCGACAAGGACGGTCTATTGCTGCTGACCGCCCTAAGAGAAATATTACACCTCCTACCCGATTAATTCAAGAATGTGATATTGTTGTTTATGCTTTGAGTTGTGCTGAATAGGTGGAGCATCATATTGAACCAGCTACATATACTGAAGCCATTGCTTCGGTTGATAAAGAGAAGTGGGTAGGTGCAAGAAGAGATGCAATCGCTTGAGAAGAATGGCACATGGGATGTTGTGCACTTGCCTAAACAAAAGAAGGCTGTCCGCTGCAAGTGGATATTTAAAAGAAAGGAAGGTTTGTCTCCTAATGAGCCTCCACGGTTTAAGGCAAGGTTAGTAGCAAAAGGTTTCAGTCAAATTCCAGGTGTTGATTATAATGATGTATTCTCCCCGGTTGTGAAGCATAGTTCTATTCGTGCTTTCTTTGGTATTGTTGCTATGCATGATCTTGAGCTTGAGCAGCTAGATGTAAAGACTGCTTTTCTGCATGGTGAGTTGGAGGAGGATATATATATGGACCAACCTGAAGGTTATGTTGTGCCTGGTAAGGAGGATCTTGTTTGCAAATTAAAGAGGTCCCTTTATGGTCTGAAACAGTCGCCACGACAGTGGTATAAAAGGTTTGATTCATTTATGCTTACACATGGTTTTGAGAGATCTCAGTATGATAGTTGTGTGTATATCAAGTTTGTTAATGGATCACCTATTTATTTGCTGCTATATGTTGATGATATGTTGATTGCTGCCAAGAGCATGAAAGAGATCACTACTTTAAAGAATCAATTAAGTAGTGAGTTTGAGATGAAGGATCTTGGTCCTGCTAAGAAAATACTAGGCATGGAAATCAAAAGGGACAGAAAGTCTAGTTTGTTGTTTCTTAGTCAGGAAAAGTACATTGAGAAAGTTCTTCATCGTTTTAATATGCATGATGCAAAGTCAGTTACTACTCCTATTGCTTCTCATTTCAAGTTGTCAGCTTTGCAATGTCCTAGCTCTAAAGATGATATTGAGTACATGTCTCGAGTTCCCTATTCTAGTGCTGTTGGTTCCTTGATGTATGCCATGGTTTGTTCACGTCCTGATCTATCATATGCTATGAGTTTGGTCAGTCGATACATGGCTAATCCTGGTAAAGAACATTGGAAAGCTGTTCAGTGGATTTTCAGGTACCTTCGCGGCACATCAAAAGCTTGCTTGAGGTTTGGCAGGATTGGTGAGGGGCTCGCCGGATATGTGGATTCAGATTATGTGGCGATTTGGATAAGAGAAGGTCCCTCACAGGTTATGTGTTTTTTGTTGGTGGATGTGCTGTTAGCTGGAAGGCTACTTTGCGGGATGTTGTTGCACAATCTACTACTGAAGCTGAGTACATGGCTATTGCTTGGCAGTAAAGAGGCTGTTTGGCTGAAAGGGTTATATGCTGAGCTTTGTGGAGATAATTCTTGCATTAAGTTGTTCAGTGACAGTCAAAGTGCTATTTATCTTACTAAAGATCAGATGTTCCATGATAGGACAAAGCACATTGATATTAAGTACCACGCAATCAGAGATGTGGTTGCAAAAGGTAAAGTGAAGGTATGCAAGATTAGTTCTCATGATAATCCTGCTGATATGATGACTAAGCCTGTCCCTGTGTCCAAGTTTGAGCTTTGCTCAAGCTTGGTTGGTATAACTGTTTAGCCCAAGTGGCTATTGGCGCCAGCAAGTGTTTTCTTTGTTGATTCAGGTGATTGTTGAAGTTCATGCTACAAGGAATTTGTCTCAAGGTGGAGTTTGTTATTTTGTGATCCAAATTCATATACTAAAGGGAGGCTAACTTCTGACGTACGGATCGTTGCCACCGCCTATTTATTTTCCCTGTAAGCCGCCGCTAGGGTTATCATCGCATCATTGTACACCCACGGCGTTTGTAAACACCACCGAAATAGTGAAGTTTTGCTGGCTGGCGCCCGTGGTTTTTCCCTTGTGTGTTGCAAGGGTTTTCCACGTTAAAATCTCGTGTCCCCTGCAGTGTTTTACTTTTCGTTCTTCGTTTATTGTGCATCTCATATATAACATTAGCGATATTAAGTTCTAATCTACAAAAGGAGCCAATATATTGTAGTTCATCACCACGAAAAAGTGAAAGCAACTTAGATTGAAAAAATAGCGCGCTAACGCTATGAAGTTTTAGCACGATATATCATGGTATTTCACAAATAGCGCCATAGCGAGCAAAATTAATAAAATTTAGCGTAGACCCTCCAAATATGCTATTGCGTGGTATTAGCGAAAAAATAGCGCGCTATTTTAAACCTTGGTGCAAACCAGTAAGGACGTAGTGGTGAAGAAGGATGTGGTTGCAGGAGAATGGAAAGATCTACCCAGCTTCTCTTAGGCACGCATTTTTTTGTTTTATTGTTTGCTTTGTCTCTACACTCTTTTCTTGTATTGCTTTACCCTGACTCTGAAGCTTCTTGTCCTTGTAGGATTTTGAAGAACCAAACCATGAAATGCTGAATGAGATGGCGAGGTCTCCGATAGGAGCAGCCTCCACGAAGGCCATCACTGTCACGGCCTGATCCCCTTTGGGGGTTCAATACTGGCGGCGTCGCTTGGTTTGGGACATATAAGAAGGGCAGAGCCACTGCAGATTCACCCACAACCTTGTTAATTAGCCGCGTTTCTAGGAGGGAGCTGCTCACCTGGGCGCTCACCAAGGAGGTCGCCGCCATGGTAGAGCCGTAGAGGTTGCCACGGCGCACCAGAAGCTGGTCGGGATCGACGCCTCGTTTGCCACACAGTTTGGTATGCCCGTGCTCAACGACGAGGAGCTGCATCGAGGTCATCTCAAAGAAAGACTGGACCTGGCCTCCAATAGGTTCAGTTCTCTTCCTATTCATCATTGACACTACTTGTAGTTTCTACCTGCACTTTGCACGCACGTGGCATGTTCCTGTTGATACGAATATACCCGCACATTGCATACCTACAGGAAAATCGTTGATTCTTCAATGGAGTTTGATTATCAAGCTGGCGGTTTACCCCTTTGTCAAGTTATGCTACACATACCAAACACTACACATACCGGGTGTATCGAGCCGTGCTACTGCTTTGTCGTGGTTCCTCCCAATTCAGCATCCAATCTTTCCTTAGGCAAGATAAGGTAGTTATTATCTACTTTCTTTATTTACCAGTACATCTCTGTTGCTGCTATTGATATGTGTTTAAGCGTGTGTTTCTCTTTCTAAGGAGAAATAATTTTAGGATCTGAAGAGCCACACTGAGTATATCAAAGCAGCTTCCAGGAAGAAAATAGAAGTGAGTATATAATTTAAGTCATTAAGATGGGCAAGTGTGTTCAAGTGCATACTATTGGATTAATCCAGTCCAATCACCATGGCTAGGTTAGTGTGTGGAGTCTTCCAATTCACTACGTTTTCGGCCTTCAGATTTCTGTTCACCACAAGCTCAATTTCCATACTTTGCCTTCAGATTTTGTTTACCACATGCTGAGATTTTCTTTGTAGATTTTGGTAATGGAGTCAATTATCATTAGTCCCGCAAAAATCTGATAAGATCGTGTGCACATTTTTAAAAGTGAGTCAAGGTAAGTATTTGGTACTCCATCTGTTACATAATGTAGTAGGAGTATGTTTTCGCAAACTAATTTAATTTGCCAAAACATGCTACATTATGAAAATGAGAATGTATCTTTTTAGAAAATTTCTATGTCTGTGCTCTCAAATGAAGTTCTAACTAACAAAAATTTGTTGATCCTTATAAGGTAGTTCTCGGTAAGATATGTTGAGCAGTCATTTTGCCTTAGACTTAAAGATATGAGAGAACTATCTCCAAGAGTGCATTCATACTCTTTATTGTACAAGCTGATGGGTACATGACATTTAATTTTTTTGCTGGTTATGTTTGTGTTCTTAACAAATGGATCCTCCCAATTGCTAATTCTTATATTTACAGTGTCTTAAGCAGTAGCATCATAGCAGCTAAGTACCTTTCCATGATAAAAAAAATGTTGTGCACAACAAAGATGGTAAAGGAAATGCACCATGGAGTTTTTTTTATGTGGCCAAGCATGTCGCTGACCAGCAAGTTTCTTGCAGGATTGATCTGCTAAATGTACTGCATATCTTATAATGAATATTTTTTGCACGCCCATATATGATGAACTTAACACTCTTGGACATGTTATTCTATAATTTAAGTAGATATGGGTAATCGAGGTGTGCACATCCTCATTTATTCGAGATGAATTTCTAATGACATTTTAATCATCTTGCCCTGGAATAGTACAGGATCTTTGAATAAATACTGCCGCTTTTTTGAAATAGTAAAACTGAGAGCCTAATAGACATATCTAATACTTCAAAGTTAAATACTCGCAAACATGCACACCCTAGAACTCCAAATTACCCTAAAACTCCAAATGTCTGACACTCACACCCCCAAGTAACATTTCTCCTATAGAAAACCATGTGAGAGCAGGGTGGGATGGCTGGTTCTTTTCATTGAATGCTATCAAGCAATTTTTTCCATGCCATATCTCATTTTATTTTTATTTCCGAAACAATTAGTTCGATCTACCCTTATGTGCTATTATTATAGAAGCCATATGGTTAGCAATGTTGATCTTTCCAATGGCTATGAATTTATACCTTGTGTGACTTGGTAGGTCCTTGTTTAATAAAGATTTATTTCTTCTGTTTGATTTAATTGGTTGTGTTTATAACACTGATAACTTTATGTTCTCAATCTTAAGAAATTATTGTGGAAACTTTGTGGACTTCCACAACTCTGAGGCATGAGTGCAATGTTAGTCATGGGCTATGGAAATGAGTGACTATGTCGATTCTGCTTTTCTAATGTTGCTCTTGGCCATTGGCCAGTACTGTTTGATTCCCTATTTACAATCTTTCTTTGTGTAGCAATAATTTTTTCTTCAAGGCTGTTTTTTGGATTCCACAATAAATAATCGACAGCTTTATGAATTATCATCAGGTTTGATCCAATTGGTTGTTGTAGTGAACTATTACTGTTGTTTATTTATTTTTTTGTTGTGGCAGCATATGACGAGAAGGGCAGGCATGCAGTGAGGAAGAACAAGAATGAGAGAAGATTATCACTGCTACTGGAGCTCCACATACTGCTTGTGGGAAAATATTTTCTTGGTGGATGCTTGTCGTGTAACTACTGATTGGGATTGTCTCACATCTTCTATCCCGATAATTTTTTCTCAGAGTGACTGTTTGACTCATTTTTTAGAGGTGCATAATTAAATGATGATGGTTACTCCTATTTTACACATTTTTATCCTACCCAGATCTGAAATATTTTTAAGTCACAATTTGAACCATGAACTGTGAAATATGCATCTTCATTCATTAATCCTACCCTTGTGAATATTACCAGATCTGAAATATTTTTACACATTTTTATCCTACCCTTGTGAATATGTAGTTGTAATGTTTTTGGGTGTTAGTCTAGCTCGGGTGAGTTTTATGATTGATGGCTGGCGATCAACAAGTACGACGGTGATGGAATTTTAATGATTGGTAGCGTGAGATCGATAAGAAGAACGGGGTGATGGGATTCATTTTGAAACTAGATAGCTTGGGTTGACGATGAGGACGCGGAGATGGCAGTCCTGCTGAAAGTAGATAAGTTATGTACGCCATGACAATGCACGGGCACGACATGGTCAAAATTAACTCACTACGATGCATCTCATTCAATCTTCTTACTATAAAATGTGTGTCTGTAGTTTTATATAATATTTAATTTAGGTCTTGCTTCCAGTCAACTTTAGCAAGACACATTGGTATTTAGTTGTCATCCATTCAATTTTTTTTATACAAGTGTTGGACTCACTTGTTGGAATGAGTTGGGTGAGCTCACTCTTCTGCAAAGTGTATATCGAATTTTATTTTCTTTTAAAAATATGTTCGCCTCAATATCTAATGTCTTTTTTCACATATAAAAGTTGCAAGGGCTTGAGAATAATCTGAAAAACACATGTGAAATTAAGAACTTTGACAAACATGGAGAAAATATCCCAAACGTTGTACGTCAATATCTAAGGAATCAAAGAGTAAATATTTTTTAATAGAAAATAATTAGTTGAGTGTTTATTTCATATTTAAACAATACCAACTATATCGATTATCAAAAAAATACTTCAAGCAAGGTAGAATTTTTTGGGGTTTGCAATATACTATGGTTTTTTCATACACATGAATTTGTACATGTATTGTATTGATATGTTGCGAGAAAACATAAAATCCATAGCAACGCACGGGCATTCAACTAGTTTAAAGTAGAAAGTGGAATTTATTTGAACACGCGAAGAAAGCAACGGCTCGTCACGTCCGGATTGCACGGATGGAGGCGTGAAGCTATCATGAACAGCGGTTTCAGGGAAATGACAAGGACTGAGCTAGATAGCGTTCACGTCCATGCCAACAACCCCGTATCTCGGCGGTGACGTCTGGAGATCGCCGGCGTCTGGTGGCGGAGACATCCTTGGATCTGATTGCTTTTCCTATTTTAGTTCCAGGGTGCTTTTTGTAATATTCGAGGTCATTTCTTCAAATCCTAGGTTTCTCAGTGCGAGTGATGTAAAAGGGCTTAGATGTAATTTGTACCCGCCACGTATGCAATGAATCCTCTCTGGGGTCTTCCGGACCCCTCTCTTGTTCAAAAAAAAAACAACCCCGTATCTCTAGGCTCGCGACAGGCAGAGGCAGCCGAGATCGTCTGCGCAGCTCGTCTCTGCTGCTACGAACTAGAGTTCTTGAACTGGCCAAGAAGCTATTTCGGTATCACTCGAAGAGGAAGAAACACAAGGGTTGTATTTGTATATCAATTTGAACTGTAAATTTTGAACCAATTTGCGGTTTTTGTCTAAAAGACACTCGAACAGACAGCGTATCGAGGCCTGTCCCACAAGTTATTTTTTTCTTCTTATAAACACTAATTCCCCGAGGCCTCTACATTTATGGTTTCTGCAGGGTTCGATGTGGTAACATTTCACCTCCTGCCCAACCGTTTCCGCTGCCCGCCACATCTGGCTCCTCCTAACCGTGTAGCCGAGGGCTGTCCGCAACTAGCTCGCGCGTCGGAAGTCGCGCGCTGCCATGACGCCCTCCCCGACAACATTTATCCTCACCCGCCCTGGCGAGGTTCTCGCGCCACCCTACCTCCTGCGCGATCGAAGCCGACATGATTAGGCGTACCTCGTCGAGGCCTAGTCCCACTACTATGCGGACGAAGCCCTGGCACAAGGGCTTCGTCATCATTGCTGCCTCATGTAGATGTCTCGGTGAGATTATTTTTGGAGCTACTAGCTAGTTTGGGCTAGGGCTAGGTTTCTAAACGGTGACCTAGCTAAGTATCTAATTCCTATCTTTTACGTCTAGATGAATATTTAAATAAGTCCTTTTGTAATTATGAACTCGCTGGCGCCAAGCGCTTGTCTAAATTATGCAGGCCATGTTTGTCGTATACTACCTCCGTCCCAAGGAATAAGGCGCACGCGTATTCCAAGACGAACTTTGACCATAAAAATTGAGCAACAAAATCTTGATTATATTATATGTAATTAGTATCGTTGGATTCGTATTGAAAAGCACTTTCTAATGATGCTAATTTCATACAAACAATCTTTATATATTTAAAGTAATTCTTGGTCAAACAAAAAGCACGTAAAACAAGGACGCCTTATTCCTTGAATCGGAGGTAGTATACCACAACAACGGAAGAATCTCAATATGCAAAAAATGGTTACCCGGTTTCAAGGTATGTGCTTAGGTTGCTCCAAGGGCATCTCGAGAGGCCCGACCCATTTGTGTACATAGAATGTGTTTGTTTTGTCTGTTCGGCAGCGAGCATTACTCACCACGGCGCAAATATCCCAGCAATTAGGCCAGGTGCGTCAAGGCACGCTGACGACCAATTGGCCACGCGACTGCGAGTAGTTACGGTTGCCGTAGTTTAGGTTAACTCGTCTAACAATCTCTGTAAAGATGGTCGTTTTGGCGAACCAATATTAATGAAAAATTATTTGCTTAACTGAGTCATTGACCGGCGGGCTCGGATACCAGTCAGGCAGCGCATTCACGTAGCAAATTTGTGCCGCATTTACGTCCCTGCAGACAGACCGTATATTTTGCGCCGGATCGTTGGGCTAGGGTGCAGACCCATATTCCGCATGAGTTTGCGTGGAGCGGCTGAGATACCCTGAGGCGACGCCTCCTACTTAGGGCACCACACGTGGTATGACGGGGAGTTTGGTACAGCGTCAGGGTGGGATCCCGACGGGATTTCACTTGCTTTTTCTAGTTTAAATTTTAATGTCAAAATTCACCCTATAAAAAGATAAATGCACTAAAGGGGGACTGGAATCAGCGCAAAGCATGGTTCAAACCCGGTCTTGACGCTGTCCTTTGTTTTAGCCGGCACGCTTCAAACTATTCCTTGGCGGGAAGCGCCCACGGCTCCCACCCACGCGAACGCAGGGCTGGACACCACAGCGCGCAACACCGTAGCACCATGTGCACACGCACCTGGCCGAATTGCTTGCGATATTTGCGCCGCGGCACTACCACTAACCGAAAAACGAGCTGGAACCGAAAAATTCTGGCGAGTTTACGGGTTCAGGTTAAAATAGGCCTAGAACTAAGCTGAACTCGTGGCCTGACCCGTAAACAGAGTTCGGGTCTCGAGAAACTCAGCGACTGTCCCGTATTAAAACTGGCCGCGGAGGGGGATTCGGTTTCCAAACCCTACTCCCCTCCGCCGCTGCCACCCGCTCCGCCGCCACAAGCCACCTCTCCGACGAGGAATCCAGCGCGCTGAAGCGCGGCTTCGCCCTAGCTCCGCGACACCATGGCTTCACGTGGTAGCTCTGCATGGGACGGCGCAGGATTGGGCGGCGGGGACACGCCGCCGCGGGCCACCGTGTTTCGCATGAAGGTGGAACGACGCAAGTTTAACCGGCCGGAGGGCGCGTGCAAGCGCAGCGCCCGCCGGTGGACGAACTGGGGCCTCACGTCCCCAGGAAAGCTCGCCAAGTACGGCAACAACGGCGGCGAGGGCTCCTCCTCCGGCGGTTCGAGCCGCCCCACTCGCCCGACCGTCTACGACAGCTCCGAGGAGGAGGAGGCCGTTGTCGCGCGGGAGCCGATTTTCTCCGTGGGAGACTTACGTCCACGGCTTCGACGAGGAGGACGCTGTGATCGCGCAGGTGGCGGCGATCACGGAAGTGGAGGCCCGCGCTCGCTTCCGCCGGGAGGAGGCCGACGCAACGCCGTCCGCCAAGTGCGGGAGTACGAGGCGGCGCGCTAGGTGGAGCGCGTCCGCCGCGTCAAGCTCGAGATCGTCGAGCTTGACTCCAATTAGGAGCTCCTCGCCGTCCTCCGCGTCGACGTTGTCTTCCGCCTCGATGCTCAAGCTCCACCACCACCGGCACCGCCGCGCGCAGAGGCCATCGGGCCTCATTTTGCTCGGAATTAGCTCGCGCGGTGAGGGGTAGTATCTAATTTAGGTTTTTAGTATATATTATGTAAATTTTGATGCTCAATCGAAACATCAAAGTACCATCTATATGTGATTATCGATGAATTCTTCCGCGAGATTTCAATTGCATTTTTTTAGTTCATGTTTTACGGTTTTTGTTCAGCGCGAGCTGCAAAATCATCTTAAACCACGTTTTCGAAAGACTAAATACAGATCTTTCGGTTTTCCATTTTTCGGTTACTGTTAGGATGCTCTAAGAGCATCTCCACTCGTCTCCCCGACGAGGCCCCCGAACGATGTTTTTTCCATCCGGACGGCGAAATTCGGCGTGTCCCCGGTTCCTCGATTTCGTCCGGATTTGGGCCTAAATTCATCCGGCGATCCCAGTCCATCCCCGGCCCCCCAGGGAGCTCTCGGGGACTCCGGACGAAACAAAAGCGCGCGAAACAGCGAGGAAACTTCCCGCGCGTCTGGTGGTCCCAACTTGTCGGCGAGAGACACCGATCGTCGTCCTCATCGCATTGTCTTCCGCGCGCTGTAAAAGCCTGGCGCCGGTCAGCATTCGTCGGCCGCGTAGCATCCACGCGGCGAGTTAATGCCGTCGCATCGGCTTGCGCGCACGCATCGTCTTCCACGCGTCATTACTCGCCGCCGCGCCCGCCGCGCCTATTAAAGCCACTCCGCTCGCCGCGACGCCCCCCGCACTCTTCTCCCTCTCTCTCCTGCTCCACTCTTCCTCCACCTCCAACGATGGCGTTCTCCGACGATGACGGCGCCGCCAATGGCTTCCCCGGTCGCTCCACCAGTGGGAGGGCCACCTCCTCCACAGGCGGTACCCCCGCCGACCGAGGCCTCCCGGCGGCGGGTGGAGGCTTAGTCGTGGCGGCGTACCAATCCCGCCGCCGGGGCGACGCCTCGACGCCTCCATCGAGGAGGCGCGGCTCACAATGACGGACGAGCGCGCCGACCCGCGCCACCACCCCGACAACTACACGCGGTGGAATTCCTACTTCCTCCGGCGTGGGAGCGGGAGCGGCGGCCTACGACGGCCCGTCGCCTCCGCCTCCGCGCAACAACACGCGGACGCCGACGTTGGGGAGCGCGCCGTGACGGACGCTGGAGAACGTCCTCGAACACATCGAGGGCGAACTTCCCCGTGCGACGATGCCCCATCGAGGGCATCGGCGAGCCGCCGCCGGGGAAACGTCCGCAGCCACGGCGCATGGCTGCCAGCTCGTCGTCTTCCGGATCGGCGCCGAGGCCGTCCTTGGCGCCGGTGAAAAGGCGACGCCCGACGCCGCGCCGGCGCGCCAAAGGAGCGGCGTCTCCTCCGCGACCAGAGGCGCAGCGCGCCTCGTGATCCGCGACCAACCCTCTTCCCCTGGGCGGGAGGAAGTCGGCGAAGAAGGGACGGCGCTGCCGCCAACGCCGCAAACAGGCTCGCCGGGAGGAGGGGCGCGCGGAGAGGGCCGTTGCGGAGGCGATCGCGGTCGCCAGGACCCGGTGCCCGCCGACAACGCCTCGAGGACGCCGGGGTGGTGAGCGACCGAGGCGGGAGGCGAGCGCACGGCGAGGCGATGGACCGCCGCCGCGCAAGAATCGCGCCCGCGCCGCCGTCCAACCGCCGCGGCGCCGCTTGCCGCCCGCGACACCTCCTTCCGGCGCGCCGTCCCATTCGTCGACCTCGAAGCGTCGGACGACGAATGGTACAAGCCATCCCGCGGTGGGAGACGCGGCCGGGCAAGGCCGCCGCGCCGCCGCAGGTCGACGACGAGCTCCGACGACGACGACGGCGGCGACTACACGGTGTTCTACCGCCATTTCGGCATGTAGAGCGCCGTGTTTTAAATTAGCGATTCCCCTAGCCGAATTCGAAATATAGTCGAATTCGGCCTCTATGTATGAACTTGGCCCGTTATATAGTAAATATCATTAAATTTAGTCTAAATTCGCCCGGTTTTGGCCGTAGCTTGTCAAGTTTCCGTTTTTCAAATTTGCATCGTCGTCTTCGCCTGAGCACGCGGCTGGGAAACTACTCCTCTCCACGCCAAATCTTCCTCTAATCCGGGCGAAAATATAGCCAGATTTAGGCGTGGGGAGCGACAACGAGTGGGGATGCTCTAAGCTATGAGCACTGCTGACTCGGCCTTCTCGTGGGTCGTGGCCATGGCTCTGTGTACTTTTCCGTTCGGCAAAGCCAGCCTGTTAGTACGCCGGACGACACCCCGGCCATACGCATGCACATTCCGCCGTGCTTCCAGTCTCTCGAAGAGGAGCGGTAGATGAGGGCCTTCCATCATCTCATCCATCGGTTAAAAAATTATCACCTCATTCATGGTCCAAGACATGACCATAACTTGTCAATTTGCCTGTCGTGTCTCATCTATCCAAAACGGCAGTAGTAGCTCCAAACCAAAGCGACGCCTCTGAAAGACTGAAAGTGACGCCACGTCGCCACCTGCCGTCGACCAGCTGCGTTCACTCCGCCCTCCCAAAATGGGCGGCGCGCGACACACGGCTGACCCACCACCGTGTAGATTCTCGCAGAAAATGCAACGGGAAGGCCGGTCGCTTTATTTATCCAGGGAAAGAAAGAGAGAAGCACGCTTTTGGAAATGCCAGATTATACTACTACCTCCATGCCGGATTAATGGGCAATTACGCATTTCGAGAAATAAGTTTAATTATAAATTTGGTCAACAAAATATGAGATATATGCCACAAAAATTATACCGTTGGATTCGTATTCAAAAAATGTTTTCAATAATATAATTTTTGTGATGTATATCTTATATTTTATTAACCAAATTAGTAGTCAAACTTATTTCTCGAAGTGCGTAATTGCTCATTAATCCGGTATGGAGGTAGTATGAAATGTCTATAGGACGGTACGAAACAGCGAAATTTATTCAAGATTTTTCCAATGGTCGCTTGCCTGATGTGCATGTACATGTTGGCACCCGCCATCAACTTCGGCGCGAGGGCCCGGACAATCATACGGATGGCTGTTATTTACGGGAGCTTAGCGTTTTCTCTTAATGATCATGTTATATATGGTACATGAGCATTCGTAACCTCCCACATCTTTTTTATTTGACGCTTTCAAATAGAGTGGTCCAAACATTACGGAGATAGACCAACAAAACGTTTGCACATTGTCCTTGCATGTTAACTTAGTCATGCGTAGATAGCCATCTTATGCATTTGGGGGAGCTCCACATACAAGACCCCTCAATGCAGTCGTGCAGTCTTTCTTGCACCTAAAGTAGTCATCATACATTCATACTCCCTCACAACTTAGCCAATCTCCACAAATAACTCTTTGTTTATCCTAAAATGCTGCCAAAAGCCCTTGTGTGTATGTTTGGATTGTCAGCAAAATAGTCAGCCTCAAACATCACAGCATCTAGTATGGTCTTTGTTCCTTTTCCCCTTCCTAAAACCTCACCGCCGAGGTTCAACATTTATCTTCGCTCGAAAAGGATGAAGACAAGAATGAACCATCAACTTCCCTTCATCACCGGCGACATGATTAGCTTCATCTTGCATAAATTGATGAATCTCATCCTAGCTATCCATAGTCTATTTATTGAACAACCACATAATAATATACATAACACTATCAAAATTGGCAAGAAAATAAAATTTAGCAAAGATATATACCTAGGCAAACATCCGAATAGGTTGGCGACAAGGTGGGTATGAGCCAGTGCTAGTCGAAGAGCCGACCTGGAGCATTGAAAAGATGTGGGGCGGTACAAGCGAGGCAGGAGCGTAGGTCAGAACCAATGGTGATGGTTGTTGCAGATGGCTCAACCGGGAGAAGGGAGGGTTCCAAAAAACGTGAGAACTTGCGTCTTCCAACCAATGGCGAGCAGACGCCGTCATTGCGACGGTGACACGGTGGCTACGCGGTGTTGCTAGGCAACGGTGGCCCGTCGACCTGAGGGTGGTGATGCGAGGGGTGAAGGTGCAAGAAAGGTGACGTTGGGCGGGGAGAATGGTTGGATCCCTGCCGTGTGGCGCTCCCATGTTGGTTTCTATGGACCGGGTCCGATGAGGGAGTGCTAGACGTAGTTTTGGGCCATGCTAGGTGCCGGCAGAGATTTGGGGGAGCCAGTGTGCTCTTATAGTTTATTTCATAATTTGTAGCGCAAATTTTTATCTTAAAATTCTATCTAAAGAGGACAAAATAAACTATAGGAAATTTTAAATGGAATTTTGTGGGACACCCTTAACATGCAGAAAGGTGGGGCTAGACATGGACGCGTCAAAGCAAAAACATATCAGCTATCACGAGGTACACTTTGACGAGAAAAGAAAACGAGATGCAGTGCACGGATGTCTGAAAATGAGGAGTATGTGTAATACATAAAGGGAAAAGTGGAATTTATGTGTCGAATGTTTGAAACGCAAAGAAAGCAACAGCTCGCGGTCGCGGCCGGATATATTGCACGGTCGAAGGCGTGAAGCTACCGGCAGCAGCGTTTTCAGGGGAGATGACAAGGACCGAGCTACCGCAAGTCTCAACGTCCGTCCCGTCCCGTCCCGTGCCATGCCCAACAACCCCGTATCTCTTCGGCTTGCGACGGACATGTGAGATCGTCTGCGGAACTCGCCTCTGCTGTTGTCGACTGAAGGTCCTGAACTCGTGAACAAGCAATTTCGGTGTCACTCGTTGACAAGGGAAGAGAAGGGCCGTAAAATATCAACTCTACCAGATACCCTATATATCGGTTTGAAGAGCAAAATTTAAATGGATATCATGTTTTTCCCATCTTTTATTAACTAGGGAGAGGCCCATAAGAGCCTCGATGGTGCATTAAATGGCGAGCTGTACATAGAGGAACACAATTAAAAGGAAAAGTACAACTTAGTCCTCTAAACATGACAAGACTGCCCTAAAACTAAAAAAGAAAATACAATCAAGTTATGGTCTTCTTTGTCCACCACGACGAAGAAACGGATCATGCCACCAGACTTCTTCTCCATCGTCAGGGAACAAGCCACTTGGGATGGACTAGAAGAGAAGCTCCAGCACTGATCCATTTAAGAAGGGCCTCCGTAGAAGGTAAAACATGTGCCTTTTTGATGGCACCAAGGAGAGGCTGTTTGAACGAAGATAGATCATGGCACGAAACAAGGCCACCATGTGGGTATCTCCAAGTGGTAGCAGATTTCCCCGCTCCCCTCCAGATCTGCAAGTCTTCTCGCCACCATAGCTTCTTCCCTCGCCACCATGGACGTAGAAAGCAGCAACACATCGAACCATCGGATCCAGAAATAGGGCAACATAGGCAACATCGGATCTAGGTCACTAGGGTCGACTCTCAACCTACTCTAGCTTTTTTTTTGAGAATGCAAGAACCTTTATTGATCAATAATCAAAGGAATACAAAACTCGGCGGGGGCTCAAGAAGCCAAACTTTTCGGTCTGAACTAACTGAAAAAAATACGAGCCCCTTTATGCGCTTCCCAATTCGAAGCTCTATTTTCATTTCTAAAAACTAGACTTGGGAAACCCTTCGCCCAAGCTCTAATCTCATCTGTGATCATGCTATAGCTGCCTACATATTCCTCCTTCAGATTGTTGATGTTTTGAAGACAAT
Organism: Lolium multiflorum; assembly: GCA_030979885.1. Taxonomy (NCBI): domain Eukaryota; kingdom Viridiplantae; phylum Streptophyta; class Magnoliopsida; order Poales; family Poaceae; genus Lolium; species Lolium multiflorum. The sequence continues at coordinate 209,550,225 of CM061747.1, read as the reverse complement.
CCGAGGCAACAACTATGTGCGGCAACTGAAGCTTTGTTGCCAGCGCCATAGCCTCTCTGCAAGCAATTGCTTCCAAAATTGTAGGGTTAGAGATACCACTCACCGCCACCGCCGAAGCTCCAAGGAAGGCTCCATCAGCGCCCCTACAGACTACACCAAGAGATCCTCGCTTGTCCGTTTTGGAAACGATCGCATCCACATCCAGCTTTGCAAACCCTGGGCTCGTAGTGATCCACTTAGGATGAGCCTTTGTGGCGTCACACTTCCGCTGCAGCGAACTGGTGGTGGATATCGAGAGATCTCTCAAGATACTCTCAACAGAGGAATGCGTGGACGAAGGGCTTTGAAAGTCGTCGTCGAAAATTACCTTTCTTCTTCACCGTCATTGTTACAAACTCTTCGTGGGATAGAGTTTCCAACATTTAGGAACAGCTACTGCTTGGCTGAAGGATCTTCAGATCTGCTCATATGTTCCACCACTCCCTTGTTCGCGAGAGCCCAGAAAAAGCGAGGGTTGTGGTCCGTCGCACCTCTAAATCTCCAATGCCACCGAAGACAGACTGAGCGGACCGCTGCGGGGAATGAAACCACCTAGGGTTTTACTTTGCCTCCTTCCGATCGCCTTTTATGAGCTTCAATTACTCTACTCTGACTCAGGAGTCAGGATCATAGAATGCTCATCATAAGCAAACGGCCCACGTGCTCGTAGGAACCATAAATCGTGGGAAGAAAGGTGGTTTATCTATCTACGAGTTACTTCTCAATCATGTTTGGGGTCCATGTGAGCGAGTGACTGTGCAAGATGGGGAGCACGTACGTGAATGGCCATAGCGAGACGAGAGAGGTAGTAGAGAAAGCGAAGGAAACAGCACGCTCGTGTCGCGGGGCCGGCCCGCCCCTAGTGGTAGTGGGAGCGCACCGCGAAATTCCCGACGGATCGCAGAGGATCCCACGCATCCGTCCGCCCGTCGAGCTGTCCACCACATCGCCGCCCCAACACGATACGTCACGCACCGTGCGACGCATCTCCAACGTCACTGACACGCTGGCCACGGGGCGCGCTGACCTACTTGTCGGTGACGTCTGGGTTTTTTCCGTCCGCGCTGCGAGACGCTGCCAGGATATCTTTTTGGGAGCATATGGATATACGATAGCCGCTTGATGCGGATCTGACGGTTGGATTCCGTCGTGGCGCTGCTACAGATCCCTGCCGTACGCTGCCTACACACTCCACGCTCCACTCCACTCCCACGGCGCTGCGCTGATACAGCAACTGCTCGACGGAATGCCACCACACTAGCCCACTTTCCCCACGCCGCCACACCCCCAGAGACGCCGCCGATTGAGATGAAGGGCGGAGCAATGCAGCCGCGGCCGTTCATGATGCACGGCCCGGGGGGCCCGATGCCGCCGCCGCAGCAGTTCGGGCTCACGGAGACGCGCCCGCCGCTGGCCGCCATGCAGCGGCCGCGCTTCAACATCCCGGGCCTCAACCCCGCCCCCGCCAACGCCGCCGGCAAGATCTCCTCCACCTACGACCTCGTCGAGTCCATGCGCTTCCTCTACGTGCACGTCGTCAAGGCGCGGGACCTGCCCGCCGCCTCCGCCGCCGGCTCCATCGACCCCTTCGTCGAGGTCAAGCTCGGCAACTACAAGGGCGCCACGCCCGTGCACGCCGCCAACCACAGCCCCGCCTGGCACCAGGTCTTCGCCTTCTCCGCCACGCACCTCCAGTCCCACCTCCTCGAGGTCGCCGTCAAGGCCAAGGACCTCGCCGGCGCCGGCGACGACCTCGTCGGCCGCGTCGCCTTCGACCTCTCCGAGGTCCCCGTCCGCGTCCCCCCGGACTCCCCGCTCGCGCCGCAGTGGTACCGCCTCGAGGGCCGCCGCGGCGAGAAGCTGCACCGCGGGGAGCTCATGCTCTCCGTCTGGCTCGGCACGCAGGCCGACGAGGCCTTCCCGGACGCCTGGCACTCGGACGCGCACGGCGCCGCCAGCCCGCAGGCCGTCGCGTCCACCCGCGCCAAGGTCTACTTCTCCCCCAAGCTCGTCTACCTCCGCGTCGCCGCCATCGCCGCGCAGGACCTCATCCCCCACGACGCCTCCTCCCGCGCCATGAACGCCTCCGTCAAGCTCCAGCTCGCCGGCCAGGTCCGCCGCACGCGCCCCGGGGGGCCGCCCGGGTCGCCCAACCCGATGTGGAACGAGGAGTTCATGTTCGTCGCCTCCGAGCCCTTCGACGACCCGCTCTTCATCACCGTCGAGGACCGCGTCGGCCCCGGCCGCGACGAGCCGCTCGGCCGCATCGTGCTGCCGCTCAACGCCGCCATGCCCCGCCACGACCACTACGGCAAGCCCGTCGAGCCGCGCTGGTTCAGCCTCGCCCGCCCCGGCGACGACTCCCCCGACCGCAAGCCCGACCACAAGTTCGCCAGCAAGATACAGATCCGCATGTCGCTCGACTTCGGCTACCACGTCCTCGACGAGTCCACCTACTACAGCAGCGACCTGCAGCCCTCCTCCAAGCACGCGCGCAAGCCCAGCATCGGCATCCTCGAGGTCGGCGTCCTCGGCGCCCGCAACCTCATCCCCATCAAGGCCAAGGACGGCCGCGCCACCGACGCATACTGCGTCGCCAAGTACGGGCCCAAGTGGGTGCGCACCAGGACCATCCTCAACACCCTCAACCCGCAGTGGAACGAGCAGTACACCTGGGAGGTCTTCGACCCCTGCACCGTCATCACCGTCGTCGTCTTCGACAACAGCCAGATTGGGGCCAAGAACGGCGGCGATGCCAGGGACGAGCACATCGGCAAGGTCAGGATTCGCCTCTCCACGCTCGAGACTGACCGCGTCTACACACATTTCTACCCGCTGCTGGCTCTCAAGCCCAGCGGGCTGAAGAAGACCGGCGAGCTGCATCTGGCTGTGCGCTTCACCTGCACTGCCTGGGTCAACATGATCGCCATGTATGGCCGCCCGCTGCTGCCCAAGATGCACTACTCCCAACCAATATCAGTGATGCAGCTGGACTACCTGAGGCACCAGGCCACGCAGATTGTTTCGGCCAGGCTTAGCCGCGCTGAGCCTCCGTTGCGCAGGGAGGTGGTGGAGTACACGCTTGACGTCGGCTCGCACATGTTCAGTCTCCGGCGCAGCAAGGCCAACTTCTACCGGATCACCTCGCTCTTCTATGGTTTCGCCGCAATGGCCAAGTGGTATGATGGCATCAGGAGCTGGCGGAACCCGATCACGACAATGCTGGTGCACATGCTGTTCCTCATCCTGATCTGCTACCCGGAGCTCATCCTGCCCACCATCTTCCTCTACATGTTCATGATCGGGCTGTGGAACTATCGGTACAGGTCAAGGCACCCACCACACATGGACACCAAGCTGTCACAGGCCGAGTTTACACACCCCGATGAGCTCGACGAGGAGTTCGACACGTTCCCAACCAACAGGCCTGCTGACATTGTGAGATTGCGCTACGACAGGCTGAGGAGTGTTGGAGGTCGTGTGCAGACGGTGGTCGGGGACCTGGCAACGCAGGGTGAGAGAGCTCACGCGTTGCTCAGCTGGAGAGACCCTCGGGCCACCGCCATCTTCATATTCCTGTCCCTGGTCGTCGCCATCGTGCTCTACGTGACGCCGTTCCAGGTTTTGATGGTGATCACCATGCTTTACTTGCTGCGCCATCCCCGGTTCCGCAGCAGGATGCCCTCTGTCCCGTTCAACTTCTACCGAAGGTTGCCTGCCAAGTCTGATTTGCTCCTTTGAGGAGGCCAAGAGCATTCAACAGAAGATCAATGGGGGAGCCTTGTAGCAATGTTTGTCTCCCTCATTCTGTTCCTTCTGATTAACATCAGATCAGATGTGAATATACTCGGTGAGTTCATTAATTAGAGGCAGTTGGGTGGCCCAGTAATAAGGTGTTGATTCTGCTTAGTTAGGCAGAAAACGAAGGGAATGACTGGATCCCTTCATAGTTTTGGATGAAAATGGTTGGTCTTCAGGCTTCTAGCATTGTAGAGCAAAAAGCAGGGCACAAGATGAGTTCCAGTGTATTATGTTTATGTATTGGTGCCAATTTTGTTCATGTTTAATTAATTTTGTTCCGTTAATCATCTGCCTGATCATGTTATTTGTATATGTACCTTGATTCAGTGTTAACGCTATGTTACCCGCAATGTATTCGTCGGGCAGTTTTACTGCCATGTCGTTGTAGCGTGCTTGCTGGGATATTATGTTGGATATTAGTACAGATTCATCATCCTTAGGGCATATAGAACTAAATGTGTCATGATCTTTTTTTTGCGAAATAAAATGTGTCCCTCGTCGTCGCCATTGTGCTCTAAGTGATGCCTTTCCAGGTTTTGATGGTGATCACTATGCTTTACTTGCTGCGCCATCCTCAGTTCCGCAGCAGGATGCCCTCTGTCCCATTGAACTTCTACAGAAGGTTGCCTGCATTCAACAGAAGATAAATGGGGGAGCCTTGTAACATTGTCTGTCTCCTTCATTCTGTTCCTTCTGATTAACATCAGATCAGATGTGAATATACTCGGTGAGTTCATTAATTAGACGCAGTTGGTGGCCCAGTAATAAGGTATTGGTTCTGCTTAGTTAGAAAACGAAGGGAATGACTGGATCCCTTTATAGTTTTGGATGAAAATGGTTGGTCTTAAGGCTTCTAGTATTGTAGAGCAAAAGGCAGGGCACAAGATGAGTTCCCAGTGTATTATGTTTATAAATTGGTGCCAATTTTGTTCATGTTTAATTAATTTCGTTCTGCTAATCATGTGCCTGATCATGTTCTTTGTATATGTACCTTTGATTCGGTGTTCATGCTCTGTTTCCTGCAATTGTATTCGTTGGGCAGTTTTACTGCCATGTCGTTGTAGGGTGCTTGCTGGGATATTATGTTGGATATTAGTACTGATTCAACATCTTCAGGGCCTACATAACTAAATGTGTCATGATCTTCTCCTCTGGTTCAGTGCAGAAAATAAGCAGCAACTTCCATCTTTTCGGTGTCCTGTAGGTGTTGTCTCTTGCTAATCGGCACCAAAGAAACACCGAAAGATTGTACCCAATCACACTTTTCACCTCCGTGTACCGTGTGGGGTTTAGTAACCAAACATGACAGATCATGCAATCTTTTTCTTGCCAGCAACAAACATTGACAGATCATGCAATCTTTTTCTTGCCAGCAACAAACATTGAGACCGTATGAAGGAATTCTGGACCTGATAAACAGATACGAAACAGGGGCGTCGCCGTTTTTCACGACAGCTTTTCAGTTTTGGTGAACTAGTTATGGCATGATTACTATCTAAACAAAGTGATACTTTTTCAGCTAGGTTCCACTATCTCATGATAGCAAGAACAAGAATATCCAAAGCGGTTCGCGCCCCCGCGTCGCTCCCCCTGGAGCGGCTCGGGCGGATCCCAGACCAGCACCACCTAGCGCCCCCTCCCCCTGGGTCCTCCCCCGCCGCCGCTGGTGGATGCCGCCGGGCAAAGCCCGTGCGGCGGCCGGTGGCGGCGGGTCTTCTCCCCGATGAAGGCCCCCTCGATGGCGCCGGCCGAGCCCAAGCGGGCATCGGTTGTGTGGGTGTGCCGGCGCGCCCAAGCGGCAAGCGGGCGTCCCGCGGCCAAGCCCGCGGCCGCGCTCGGCCGTCGCTCGGTTGTGCGCCGGGGCGGCGGGCCCGGCGCCGCGGCGTGCCAGAGGCTGCTGCTCAGCGCGGACAACGTCGGTCAGGCCTCGCCCAAGCGGGCGCCGGTGCGGAAGTGGGACGGGGCGCGGCGGTTCCAGGCGGGCCGATGGTGGTCGGCAGCTGCGGCGCTCTGGCGTGCTGCTTTGCGCTCGGCCGCGCGGGCCCGACTGGGCCAGATCTGGGCAACCCGGGCCGCGGCCTTTCGGCGGTGGCGCGATGCACTGCTCCGGCTGCTTCCAGTCATGGTGGAGCGGATGGCCAAGCGGTCCTTGCTCCAGATCCGGAGCTCTGGCGGCTGAGGCAGTTTGCAGGCTGCCTGGCTGACGGCTGGAAGTTGGTGCGGAGCACTCAGGCTCTAGTCATGAAGGCGTCCTTCGATGGTGCTCCGGCGAGGTTTGTGGAGCAGTTGGGTGTGACTGAGGTCTGTCGGAACTCAGATTCCGGCAAGATGCGCGATTCTCCGGATGAAAATCTTGCTCGACTTACGTCGGTGCTGGTGACGACGTCACTGTTTGGTGTCGTTTGCCTTGTTGAAGGCGTCACTGAGGAGATCGTGCACCTCTCCCACTCTTGGTTCTTGTCTTTGGGTGAAAACCTAAATCCGCTTGTCGGATTGGCGATGGCGGCATCCTCGATGTCGCGACATTGTTGGAAGCATCGTTTTGGAGACTTAGTACCATTGGGAGCACCTGGACTGCGGTCAAGCGGTTGGCCGGGCACTATCAATGGCGGACGTTTTTCGAGTCTGTGGTGATCGTGGGTTGCCCTGCGGTGGCGATAGCAAGAGCACTCTCGACATGCAGACGGCGTCAGACAAGTCCTGTTTTCCGCCCTCTCAAGACCAGAGCAGCACATGCCGCCTCCCTTCGGTTTTGTCTTCTCTCTCTGGTGTTGTTGAAGCCGACGAACAAGCTCGTGGCAATTGTGATCGATGCAACATGATTGGAGTGACCTTGGTGCTGTTGCAATGAAGTCGAAGTCGTCCCATCGTAAGCACGATGGATGATGTTCGGTGACGCTGCTTGCCCCGGTGGTGTGCTTTTATGTTTGTTTCGCTCCTAACCTTCCAGGCGTCCTTTATGTCTAGCGGTGCTTTTGTGGATGTAAAGGTTTTCGCTCGGTTTTCCTTCCATAAACTGAGCAGTTTTGGTCTCTGTACCTTTTTCTTCTAATGCAATGAATACAACAGCTCTCCTGCTGTTATTCAAAAAAAAAAAAAAGAATATCCAAAGCATCCCGGCACATTCAAACATGATTAGAGTTTGAATAGTGCCGCTCACCAGCTGGTTTGGCTCATTAACATTTGTCCCCCTCATTCTGTTCATTCTGATTAGCATCAGATCACATGTGAATATACTCGGTGAGTTGATTAATTAGACGCAGTTGGTGACCGAGTAATAAGGTATTGGTTCATATGTTATCTGCCTAGATATGCAGAAAACGAAGGGAATGACTAGATCCCTTCATAGTTTTGGATGGAAATGGTTGGTATTCAGGCCTTCTAGTGCAGATCAGAAGGCATGGCACAAGATGAGTTCTAGACTTCCAGTGTCAAATGTTTATGTATTGGTGCCAAATTTTGTTAGTTTCGTTATGTTGATCATGTCCCTGTCCTCTGATGATGTTCTTTGTATATGTATCTTTGATTCAGTGGGCATGCTCTGTTACCTGCAGTTTTACTGCGTGTTCTACTACAGATTCATCGTCTTGAGGGCCTACATAACTAAATGTATCGTGATCCAGTGTGAGTACGTTGTTCAGTGCAAAAAACAAAAAACAAGCAGCAGTTTCCATCTTGTAGGTATTGTTTCTATTCTGTAGGTGTTGCCTCTTTTGCCAATCCGCACTGAAGAAACACCAAAAATCGTACCTGAGCACACTTTTGACCTCTGTACCTTGTGGTGTTTTCTAACCAAACATGATAAATCGTGCAATCCTTTTCTTGCCGGCAGCAAACATTAGACCGTGTGAAGGAATGTCGGACATGATAAATCCGTAGGAAACAGCGCGGTTGCTTGTCTTCAGGGTTCCAGTGTAGAGCAAAAGCCAATAGATAAGTTTCAGTGTGTTCCATTATTTATGTATTGGTGTCAGATTTTTTTGATGTTTTATTAATCTCGTTCCGTTGATCATGTCCATGTCCCTATCCCTGATCATGTTCTTTGTATATCTACGTCATATTCCCTTTTCTTTTACTGTGATATCTTTATATAATTTATTCTGAGGCGCTTGCCTCCCGCTTTGGTACCTGCAGTTGTACTCGTCAGTCAGTTATGCAGGCACTTTGTTGTAGCATGGTTGGTGGAATATTATGATGGAAATTCATAAAGTTCATTAACGCAAGAGTCTACCTAAGTGTCTGTAGCCGTTGATCTGGATGTATTGACATGTTGGATAGAACAGAAGTGTAAGAAGCAGGAAATGTAATATAACTTTTTTTGGTGCAGCATGGGAAAAAGAAAGAACTTTCTACATATATTAGGTGCCTGCAACAATTGTCATATAAAAACACAATGCGATTGGTCTGAATGGTTTTCTTTTTCTTGAAATTGGATGCAAAGTATTATATAAACTATATGTGCTTCTTAGTACTATGAAAAACGCAAGCGGGTTACTCTTGTTCTTTCTCTTTCTTAATTAGCAGCCTCATGTGCATGGATGAGATCTGAAATGTTGATTGAAGATGATTAGGGTGGCTGTGCTGGCAGTTTATGTATGTTAAAAACTTGTAATCATCTGTTTGGTCTTAAACATAATACACTGTTTGGGATGGTCGGGGTGTATTTGGGAACCTGTAGGTTTGCTGGAATTTCGTTTTAGCTTGCTTGGTGCTGCTTTAGGATGATGGTTTAGACTGAAGTTTGGCAGTTTCAAATCTGTGCTCACTTTTTTTCTTTCTTTGTTTTCCTTTATCCTCTTGTTGTTTGGTTTGTAACAAATATTTTTCTGATAAATTATCGGTTGGCGGTGGAACCCAGAGCTTAGGCTTCATATGAAAAAAAACAAAGCCTAATTAGCAGCCACATGTGTGTTTTTTTTAGACCGGGTAACATACTCCCTCTCTCACAGTTTATTAGGCGTGCGCCTACCCCTAAGTCGTAAATTTAATCAAGTTAGCATTAGTTATATGTTATAAAAATTATATCATTAGAAATTTTAGATGTTCTATTTTCCAATGATATAATTTTTGCATTATATAATTTAAATTATATAGGTCAAATTGGTGATCTACGGATACAGAGAAGACTAGTAAATTGAGACGAAGGGAGTACTAAACTTCACCAGAAAGTATAGTTTCTCAAAATGTCCATTTAATATTCTAGATATCCATTTTTTCGTATAAACTTGATCAAACTTAGAAGATGTTAACCTTTAGCTAAAACTTCGGCGTCTTACATTTTGGGACAGAGGGAGTAGCTACCTAGGGGCATGTATCCTAAGAGCAACTCTAGCGGATCCCTTAAATCCCAGCCCGTAAAATCGCGAGTCAGGGCACCGAAAACTTAGTTCCGTTCACCTTGGAGACTCGTGTAGATCAAATCCCGTAAATACGAACCTATAAATTTGAAATCAAATTTCGCGGGAGAATTTAAATAGGAGCTCATGGGCAACTCAAGTTTTCGATGCAATTGAACTATATACATCATTGACTTTACAAAAGTAGCACCTTACAACCTAAATCTACGCGGCCGCTAACCTAGGTTTACCAAAAATCGCCCCCGGATACCTCACCGGGGGTAGGTGCCGCGGCGGCGGCAGACTGCGAGCTCTAGTTGTCGTCAAGCGCTCGATCTTGGCGCAGAGGACGGTGGCCTTCTTTTGGGCAGCCTTGTACGCGCGTACTTGACAGAGGTCTGCCTTGTCGTGCCTCCACACCGCGGCCGCCTCCGCCTCGCTGACGATGCGGGTCGCCTCGGTCGCAGCCGCCTCCTCGTCGTTGTTATCGACGAAGTTGCCATCGACGAAATGCTTTGCGAACGCCTCCTCCTCGCCCGATCTCGCCTCATTGTCTAATGGTGAGGGAGAGCGGTGCCAGAAATGGCGTACAGGGTGACGAGGTGGCTCCTCGGCAATGTCCACCATGATGGGCTTAGGGTTAGCGAAATCCTGCAGGTTAGCACGAGACATCCGATACCAGACAAGCGGGGAGTGAGATTTACCCAGGTTGGGGGCCCTCGATGAGGTATACTATACCCTTACGTCATGTCTTTTTTTTTATCTTGATTATAGGTGAAATTGATTAATGGGGCAGCCGAAGGGATGCGTGCTGGTGATCTCGCCGAGAGGCAAGGTTTATAGGGTTTTTGGTGTGCGTGTGGTTGTATGCGATTATGAGATAGGATCAGGCAGGCCTCTCCTAGCCTTTATATAGGAGGCAAGGTCCTGAGAGTACTGCACGGAATCGACTACAATACAAAGAGATTTGATCTATCATTTCGTTATTCGACGTCTCATTGTCTTGTTCTTCAAGAATCCGTTCCCTTCCATATTTTCACCGTGCAACAGACGTATTGGTCTATCTTGGATTGCGATGTTTCAGATAGATCCCTTGATGGACCAGAGAAGATAGGGTAATGCCGGGTACCCGAAAAGTAATGCTCAAATCATGGGGTGAGCTTCCCCACGGCACGAGGCCCCAGTGCGTCCAGCGCAGTGCGCTGCGCTTCCATGCAGCCTCGGAGCGCACCCATTTTGCGCATTGTTGAAGACTGGCGGCTCGCGATGCGGCGGGGCGCTTCTGCCCCCAATCTGGCCGCCTCCCTTCTAAAACTCCTGCCACGAGGTATCTAGGAGCCGGGGTGGGTGAGGAGGATGCAGCGGACTTGGTCACCGGAGTGTGGGCGCGGCTGCGGTGGAGCAACGGATGCGGCAGCGGAGACGTAGGGTTTCAACCCGTACCCGTCGCTTCAGCCTTTGTATATACCGGCTAAATCAACTATTTCACGGCTCCCGGGAAATGTTTAAGGTCTGGGCCGCGAATACGGGATCTGATCGGCGACACAAACTGACCAAAACTGTAAAGATGCCAAAAAAATACATGTTTTGGCTGTTTTAAGGGATGCTTTCGTGCTAGAGTTGCTCACACATTCGACGGGAGAAACCCCGCGAGTGAGGACGAAAAAATATCCACACGCGCGGCTGTGCTTCCAAGCCTGTGGTGGCTAGGCAAAGCAGACAGCCAGGGAGCCAGGCGTTCTCCCGCGTTCGTTTTTACTTTTTAGCCTCCGGACCATAGACCTGCTCAGTCGCAGCACCCGATGGCGGCCATGGCGGCCGCCGTTGCAGTGTGCCCGGCGCTCCCCCGCCTGTCCTTGCGGCGCGACCGCGGCGCTGCCTGCTGCTCGCTTGCGCCGGCGACGACCCCACAGTCCACACGCTTGTCGCCCTCTGTAAGTACGTGTTCCTTTCAGTTCCCCCTTTATCCATTTACGCACTGCCTGATGCCTATTGCCAGTGCGGATTTTATCTGTGGCATGTGGCACACTGGTCTTTGATTTAGGATTTTAGGTGTGAAATTTGAAGACAGAACTGGGTTTCGGATTGGATTGGTTGTGGAATCTGATCACGGTAGCCCTTAGCTCCAGAGGAATCGATCGACGAATTGGTCAATTGTTCATAAAATTTTCTTAGGATGTCAGTTTACTAATGTACATAGTGGAGAGCACTGCTATTCTCTGTGGTAATTGCACACTCTGATTGCAAGAACTCCCCGATCAATAGTTGTCTGAAAACAATCGCAACTGTAGCAATTTCGGAATTGGGGAACTTCGTGAACGTTCTCCGTGCTCTGACGCAACAGTTTCAGTTTCCCTTCAGAGACAGAGTCGCCGGTTTCAGTACAGACCACGCTGCACCCAAGCCGAGGTGGCAAACAGCACCGTGGACGACGACGAGGCGTGCGAGCTGGTGAGAGGCACGGACGTCGTCATCGGGCAGGGGGACGACGACAGCGTCCGGGGGTACCTCCTGGAGGCCGTCAAGAACAACAATGGCACCTGCGTCCTCTTCCTCTCCGACATCTTCGGCTTCGAGGACTCGGCCACCCGGGACTTCGCCTACCGGATCGCATGCCACGGCTACAAGTAACCAAACCAACCTCATCACGCCATTACCCGATCCAATCGATTCGATCCTCACGTTCTTTCAGTTGCTCTGCATTCGTGACCTCACCATTCTTGATCGATACTTGCAGCGTTCTGGTGCCGGACTTGTTCCGGGGGAACCCGTGGAAGAAGAGCCTGCCGATGGACGGGTTCCAGGCCTCGCTCGCCGAGCAGGCCCCAGAGCGCGTAGCCGGCGACATCGAGACGTGCAGGAAGTGGCTGGTCGACGACTTCCTGGAGGCGGCGGCGTCCAAGAAGCTGGCCGTCGTGGGGTTCTGCTACGGCGGCGGCCGCCTCGTGGAGACGCTGGCGCGCGACGCCGACGCCTGCTTCTGCGCGGGCGTCTGCTTCTACGGGTCCCGGATGGACGCCTCGCTCGGGGCGCGGATCGCGGCGCCGGTGCTCTTCGTGTGCGGCGACGGCGATCCGCTGTGCCCCGTGGAGACGGTGCGGGAGCTGGAGAAGAGCGCAAGGGGCGCCAAGGCCGCCGTGTACGCCGGCAGGGGCCACGGGTTCGCGCACCGGCCGGAGTCGCTGGAGGACGACGGCGACGCCGAGAACGCGTTCGCGCTGATGAAGAGCTGGTTGCATGAGCATCTGATTTCTTGATCGGACTGATCAGCCTTCGTGTATACGGTTGTACATTCTTTTGTTGTACTCCTTTTCTGTTTGGTTTGTAACTTCGTATACAGTTGTAAGTTGCAAGTTTGCAACCGATGAACTAGCTATATATTGGGCTGGCATAGTAGCTACTAGAAATAATTTGCACGTTTTGCTGCATCGTTTGTTGCTTTTCCACTATTTTCTTCCTGACATATGGGGGAGTTTAAGTGGTAAATCACTAAATGCCAGACTTCTTTTTCTTAGTTTTTCTTTTTTTTTTTGGCTGTGTGCATCCGTACTAATATTAGGGTACTGCCGTTGTTGTAGAGGTTAGGTGTATTTAGTATCTATCGATATTAATATATTCTTTTTATCGAAAAATGGGGCCAAATGTACTAAATTAAATAAGAATAACATTTTTTTTGCAAAATAGGATGGACTGATATACTAGAAATGGGTGTAACTATAGACTTTTTTGGCAATGTCCAAAAGTTTGCGCACATATTTGAAAGCATGGTTGGACGGACAAATTTATATAGGTTCAGGCCAATGTTAGCACTCTGAGACAATAGAGAAATTAGGGCGTGATGCACCTATTAGATCCCAATGTTAGCACCGGAAATTCGTCTTGGCTCCCGGGAGCATTTGCTCCCGGATTTTTGGGGAGCAAATAAAAAAAAATTTCAAAAATCATGCACGTACCAGACAATAGCACGCACCACCTTGTAAAATTTCGCTGCGAAATGTCGTCGTATGCGTCCTGGAAAAAATGACAAATTTCCAGATCTGAGATTCAAATTTTTGGATCTCATTTCATGTCAGAAATTTGTCATTTTTGTTCAGGGCGCATACGATGACATTTTGCAACGACACTTTACACGGTGGTGCGTGCCATGGTCAGGTACGTTCATGATTTTTTTCGGAATTTTATGATAAGTTTTCGATTTATTCTGATTTTTCGAAAAAACCGGGAGCAAATGCTCCCAGGAGCCAAATCGCCGCTCCCAGACAAATTTATATAGGTTCAGGCCTCTCGTATAATGGGATAAAAAAAGAATACTCATATGTTGGTGGTTAGATCTATTCCTTATGCTCAACTGCGATCTCGAGAGGGTTTCTGAATTCCACTATGGTAGTGATGTTTGCATCATTGCAAGGAAATGAAGTGCATTACTTATCAAGGATTGAAGTTATGGGGAAGAGGTGACCAAGAGACTGAGTACAACACTCATGTCGTGATAGGACTGCTAAGAGCATCTCCAGCCACGTCCCCCAAACCGTTCCCCAAAGGGATTTGGGGCGCCGGACAGAAAATGTGTTCCACCCCCAAAGCTCATTTTTGTCCGGCGCGCCGATACGGTGTCCGGCGCCCGAGCCGTCCTCGTCCCACGGAGACGCGGGGACACAACGAAAGCGAGGCGAACCGACGCGGCCCGACCCGTCGCGGCACGGAAGGCTAAAACCCGTCGCCTACCTTTGGTCAAGCGACGCGCAATGGCGTCCCGTGCGACGCAGGGACGCGTCTCGTCGTGCATGGCCGCGTGGCCGTCCACGCCGAGTTATTGTGTGCAACCACCCGCCGCCGTTTTAAGACGCCCGCAGCTCGCCGCTCATAATCCTTCTCGCCGCCGCCGCTCCTCCATCTTCTCCTCGCCGCTCAAAAAATGTCGAGCTCGTCCTCCCGCAAGATCGCGGCGAACGGCTTCGCCGCGGCGCCTCACCGTGGCGGAGGCGTGGGCGCCACCACGCCGGTATCCAGTCCGCGGACATGCGGCTGCCAACGGCGGCGGTGGAAGATGGCCGTGAACGGCATTGGCGTTCCGCCGCCGCCGGCCGCGCGGACCAATGGAGGGACGCCATCAAGGCCCGTCGGGCTCAACTCACCGCCGAGGAGCGGTTGGATCCGACATGGGCGGTCAACGACAACGACGCTGGTGGACAACGTACTTCCAGGCGAAGTACGACGTCGAGATGCACAACACCGACAACGGCGGCCCCAACAGTGAACAGGGAAGGCCGCGCCCGTTCGGGGCGTTCGGGCGCACCTCGAGAACGTCATCCGCGGCATCCGCAACGGCGCTCCAAGGCTGGAGATGCCGTCGCCGCCGCCGTCTCCTCAATGGCAGCCGAGGAGGACGACGTACTTGTCCTCGGGACGCGCGATCGACGCCGTCCTCGTCGCACGGCCGGCGCTACACCGTCCCCAAACGGGAGGTCAAGGGAGAGCGGCGACGCCCGTCAACACGAGGCGTGGCGGCGCGGCGCGGCGGCAGCAAGGGAGGCGCGGCGGCGCCCTCCTCATCCCGCGGAGGTGAAGGAGGAGCCGAGGAAGCGTCGGGCGGCGCCGCCGGCGGAGTACGAGCGGCGCGCGGCTCATCGCCACGACGACCGAGGATCGCCCAGGGCTGCGGCGGCGTTCTTGGCGTCCATGGACGACAAGGACGCCTGGAGGGGCGACCTGGACGCGGCGATAGCCATGTCCATCCACGACTCCGGCAAGCCGCTGGTGGACCTCACCGACGACGGCGAGGCAGGACCAAGCGGCTTGGTGAAGGACGAGCCCGTGGACGAGCGCGTCAAGCAAGAGGTCGTCACCGACGACATGTACAACTTCCAGCAGTACTACGACGCCTCCGGCCGCCGCAAGTGGTTCTAGATTAGGTTTAGTTTAAAGTTAGTCAAATTTCGTTCGAATCTATGTAAGTTTGGACGAATCTAATCGAATCTAGTTAAGTTTAAAATTTGCGAAATTTTGTTTGGGGACGCGAGGAGCGACGTCCCCAAACGCGGAACGAAACACGTCCCCCAAACGCTCAATCCGACGCGGTTTGGGGGATGGTTTGGGGGACGCGACTGGAGATGCTCTAAGCACGTGGAGAGAGACGTAGGAGGAGAAGATGGGTCAGTTGAACCATATGTACTCCCCAACACAAATTTGGTATTGCTACTAGATCCGATCCTCACTTGCAATACTTTGCACATGCAAACAACATACTATGTCGTATTGTTGCTCATTTTTCAATACAGAGGATTATTTGGTATTGAGCTCAATTTAATTCCAGGCCCTCCAATATCAACATAAAAAAAACATAAAATGGTATTGCATTATTTTATTACATTTGTATCCCTTTTGAATTGAGTAAAGTTCTAATACGCATATGTATGTGAGTAACATTCCTTTACATTTGGATTCTCATCCGCATTTGTTTTTGAAATAAGAAATCAAAATAAATAAGGACACGATTTGTGTCTGTTTCACTGAGAGCTACTATTTAGTGCTTTAAGCGAGGGGACACTGGAGCGAAAAACAATCACCAGTGGCTATATACTCGTGATGTCCACCTCTACCATCAGCAGAGCGGAAAACATGCCCGTCACCGGTAATTTTTTTTTGGCGTAGTGACACCTAAGATGATGGAGGAACAATCCGTTGATTATGTTATTATCCATGCTAAATAAAAATATCTCTTGCTGTATCCTCCAACTATGATGTGGTTAGATTTGATTAACACAACTCTGTGAACCTTCATCAATTGGCAAACTAATTACTATTCTGTGGTCTGTGCACTAAGAGATAGTACTTGCTTCAGTGTAAAGACAAAATAAAGAGTATAGTTGCAGCAATGACTGAATTATGCAGTTCAAGAACTACTTGCAGCTACATATATAGACGATATAATACCATGAATGGTTTAGATAATCCAGATCAAAGTGATACCATACATCTTATTTCCAAATTATTAGGACAAACTCTAGATCTAGTGATACCATGCCTATATTATTCTTAATTATTAGGAACTAAAGATAATCACACCAAGCGAAGCCGCCATCCTCAACCCCTCGGTAAGTTGCCCTCAGCGTATTCTTCTCCTGGCTGGTTGTCGGATACGCAGAAGGACAAACCTTGATCTTTGGATCCAAGTCCCTGCACCGCTTACACGAGCAGATATATTTTCCCTATGTTCACGGCTATTTCCATGACACGCCTGCCGTATTGCACCATGTTCTCATCAGGTTGGAAACCGTGGATGGTAAGCTTGACCAGATTCTTGTGCTTGAAACTAGATGAAGATGGTTTGCCACTCCACGTTTGCCTTCTCACAATATCCATGTTTCCTTCTTAATTCTTGGTCTGTCACCATGTAGCACCAATGATCCACACCGTGATGCATAGTTCCATTAGGGAGGGCGCCCCTTCAAGAATGAACATGGTCCAGGCGATATCACATCCTTCAGGAAGATTATTCAAATGCACAATCTTTAGCCTGCCAAGCATAGGGGCTAGCAGTTTAGGGCATTCTACTACAACCCAAATCTGGCAGGCAAGAAGCAAATTTATAATTTAGTCAGATTAAGCTAAAAATAATAATCATCCTCAATCGCTAGAAAATATACACATTGCCAATAAAAGCATAAGCATCATAGAGTAGTAGAAATGATTGAGTACCTTTTCACTTAGAAAATTCAGATGCAGGTCACTTATCGGGGGGACATTAGCAAGCAGCTGACTTAACTGAAGATCCATGCACAAATTGCCACCCCTTTTTGTAAGACTTACATTTGAAAGTTGCGGAACATAACCGAAACATAGAGGATAGACGGGGTAATGCCAAGCAGCACAAGTCATTCGTTGGAGTTTTGGTACACGGTTGAGATGGACCGCCTCGAATTTCCCTTGCTCGACAATTAGCTCAACAAGATGATCATGTTCTATTAGCAGCACCGAACGCCCCCTGCATCACAAAACAAGAGGAGCATGTATTCCAACCTCTTGCAGGTGGTAAGTATGTTCAGGATGTCCAGTTCACCAAACCTCATGCTGCGCAGCCACAGGCGCGTGAGGCCAGCGAATGCAGCCGAGCAATCACCAAGACAAGTATTGAACCGCTTCGCATTGCACAAAAGATCTTCATATTTGCATTGCACAAAGGTCTTCTCTACGAGGAGCACAAGCTTAGCATGGTCTACCTCCTGGGTCGCCATGATGCTAGCAAAAGCCCCGGTGACGGGGAGACACTCATCAGTATAGAATTGATGCGCTAGCCAACTGAACCAAAAGACCGATCTGATGGAATGAGGCCAGGCACTATATTTATATTCGACAATCAGGCCTTAGATAGCATCTGACCCTTAGCTTGTGGATGATGGGGACCTCTGGATTCCTCGCACACAACATATTCTCTGTGATACCGGCCACAATATTATTGTACCGAGCAACATGGCCAAGGTTATATCCATGCGACGCCTTGTCATGGTGATGCGTGAGGGAGCCTACTATGTCAAACCGTGAGAGCATGGCGGGGAACGACAACATTCTCTTCGAGAGGATGCATGTTCTCAAGGCATCTAGCGTGTCCACCCTCTCAAGGATGTTGAGTAGGATCTCTTCGGGAAGCTCGTTAAGCCTATCAAGCAGCTGGTTCAGCTTCCCATCGTGCTGAGGCATTCTGCATCGGGTTTTATGGATATGGTTACAACATGTCAAAAAAAGAACAGAATATTAGGGGCATATAAAGAACACTTATATCCGATGCAGTGCTCGTCCAAGGATGTTATTCATCTCCAATTGAGCAGCAAGAGATCATTCACCTTGATTATTTGATGAACCGAACCCTCCTCCTCCTTGTCTATCATGGGCGGCGCCAGGGGTATGCCCCTGTATTCCCAGACATACCTAAGATTTGGAGGAGAAAAAAATACGTATACATATTCGCTCCGTCAGAGACGCAAAAGAAGCCCATCTCGCTGCACTGCTCGCTCATTTGCTCCATCGCTTGCATCGCACGTAGACTGTCATTTGCCCCTTTCCTTCCTCCGTTCCTCGACCTAGACCAGGAGCTGCCGGCACGATGTAGATGCAGCCCGGAGCAGTTGATGGCCCCGCGGCGACGGCGGCGCCCCGCCTCCCGCCAACCCGCGCCCCTCCCGTCCGCCCAGCCCCGCCCCAGTGTCCCTGAGCAGCGCAGTGTGCACAGAAGGTACAGCCGCCTGCCTCGCCCCCAAATCCCCAATGGTCCAACTTCGTTGTTTGACTTGCTTGTTGTTTCCTTGATTAGTTGATTTGCTTCATTGCTTCATTACCCACCGATTCCTCTTAATTTCTTCGGATTTCCGAAAGGGCTAGACGACTGCGGCAAAAAAAAAATTCCTGCGGAGCTGGTGGGAATACCCACCACCATTTTCCTGGCGCCGCCGCTGTTGTCTATGCGGAAGTACTACTTAATTCAAATCCTTGTGGCTAGCTGCCGATTTTGTTCGTTGTGGAGTTGTTCGATGGATCGACAAGGATTAATTCGTGAAGTTTGTATCTTGACAAGTAGTAGCAATCAGGAGGAGCTCTCCGATTCCTATATTGATCTCCTCCGTTTTGGGATCTGAAACAAAACCGAAATTGACTTCTCCCGTTCTGCGCCTTTGGCAATTTTACGGGTACCCAATAAGCGTCTGGAGTGCAGGGGATGCTTGGGGTTATATTTTTTTTATGGGCCATGATGGCTCGACTCGGTCCGACCCATATCTTTCTGCACTAGCTGCTCGGTCGTTAAATCCTAGACTAAATCTGTTCTTAGAGAGTTCTCACCCGGAAATCCTATACACCGACCAGGTCGGTGCCTACCAGGCACCGCACACCCTGGTCGGGTATTGGGCCGGCCCATTTTCATCTTCTTTTTTTCGTTTTCGTTTTCTGTTTCTGTTTCTGTTTCTGTTTTTTCTTTTTTCTTTTTTTCGTTTTCTGTTTTCTTTTTAGTTTTCTTTCTTTTCTGTTTATTTTTATTTTCGTTCAAAATCGAAAAAATTCAAATTTGAAAATTGTTCCAATTCAAAAAGTTTAAATTTTGAAAAATGTTCAAAACGAAAATTGTTCAAAGCTAAAAATTGTTCATATCCGAAAATGTTTATAATCAAAAAATGTTCAAATTTAAAATATGTTCATTTTTGAAAAATGTTCAAAGTGAGAAAAATCGAATTTTTGAAAAAAATTGTTCATTCTAAAAAATGTTCAAATTTTGTTCCAATTTAAAATTTATTGCAATTTGAAAATTGTTCCAATCTGAAAAATGTTCAAATTTTTGAAAATATTTAAATTTCAGAAAAAACTAAAATAATTTTTAAAAAATCGGGTCTAAAAAGAATCAGCCGAAAAAAAGAAAAAGAAACGAAAAAAGAAAAACTGTATTAGCTGATGTTGTTGGGCCGCGGCCCATCTGGCCACTTTGGGCATCCGCGGGGTGTGCGGTAGCCTGGAAGTACCGACCAGGTCGGTGTTAAGCAGTCCCCGTTCTCACCTCCCTCAAGGCTCAACACCTCGTCCAGCCCCCACAATATTCTTCCCCATGTTTCTGCAGCCAGCCTAAGCCGATCAATTTGGGGATTGAATTATGCAGTCCTGAATCCTTGTTACAGGGTCAGTTCGGAGAGAAATTCATATCGAGGATTGGCAGACGTGCTCCATGATCCGAAGATTCGTCCATCTAATTGTCCACGATTTCAAGACTGGGGCTGGTGGTGGCTACATCCTGAGGAACATTGATACGAAGCCCCTCTTCGCCGGTATTGGCGGCAGCATCAAGACTATAGGAGCCAGTCGGCTACCGCGCCCAGCTGCCTTCTTCGAGTCTGTTAACAAGGACAACGACAACCACACGAGGTTTTCCTCCTTGGCAGCAAGATCGTGAGCGTCGACAAGAACCGGCACACGGTCCTGTATGACACCGTGACTAAGGGCATATTCGGTGGACCTCAACTGCGGCATGGCAAGTTCATGCAGCCTGCCTGGGCCGCGGTCCAGGGCAAGCTCTACCTCACCAACATGTTCCCAGCCGACTACGGCCAGCCGTGCCGCGAGGCGCTGCGTTTCGACGACGAGCTCGATTGCTCGAAGATTTTTTTTTTTTTTGAAACGAGGCAAAAGCTTTGCCTTTCATTGATATAGGAGAAAAGAGTTGACCCGTTTATAAGGAAAACTGGCGAAAACCGTTACAACACGACACCACACACCAGCCCCGAGGCTGCGCTCCACACGGGTCGACGACCAACCAGATCGACACCACACCTCAACGCAACAAGCGGAGGCGAAAGACCGGAGCCACCGCTCCAACTACCACGCCGGCCCCAGGCCGCGCCCGCCTGGCCGAAGACGAACCCGCCTCCGCCGAAACCACCAAAACCCTCCACAAGTCCCTTTGTCCGGTGGACGTCCAAAGCGAGGCCCCAAGAGGCAAAGCGACACAAAAGCGCCGCCCACGCCCGATCCCGAGGATCTAGGGTTTCCCGGAGAGCCCGGGCGGAGATCAAGAAACACCCACGACGACGCCTTCAAGAAGGATGCGGCGCCCGCAGGCGTCACCGTCGTCGGTCCTCGGCCGCCAAGACAGAGCTTCGCCCAGCAAAGAGTCCCAAGACCTCGCGCCCGCTCAACAAGGACCGGCACAAACCACCACCTACTTCCACCACATCGCAAACCCCCGGAGAGCCGCCGAACGCACCCCGCCCGCACTCGAAACGCTCGTTCTTCTAGCAAGAACCTCAAAGCCAACCTCTACACCGCGCAGCGGCTGCACACCGAAGCCAACGGAGCACCGTCGAAGAGCACGTGGGACGCGCGAACGCCACATAGAGGGACGCCGACCAACACCAACACGGGGCTCGAGGACGAACGCCGAAAGCCCCATGAGCACCCCGCACACCCGTAGCCGCCACCGCATGCCCTCTCAGCCCATGACCGCCGCACCACGCCGCTCCTGCGCCACGACGGAGACGCGCCCGGCCCACCGCATGGCCCGACATGCTCGATCGGGACCCGCCGACCATCGGCCTCCCGGGCGAACCGCCACCAGCCTCCCGCAGGCACCACCGCCGCGGCCACCGCGTGCGGCCTCCCAGCAGCACCGGCGCGGCCTTGGAGCAGCGCCGCCACGGCCTCCCGCGGCGCGCGGCCGCCAGCCGCCTCCCTCACGAGGCCACCGCCGTGGCCTCCCGATGCGCGCCGCCGTCGCAACCTCCCGATGCAGCGCGCCGCCGCAACCACCCGAAGCAGCGCCTCCGGGTCGACGCCGGGCCAGCTGCGTGCCCGCCCGTAGCCTCCGCTGCCGCCTGAGCGCCCCGCGCCGGAAAACGCGAGGGGAAGAAGAGGAGGCGGAGAAGAAACCACCCCGCCGCCACCAACCATGAGGCGGGGGCTACCTCCACCACACGACCAGCAGCTTCCGCCCCCACGCGGCCGAGGAGGACGGCCCTCAGCACCAGCGAACGCCCCTGCCGCCGGCGGCGCCGCCCACATCATCCGAGGCTGACGCCTCCATGCCAGATCTCAACCCGACGAGCGGGAGCAGCGAGGTCCCCGCCGCCGCGGTCCTTGGCAGCCCGCGCGGGCTTTGCCGGCGAGCTCCTCTCAACGGCGGCGAGGGAGAAGGTGGACGGACGGGGAGGGCTGCTAGCTAGGGTTTCCGCCGCCGCCCGTGTCGCCCCAGAGCGGAGCGACGCGGGGGCCGTGTCATATTGCTCGAAGATTGGGTGTGGGATATGCTGCCCTCGCCACCCTTCTTCGACGAGCCGTTCGGGAACGACAACCTCGTATGGTGCTACGCGGCTGGGGACGGAGAGAACATATGGATGTCAACATTGGGCAGAAGCCTTATACCTTTGACGCCGCTACCACGGCATGGTGCAAGGAAGGTGACTGGACGCTGCCTTTTGATGGCCGCGTGCAGTACGTACCTGAGCTTGGTCTGTATCTTGGGTTCTCCAAGAGATCGAGCAAGCTGTGCTCGGCTGACCTCGTCGTCGGCGCCGAGGCCTCGGGGGCCCCGGCGCACGAGCATGTGTGGGATGATGTTGATGGGTTCGAAGGTGCACGGCAGCGTTGGCATTTGGCCCGCTCCTACCTCACCCATCTCGGCGACGGTAGGTTCTGCCTTACAAGGTTCTACGACACCAGGCGTGACCTGGGATGACTGGTGCATTCCTGAGAGCAATGTCGCCGTCATGTCGACTCTTGAAGCGAGAGTTGATCCTGTTGTGAAGTGTATAAGTAGATTGCCTAGCCCTTTCCATCAGTTCGGACTTTTGGTTCAAGTGGCTAGTGCATGAATCTTAACATGATTCTCGAGTTCAAACTTTTCACATGGTTTTCGCAATTAAGCCTAAAAATTGTTGCCCCCCTCTTTAGCCACCGTTTCGATGTGCTCTTCTTCTTTCACGTGTTGACTTTCTCTTCTCCCGTCACACGCGAGTGGGGTGTTGTGATGTATATAGCCTTGCCTTCCATCATCGACTTTTGGTTCAAGTGGCTAGTGCATGAATCTTAACAGATCCTAGCACCGGGGACACGAAGATGATTAGAGTGGCTTCCAGGTGTTACAAGTTCTCCAAATACACGGTGGACGGCTGGGCGCTGTGAGCACACCGGCTGGATAGAAAAGTGTCTGCCGATGAGGTGTGCAGGTTCAGAACACATGTCACTTTGTCTGTATTTTAGCTCATTCATGTTTCAGATTCAGAACTCGGTATCTTTTACTCGTTGTGGGCCGTAGTATTTCGTATTTCAGCTTGAGTAGTAGTTCATATTGATATAAGTAGGCCAGGTTATGTGCAACTTGTCCTTTCTGGCCGTCTGAGTGTAATGTGATTTCAGTGGTTGCTGACAGATTCAATTGCTTAACCTCCAACTCGCTCCTTAGAATACTAGCCATATACGTAAAAGGCATATCAGACTAATATAACTGAAACATCTAACATAGATCTCTCAAGCATATTTTTGGTTAAATGTCACATGTTCTTTTGCATTCAGTTATGAAAGCTGTGATATTTTAAAAGGAGTGGTGAAAGTTGTGATATTCTAATAAGCTCATAGTGTGTACGAATGTTCAATAGTACTGCGGTGGTGCGGCTGGCAACAAGCAAGATCAGAGATAGTTCTAGCTAAGAGCATTGCCAGCCGCGTCCCAAAACGTCCTCCAGAGGTTTTTAGGGCGCATCGGCGCCCAAAACCCATTTCCGCTCGGTGCGATCCAATACGGTGTCCGGCATCTCGAGCCCGTTCGCAGTCCATAGGGGACGCTCCGGACACGCCGGATACAGGGAGAAGCGAGGCGGGGAGTGGCGGGGCCCGACGCGTCATTGACACACGAACAAAGCGTCACAGCTTTGCCTTAATGGCGACAGAGGGACAAGCGAGACGTCTCGTCGACGTTGTGTAACCTCCACGTGTCGATGCCGTTCGCACGCCATGGCGCGTTCCCGCTCTTTCTTCCCACGGCTTCTAACCTCTTTCTGCCTCTTCTTGCAACGTCGACGTCTATAAAAGACCTCCTCCGTTCAATGGTCGCCACCACAGCCGCCGGCATACCTTTCTCAGCCGCAAGCACATGCCTCGTCGCCTACACACCACCTACGCAATGCTGAACCGCAAGGCCGGCCAGTTCCCTCCACCACCATCTCCACCTCCACCTCCACCAGTGCAGGAGTTCGACGTCAACCCGGAAGCGGCGGAGCATGAAGCGTGGGAGGAGGCGGCGCTAGCGGACACCTGATACGTCTCCAACGTATCGATAATTTCTTATGTTCCATGCTACATTATTGATGATATCTACATGTTTTATACACATTATATGTCGTATTTACGCATTTTTGGAACTAACCTATTAACAAGATGCCGAAGAGCCAGTTGCTTTTTCTGTTGTTTTTGGTTTCAGAAATCCTAGTAAGGAAATATTCTCAATTGGACGAAATCAACGCCCAGGTTCCTATTTTGCCCGAAAGCATCCAGAGAGCCGCCAGAGAGGGGCCACGTGGGGCCCACATGGTGGCGGCGCGACCCAGGCCCTGGCCCGCCCTAGTGTCAGCCCCCCGGACCCTCCGAGGCTGCCCTTTCGCCTACTTAAAGCCTCGTCGCGAAACCCCCGCACCGAGAGCCACGATACGAAACCTTCCGGAGACGCGCCGCCGCGTCCCATCTCGGGGATTCAGGAGATCGCCTCCACACCTGAGAGGGATTCATCTCGGGAGGACTCTTCATCGCCATGATCGCCTCCGGAGTGATGAGTGAGTAGTTCACCCCTGGACTATGGGTCCATAGCAGTAGCTAGATGGTCGTCTTCTCCTAATTGTGCTTCATTGTTGGATCTTGTGAGCTGCCTAACATGATCAAGATCATCTATCTGTAATACTATATGTTGTGTTTGTCGGGATCCGATGGATAGAGAATACTATGTTATGGTGATTATCAATCTATTATTTATGTGTTGTTTATGATCTTGCATGCTCTCCGTTATTAGTAGAGGCTCTGGCCAAGTTTTTGCTCTTAACTCCAAGAGGGAGTATTTATGCTCGATAGTGGGTTCATGCCTCCATTAACTGGGACATGACAAAGTTCTAAGGTTGGATGCTGTTGCCACTAGGGATAAAACATTGATTCTATGTCTAAGGATGTAGTTGTCATTACATTACGCACCATACTTAATGCAATTGTCCTTTGCTTTGCAACTTAATACCGGGTTCGGATGATAACCGGAAGGTGGACTTTTAGGCATAGATGCGGTTGGATGGCGGTCTATGTACTTTGTCGTAATGCCCAATTAAATCTCACTATATTTATCATATCATGTATATGCATTGTTATGCCCTTCTCTATTTGTCGATTGCCCGATCGTAATTTGTTCACCCAACATGCTTTTATCTTATGGGAGAAACACCTCTAGTGAACTGTGGACCCCGGTCCTATTCTTTACATCGCATACAATCTACCGTATACTTGTTTTACTGTTTTCTTGCAAACAATCATCTTCCACACAATACGGTTAATCCTTTGTTACAACAAGCCGGTGAGATTGACAACCTCACTGTTTCGTTGGGGCAAAGTACTTTGTTGCGCTCATGGTTCCACGTTGCGCCGATCCCCTGGCCGACACATCCCGCCGCCATCAACCTTCAACGTGCTTGGCTCCTCCTGGTTCGATAAACCTTGGTTTCTTTCGAGGGAAAACTTGCCGCCGTGCGCATCATACCTTCTCTTGGGGTTCCCAACAAACGTGTGAGTTACACGCCGTCGTTTTTTCTGCGCCGCTGTCAGAGATCAAGACACGCTGCAAGGGGAGTCTCCACTTCCCAATCACTTTACTTTGTTTTTGTCTTGCTTTATTTTAGAGTAAACCACACTGGCGGTCCCTATTTTTTGCCAGTGCCTTCACTTTAGTCCCTATTCTTTGAAATTGCACATCTAGGTCCTAGATCTTTGGTTAGTTGCTCACCCGAGGTCCTATTTTGGTCTGACCCGCGTTGACCTGTGCCACGTCGACAAGTGGGGCCCAGGAGAAATATCAGTCACCAGCATATTTACAAATAGACCCCCAGATTGTAGCTGCGCATCTGTGTGATGCTAGCATGCGAAAACCGCGCTGGTCGCCGGACGACAGAAGCGCGCGCGTGAGCAGCACCTTGAGCAAAGTAGCAGGAGGCTCATACGCAGCCGCGGGCAGCGTATCCGCACCGTCCCGGCAGCATCTGCGCCTCCGTCCGCGCCCGCTGCAACCAGCTCTGCCCGCTCCGGCGTCCTCCAACATCTCCCGTGCGAGGCCCTCCTCTTCTCACGCCGAGGTGCGCCACGCAACCTGCGCGCCCCTGCGCCTCCCCTGGCCGGTCGCCCCGCCTGCCCGCGCCGGCGACCTCGCCGCCTTTGCGACGCCTAGGTCACCCGCTCACCGGTCCAAACAACCATCATGCGACTGCGCCCAGGTCCGGCTCCGCCCGCATCGTCCTGCCGGCTGTCGCGCCTCCGCCGCCAGCTCGTCGCCCTCCGGCTCGCCCGCGTCGGCCTCCTCCCGTGGCCCGCGCGCAAACAGCAACTAACAGCGCCTGAGCCGGCCCCCGGCTTGCCGCCCGTCGCTCCAGGTCCTCGGGCAGTCGGGCGCACCAGTTGCAACCATGCGCCCAGGTGTCCCTGTGGTTCATCCAGCTGCGTCCGCCGCGGGCTCGTCTCGCGTAGGGATAGCTCCGCCGCAGCCGGTCGCCCAAATCGCTAGAGAGAACGAGTCTTGAGATGGATAGGACCGGGAAATAGATTAGTTTGTACTCGAGGGGCCTTTTCGTAAGTTTACAACTCGGTCAGTTGCCTACCTGGGTCCCACTTGCTGACGTGGCACGGGTCAACGCGGGTCTGACCTATTTAGGACCTCGCGTGAGCAAGTGATAGAAGAATTAGGACCTACTTATTCAATTTTAAAGAATAGGGACTAAAGTGAAGGCACGCGCAAAGAATAGGGACCGCCAGTGCGGTTTACTCTTTATTTTATTTACTACTTTGTTTGCTGCACCTAAACAAAACACAAAAAAATTAGTTGCTAGTTTTACTTTATTTACTGTCTTGCTCTCTATATCAAAAACACAAAAAATTAGTTACTTGTATTTACTTTATCTAGTTTATTTTATTTACTTACTGTTGCTAAGATGAATACCCCTGAAAATACTAAGTTGTGTGACTTCACAACTACAAATAATAATGATTTCCTATGCACACCTATTGCTCCACCCGCTACTACAGTAGAATTCTTTGAAATTAAACCTGCTTTACTAAACCTTGTTATGAGAGATCAATTTTCTCTGTGTTAGTTCTGATGATGTCTTTGCCCATCTTAATAATTTTGTTGAACTTTGTGAAATGCAAAAGTATAAGGATGTAGATGGTGATATTATTAAATTGAAATTGTTTCCTTTCTCATTAAGAGGAAGAGCTAAAGATTGGTTGCTATCTTTGCCTAAGAATAGTATTGATTCATGGACTAAATGCAAGGATGCTTTTATTGGTAGATATTTATCCCCGCTAAAATTATATCTTTGAGAAGTAGCATAATGAATTTCAAGCAATTAGATACTCAACATGTTGCTCAAGCATGGGAGAGAATGAAAACTTTGGTAAAGAATTGCCCAACCCATGGACTCACTACTTGGATGATCATCCAAACCTTCTATGCGGACTAAATTTTTCTTCGCGGAATTTATTGGATTCAGCCTTTGGAGTACCTTTATGTCCATCACTTTGGGCGGCTACAAAGCTTCTTGATGATATGATGATAAATTACTCAATGGCACACGGAAAGAGCTCCACAAGGTAAGAAGGTAAATTCTGTTGAAGAAACATCTTCCTTGAGTGATAAGATTGATGTGATTATGTCTATGCTTGTGAATGTTAGATCTAATGTTGATCCAAATAATGTTCCTTTAGCTTCATTGGTTGCTCAAGAAGAAAATGTTGATGTGAATTTCATTAAAAATAATAATTTCAACAACAATGCTTATAGGAACAACTCAGTAATAACTATAGGCCATATCCTTCGCTAATAGTAATGGTTATGGTAATTCTTATGGGAATTCTTACAACAATAATAGGTGTACCCCTGGTCTTGAAGCCATGCTTAAAGAATTTATTAGTACACAATGCTTTTAACAAATCATGAGGAAAAGCTTGATAAAATTGATATCATTGCTTCTAGAGTTGATAGACTTGCCTGTGATGTTAATCTATTAAAATTGAAAGTTATGCCTAATGAGGATATTGATAATAAGATTACTACTACGGAATGCCATCCAAGTTAGAATTAATGAGAATATAAGATTAATGGCTGAATTCGTGCTAGGTGGGATAGAAGAAAATGCTAGCTAAAGAGAATATGTAGCTAAAGTTTGGACTATTACCACCATTAGTAATGATAATGATTCACATGTTGCTGCACTCCTACTATCAATGGTAAAATAATTGGTGTTGGCAATGTTTCTACTCCTAGCGTACAAAACTGTGAAATTGCTAAAACTGCTGAAACTGCTTGTGATAAAACTGCTGAAATTTTTTCCAACCTTGGGGACAATGATCCCATTGCTGTAGCTCATAATGATTTAGACTTTGATGATTGCCACATCTCTTATAAAGTTCTTACAAAAATTTGCTAAAAGTCCTAATGCTAGTGCTATAAATTTAGCCTTTACAAAACATATTACAAATGCTCTCATAAAAGCTAGGAGAAGAGACACTAAAACTTGAAACTTCTATTCCTACAAAGTTAGAAGATGGTTGGGAGCCCATCATTAAAATGAAATTCAATGACTTTGAATGTAATGCTTTATGTGACCTTGGTGTATTTCTGTTATGCCTAAAAGATTTATGATATGCTTGACTTGCCACCATTGAAGAATTGTTATTTGGATGCTAATCTGCTTATAATGTTAAAAAGAAACCTTGGGGAGGATTGATAATGTACGCATTACTGCTAACAATAACCTTGTCCCCGTTGGTCTGTTGCCTTGGATATCGAATGCAATCTTGTCCTATTGTAAGTTAAAGACCTTCTTCGAATCCATATGAAAGGTCGTTATTGATATGAGGAAGGTAATATTAAATATCAATTTCCTCTCAAGAAAGGTATGGAAACACTTCCCTAGAAAGAGAATGAAGTTGCCTTTTGATTCTATTATTAGAATAAGTTATGATGTTTGATGCTTCTACTCTGATGTTACTTGATTTGCACTTTCTCGCCTTAGGTCAAAGGCGTTAAAGAAAAGCGCTTATGGGAGACAACCCATGTTTTTACTACAGCATTTTGTTTTATATTTGAGTCTTGGAAGTTGTTTACTACTGTAGCAACCTCTTATCATGTTTTTGTGCCATAAAGTTTCTATGTTAAAGTTGATGTTATATTTAATCGCTGCGCGTAAACAGCATTGCTGTCTGTCACGAATCTGGGCACAGTTCTCTGTAGAAAATTCTAAAAAATATGCCAATTTACGAGCGTGATCCTCGATATGTACGCAACTTTCATTAGTTTTGAGTTTTTCCATTTGAGCAAGTCTCCTGGCCGGGGTGCCATTTTTAAAATTCTGGCTCTTTACGAACTGTTCTGTTTTTGACAGATTCTACCTTTTATTTCGCATTGCCGTATTTGCTATGTTGGATGAATTTCTTTGATCCATTAATGTCCAAGAGGCTTTGTGCAATGTCCTAAGTGTTAAGAATGATTGTGTCACCTCAATATGTGAATTATGATTATGCACTCAACCTCTAATGAGTTTGCTTGAAGTTTGGTGTGAAGGAAATTTTCAAGGGTCAAGAGGAGTATGATATACTATGCACCAAGAGGAGTGAAAACTCTAAGCTTGGGGATGCCTCCGTGGTTCACCCGCATATTCTAAGAAGACTCAAGCTGCCTAAGCTTGGGGATGCCCAAGGCATCCCTTCATCGACAAACATCATCAGGTTCCCCCCCCGAAACTATATTTTTATTCAAATCACATCTTGTTATGTTCTTTACTTGAGCGTCGGTTTGTTTTTGTTTTTGTTTTGTTTGAATAAAATGGATCCTAGTATTCACTTTGTGGGAGAGAGACACGCTCCGCTGTTGCATATGGACAAATATGTCCTTAGGCTTTACTCATAATATTCAAGACGAAGTTTCTTCTCCGTTAAATTGTTATATGGTTGGAATTGGGAAATGCTACATGTAATCCTAAAATGTTTTGGATAATGTGATACTTGGCAATTGTTGTGCTCATGTTTAAGCTCTTGCATCATATACTTTGCAATCATTAATGAAGAAACACGTAGAGCTTGCTAAAATTTGGTTTGCATATTTGGTCTCTCTCTAAAGTCTAGGCACTAAAAACATTGAGTTTTGAACAACAAGGAAGTACGCAGAGTCTTATAATGTTTACAATATGTCTTTTTTATGTGAGTTTTTTGCTGCACCTGCTCATCCTTGAGTTTGCTTCAAATAACCCTAGTTAGCCTAAACCTTGTATCTAGAGGGAATACTTCTCATGCATCCAAAACTTTGTCCACTATGCCATTTGTGTCCACCATACCTACCTCGCCTACATGGTATTTCTCCACCATTCCAAAGTAAATTGCTTGAGGCTACCTTTAAAATCCATCATTCACCTTTTGCAATATATAGCTCATGGACAAAAATAGCCTAAAATCACCTAGATTGAATATGTACTCATGCACTCTATCTCTTATTAAATTGCTTGTTGTGCTTTCCTGGGGACATCATCAACTACTCTTTGTTGAATATCATGTGAGTTGCTATGCATGTCCGTCTTGTCTCGAAGAGAGATCTACCACCTTAATGGTTGAGCATGATAATAGTTAGAGAAGAATATCAAACATAATCAAAGCCACAAGCACAACCATAAAGTAGTTTCATTGGACATATCTCATCTCATGAGAACACAGACTGTTGCTACATGC